>JAEOAD010000006.1:16925000-18134166 GCA_036365145.1 Orientallactaga sibirica
GGGGGAAAAAAATCCAGAGAAATCCTGGTTGGCTTGTTCCTAGCCCAGATGGAAGTAGAATAAGACTGGCTTCGCGCAAGGTCCAAAAGCAATACATGGAAGTATCTGTTGCCAGCAAACTCGAGGTATGTTGGCACATGCAGTAGCAGAGAAATGTACTTGCCCAGTTGGAGAGGGGCGTGTGGGGAAGAAGATGGAAGGCTGGAGAAAGAGAGAGAGAGCGCGCGAGAGAGCGGCAGAGCAGGGTGCTCCCTGCCAACTGTCAACTGCCAGCTCGGTGAAGCTTGCCTGTTTCCAAGGGACTGAGCAGGGCTGGCACGGGCCAGGAGGAAGGGGTGCAGACAGCCAGGCGACAGGCATCTAGGGATGTAGAGCTTGTGGCTGTCAGTCTGCCTCCCCTCTGCCATGCCCTTGCCACTCAGCCTGCCTTTCCACACCAGTGAATGGACTTCTGTCCCCAACTCCTTTCGTCCTCCACCCAGCCTCTCCTTTGAGATCCAGCTTCTGTTTGGAGTGCAGAGCTATCCAGGTGGTGAGCGACAGTGGGGTTTTCTCCAAGAAACTCTTCCATATGCTTAGGCATTGTTTGTGGCTGGTGTTGTCAGCATCTGGCCCTCCTGGACACCTTATGGGTTCGGCAATAGTTGCAATGAAACCCATCTTCTTCCTTAAATGAACCAGAATAAATTCTGTCATGAGATGAGACAGAGAGAGAGAGAGAGAGAGAGAGAGAGAGAGAGAGAGAGAGAGGAGATATCACTTTTCTCTTGTTTCTTCCTATAAGGTACTACTTCTATTTAGGAGGGCTCCACGCTCATGACCTCATCACTACCCAGTCTCCACCTCCGGATCACATCACTTCAAGAGATAGGTGTCACTGTATAAACTTCAAGAGAACACAAACACCTGTTTAGTAGCACCATCCTTCCAGAACAGCTGCTCCTCAGTGTAAGTGGTCCTCAGATTCTGCAGCTGTGTCTGCCTCCCAACGTTCCCCACTAACAAAACGTCCTGTTGTCTGTAGCGCTTGCTCTTCCTCCCCAGGGCTAGAAATTCTTGGAATGCCAGGCATGGGGTCCTACCTCCTCATCTTTTTGTCTTTTCACAGTCTGGTTCCACAGTTTAAAGGGACTGAAGAGTATATTATTATTAGCACACCTATCCATTCCACTGGTCAGGGTAGGAACCAGGAAGGTGACTGGTCTAGAAGGACAAAGGGTTGTTCTCAGAACACTCTAGCTCTGTTCTGAGGCTGATTGCTGTATGGTTCCATGCTTAGGAATCCCCAACACCTGGGATCCCATGTCTACTTTGTCAAAGCCCTGGGATGTATGTAGGATCTGGTAAGAGACACTTGGGGCTGCCATCTGAGAACCCATTCAAAACAGCCCGTCTTCAGGGGCTCCTTTGAAGGAGAACAGGAAGTCTTTGTATCCTTGGTGGCTTCAAACGAGATTGGACATTTGTCTTTTTGCAGGTCCTTTCTTTCAGCTGGTTTTCCTCTAGGTTACAAGGCTAATGGTGAACAGGATAAGGTTTAAGCAGGAGTTCTGCTGGCCATTGTTTCTGTTTTATTTTATTGTAATATGTTATTTTTGCTTTGTGTGAGTGTGTGTGGTGTGCGTGCATGTTCACAGGCATGTAGGTGCACATGTGTGATTGTCCACGTGGAGGCCAGAGGTTGACATTGGATGTCTTCTTCAATCCCTTGTCACCTTATTTACTGAGACAGGGTCTCTCAGTGAACCCAGAGCTCATGGAATCTGTTAGCGGATCTAGTTAGTTTACCCTGGGGATCCCCATCTCTGTCTCCCCAGAACTAGAATTAGTAGTGAGTACTAGGGATTTGAGCTCAGGTCTTCATGCTTACACAGCAAGACCTAGTCCCGGCTGACCTACAATTCACTATGGAGTCTCAGGGTGGCCTTGAACTCACAGTGATCCTCCTACCTCTGCCTCCCAAGTGCTGGGATTAAAGGAGTGCACCACCACACCCGGCTTCTTCTTCTTTTTTTTTTGTTGTTGTTTTTGGTTTTTAAGGTAGGGTCTGTCTCACTGTAGCTCAGGCTGACCTAGAATTCACTATGGAGTCTCAGGGTGGACGTGAACTCATGGTCATCCTCCCACCTTGGCCTCCCAAGACTGGGATTTAAAAAAATTAAAATTATTTATTTATTTATTTATTTATTTATTTATGAGCGATAGAGAGGAGAGATAGAGAATTGGTGTGCCAGGACCTTAACCACTGAAATCAAACTCCAGACACTTGTGCTACCTAGTGGGCGATCTTGCGCTTGCCTCACCTTTGTGCATCTGGCTTACATGGGATCTGGAGAGTGGAACATGGGTCCTTAGGCTTCATAGGCAAGTGCTTTAACCACTAAGCCATCTCTCTATCACTATTTATTTATTTGAGAGAGAGAGAGAAAGAGTTACATAGAGAAAATGGTGTGCCAGGGCCTTCAGCCACTGCAAAACAAACTACAGGTACATGCACCCACCACCTTATGCATTTGGCTTACGTGGGTCCTGGGGAATTGAACCTAGGTCCTTTGGCTTTGCAGGTAAATGCCTTAACCACTAAGCTATCTCTCCAGCCCCACATGTGCTTTTGAGTAACACTCAAGATCCAAATATAGCATTTTTGTCCTGATTTCTTTGCTCAGTCTGGTGGTACAGCACCCAGGATAGCCATATGATACTATAAGAATCTTCTCCTTTCTTCTTTCTTTAAAAATTTTTTTTATTATTTACTTATTATTTGAAAGAATGGGCCAGAGAATGGGTGCGCCAGGGCCTCCAGCCACTTCAAACGAACTCCAGATGCATGCGCCACCTTGTGCATCTGGCTTTATGAGTGCTGGGAAATCAAACCTGGGTCCTTTGGCTTTGCAGGCAAGTTTCTTAACAGCCAAGCCATCTCTCCAGCCCTCCTTTCTTCTTTCAAACCCCAGTGCTGTCACCTGCTATAGACTCCTGGGTAGGCACATGCAGAATGATGGCGTGGGTCAGCCCTGCTCTGGATGCTGCAGGTCTCTGCTATGGTTATAGCAGGGGACCACAGACATGTTAAGGTGCAGCTCCTTATTTCATGGATTCAGAAACCAAGGCTGGTGGGATATTGCTGTGGTCCTTTGATGAGTCAGGAGTAGGGTGGCATTCAAACCCAGGCATCTTCACAGAAAAAAAAAAAATCTGCCTTTTCTTCCTGCCTTGGGATCCTGTGTGTTTCAAAAGTAAAATAAGCAAACGGGCTTTGCAAAAAGTGGCTTGGATGTCATCACCCATTGCTCTGCTCTCTGAATAGCCCAGTGGAAGAGTTATTGCTTTAGGCAGCTTCCCCAAAATAATCAGCAAGCAATTAGGGAGCTCTCTTTATGTGCCTGGCATTGTGCAGGTATGAGTGAATTTCAATGTAAAAACAGTGATGCTGCCTGGCTTCAAACAACTTTATGAATCAAACCACACAGAACATGACGTTTGACCAAATATTGATCACATGGGTGGCACAACATGGTCTAATTTCATAGTACTCACACCTTAACCAATACTTTCTAGGAAAAACAAATAATAGTGTGCTTTTATAAAATGCATACACACACACACACACACACACACACACACACACACACACACACACACACACACACACAAGAGCAGTGAACTTAAGTGCTACTGGAAAATCTGAAATGTGTGGCAGACTTAGAATTGAAAAGATTATTTCCTGCAAACCCAGATGTAATATCCCTTCCCTGCTTCTGTGTTTTTTTAATCCCCCCTAAAACAAACTTTGCAAGAAATGTGAAATTTAGCATGCTAGTGAGCACGCTAACTTTCCGAATATCCCAGTCAGCCTGAAGATGAGTCAGTTGTGACAACTTGGAAACTACCTCCCTCCAACACACAGATGCAGTCATACATGTCGAGGCCCCATCTATATAACCCCAGACCAGAATCCATCAGCCGTGGGGATTGTCTGGTGAGTCACAGCAGTTTTCATTAACATCACCTGGTGGGTCTCTGGGTCCCACCACCAGACTAATTTAGACTCCAGCTCTGTCTCTTGCACGTCTTCCATGACTTTTCCCAGCCAAGACTTCAATGACTCCAGTTCCACCACATTCCCAGAGGGGTTACCCTGCAGCCAAAAAGAAGGAACTCACCACTTGGAAATTTTTCTCTTTTATTGGATTTAATTTTCCTTTCCTTCTTTTCCTACTGTCTTGCTCTTGCTGGAAGTCTTCAGACCACCCGCTGTGCAGGCTCCTTCGATGTGTAGAGAGCAGGATTTCCTAATTGCCAAACGTTTGGTCTGTGGAACACTTCAAATTTCATCAGTTATAGTTGTGGAAGTCCACGAAGTGGCTCCTGGGTGCTGGGGTTCCAGCCTTCAATCTGGACACACTTTAGGTCACTTTAGGCCATGGGTCTAAGCACACTTTTGGTTTTTCTAAAGCATACCAGGTGCGCGCACGTACACACACACACACACACACACACACACACACACACACACGTGTGCCCGCACAACAGTATCACTTTTTTTGTTTATTTATTTATTTGAGAGAGACAGACAGAGAGAGAAAGACGCAGGTAGATAGAGAGAGAACGGGCACATCAGGGCCTCCAGCCACTGCAAACGAACTCCAGGTGCATGCGCCACTTTGTGCATCTGGCTTTATGGGTCCTGGGGAATTGAGTCTTGAACCGGGGTCCTTAGGCTTCACAGGCAAGTGCTTAACCACTAAGCCATCTCTCCAGCCCCAGTATCACATTTTTCTGCTAGGTTCCCACTGTCTCGACTCAACCCCTGAGTTATGCTTGGTTGCATGGAGTAAGAGAACCTCCCCCAACATCATGGTAAAATTGGAAGCATGTTTTTGAGAGTGACAAAAAAGGCTCTGCCATTTGAGCGTCACTATCAAATATGGACCTAGAGAAAGGGAAATTTCTAACTCATTCATTTTTTTCCCTCTGCACTCTTTCTTTCAACGTTCATTTTGAAATACTATGACGATTTCCAAGTCCTCCTTAAAAGCCTTAAGCCAAAAGAAACTTTGCCTAAATATAGGTGAAATGAATCATTTAACTATTTAATTTGGTCATAATGTGAACATACTAGCAAGTAGCCTAATATCTTTTGCTATGAAAGAAAAAGGTAATTTACCAAAATACACGCGGTCTCCTTTCATTCTAAGGAGTAGTAGGACTCCATTTTGCAAGTGAGAAAACGGAGGTGTGGAGTTCTGAAAGGATTTATGTTAAGCGAACCTGGACGCCAAGGCTGTGTGCTGCCATCCCATTTAAGCATCTTGAGTTGACCAAGGTAAAAGTAACAGGGCACTATAGGTGAGGAGCAGACATTTTGGGTTCTGTGTACTGCTTTGTGGTATTGCACGTAAGTCATTATGTGTCAACCCCGTTTCAGTTGGAAAGTTTGCTTATGTATATATCCCCAGGAGCGGACAGTCGTAGACTAGTGGGACCTTGTTCATGGGGAAATGAGGCAGACTTGGTTCTCAGAAGAAACTTACACAGCAATGCCTTTGCGGTAAACGTTTGCTTTAGAAAATGATGCCAGCTGTGGTAGTTTGAATATATGTCCCCCAATATATTCAGTGTTTTATTAGTTATAGTTGCATCTGCAATCACCTTGCTAGAGGCAATGTCACTGGGGGCGGGTCTTAAGGTGTTAATGGTGTGGGTTTGAGATTCCATTGTAGAGATATGCAAATGTGCCCAGCAGGAGTTCCTGAAGTGTGCTGTGTGACCTTTTGGCTATAGTTTTGCTCTGTGTGCTGTGGTGGCTGGTTGGCTTTTTCTCTCTCTGCTTGGCCTTGTGAAAGCAGGCTGCTTCTCCTGCCTTTATGGAACTTTCCCTGGATCTGTGAGCTTCAATAAATAATATCCCTTCCTCCATAACTGTGTCTGGTCTGGAAGTTCATCTCAGTGAACCTGAAGCTGTCTGCTACATCAGCGGTGTCCTACATTGCTGAAGTTCATGTGCTTGGTGTGCCAGAATACTGAGCATCTATGGTCATCACCCAGTCCCAGGGACTAGAAGAAAACACACTGACCCTGCCGCTGACGCTTAGACTCTTTGTGCTAGAGGGATGTGAGACCTCCCTTCTAGAAGGTTAAGGAAGGAAGAAGCTGAGCCATAGGGGAGAAAGAAAAAGACCAAAGACATCAGGAAACCAGGAAGGGGTAAGGAGGACCTCCCACACTCTGGTGGGAAGATGAAAAGTTCAGCTCTGGAAGATTACTGGCTATAGTTGAGGGGTTCCATGTATCAGACTGACTGACAGAAGCCAGGCTAGTGTGTCACCAGGAATGTCACATTGCATTTTGCACCCTAGTCCATTCAGTGGAGACATTAATGCTGCTTCTCTCGCTTTTTCTCTCAAAGGGTGTTGCCTGCAGACGAAGAGACTCTGCCCTGCTGTTCCTGCCGTGTTTTGTGTGAGGGAATAGTTTGGCTTCTTGTGCTGTACCATTCTCCCCAGACCTTTCCAGTTCTGGCTCTCCAGTCAGGTGTGGAAGGCCAAACCCCAGCCTCATGCTTCCCACACATCCATCCCTAGGAGCTTCTAGTAACTTCCACTTCTGTGTCTCAAATATTGGCCAGCCTCAGCCACAAATTCTAGAATGTTCATTACCGTTACACCTTCAACTTCAAATTGTTCCTACACATTCCATCTTTCCTTGTTCTTGAAGCAAAGCTGGTTAAGCACAGTGGGCTTTCTCAGTGTGTTGGCCGTGGCCTCCAGACTCCTTTATGTTCTCTTCTTTTATCTCTCTCTGGGCTCCATTCCCGATCATATCTCTGGTTCCTTCAGTCCCCAGAGTCTGTGGTGTATGGGTCCCTGTTAAACATATATGCCTGTTCTATTTTACTGCTAGACTTTCATTTTATTTTTTATTTTTTAATTTGAGAGAGAGAGAGAGAGAGAGAGAGAGAGAATTGGCTCTGGCATACCAATTTTACTGCTAGACTTTCACTTTTTTAGTTTTATTTTTTTGAGGTAGGGTTTCACTCTAGCTCAGGCTGACCTGGAATTCACTATGTAGTCTCAGGGTGGCCTTGAACTCACAGCTATCCTCCTACCTCTGCCTCCCGAGTGCTGGGATTAAAAGCATGCACCACCACGCCCGGCTCACTTTTTAATTTTTTTATTTGAGAGACAGAATTGGCACGCCAGGGCCTCAGCCACTGCAATCGAACTCCAGACACTTGCGCCACCTAGTGGGCATGTGTGACCTTGCGCTTGCCTCACTTTTGTGTTGTCTGGCTTACGTGGGATCTGGAGAGTCGAACATGGGTCTTTAGGCTACACAGGCAAGCACTTTAACCGCTAAGCCATCTCTCCAGTCCTACAGTCTTGTTTTTAATTAGTTCTGTATCAGGGACTGATGATGCTGATGATGTAGTAGAGTACTTGTCTAGCATGCATGTGGTAGTGCACACCTGTCATCCCAGCAGTTGGTAGAGGCAGGAGGATCAGAATTCAAGGTCTTCAGCTTCAGCTACATAGTAGGTTTAAGGTCAATCTAGGATACATGAGAAGACCTTGTTGCAAAACAAAGTTCTTTTTTTTTTTTTTTTAACAAAGTCTACTCACTCTGTACTCAGATCTTCAAGATGCTCTTCACTGCTGCAGCACGTTATATTCTGCACTTGACAATTCCAAAATCAGACGTTTCCGCAGGTCAGCTCTGCTGTCTGTCATTTCTGCTCAATCACTTCCTGCATAAATGGGGATTAAGCTGCATAACTGCTTGGCATGGTTCCTGTAAGGGTGAGGAAGTGACTGCCAAGCACTCAACTAACAAGCTAGTTGGTCTGGGGAGCTGTTTAACAAGTGGCCACCATTAACACAGATGTAGTTACTCTTGTTGGAGGGTTCCACCACCAACTCCCAACAGAGCTGGGGGGCGGGAGAGACTGAAAAGATAGATTTTGGCAGAAACATGGTCCCTCTGGGCTACCTCAGTGAGAGACTGTCCCATGAGATATATAGCCCCATGCATGTCTTTAGAGCTTATGTGGAAATTCTTGGTACAGCATTAAGCTAAACTCCCTGGGAAGCATCTGGGGGGACATTCCCGCTAAGACCTGTTGGTCCTGGCTCCTCTTGGGGCTTTCATGCCTTCCTTTACGGATGCTTCTTTCAAAGGGCTGATGGATCTGAAAGGTTATCTCACTGTCTGGGATGCGTCTGGGGGCCATGGGCCTGTCCTAGGTCTTGGGTGTCTCAAGCCAGGCTTCCTGGGGTTGGTTAGGAGAAAGTACATTGGAAGCTGGGCAATTGCTATAGATCCAGTAAAGTCCTGGTCTGTTGCTTGAGACATTTGTTTTGGTTTTTTTTTTTTTTCCACACTAGATTTTTTAAAAATTCTCATTTATTTGAAAGGGGGGGGGAGAAAGAGGTAGATGGAGAGTGAATATGGGCTGGCCAGGGCCTCCTGTCACTGCAAACAAACTCCAGACACATGTGACACTTGGTGCATCTGGTTTTACATGGGTACTGGGGAATCAAATTGTGGCCATGGGGCTTTGTGAGAAAGTGCCTTTAACCACTGAGACATCTTTCCAGCCCCAAGATTCCTTTTGAAAAAGTATTTATTTATTTTTGAGGACAGAGGAGGAAAAGGAGAGGAAGAGAGGAAGAGAGAGAGAGAAGAGAAGAGAAGAGAGAAGAGAAGAGAAGAGAAGAGAGAGAGAATGGGCATGCCAGGGTCTCTTGCTGCTGCAAACAAACTCCAGATGCAACCTTTTGCTTCTGGCTTTATGTGGGTACTGGAGAAGTGAACCCTGGTCATCAGGCTTTGCAAGTAAACATGTTTACTGCCGGAGCCATCTTCCAAGCCCTTGAGCCATCGATGCCGTGACAGATTCAACCTCAGGAAAACTTGCTGAGAAATAGCCATACAGGGGCAGCCAGGCTTCCAAGGCAGTCGGTCATGTGTCCTGCCCTCACGCTGTAGTAGGTGTCCCTAGAGTGATGACAGCCTAAAAAGTAAAGGTAGGCAGCAAATCCACAATTCCTGGCGGGGGAGAAGGGGGGTGGATAATGGGTGTGTTCCGAGGGGGCACTGCTTGCTCTGCAGGATGCCAGGTTTGTGCGAGTGGTGTGAGCTGCTCCCCATAGTCCATTAGAAAGTCATTAATGGGCCTGCCTTTGCCCTCTTCCCGTTCTTCATGTCCTGCTGGCCTCTGAGACTCTCAGTAGTTAGTGTGTGTGTGTGTGTGTGTGTGTACACTTGGGTAATATGCACATGCATGTGTGGAGGTACATCTGAATGTGTGGAGGCCAGAAGTTGAAATGGGTATCTTCCTAACCTCTCCAGCTTCTTTATTTTATTTTATTTTATTTTATTTTATTTTATTTTATTTTATTTATTTATTTATTTATTAGAAAGAGAGAGAGTGAGACAGAGAGAAAGAAGCATATAAAGAGGTAGAGATTATTGACACATCAGGGCCTCCAGCCATTGCAAATGAACTCCAGATACATGAGCCACCTTGTGCATCTGGCTTACATGGGTCCTGAAAAATCAATCCGGGTCCTCTGGCTTTGCAGGCAAGCTCCTTAACCATTAAGCAATCTCTCCAGCACTCCACCTTATCTCTCTCTCTTTCTTTCTTTCTTTCTTTCTTTCTTTCTTTCTTTTTTTCTTTCTTTCTTCTTTCGATAGGTCTTGCATTGAACCCACACAGAGCTCACCAAATCAGGTAGATTAGCAGCCAGCAAGTCCCCAGGATCTTCCTGTCTCTGCGCTTTTAGCACTGGGGTTGCAGGTGGGCATACCACACCTGTCCTTCACATAAGTGCTGGGGATCCAAATTCAGGTCCTCATATTTGCGCAGCAAGCACTTTACTGGGCTCCTAATTTGTTCTTTTTTCAAAAAAAAATTTATTTATTTATTTTGAGAGAGAATGAGACAGAGATAAACACACACACACACACACACACACACACAGAGAGAGAGAGAGAGAGAGAGAGAGAGAGAATGGTGCACAGGACCTCTAGCCATGGCAGACCAACTCCAGATGCATGCACCACCTTGTGTACCTGGCTTTACATGGGTACTGGGGAATCAAACCTGGGGCCTTTGGTTTTGCAGGCAAATGACTAAAGTGCCAAGCCATCTCTTCAGCCCTCATGTGTTCTCTTCAGTGCTCCTTCCATCTCTCTGGATCCCTTTCCAAGTCAATACTGATGCTACCCTGACAGAAGCTAACAGGTACCCCACAAATGACTGTGCTGAAGCCCTAGCCAATGCTGTCGTCCCCCACACTGTGCTGCTCCCTGGGCCACACCTACCTCTTCAAGAAGATGCACCTTCAGGGTCCCATGGAGACCATAGCATGGCCTGCCAGTGGGCAAGATTCAGCTTCCAAGGACTGCCTGCTGACCACTGGCATGGGAAACCACCTCTCCATAATCCTCTCCCACCAGGGCAGCTGAGAGAGGATGCCCCTCCCAGTGGAACAGCAAGACCAGGTCCTGCAAGTGCCAAGTGTTCTCCTATGTCAGTCTGCGGTTTCGGGAGCTAGTCTGTGGACAGTGAGTTTGCATCACAGCCTTGTCTCTAGTCATGGCCTTTCTCACTCCTCCTCCTCTTCCTCTGATGGTCTGAGTCCCAGCATCTGGTTCATTTCGGTATTGTAAAAAAAGAAAAAAAAAATTCCTGGCCAAAGGGTTCTGCTTCCAGGAAGGCTGTCCCAGCAGCGTGGGAGTCAGGCTGACTGTGGGGCCAGAAGCCGACCATCTCCTCCCTCCTGCCGGACACTGTTGTCTTTGACTCACCTCTTCTTCCAATGTGAGTTATTCTTGCCTTGACCAGCCAGACCACATGGGAAGATGTCTTGGAGAAGCACACAGCTCCTACTTAGCTGGAGGTGACCTTGGCCAGGAATTCCCACAATGCCAAGGCATCCACCTCACCTGTCCAAACCCTAACTTTCCACACCTGATTCTAACCTATTTCACCTTCTTTAAAATTTTTTAAATATTCTGTTTATTTATTTGCAAGGAGAGAGAGGGAGATAAAGAGATAGAGAGAAAGAAAGAATGGGCCCCAGGACCTCTTGTAACTGCCAGTGAGCTCCAGACACATGTATCACTTTGTGCATCTGGTTTTGTGTGGGCAATGGGGAATTGAACCTAGGCCGACCCAGGCTGGCAGGCTTTACAAAGCAAACACCTTTAACTGCTTGAGCCATCTCTCCTGCCCTATTGCACCTTCTGCTACAGCGAAAAGGCCTTTGACTTCTGCTGCTAGAGGGTTCTGTGCACAAATCCAGTTAACAATGATGTGTATTTTGTAGGGCTGGAGAGATGGCTCAGTGGGTAAAATGCACACTCTGCAAGGGGCCTGAGCACCTGAGCAGACCTCCAGCACTCATGTAAACCTGAGCATGTTAGTGCATGCCTTGTAATCTTAGCACTGGGGAGGCGGAGCCCAGAGAATCCCTGGGTCTTGCTGACTAGCTAGTCAGCAGAATTGGTGGCTCCATATTCATCAAGAGATCTTGTTTCAAAAACTAAGTGGGGTTGGAGAGATCGGTTAGCGGTTAAGGCACCTGCCTGCCAAGCCTAAGAACACCCGTTCTATCTCCAGGTCCCACGTTTAGCCAGACACAAAAACGATGCAAGCATGCAATGCTGCACTTGTCCACAAGGGGGCGCACGTGTCTGGAGTTCGTTCATAGTGGCTGAGAGGCCACTGGTGCGTCCATTCTCTCTCTCTCTTTTTGCCTCTTCCTTTCTGTATCTCTCTCTCTCTCTCTGTCAAATAATTAAAAAAACAACTAAGGTGGAGGCACAGAGGAAGACACCCAATATCAACCGCTGGCCTCCACATGTATGCGCACACACACAAACACGCATATCCACGCACACGAGGACTGTGTATGCTTCACATGCATTGCCTCACTTAACTCTGTGGACAGAGCTGACGGCAAGACAAGGAGAGTTTACTGAGTTGCGCTTTCTGTCCATTGGTTGGTGAAAACAGCAGTAATGTTTAGCAAGGGCCAGATGTTCCCCCTTCAACAGTTGCCCCCTTCTTCCTAGGGAACATATACCAAGAGCGGAGGAATGGGGCATGTGGGTGACATGAGTGAGGTAGACAAGAGCCTAGAACATTCTGCCTCTAAGATTTGGGTTGGGCCTGGAAAAGGCCTGGCTGTTTTATAGGAGATCTGCTCACAAAATCCATTGCCCACCAGACTCCATTCCTGAGTCCTTCTCTCCCCTATAAACTAGTGTGGGCAAGGGGTGAGTGAGGGGACCTGAAACCCCATCTAGGTGGTCAAGGAGAGACGAGACTAGGTCCCCGGGAAGGGGGAAAATGACCAAAGTTATCATGAAACTGGAAAGGGCCTCCTGACACACCTTGTGGGAAGAGATCGAGTCAACATTGAAAGAAAGGTTGCATGGTGCAGTTGGGGGCACTCCTTGTACCAAACTAATTTATGCAAGAAAGGCTCATCTATCCCTAGTAACATCATATCGCTTTTTAAAAAAATATATATATATACAGTTTTTAAAATTATTTATTTATTTATTTATGAGAGAGAGAGAGAGGCAAATATAGAGAGGGAGAGAATGGGCATGCCAGGGCCTCTAGCCACTGCAAACAAGCTTCAGATGCATGTACCATCTTGTGTATTAGGCTTATGTGGGTCCTAGGGAATCCAACCTGGGTCCTTAGGCTTCACAGGTAAGGGCCTTAACTGCTAAGCCATCTCTTCAGCCCTAAATATAGTTTTGTAAAAAAATTATTTATTTATTTATTCATTTATTTATTTGAGAGAGAGAGAGAGAATGAGTATGGGTGCACCAGGCCTTCCTGCCATTGCATTAAAACTCCAGATGCATGCGCTACTTTGTGCAGCTGACTCCTCAGCTGGTGATGAGATTCTGGGAGTCTGAGTTACCATTAGGACGCAGGGGCCTTGCTGGTAAAAGTCATCAGGGGCAGGCCTTTGAAGGTGATACCTGCCCATGGTTCTAGCCTTGCTCCGTTCTTTCTAGACTTCCCTGGTATGAACAACTTCTACCACCTGATCCCATGCACAGAACTGCCTTGACTTCCTGTCATGACAGACTGAACCCTACTGAAATGATGAGTGAGCCTACATCAGTCTTTCCTTCCTGGAGAGAAGGCTTAGTGGTTAAGGCGCCTGCCTGCTAAGCCTAAGAATGCCCGTTCAATTCTCCAGGTCCCACACAGGCCAGACACAAAGTGATACAAGGGCGCAATGCTGCACTTGCCCACAAGGGGGTGCATGAGTCTGGAGTTCATTCACAGTGGCTGAGAGGCTGCTGGTGCACTCTCTCTCTCTGACTCAAAAAAAAAAAAAGGTAACTAATTCAGACCAGAGTTCACACTTTCTTGGGAGCTTTGTTGAATGAAGCTTGCTCTGTTGAATATAGGCCTTTGGATTTGTAAGTCTTTACAATCCCATGAGCTTTGGTCTCTCTCTTTCTTTCTTCCTTCCCTCCTTTTGGCCTGGGACCCTGGTACGCAAAGTCCTTTTCTTTGCACCTTTACCAAAAGTCACACAACCTCTGTTCTTCCTCAGAGACTAACCCCAACCCCCAACCCCCAAGCTCATTACCTACCTCCCTGTGCCACAAATCAGTAACACCCAAATTTTTATTTGAATGACACAATAAAGAACACTGAATTGGCTGGATGTGGTGGCGCACGCCTTTAATCCCAGCACTTAGGAGGCAGAGGTAGGAGAATTGCAGTGAGTTCGAGGCCAGCCTGAGACTACACAGTGAATGCCAGGTCAGCCTGGACTACAGTGAGACCCTACCTTGAAAAACAAATGAACAGGAACAACAACAACAAAAAGAACCCCAAAAAACAAAAACACTGAATTGGATCATCAGGCAGAATCTAAAATGCCCAGGACTCCATAGTGAGATCAAGAAGTGATTGAATGAACAGAGAACGGAGGGACAAGGAACCAGACTGGAAAGAATTCTAAATCACAAAGATACTCACTCTTGAAGGAGGAGCTTGACTCTCCTTCCCTGGACCATGGACTGTGTGTGCAGTGACTTTGTTTCCAAAGAAGGAGGGGAGAGGTTGGGACTGCAGTGGAGGAACCTTGGCAAGTTTCCCAGGCCAGGTGAACAGGGTGACATCACCCGTGATAGATGTCATGCTGATAGCAGTGCCCCCGTATGACACTATGAGAGAGGCATGTCATTGCTGTGGTTTTCCCCCTAAACCTATAAGGCCTAGTCTAATCATGAGAAAACGTCACATCTAATCGAGGGGCATGTTACAAAATACCTGGTGAGGGCTCTTCAGAAACATCAAGGTCATAAAACCAAAGGAAGACAGAGAGCCTGTCACAGGCAAGAGGTGCCGAGGGAGGCCTGATGACGGAATGTAATGTGATATTCTGCATGGGATTCGGGAACAGGAAAAAAAAAAAAAGACATTTTGTTTTAAAAAAAAAAAATCCGGTGAGATCCAAACGAAGTCTGGAGTTCGGTTAGTAGTGATATAGCAGTGTTTTCTCGTTCTGACAATTGAACCGCAGAAATGTAACGCGATAACATGCGGGGGGGGGGGGCTGGAACCGGCCAAGAGGCCGACAGGGATGCCGTTCTTTTGTTGCATGCTTGTAGTTAGATTCCAAAACGCAGAGTTCACTTTAAAAAGATGAGGAAACCTCGAGCAGTTTCTTTCATTTTTGAATGTGCTTTATGACACAACTGCTAGACACAATCTCATCCTATAAGGTTCAAGGACATGTATGGAGCTGAACCTGGAATCTGCAGCTTTCTTCAACCTTGCGCTCACATCATCACAGTCAAGAGTAGTCATTAACAGGCCGGGCGTGGGGGCGCACGGCTTTAACCCCAGCTCTCGGGAGGAGGCAGAGGTAGGAGGATGGCCGTGCGTTCAAGGCCAGCCTGAGACTCCATAGTGAATTCCAGGTCAGCTTTGGCTAGGGTGAGACTCTACCTGGCCAAAACCAAAACCAAACCAAAACAAAAATCCAAAACCAAGAGAATAGTCACTAAGGCCTACACGTAAGACCTGCACACCTTATGTCAGGGCTTGGCCAAGAAGTCCTTCGCCAATATTGAGTGTCGCAGTTTGGATTGGAAATGTCTCCCACAGGCATCTGCTTTGAATGCAGGTGTCCTAGTTGGTAGTGCTACTTTGGGTGGTTGTGGCACCTTGAAGGAGGTGGCACCTCGCTAAAGGAAGCCGGTCACTGGGAAGCAGATCCGTAGTTGTCTGCTTCCAAGTCCACCATGAAGTGAGAAGCTCCCATTCGCATGCTCCTAGTGCAGTGCCTTTCCTGCCAGGACGGGCGGAAACCCTCTGAGACTGTGAGTTAAAATGCGTCTTTCCTTCCTCAAGTTGTTTCTGTCAGGGACTGGGCTCACATTCAAGGCCAAAGTACACTGTGACCGGACTTCATTTTCACGACAACCCCTGGACATACAGGCGTTGCTAGACCCTTTTCCCCAGGGAGCAACTGAGACGCATGGACATGAAGGATGTTGGCCAGGATAGCAGTAAGTGACAGGAAGGTGAAAGAAGTCCAAGCACCAGCATCTACTGTGAGCACCCTGCACACACACACACATACACACAAATATGCACACACACACATGCACGCATGCACACACACATACACACACTCCCCCCCATACCCACATACACCTTTTTTTATTATTTATTTATTTATTTATTGTTTTTTGAGGTAGGGTTTCACTCTAGCTCCAGGCAGACCTGGAATTCACTCTGTAGTCTCAGGGTGGCCTCGAACTCTACCTCCTCCTACCTCTGCCTCCCGAGTGCTGGGATTAAAGGTGTGCGCCACCACGCCTGGCTCCACATGCACCTTTTGTTGGAACTATCATCTATGTTGTGCAACTGACATTTTATTCTCCCCGAGGTAGGGTCTCACTGTAGGCCAGGCTGACCTGGAACTCTCTGTAGTTTTAGGCTGGATTCGAACTCACAGTGATTCTTTTACCTCTGACTTCCAAGGGCTGGGATTAAAAGTATGCACCACCATGCCCAGGTTGACATTTTATTCTTTTGTCTTTTAATTTTTGGATTTAAAAAAAAATTATTTACTTATTTATTTTTATTGACAACTTACTTAATTGTAGACAATATCCCATGGAAATTCCCTCCCTCCCACCACTTTCCCTTTTGAAACTCCACTCTCCATCATATCCCCTCCCCCTCTCAATCAGGCTCTCTTTTAATTTTGATGTCATCATCTTTCCCTCTTATTAGGATGGTCTTGTGTAGGCAGTGTCAGGCACTGTGAGGTCATGGATATCCAGGCCATTTAGTGTCTAGAGAAGCGCGTTGTAAGGAGTCCTACTCTTCCTTTGGCTCTTACATTCTTTCTGCCACCTCTTCTGCCATGGACCCTGAGCCTTGGAAGGTCTGTTAGAGATGTTTCAGTGCTGAGCACTCCTCTGTCCCTTCTGCTCAGCACCATGGTGCCTTCTGAGTCATCCCAAGGTCACCACCGTCTGAAAAGAGAAGCTTCTCTAACCAAAAGTGAGAGTAGCATTAATATATGGGTGTGGACATCCAGAGAAGTGCTTACTGGGCAGTTTGGTGAGCATAGTATTTACACTGAGCCAGACATCAGCAGACGTTACACCCCTAGGGCTCATGACCACCCCTGTTGTAGGTTTTCAGTATCAGGGATGTATTCCCTCCCATGCATTTTATTCTTAACAACCTATCTTGGCTTACCTTCCATATTAGTACTAAAGGGCCACCACCTCATTTCTTTTTTTATTTTTTTATTTTTATCTATTTGAGAGAGAGTGAGAAAGAGACAGGGAGTCAGAGAGAGAGAATGGGCATGCCAGGGTCTCTAGCCACTACAAACAAACTCCAGACTCATGCACCACCTTGTACATCTGGCTTACGTGGGTACTGGTGAATCAAACCTGGGTCCCCAGGCTTTGTAGGCAAGTACCTTAACCACTAAGCCATCTCTCCAGCCCTCTTTTTATTGAATATTTATTTATTTGCAAGCAGGCAGACAGATAGGGAAAGTAGGTATGCTAAGGCCTCATGGTCCTGCAAACGAAGTCCAAAAACCTGAACCATTTTGTGCATCTGGCTTTATCTGGGTACTGGGGAATTGAACCCAGGCTGTCAGGCTTTATAAGTAAGCACCTTTAACCACAGAGTCATCTCTTCAATCCCGACCCATTTTCTTTTCTTTTAAAAAAATATTTTATTTTTATTTATTTGACAGAAAGAGAAAGAGGCAGAGAGAAAGAGAGTGAGAGTGTGTGTGAGAGAGAACAGGCATGCCAGGGCCTTTAGCTGCTGCAAATGAATGCCAGACACATGCACCACCTTGTACATCTGACTTACGTGGGTCCTGTGGAGTCGAACCTGGGTCTTTTGGCTTTGCAGGCAAGTGTCTTAACCACTAAGCCATCCGTCCAGGCTCCTCCCCCGATCCCTTTTCTCAATTTATTTTATATCAACCAAGGTGCTTTGCCTCTAGGGGACATTTGGCAAAGTCTGGAGACATTTGTGATTGTCACAACTGGGGAGGAGGACAGCACAAACCTCCTGACCTTTGGAGAGTAGAGGCCAGGAAGTTGCTTCAACATCTTACCATGCTCAGGCAGTCCCCACAACAGAGAATCCCCTCACTGTGAATGCCAACCCTGCTATATGGTATTCTGTGGCAACACTAAAAGATTGCTAAGGTCCTTTCTCCTCTGGCATGATGCATGGATATATCCCCCAGGGCTCGTCTTTTCCTCTTGAACCCAGCTCTCACCACTGAGTTCTGCTGTAATCGCTTCCTGCTGGGAAGCGTCAACTTTCCTCACAGGACACAGGGCCTCTAAAAACCAGACTCTGTGACCATTCTTAGGCCACTCACTTCACTTGAGATTATTTTGTGTTCTCTGGACTGAGTTTTAAGCCCCTGGAGGGCAACGATGGGTTTGATTTCTGTATCCTCATCAGGGCCCCATGTGCTCTGCATGTGGGTTAGATCAGAAAAGAGTAACTGCAGTTTCTTCTCTTCTCTTCTCTTCTCTTCTCTTCTCTTCTCTTTTCTTTTCTTTTCTTTCTTTTTTTATTTTAAGTTTTTTTTGTTTATTTTTAATTTATTTATTTGAGATCAACAGAGAGAGAAAGAGGCAGAGAGAGAGAGAGAGAGAGAGAGAGAGAGAGAATGGGAGCACCAGGGCCTCCAGCCACTGCAAATGACCTCCAGATGTCCTGGGAATTGAGTCTTGAACTGGGTCCTTAGGTTTCACAGGCAAGTGTTTTAAATCACTAAGCCATCTCTCCAGCCCCAGTATCACATTTTTCTGCTAGGTTCCCACTGTCTCGACTCAACCCTGAGTTATGCTTGGTTGCATGGAGTAAGAGAACCTCCCCAACATCATGGTAAAATTGAAGCATGTTTTTGAGAGTGACAAAAAGGCTCTGCCATTTGAGCGTCACTATCAAATATGGACCTAGAGAAAGGGAAATTTCTAACTCATTCATTTTTTCCTCTGCACTCTTTCTTTCAACGTTCATTTTGAAATACTATGACGATTTCCAAGTCCTCCTTAAAAGCCTTAAGCCAAAAGAAACTTTGCCTAAATATAGGTGAAATGAATCATTTGACTATTTAATTTGGTCATAATGTGAAACATACTAGCAAGTAGCCTAATATCTTTTGCTATGAAAGAAAAAGGTAATTTACCAAAATACACGCGGTCTCCTTTCATTCTAAGGAGTAGTAGGACTCCATTTTGCAAGTGAGAAAACGGAGGTGTGGAGTTCTGAAAGGATTTATGTTAAGTGAACCTGGACGCCAAGGCTGTGTGCTGCCATCCCATTTAAGCATCTTGAGTTGACCAAGGTAAAAGTAACAGGGCACTATAGGTGAGGAGCAGACATTTTGGGTTCTGTGTACTGCTTCGTGATATTGCACGTAGGTCATTATGTGTCAACCCCGTTTCAGTTGGAAAGTTTGCTTATGTATATATCCCCAGGAGCGGACAGTCGTAGACTAGTGGGACCTTGTTCATGGGGAAATGAGGCAGACTTGGTTCTCAGAAGAAACTTACACAGCAATGCCTTTGCGGTAAGCGTTTGCTTTAGAAAATGATGCCAGCTGTGGTAGTTTGAATAAATGTCCCCCAATATATTCAGTGTTTTATTAGTTATAGTTGCATCTGCAATCACCTTGCTAGAGGCAATGTCACTGGGGGCGGGTGTTAATGGTGAGTTTGAGATTCCATTGTAGAGATATGCAAATGTGCCCAGCAGGAGTTCCTGAAGTGTGCTGTGTGACCTTTTGGCTGTAGTTTTGCTCTGTGTGCTGTGGTGGCTGGTTAGCTTTTTCTCTCTCTGCTTGGCCTTGTGAAAGCAGGCTGCTTCTCCTGCCTTTATGGAACTTCCCCTGGATCTGTGAGCTTCAATAAATAATATCCCTTCCTCCATAACTGTGTCTGGTCTGGAAGTTCATCTCAGTGAACCTGAAGCTGTCTGCTACACCAGCGGTGCCCTACATTGCTGAAGTTCATGTGCTTGGTGTGCCAGAATACTGAGCATCTATGGTCATCACCCAGTGCCCAGGGACTAGAAGAAAACACACTGACCCTGCCGCTGACGCTTAGACTCTTTGTGCTAGAGGGATGTGAGACCTCCCTTCTAGAAGGTTAAGGAAGGAAGAAGCTGAGCCATAGGGGAGAAAGAAAAGACCAAAGACATCAGGAAACCAGGAAGGGTAGGAGGACCCCACACTCTGGTGGGAAGATGAAAAGTTCAGCTCTGGAAGATTACTGGCTATAGTTGAGGGGTTCCATGTATCAGACTGACTGACAGAAGCCAGGCTAGTGTGTCACCAGGAATGTCACATTGCATTTTGCACCCTAGTCCATTCAGTGGAGACATTAATGCTGCTTCTCTCGCTTTTTCTCTCAAAGGGTGTTGCCTGCAGACGAAGAGACTCTGCCCTGCTGTTCCTGCCGTGTTTTTGTGTGAGGGAATAGTTTGGCTTCTTGTGCTGTACCATTCTCCCCAGACCTTTCCAGTTCTGGCTCTCCAGTCAGGTGTGGAAGGCCAAACCCCAGCCTCATGCTTCCCACACATCCATCCCTAGGAGCTTCTAGTAACTTCCACTTCTGTGTCTCAAATATTGGCCAGCCTCAGCCACAAATTCTAGAATGTTCATTACCGTTACACCTTCAACTTCAAATTGTTCCTACACATTCCATCTTTCCTTGTTCTTGAAGCAAAGCTGGTTAAGCACAGTGGGCTTTCTCAGTGTGTTGGCCGTGGCCTCCAGACTCCTTTATGTTCTCTTCTTTTATCTCTCTCTGGGCTCCATTCCCGATCATATCTCTGGTTCCTTCAGTCCCCAGAGTCTGTGGTGTATGGGTCCCTGTTAAACATATATGCCTGTTCTATTTTACTGCTAGACTTTCATTTTATTTTTTATTTTTTAATTTGAGAGAGAGAGAGAGAGAGAGAGAGAGAGAGAATTGGCTCTGGCACACCAATTTTACTGCTAGACTTTCACTTTTTTAGTTTTATTTTTTTGAGGTAGGGTTTCACTCTAGCTCAGGCTGACCTGGAATTCACTATGTAGTCTCAGGGTGGCCTTGAACTCACAGCTATCCTCCTACCTCTGCCTCCCGAGTACTGGGATTAAAGGCATGCACCACCACGCCCGGCTCACTTTTTAATTTTTTTATTTGAGAGACAGAATTGGCACGCCAGGGCCTCAGCCACTGCAATCGAACTCCAGACACTTGCGCCGCCTAGTGGGCATGTGTGACCTTGCGCTTGCCTCACTTTTGTGTTGTCTGGCTTACGTGGGATCTGGAGAGTCGAACATGGGTCCTTAGGCTACACAGGCAAGCACTTTAACCACTAAGCCATCTCTCCAGTCCTACACTCTTGTTTTTAATTAGTTCTGTATCAGGGACTGATGATGCTGATGATGTAGTAGAGTACTTGTCTAGCATGCATGTGGTAGTGCACACCTGTCATCCCAGCAGTTGGTAGAGGCAGGAGGATCAGAATTCAAGGTCTTCAGCTTCAGCTACATAGTAGGTTTAAGGTCAATCTAGGATACATGAGAAGACCTTGTTGCAAAACAAAGTTCTTTTTTTTTTTTTTTTTACAAAGTCTACTCACTCTGTACTCAGATCTTCAAGATGCTCTTCACTGCTGCAGCACGTTATATTCTGCACTTGACAATTCCAAAATCAGACGTTTCCGCAGGTCAGCTCTGCTGTCTGTCATTTCTGCTCAATCACTTCCTGCATAAATGGGGATTAAGCTGCATAACTGCTTGGCATGGTTCCTGTAAGGGTGAGGAAGTGACTGCCAAGCACTCAACTAACAAGCTAGTTGGTCTGGGGAGCTGTTTAACAAGTGGCCACCATTAACACAGATGTAGTTACTCTTGTTGGAGGGTTCCACCACCAACTCCCAACAAAGCTCGGGGGCGGGAGAGACTGAAAAGATAGATTTTGGCAGAAACATGGTCCCTCTGGGCTACCTCAGTGAGTGACTGTCCCATGAGATATATAGCCCCATGCATGTCTTTAGAGCTTATGTGGAAATTCTTGGTACAGCATTAAGCTAAACTCCCTGGGAAGCATCTGGGGGGACATTCCCGCTAAGACCTGTTGGTCCTGGCTCCTCTTGGGGCTTTCATGCCTTCCTTTACGGATGCTTCTTTCAAAGGGCTGATGGATCTGAAAGGTTATCTCACTGTCTGGGATGCGTCTGGGGGCCATGGGCCTGTCCTAGGTCTTGGGTGTCTCAAGCCAGGCTTCCTGGGGTTGGTTAGGAGAAAGTACATTGGAAGCTGGGCAATTGCTATAGATCCAGTAAAGTCCTGGTCTGTTGCTTGAGACATTTGTTTGGTTTTTTTTTTTTTTTTTCCACACCAGATTTTTTAAAAATTCTCATTTATTTGAAAGAGAGGGGGGGAGAAAGAGGTAGATGGAGAGTGAATATGGGCTGGCCAGGGCCTCCTGTCACTGCAAACAAACTCCAGACACATGTGACACTTGGTGCATCTGGTTTTACATGGGTACTGGGGAATCAAGTTGTGGCCATGGGGCTTTGTGAGAAAGTGCCTTTAACCACTGAGACATCTTTCCAGCCCCAAGATTCCTTTTGAAAAAGTATTTATTTATTTTTGAGGACAGAGGGAGGAAAAGGAGAGGAAGAGGGAGAGAAAGAGAGAGAGAGAAGAGAAGAGAAGAGAGAGAGAGAGAGAATGGGCATGCCAGGGTCTCTTGCTGCTGCAAACAAACTCCAGATGCAACCTTTTGCTTCTGGCTTTATGTGGGTACTGGAGAAGTGAACCCTGGTCATCAGGCTTTGCAAGTAAACATGTTTACTGCCGGAGCCATCTTCTAAGCCCTTGAGCCATCGATGCCGTGACAGATTCAACCTCAGGAAAACTTGCTGAGAAATAACCATACAGGGGCAGCCAGGCTTCCAAGGCAGTCGGTCATGTGTCCTGCCCTCACACTGTAGTAGGTGTCCCTAGAGTGATGACAGCCTAAAAAGTAAAGGTAGGCAGCAAATCCACAATTCCTAGCGGGGGAGAAGGGGGGTGGATAATGGGTGTGTTCCGAGGGGGCACTGCTTGCTCTGCAGGATGCCAGGTTTGTGCGAGTGGTGTGAGCTGCTCCCCATAGTCCATTAGAAAGTCATTAACGGGCCTGCCTTTGCCCTCTTCCCGTTCTTCATGTCCTGCTGGCCTCTGAGACTCTCAGTAGTTAGTGTGTGTGTGTGCGTGTGTGTGTGCGTGTGTGTGTGTACGCTTGGGTAATATGCACATGCATGTGTGGAGGTACATCTGAATGTGTGGAGGCCAGAAGTTGAAATGGGTATCTTCCTAACCTCTCCAGCTTCTTTATTTTATTTTATTTTATTTTATTTTATTTTATTTTATTTTATTTATTTATTAGAAAGAGAGAGTGAGACAGAGAGAAAGAAGCATATAAAGAGGTAGAGATTATTGACACATCAGGGCCTCCAGCCATTGCAAATGAACTCTAGATACTTGAGCTACCTTGTGCATCTGGCTTACATGGGTCCTGAAAAATCAATCCTGGGTCCTCTGGCTTTGCAGGCAAGCTCATTAACCATTAAGCAATCTCTCCAGCACTCCACCTTATCTCTCTCTCTCTCTCTCTCTCTCTTTCTTTCTTTCTTTCTTTCTTTCTTTCTTTTTTTCTTTCTTTCTTCTTTCGATAGGTCTTGCATTGAACCCACACAGAGCTCACCAAATCAGGTAGATTAGCTAGCCAGCAAGTCCCCGGGATCTTCCTGTCTCTGCGCTTTTAGCACTGGGGTTGCAGGTGGGCATACCACACCTGTCCTTCACATAAGTGCTGGGGATCCAAATTCAGGTCCTCATATTTGCACAGCAAGCACTTTACTGGGCTCCTAATTTGTTCTTTTTTCAAAAAAAAATTTATTTATTTATTTTGAGAGAGAATGAGACAGAGATAAACACACACACACACACACACACACACACACACACACACACAGAGAGAGAGAGAGAGAGAGAGAGAGAGAGAGAGAGAGAGAGAGTGCATAGGACCTCTAGCCATGGCAGACCAACTCCAGATGCATGCGCCACCTTGTGTACCTGGCTTTACATGGGTACTGGGGAATCAAACCTGGGGCCTTTGGTTTTGCAGGCAAATGACTAAAGTGCCAAGCCATCTCTTCAGCCCTCATGTGTTCTCTTCAGTGCTCCTTCCATCTCTCTGGATCCCTTTCCAAGTCAATACTGATGCTACCCTGACAGAAGCTAACAGGTACCCCACAAATGACTGTGCTAAAGCCCTAGCCAATGCTGTCGTCCCCCACACTGTGCTGCTCCCTGGGCCACACCTACCTCTTCAAGAAGATGCACCTTCAGGGTCCCTTGGAGACCATAGCATGGCCTGCCAGTGGGCAAGAATCAGCCTCCAAGGACTGCCTGCTGACCACTGGCATGGGAAACCACCTCTCCATAATCCTCTCCCACCAGGGCAGCTGAGAGAGGATGCCCCTCCCAGTGGAACAGCAAGACCAGGTCCTGCAAGTGCCAAGTGTTCTCCTATGTCAGTCTGCGGTTTCGGGAGCTAGTCTGTGGACAGTGAGTTTGCATCACAGCCTTGTCTCTAGTCATGGCCTTTCTCACTCCTCCTCCTCTTCCTCTGATGGTCTGAGTCCCAGCATCTGGTTCATTTCGGTATTGTAAAAAAAGAAAAAAAAATTCCTGGCCAAAGGGTTCTGCTTCCAGGAAGGCTGTCCCAGCAGCGTGGGAGTCAGGCTGACTGTGGGGCCAGAAGCCGACCATCTCCTCCCTCCTGCCGGACACTGTTGTCTTTGACTCACCTCTTCTTCCAATGTGAGTTATTCTTGCCTTGACCACATGGGAAGATGTCTTGGAGAAGCACACAGCTCCTACTTAGCTGGAGGTGACCTTGGCCAGGAATTCCCACAATGCCAAGGCATCCACCTCACCTGTCCAAACCCTAACTTTCCACACCTGATTCTAACCTATTTCACCTTCTTTAAAATTTTTTAAATATTCTGTTTATTTATTTGCAAGGAGAGAGAGGGAGATAAAGAGATAGAGAGAAAGAAAGAATGGGCCCCAGGACCTCTTGTAACTGCCAGTGAGCTCCAGACACATGTATCACTTTGTGCATCTGGTTTTGTGTGGGTAATGGGGAATTGAACCTGGGCCGACCCAGGCTGGCAGGCTTTACAAAGCAAACACCTTTAACTGCTTGAGCCATCTCTCCTGCCCTATTGCACCTTCTGCTACAGCGAAAAGGCCTTTGACTTCTGCTGCTAGAGGGTTCTGTGCACAAATCCAGTTAACAATGATGTATATTTTGTAGGGCTGGAGAGATGGCTCAGTGGGTAAAATGCACACTCTGCAAGGGGCCTGAGCACCTGAGCAGACCTCCAGCACTCATGTAAACCTGAGCATGTTAGTGCATGCCTTGTAATCTTAGCACTGGGGAGGCGGAGCCCAGAGAATCCCTGGGTCTTGCTGGCTAGCTAGTCCAGCAGAATTGGTGGCTCCATATTCATCAAGAGATCTTGTTTCAAAAACTAAGTGGGGTTGGAGAGATTGGTTAGCGGTTAAGGTGCCTGCCTGCCAAGCTTAAGAACACCCGTTCTATCTCCAGGTCCCACGTTTAGCCAGACACAAAAACGATGCAAGCATGCAATGCTGCACTTGTCCACAAGGGGGTGCACGTGTCTGGAGTTCGTTCATAGTGGCTGAGAGGCCACTGGTGCGCCCATTCTCTCTCTCTCTTTCTGCCTCTTCCTTTCTGTATCTCTCTCTCTCTCTGTCAAATAATTAAAAAAACAACTAAGGTGGAGGCACAGAGGAAGACACCCACTATCAACCGCTGGCCTCCACACGTGTGCGCACACACACAAACACGCATATCCACGCACACAAGGACTGTGTATGCTTCACATGCATTGCCTCACTTAACTCTGTGGACAGAGCTGACGGCAAGACAAGGAGAGTTTACTGAGTTGCGCTTTCTGTCCATTGGTTGGTGAAAACAACAGTAATGTTTAGCAAGGGCCAGATGTTCCCCCTTCAACAGTTGCCCCCTTCTTCCTAGGGAACATATACCAAGAGCGGAGGAATGGGGCATGTGGGTGACATGAGTGAGGTAGACAAGAGCCTAGAACATTCTGCCTCTAGGATTTGGGTTGGGCCTGGAAAAGGCCTGGCTGTTTTATAGGAGATCTGCTCACAAAATCCATTGCCCACCAGACTCTATTCCTGAGTCCTTCTCTCCCCTATAAACTAGTGGGCAAGGGGTGAGTGAGGGGACCTGAAACCCCATCTAGGTGGTCAAGGAGAGACGAGACTAGGTCCCTGGGAAGGGGGAAAATGACCAAAGTTATCATGAAACTGGAAAGGGCCTCCCGACACACCTTGTGGGAAGAGATCGAGTCAACATTGAAAGAAAGGTTGCATGGTGCAGTTGGGGGCACTCCTTGTACCAAACTAATTTATACAAGAAAGGCTCATCTATCCCTAGTAACATCATATCGCTTTTTAAAAATATATATATACAGTTTTAAAAATTATTTATTTATTTATTTATGAGAGAGAGAGAGAGGCAAATATAGAGAGGGAGAGAATGGGCATGCCAGGGCCTCTAGCCACTGCAAACAAGCTTCAGATGCATGTACCACCTTGTGTATTAGGCTTATGTGGGTCCTAGGGAATCCAACCTGGGTCCTTAGGCTTCACAGGTAAGGGCCTTAACTGCTAAGCCATCTCTTCAGCCCTAAATATAGTTTTGTAAAAAAATTATTTATTTATTTATTCATTTATTTATTTGAGAGAGAGAGAATGAGTATGGGTGCACCAGGCCTTCCTGCCATTGCATTAAAACTCCAGATGCATGCGCTACTTTGTGCAGCTGACTCCTCAGCTGGTGATGAGATTCTGGGAGTCTGAGTTACCATTAGGACGTAGGGGCCTTGCTGGTAAAAGTCATCAGGGGCAGGCCTTTGAAGGTGATACCTGCCCATGGTTCTAGCCTTGCTCCGTTCTTTCTAGACTTCCCTGGTATGAACAACTTCTACCACCTGATCCCATGCACAGAACTGCCTTGACTTCCTGTCATGACAGACTGAACCCTATTGAAATGATGAGTGAGCCTACATCAGTCTTTCCTTCCTGGAGAGAAGGCTTAGTGGTTAAGGCGCCTGCCTGCTAAGCCTAAGAATGCCCGTTCAATTCTCCAGGTCCCACACAGGCCAGACACAAAGTGATACAAGGGCGCAATGCTGCACTTGCCCACAAGGGGGTGCATGAGTCTGGAGTTCATTCACAGTGGCTGAGAGGCTGCTGGTGCACTCTCTCTCTCTCTGACTCTCTCCAAAAAAAAAAGGTAACTAATTCAGACCAGAGTTCACACTTTCTTGGGAGCTTTGTTGAATGAAGCTTGCTCTGTTGAATATAGGCCTTTGGATTTGTAAGTTTTTACAATCCCATGAGCTTTGGTCTCTCTCTTTCTTTCTTCCTTCCCTCCTTTTGGCCTGGGACCCTGGTACGCAAAGTCCTTTTCTTTGCACCTTTACCAAAAGTCACACAACCTCTGTTCTTCCTCAGAGACTAACCCCAACCCCCAACCCCCAAGCTCATTACCTACCTCCCTGTGCCACAAATCAGTAACACCCAAATTTTTATTTGAATGACACAATAAAGAACACTGAATTGGCTGGATGTGGTGGCGCACGCCTTTAATCCCAGCACTTAGGAGGCAGAGGTAGGAGAATTGCAGTGAGTTCGAGGCCAGCCTGAGACTACACAGTGAATGCCAGGTCAGCCTGGACTATAGTGAGACCCTACCTTGAAAAACAAATGAACAGGAACAACAACAACAAAAAGAACCCCAAAAAACAAAAACACTGAATTGGATCATCAGGCAGAATCTAAAATGCCCAGGACTCCATAGTGAGATCAAGAAGTGATTGAATGAACAGAGAACGGAGGGACAAGGAACCAGACTGGAAAGAATTCTAAATCACAAAGATACTCACTCTTGAAGGAGGAGCTTGACTCTCCTTCCCTGGACCATGGACTGTGTGTGCAGTGACTTTGTTTCCAAAGAAGGAGGGGAGAGGTTGGGACTGCAGTGGAGGAACCTTGGCAAGTTTCCCAGGCCAGGTGAACAGGGTGACATCACCCGTGATAGATGTCATGCTGATAGCAGTGCCCCCGTATGACACTATGAGAGAGGCATGTCATTGCTGTGGTTTTCCCCCTAAACCTATAAGGCCTAGTCTAATCATGAGAAAACGTCACATCTAACCGAGGGGCATGTTACAAAATACCTGGTGAGGGCTCTTCAGAAACATCAAGGTCATAAAACCAAAGGAAGACAGAGAGCCTGTCACAGGCAAGAGGTGCCGAGGGAGGCCTGATGACGGAATGTAATGTGATATTCTGCATGGGATTCGGGAACAAAAAAAAAAAAGACATTTTGTTTTAAAAAAAAAAAATCCGGTGAGATCCAAACGAAGTCTGGAGTTCGGTTAGTAGTGATATAGCAGTGTTTTCTCGTTCTGACAATTGAACCGCAGAAATGTAACGCGATAACATGCGGGGGCGCTGGAACCGGCCAAGAGGCCGACAGGGATGCCGTTCTTTTGTTGCATGCTTGTAGTTAGATTCCAAAACGCAGAGTTCACTTTAAAAAGATGAGGAAACCTCGAGCAGTTTCTTTCATTTTTGAATGTGCTTTATGACACAACTGCTAGACACAATCTCATCCTATAAGGTTCAAGGACATGTATGGAGCTGAACCTGGAATCTGCAGCTTTCTTCAACCTTGCGCTCACATCATCACAGTCAAGAGTAGTCATTAACAGGCCGGGCGGGGGCGCGACACGGCTTTAACCCCAGCGCTCGGGAGGAGGCAGAGGTAGGAGGATCGCCGTGCGTTCAAGGCCAGCCTGAGACTCCATAGTGAATTCCAGGTCAGCTTTGGCTAGAGTGAGACTCTACCTGGCCAAAACCAAAACCAAACCAAAACAAAAATCCAAAACCAAGAGAATAGTCACTAAGGCCTACACGTAAGACCTGCACACCTTATGTCAGGGCTTGGCCAAGAAGTCCTTCGCCAATATTGAGTGTCGCAGTTTGATTGGAAATGTCTCCCACAGGCATCTGCTTTGAATGCAGGTGTCCTAGTTGGTAGTGCTACTTTGGGTGGTTGTGGCACCTTGAAGGAGGTGGCACCTCGCTAAAGGAAGCCGGTCACTGGGAAGCAGATCCGTAGTTGTCTGCTTCCAAGTCCACCATGAAGTGAGAAGCTCCCATTCGCATGCTCCTAGTGCAGTGCCTTTCCTGCCAGGACGGGCGGAAACCCTCTGAGACTGTGAGTTAAAATGCGTCTTTCCTTCCTCAAGTTGTTTCTGTCAGGGACTGGGCTCACATTCAAGGCCAAAGTACACTGTGACCGGACTTCATTTTCACGACAACCCCTGGACATACAGGCGTTGCTAGACCCTTTTCCCCAGGGAGCAACTGAGACGCATGGACATGAAGGATGTTGGCCAGGATAGGCAGTAAGTGACAGGGAAGGTGAAAGAAGTCCAAGCACCAGCATCTACTGTGAGCACCCTGCACACACACACACATACACACAAATATGCACACACACACATGCACGCATGCACACACACATACACACACTCCCCCCCATACCCACATACACCTTTTTTATTATTTATTTATTTATTTATTGTTTTTTGAGGTAGGTTTTCACTCTAGCTCCAGGCAGACCTGGAATTCACTCTGTAGTCTCAGGGTGGCCTCGAACTCTACCTCCTCCTACCTCTGCCCCCCGAGTGCTGGGATTAAAGGCATGCGCCACCACGCCTGGCTCCACATGCACCTTTTGTTGGAACTATCATCTATGTTGTGCAACTGACATTTTATTCTCCCCCCCCCCCCGAGGTAGGGTCTCACTGTAGGCCAGGCTGACCTGGAACTCTCTGTAGTTTTAGGCTGGATTCGAACTCACAGTGATTCTTTTACCTCTGACTTCCAAGGGCTGGGATTAAAAGTATGCACCACCATGCCCAGGTTGACATTTTATTCTTTTGTCTTTTAATTTTTGGATTTTTTTAAAAAAATTATTTACTTATTTATTTTTATTGACAACTTACTTAATTGTAGACAATATCCCATGGAAATTCCCTCCCTCCCACCACTTTCCCTTTTGAAACTCCACTCTCCATCATATCCCCTCCCCCTCTCAATCAGGCTCTCTTTTAATTTTGATGTCATCATCTTTCCCTCTTATTAGGATGGTCTTGTGTAGGCAGTGTCAGGCACTGTGAGGTCATGGATATCCAGGCCATTTAGTGTCTAGAGAAGCGCGTTGTAAGGAGTCCTACTCTTCCTTTGGCTCTTACATTCTTTCTGCCACCTCTTCTGCCATGGACCCTGAGCCTTGGAAGGTCTGTTAGAGATGTTTCAGTGCTGAGCACTCCTCTGTCCCTTCTTCTCAGCGCCATGGTGCCTTCTGAGTCATCCCAAGGTCACCACCGTCTGAAAAGAGAAGCTTCTCTAACCAAAAGTGAGAGTAGCATTAATATATGGGTGTGGACATTCAGAGAAGTGCTTACTGGGCAGTTTGGTGAGCATAGTATATACATTGAGCCAGACACCAGCAGACGTTACACCCCTAGGGCTCATGACCACCCCTGTTGTAGGTTTTCAGTATCAGGGATGTATTCCCTCCCATGCATTTTATTCTTAACAACCTATCTTGGCTCACCTTCCATATTAGTACTAAAGGGCCACCACCTCATTTCTTTTTTTATTTTTTATTTTTATCTATTTGAGAGAGAGTGAGAAAGAGACAGGGAGTCAGAGAGAGAGAATGGGCATGCCAGGGTCTCTAGCCACTACAAACAAACTCCAGACTCATGCACCACCTTGTACATCTGGCTTACGTGGGTACTGGTGAATCAAACCTGGGTCCCTAGGCTTTGTAGGCAAGTACCTTAACCACTAAGCCATCTCTCCAGCCCTCTTTTTATTGAATATTTATTTATTTGCAAGCAGGCAGACAGATAGGGAAAGTAGGTATGCTAAGGCCTCATGGCCCTGCAAACGAAGTCCAAAAACCTGAACCATTTTGTGCATCTGGCTTTATCTGGGTATTGGGGAATTGAACCCAGGCTGTCAGGCTTTATAAGTAAGCACCTTTAACCACAGAGTCATCTCTTCAATCTCGACCCATTTTCTTTTCTTTTAAGAAAATATTTTATTTTTATTTATTTGACAGAAAGAGAAAGAGGCAGAGAGAAAGAGAGAGAGAGTGAGAGTGTGTGTGTGAGAGAGAGAACAGGCACGCCAGGGCCTTTAGCTGCTGCAAATGAATGACAGACACATGCACCACCTTGTACATCTGACTTATGTGGGTCCTGTGGAGTCGAACCTGGGTCTTTTGGCTTTGCAGGCAAGTGTCTTTACCACTAAGCCATCCCTCCAGGCTCCTCCCCCGATCCCTTTTCTTAATTTATTTTATATCAACCAAGGTGCTTTGCCTCTAGGGGACATTTGGCAAAGTCTGGAGACATTTGTGATTGTCACAAGTGGGGAGGAGGACAGCACAAACCTCCTGACCTTTGGAGAGTAGAGGCCAGGAAGTTGCTTCAACATCTTACCATGCTCAGGGAGTCCCCACAACAGAGAATCCCCTCACTGTGAATGCCAACCCTGCTATATGGTATTCTGTGGCAACACTAAAAGATTGCTAAGGTCCTTTCTCCTCTGGCATGATGCATGGATATATCCCCCAGGGCTCGTCTTTTCCTCTTGAACCCAGCTCTCACCACTGAGTTCTGCTGTAATCGCTTCCTGCTGGGCACTTACTTACCCGTCAACTTTCCTCACAGGACACAGGGCCTCTAAAAACCAGACTCTGTGACCATTCTTAGGCCACTCACTTCACTTGAGATTATTTTGTGTTCTCTGGACTGAGTTTTAAGCCCCTGGAGGGCAACGATGGGTTTGATTTCTGTATCCTCATCAGGGCCCCATGTGCTCTGCATGTGGGTTAGATCAGAAAAGAGTAACTGCAGTTTCTTCTCTTCTCTTCTCTTCTCTTCTCTTCTCTTCTCTTCTCTTCTCTTTTCTTTTCTTCTCTTTTCTTTCTTTTTTTATTTTAAGTTTTTTTGTTTATTTTTAATTTATTTATTTGAGATCAACAGAGAGAGAAAGAGGCAGAGAGAGAGAGAGAGAGAGAGAGAGAGAGAGAATGGGAGCACCAGGGCCTCCAGCCACTGCAAATGACCTCCAGATGCATGCGCCCCCCCTTGTGTATCTGGCTTACGTGGGTCCTGGGGAATTGAGTCTTGAACCGGGGTCCTTAGCCTTCACAGGCAAGTGCTTAACCACTAAGCCATCTCTCCAGACCTTCTTTCTTTCTTTTTTTTAAGGTAGGGTCTTTCTCTAGCCCAGGTTGACTTGGAACTCACTCTATAGTTCCAGGCTGGCCTCAAACTCATAGCACTCCTCCTATCTCTGCCTCCTGAGTGCTGGGATTAAAGGTGTGCGCCACCACACCTGGCTACAAATCCAGTTTCTCAGGAGGTCTGATCATAGAGCTCAGTATACTAGCCTAGGCCCCTTCAGCCATGGCCGCCCAGCAGAACCACCCGGGGAGCTCTAAGCAAATAGAAATGTCTCCGTTCCTTCCAGAAGCTTGTTGAATCACAGTCTTTTGGGTAAAGTCTGCCTTTCACAAAGTCTTTGTGTCTATGTGTGTGTATGTGTTTGTGTGTATGAGCGCAGGACTGCATGTGCCACAGTGTGTGTGTGTGTGTGTGTGTGTGTGTGTTGAGGTCAGAGGACCAGTCTATGTGTCAGCTCTTGCCGTCCACCCTGCTTGTGCCAGAGTCATTTGTCTGCTTCTGTATTTACCAGGCTAACGGGCCCTCAAGCTCCCAGAGATTCTCTTGTCTCCTTAAATCTCACTGTAAGAGGGCCTGGAGTAAAGACTCATGCTACCTGGCTTTACATGGGGATCTGAATCAGGTTGTCACACCTGCATAGAAAAATAACTTTTCTCCGCTTATTAACCATGTCTCCAACCCCTGCATTTCAATATTCTAAAAGTTTCCTTGGTGATTCTAATGCTCAGCTAGGAAAGAGAGCCCCTGAGTTAACCACAGTTATCCTGAGCATCGAAACCAAATTCCTGCACTGGTGTCTGGGCTGGAGAGATGGCTTAGCAGTTATGGTCCTTGCCTGTGAAACCTAAGGAGGACCCAGGTTCGACTCCCCAGAACCTACGTAAGCCAGATGCACAAGATAGCACATGTGTCTGGAATTCTTTTTCAGTGAGTAGCTAGATGCCCTGGTGCACCCATTCTCACCTTCTCTCTCTCTCTCTCTCTCTCTTTTCTCTCTCTGTAATAAATAATGAAATAAAATATTTAAAATAGTGTCTGGTGATAAATTTATATCAACGAAGGGGTCACGTGCAAGGTCCAGGGGCTTTCACACTAGAATGTGCACAGGATCATCCGGGAACCTGGTTCAAATGCAGCTTTGGGTGTGGGAGTCAGGGTGGACCCTGCATTTCCCAAAGGTTTCCAGAGGATGCTGTGGGGATGGGTCCCCGGATCATTCTCTCAGCAGCAAGACTTAAAAGGCTCTCCGTGGCTGTGCGCCTTCAGGCTCTTTCCTAAATTTGGGCTCTGATAGCCTATTCCTTAGCCAAGTGTCCAGTCAGCAGTCAGCTTCTTGGAAAACTAGCCCCGAATACAGCTGAAATGAAACAAGAGCTTTAAGAGAAATGGCAAAATGTTTACTGGGCGTTTGAAGGCAAACAAGCAAAACGTCCAAGGAGTGCTATGGAAATGGCTCAGTTGGTAAAATGCTGGCGTGAGGACGCGAGCTTGAATCCCTAGCACGGTGTGAATGCCAGGCTTGGTGAAGCACCTGGCAATTGCAGGGCTCAGGAGAGTCCCTGGGGCAAGGTGGCTAACTCACTGGACTAGCTGGATCATGAGCTTTGGGCTCACTGAGAGATCGTGTCTCAGTAAATAAAGAGGACATTGAAGGAGAAAGACACCCAATGGTGCGTCTCTGGCCTCTACATGCATGTGTGTGCGCACACACACACACGTGTGCCCACACATGCAAACATATATGCACCTCCACTCATACTACACACACCAAAAACAAAACAAAACAAAACAAAACAAAACAAAAAGCCTTCCAAGGAACAAGACAGAGGAATGTGAAAACCCGTACAGCTTAAAAACTGAAAACCATCCCCCCCACCCCAGGAACTCCAGGATCCCCTCTCATTTTAATACTCTTGACGGGATGTTCATCCGATTGTCAGGTAAGATCCATCAAGGGTCACTTCCTCCCACAAACTGGAGGCCTCACTGCTCCAGCCACGCTCTGTTCTCCATCAGCGGGGATTTACACACATGGAGCCGCGTGTGGACTTGGGCCGATTACACTGAACTTCCTCTACCTGACATATTTAATACTTAGTTTTCAAATAAATGAAATCCCTGTTTCGTGTTGGCTTGCAAAGGTGCCGTGGGTTAGAGCACTTTCAATAGGCAGTTCTGTCTGTGCAAGCGGGCTCTGTCAAACAGCAGCTTCCTGAAGAGAGTTAGTGACCGGGATCTCCCAGGATCTGGGGTAGCCAAGGCGATACAATAATAGAACAGCTTTTATATATAAAAAAGGTGTGACTTTTCTTCCTGCTGTGACAGATTACCTGTCTAAGACAACTTAAGGAAGGAGAGGTTTGTTTTGGCCCACATTTTGAGAGGACACGGTCCGCCGTGGAGGAAAGGCATGGAAGTAGGAGCATGAAGGAGTTGGTCATGCGACATCCTCACTCAGGCAAGAGAGAGACGGGTGCTCCCCTCACGTTCTCCTTTTCATTCAGCCCGTGACCCCAGCTCATGGGATAGTGCTACCCACTTTCGGGGTGGGTCTCACTCCTCAGCTAAACCTTTCTGGAAACACCCCCATCTATATACCCAGAGGTGCGATTGCCTGGTAATTCTAACTCCAATGAAGATGAACCATTGTGATGAACAAATGAATTTTTAAAAAGCTTACCAAAAGAAGAATGGCTCTGTGTGCAAAATTATCATGACTCGTGGTTAGAAATGGGTCTCAAACTTGAGGGCAGAGAAGCTTCCAGAAGCCAGTGAATTGAGTGGTTAATTTTGTGCTGTGCCACGCTGGGAGGACTCATAGGTCTTGAGTTTGGCAAGTGCAGTTGTGACGAGAGTGGCTGAGGCGAGGACTCAATGTTCCCATATGCTCCCGCCTTTACCAACCTTGACCAGGTGCCCAGGCAGACGCACCCAAGGGCTCCTGAGCGAGGCCAGAGCTGAAGCTCCTGGTGAGGAGAGTGAACAACCCCACACCTCGTGCCCACCTCAGAGATCCCTATGCATAGGGTCTCTTGGATGGGGCTGAGGAGGAAGTAGATGTGTGTGAGTGAGTTCAAGAGCACCTAGGAAAAGAGAAAAATGAAGATGATGGAGTGGATCGTGGAAATGTCCTTATCTCAATGAAGACAGGACAAGCAGCTCTTTTTAAGACTCACTCTGTGACCTCCTGGGGCCAAGCATTGTTTCTGTGCACCTGGTGACAGGGGACAAGCAGCAGAGACCAGCTGTTCTCCCACGGTCATTTGAATCAAAATACCACTTATGTGTTTGTGATTAAGACTCAGACTTAATTCCCATCAGGAGCTGTTGGGAGGTGAAACCTTGTTGGAGAAAGTGTGTCCCTGTGGGGTGGGGTCTCATTCTTGCTCCTTCCTCCTATTGATGGGACCAAGACGTGACAGCCGGCTTCTGCTTTTGCCATGATGAAACTTCCCCTCGCAACCACAAACCAGAAAGAAGCCCTTTCCTCCCACAAGCTGCCTCTGGTTGGGCGTTTTGTCCCAGCAATGAAAAGATAACTGCCACAGAACACTGGAACCAGGAGCTGCTGTGTTAAACCTGACCTTGTTGTTCTTGGTCTTTTGGAATTGGTTTGTGGGAGAATAAACTTGACCATGTGGCACATGCATTCCTGCGCGCACACACACACACACACACACACACACACACACACACACACACACACACACAGAGAGAGAGAGAGAGAGAGAGGTTTAAATTAGGAAATGCATAATTTACCCAAGAGCTTGTGACTCAGCTGGCATCAGTGAAGGAGCGGGACATTTATGTCAGCTCTTGTTTACAGAAATGAGATGTGCTGCCTTGTCGCTGTCCTTAGTATCAGAGTGAGTGCCATTGGGTGCTGGTGTCACTGTATTTTTGGTCCTTGAATTGGCTCAGTGTCATGGAGGGGAAGGTGAGGGTATTACTGAAGTGTGCGGGGCTTGGGATGGAGTGTGAAAACTTTTGTTCTCTGCTTTATAGTACTTCCCCTTTGCTACCCATCTCAGCTAGCATCCACCAGAGCTCCAAAGGGCAGAATACTTAGAAAAGTAAGGAATGGAGGCTGGAGTGATGGCTTAGTGGTTAAGGCACTTGCCGGTGAAGCCTAAGGACCCAGGTTCAATTCCCCAGTACCCACTTAAACCAGATGCACAAGGTGGATTATGAGTCTGGAGTTTGTTGGCACATTCATTGTCTCTCTTTCTGACTATCTGTTTCTCTTTCTCAAATAAGTAAATACATAAAATATTTTAAAAAATTAAACAAGGGGTGCTGGAGAGATGGCTCCATGGTTGACACTTGCCTGCAAAGCCTAATGACCTGGGTTAATTTCCCTAGTACCCAAGTAAAGCCAGATGCACAAAGGGGCACATGTATCTGGAGTTTATTTGCAGTAGCAGGAGGCCCAGGTGTGCCCATACTCACTCTCAATATCTTTCTCTCTTCTCTCTCTCTTCTTGGAAATAAATACAGAAACACATTTTTAAAGAATGCTAGACCAGGTGGCACACGTTGTAATCTCAGAGTTGGGGAGGTTGAGACAGGAGGCTGCCTGGGGCCTGCTGACCAGCCAGTGCAGCCTAATTAGTAAACTCAATGCCAGTGGAAGACCTTGTCTCAAACACAAATGGACCGTATCTGAGGTTGTCCTCTGGCCTTCACATGCACCTGCACACATGGTACATGAGTGCACACACACACACACACACACCACACATAAACAAGAGAATCTGGAGTTTTGAGAAATGCCTTCCACACTTCAGTTCAGTGTCAGAGCTCAGCTCACCTGTCACTTGAGGCTCTGTTCTGCAGTGACCACCATGATGTCAGAATTTGGCTTGGGCTGGCTCGTCACTGTCCCCTGTGCAGCTGCAGCCGTGGGAGTGGCTGCTGACTGGAGGACACAGTGCCACAGTGCTTCCCTGCGTCCCCGCTCCCCCCGTAGCAGACACAATAACAAACAGTCCTGTGAAAAGCACTTACATTTATGAACTGTTTATAAATTCACTGACATTGATTTATGACCCTTGGCTAGATTCAATGTTAGTCTCTTCAGGAGTATTTCTTTCTTTCTTTTTGGACTTAAAAAAAAAAGTGTTAATGTTATGGTTCACATTCTTAATATAGCCACACACCAGGAGCTACCCGGAAGACAGCTGGGAACCCGACCGATGACCCATGGGCAGGAACTTAGACTTGATTTATGCCAGGGGCTGGGTCTGGTGTGAAAAGTTGATTCTGGTTGGTTCAGGGACAGGCTGTTGCTCTAACAGAAGAGCCCCCACCCCCATGGAATTGCCAGCCCTCAGGGATGATTAAGAAAGGCCTGAATGGGGTCTACACAGCTTTTACTGCTTCCTGAGCTTGTGACCTGAGACACACCAGCCTGTCCCTCATCAAGGCACAGGGACCTTGCTAATGACCCAGAGAGTGTGGTTACAAGAAGCTGGGGAGATGGCTCAGTAGATAAAGTACTCACTGTACAAGCATGGGCACCCGAGTTTGGATTCCCCAGAATGCATATGAAAGCTGGACCTTGTGGCAGGTATGTGTCATCTCAGGCTGTTTATGGCTAAAAAAAAAGGAGACAGAGGCAAGAAGTGCTCCAGGAAGCTTGTGAGTCAGCTAGCAATGTGGTGGACACGAGGGACCCTGTCTCAAGCAAGGTGGAAGGTTATCCTCTGATCTCCACACACACTCCACGGTGCACATGTGTACACACACACACACACACACACACACACACACACACACACAGAGAGAGAGAATTCACGAGGCACTCTTCCTGAGACTCCTGCCTGAGCTCCCACCATGGTGGGTGCCTAGCACCCGGAGATGTATCCTGGGCTGAGTGCTGCCCCACGCTGGACCGAGAGAACGTCCCTGGAGGCACTTGGTGTACCGGCTGGATTATTAGCCAGTTTTGTACAAGGCTGGGAACGGAAATGTGTCATGGGCCCCTTCCATAAAGGAGGCATCGGACGCTGCAAAAAGTTCAGACTCTTCGTAGACATGCAGACCCTGAAAGTGGGAAGTGGGGAGGGCGGTGAGAGGGGAGTCCTTTCCTGCCACCTTGCCTGTCTCTGCGCATTCTAATGGAAACAAATGGCACATTCACAGCGTCACAAGTTTTCATTGTTCCCTGTAATATCACCTGTCTCGTGTTTGCTAAAAAGGAACTAACATGTATTGAGCACTTGGAGTGGTCGGCAGGTTGGCAGGACTTAACTCACCCGAAGTTAGCACTGTCATTCCCATTTTATAGACAAAGAAACCGAGATGAAAGAAACTTGCCCACGATCCCAGAGCTGCTAATAAACACTTGAACTGCGGGAGAAACCTAGACCAACTCTAACCAGTCCCTTATCCTCAAATCTCCCATTCATCACTTAACCATCAATCAATCAGTCAATCAATCATCTATCATATATCTTTTATCTATTCATCCGCCCAGCCACCCACCCAACCATGTTGCATCCATTCACCCGTCATCCATCTCTTATCTATCCTTCCACCTAGCATCGGTCACCTATCTCACACATCCACGGATCATCCATCCATCCGTCCGTCCGTCTGTCCATCCGTCCATCCAAACTGCAGTCCAGACTTGTGGGTTCTCAGAGCTCCTCCTAGGAACTTACAACGCAGCAGGACAGCAGGACCTTTGTCGGGAATGTCAGGGGACACCCAGGCCACCTCGGGCCTGCTCAGTGTGGTAAGGGAGACAGACCCTAGCTTTCGTCCACAGCCATCCTTGGTCTAAGAGAGGGCCAGGAAAAAGCCCAAGCAAACTCCCCATCCGAGCGGCTCCAACCGGCAGTGACCCCTGTGGGCAGCAGGTGGCGCCAGTGCTAGGCCAAAGACTGAATGGCTCTGGACCTGATTTCTGAGCATCAGCATCCCGCGGTCCTGTGGCATTAGGGTGGGAGATGACACGTGAGAGTGTTAGGTCAACACGACCAAGGCAGACAAGACACGGAAGGCTAGGGGGCAGGTACCCCTAGCTCCTTCCTCGGGTTCGCCTTGCGGGTGACTCTGGCTCTGGTGTGATCACGAAGAGGACTCCTGGGACCCCAGTGGGAAAGGCGAAGATGGATGCTGGTGCCAGGTCCTTCTGTGTAGAAGTCTAGCACCCTGGGTCCCTCCGTGGTCCACTGAGCCCCCAGTTTTAATTTGCATGAGGTAGAATCTTCCAGAGGGACATGAACATGCCAGGGAATACTGGAGCCTAGCTTGGGTGCGAAAGGCATGGCTTGAATGGCAGTTGCTCCTTCCCCTCTTCCAGATGAGGAGGGCACCCCATGTTTCCTGGGACACCCTTACCCATAGTGACCATTTCCATGTTCAAACGTGGCCTCTTCCAATTGGTCCTCCCAGCTCAAGTGGGATGGGGGCTCTTGGGTTCACGGCTCGGGGGTCTGCTTCGGATTGCAAGGACAGTTAGGACCCACGCCCAGCTACCACGCAGGGTCTCCTTCACTCCGAAGCCCAGTGAGAGGAAGCTGAGAATTGCATGGAAATGTTCATTTACAGTAATTACTGCCTGTGCTCTTACTAACTGAAGTAGTCCCCTTGCTTTTTACTTATGTGTGTGTGTGTGTGTGTGTGTGCTTAAAATGGGATACTGCACAGTGTAAATGAAGCCACATCACTACCTAATGGCCGGGAAAAACTCTTGGCTTTGGTATCCTGAATCATTTTTATTTGTTTTGCTACCAGTATGTTCTACAGTGTGACTGTAGACCACAGTTTAAATATCCATTCACCTAAGGATGGCTTACATATGTACAAATCCAACAAACCTGTTAAGTAGATTTCTCACAATAGTAGAGAAATAAGCTTATAGGGCGCAGGGCCTCATGGGATATTGGTAGTCTGGGACCTGCTAGAAGGTTCACAGCTTGTGCAGAAAACTCAGCCACTGTGAAAAGAACACACATTTTAAGCCTGTTGTCTCATATAGCCATGGTCAGACCCAAGAGAGACATGCCAAGGCTCCCGCTCAAATCATTTCTTGTTGCTGGTCACTTCAAGACCAAGTACTCTTTCATTTTACATACAGGAGACGCCGTCTTCCTCTCTGCATGTCCCGCACTGCCAAAGCAGACATTTGCCTCTGCATAGTCTGTCACTGACTTCTAGAATGAAGGCTTGGAGTAGGTCACTTTGCAAACGAAAGAACCAGGTCAGGAGACACAGCACGCAGATGCCCAGACTTCTTGCCTTCTGTGTTAATGTGGCTCAGAGGAGGGACACATCCACCCTCTTGTTTCTGTCCTCTGGGGACATGGATGAAGTTCTCTAACAGCGGTATGCTTCTTCCGGTGATTTCCTTTGTGTGTGTGTGTGGGGGCGGTTTCCCAAGCTTCATTTCCTCTCCTAGCATTGGATGCTATCAGGGTGGCCCCCCTCCAGCACCTCATGGGCGTTGATTGCGTGGCTGGGAAAAGGGCTGAAGAGTGGAGCCCAGGCAAGGAAGACAGTAGAGAAGGGGCTGGTGCATGGCTTTCAGACGAGCAGGAGAATGCTGTGCTGTGCTGAGCGAGGCCAGCTTCACCCCCATTACTCCTCTGGCTGCTTTGTCTGCTCTGTTCTTCCTTTAAGGCTCAAGTGAAGAAAGAGCTCTGTCTTCCTTGGGAAACCTGTCCCAACTGCCCCCCTTCACCTCTCTCTCCTAACATCTGCAGCCTGCTGTCTCACCCTTTCCTCTAGAATTCCCTTCCCCCTGCCCAAATCACAAGGCCTAAGAAGGGGGGGGGCAGCATGTCCATGATGAACAATGATGTGAAATAATTTTGTGCTTGGGTTTATTTTCCCTTGTGATTATTATTATTATTATTATTTTACAGTGTCTTGCATGTAGCCAAGGCTGGCCTCAAACTTGTGATCTTCCTACCTTAGCCTCTTGAGTCTAGGGTTAGAGGTGTGCCTCACCATGCCTAGCTTAATGCATTGTGTGTGTTGTGTATGCATGCATGTATGTGAGTTTATATACGTGTGGGTGCATGTATGTTGGCTGGTTCACATGCACCTATATGTATGTGCTTGTGAAGGCCAGAGGTCAACATCAGGTATCTTTCTCAGTCAGTCTTTCATGCATTTTTTTTTTTTTTTGGTTTTGCAAGGTAGGGTCTCACTGTGGTCCAGGCTTACATGGAATTAACTATGTAGTCTCAGGGTGGCTTTGAACTCTCGGTGATCCTCCTACCTCTGCCTCCCTAGTGCTGGGATTAAAGGTGTGCTCCACCACACCCAGCCATGCATGTTTTTTAAAATTTTGTTTATTTTTATTTATTTATTAGCAACAGACAGTCAGAGAGAGAAAGAGAGAGAGAGAGACAGAGAGAGAGTGAGAGAACGGGCATACCAGGGCCTCAAGCCACTGCGAACGAACTCTGGATACATGCATCACCTTGTGCATCTGGGTTACATGGGTCCTGAGGAATCAAGCCTCGAACCAGGGTCCTTAGGCTTCATAGGCAAGCACTTAACCGCTAAGCCATCTCTCCAGCCTCCACGCATGTTTTTGAGAACAGGTCTCTCACTGAGCCCTGCACTCACTAGAGTAGACAAGCAAGCCAGTGAGTCCCAGGGATCCTCCTGTCTCTGCCTCCCAGCAATGGAGTTACAAGCACAAGTCACCACACCCAGAATTTTACATGGCACTGGGGATCCAAACTCAGGTCCTCATGCTTGTGTGGCAAGCATTTTACCACTGAGCCATCTCCTGAGCCCCAGCCCTTATGTATTCTCTGTTTGTTTGTTTTTGTTTTTTTTTTTTTTTTTTCAAGGTAGTGTCTCAGTCTAGCCCAGGCTGATCTGGACTTCACTATGTAGTTTCAGAGTGGCCTCGAACTCATGATGATTCTCCTACCTCTGCCCCCCCGAGGGCTGGGATTAAAGGTGTACACCACCATGCCCAGCCAAGATAAATTCTTTTTAAAAAAATATATTTTATTTATTTATTTGAGAGAGAAAGAAAGGGAGGGAGAGAGAGAGAATGGGTATTCTAGGGCCTCCAGCCACTGCAAACAAACTCCAGACGCATGTGCCACCTTGTGCATCTGGCTTACGTGAGTCCTGGGAAATCGAGCCTCGAACCGGGGTCCTTAGGCTTCACAGGCAAGTGCTTAACCACTAAACCATCTCTCCAGGCCCTTCCCCGAGATATATTCTTTTCTTTTTTTTTTTTTTTTTTTTTTTTTTTTTTTTTTTTTTTGGTTTTTCGAGGTAGGGTCTCACTCTAGCTCAGGCTGACCTGGAATTCACTATGTAGTCTCAGGGTGGCCTTGAACTCATGGCAATCCTCCTACCTCTGCCTCCCGAGTGCTGGGATTAAAGGCGTGGGCCACTACGCCCGGCCCAGATATATTCTTAACCAGAGCTTTTGAATGCACACAGACAGGATGTTGAAAGGCAGGAATGAGGTTCCAGTTCCCTTGGATGGAATCCTTGGGACATGGCGAGGAAAGGTACTCAGATCAATTAGCGATGTCTGCCGTGGACAGGGAGTGACCAGGAGTGGCAACCCGGCCATGGATTTGCCATACTTGATCTCCTCCAACTGCTTCATCTTACAGTGGGAGAGATGGAGGTGCAGAGAGGGGAAGTGACTTGATCCAAGGAAAATCAATTTCCTAAAAGGACTTTGCGCTTGGGGCGATGAGCTAAGCCGTTGGCACCGTCCGCATGTGGCTGCCTTGAGCAGGGTCTCCGTAAAGACCATCTTCCGCCTCTCTTTGAGGTGGTGAATTTTGACATTGGGACGACATTAGGAAAAGGCATGACTCACATCTTCTGAAGCCACTAAAGAGCATATTAAGCCATTGACAGCTTTTTCTGATTTTTGGTTTTCTTGCAGTAGTTTAATTTAAAAAAAAAAAACAGACTTTTCCCCTTTTGAAGGGAGCCATGGCCCCCCAGCGTATCTGCTAAAGTAGAGTAGTTTTTTATTTTTTAATTTTTTTTATGATTTCACAACTGGAAGAGTGGAGCAAAGCAACTGGATGTCATAAGAATTTGTGCCGCTGGTTCTGAGATCAGTCCCCAAGGTTTTTAGCTGGGCTCTGCCCTCTTCATTCCTCGAAATTGGCCATGCCCTGTCACACTGCTTCGAGTCTTCTGAGCCTCAACTTCATCCTGAATTATTTTCGCATTAGACAGCAAACTCCTCTGGGCAGGGACCATGACTTATTTATGACAACCTTGAACTCTGCCCATTCACTAGTCCACTCGTTCACGTATGCCTGCATACTGCAGCCATTTGTGACCAACCTACCTCTCGCTGCCAGAGAGGCAGGATGGACCAGCAGATAACATTATAATTGAAATTCTCACAGAGCGACAACTTAGCCAGATTAGTTAAATGGGACTTTTCTTTGTCCAGCTTGAGTTACTTTAGAGACACATGTCACCGACATAGCATTCTGGAGAGGTCTGATTTAAGGGCAGATTTGGAAAAGGTGATGACAGGATGGCTGGGCAGAAAAATCCATCAGCTCCAAAATCCTATCACTTCCCTCCCTTTGTTCCTTTTTGGTTTACACTGTTTTTATATATTTATTTATTTATTTGCAAGCAGAGAGAGAGAGAGAGAGAGAGAGAGAGAGAGAGAGAGAAAAGAGAGACAGACAGAGAGAATGGGTGCTCCAGGGCTTCCAGCCACTGTAAACAAACTCCAAATGCATGCACCACTTATTGTATCTGGCTTGACATGGGTAGTACCTGGGATTTGAACCTGGGTTGTTAGGCTTTACAGACAAGTGCCATAACCACTAAGCCATCTCTCCAGCCCTACTTTTTTTTTTTTTTTTTTTTTTTTGACTTTTCAAGATAGGGTCTTACTCTAGCCCAGGCCGACCTGGAATTCACTGTGTAGTCTCAGGGTGGCTTCAAACTCATGGTAATCCTCCTACCTCTGCCTCCCCGGTGCTGTGATTAAAGGCATGAGCCACCACGCCTGGTTTAAGTTTACATATTTTTATGTGGAACATTTCAGATGGATATAAAGTAGAGGCTACTGACCCCATCTATCACATACTATTTTGCCTATCTTGGGACTTCTCTTGTTTCATCTGTTTTTGTTTTTGTTGTTGTTGGTTTATGTTTTGTTTTTTTGAGGTAAGGTCTCACCCTAGCCTGGGCTGACCTGGAATTCACTATGCAGTCTCGGGCTGGCCTTGAACACACAGCGATCCTCCTACCACTGCCTCCTGAGTGCTGGGATTAAAAGCATGCACTACCATGCCCGTCCTCAACTTTGTTTTGTTTTGTGCCTCCATTATGGATTATTTGGAAGCAAAACTCAGATGCTATCTCCTTTCATCTATGTGTTTCAATAGATATCTCTTTAAGACTAGGAATGTTAAAAAGATATTCATAAGTCATTGTGTCTAAAAACATACAACCTTTAATATTATCTGATATATAGCAAGCTAGTGTCTTTTGAATGTTTTCTTTATTTTTTATTATATTTATTTAGTTATCTGAGAGAGAGAGAAAGAGTCAGATATACGTATAGAGAGAATGGGCAGGCTAGAGCCTCCAGCCACTGCAGACAAACTCCAGACTCATGAGCCACCTTGTGCATCTGGTTTTATGTGGGTACTGGGGAATCAAACCTGGGTCCTTTGGCTTTGCAGGCAAGTACACTAACTGCTAAGCCATTTCTCCATCTCTGCTTTTATTTTTAAATACTTGTTTCAGTATCAGGTAAAGGGATCTCTCCAGCCATGCTTATATTTTAAAATAATTGTTTCAGGAGTGGTGGGGCGTGTTCAGGGTGGTATGGTTGTAGACAAATGATTTTTTCAGTATCCAGGAAGAGTTTATATTGTGATTGACTGCATTGTTTTCTTCAGTTCCTTTTAATTGATAACTGGAATTTTGATTCTATTGATTTTATTTTATTAAATAATTTATTTATTTGAGAGAGAGAAAGAGATACAGAATTAGGCAGGTAGAGAGAGAATGGGTACGCCAGGGTCTCCAACCACTGCAAATGAACTCCAGCTGCATGCACCCCCTTGTGCATCTGACTTACATGGGTCCTGGGGAGTCAAACCTGGGTCCTTTGGCTTTGCAGGCAAGTGCTTAACCACTAAGCCATCTCTCCAGCCCCTTATTTAAATTTTTTTGAGGGAGTTTCATGTAGCTCAGTCTGGCCTTAAATTTGCTATGTTGCCTTGGATGAGCTCGAATTTCTGATCCTTCCGTGTCTGGCTCCCTAAGAAATTGTAAGTGTGCATCACTGTACCTGGGCTGTGGGTTACTGAGGATGGAACCCCAAGCATGCTAGGCAAGCACTATGCCAACTGAAATGCATCACCAACACCACGAAGTCCTAACTCAGGACAGTTTGGCTCCCATGGGGACATTAAACAATGTGTCTAGAGACATTTGGGGGCTGCAGTCCCCAAGTGGAGGTGCTAGAGGTATGTACAGCCTGCCCAGCTTTTAAAAGCAAAGATGTACCCAGCCCCCCAAACAAGAACATTAGGTCTGAACACTCTGGCCCACACCTGTTGTCCCCTCTCTGTTCTTTTTTTTTCTTTCTTTCTTTTCTGGATAAACAAGGGTTTATTGGGAGGGGGGGGGACCAGGCTCAGTCCTTCTTGGTGGCCGCCTTGCGCATAGTGGCCAGCCCACTGCTCAGCTCCTCCTACTTCCTCTTGGCGCCCATGTGCATCCCCACCCGCTTCTTGTTGAACTTGAGCGCGCCCTTGACCTTGGACACCTTAGCAGCTCCATGGAGCGCAGTTAGTAGGGCGCGAAGGCGCACACTTCGCTACCATGTCCTGGACGAACTTGGTGTGCTTGGTCAGACGCCCGCGCCGCCGGTTGTGTCTCTGCTTGCTCACGTTCTTTGTCACCATGTGGCCCTTGTTGAGGCCCACAGCCATGGGGTGACGCAGAGCCATGGCTGCTGCTTGTCTAGGTGGCTGAGGTGGAAGCCCCTCTCTGTTCTTGCAAATGGTCAGAAGGGACAGCAGACTTTGTGCAAGGACATGCACAGATGCTCCTTTGAGCATTTTGCTCCCTGCCCACAGCCTGGGCACAACTTGTCCTCTGAACGGGGCTTTCCTGAGATTTGGCGGTTGGATCTATCACTCTTTCTCAACATGGAGCGTGGGCTTGGGTCTCTCCATCAAAGGCATTTTCCTGACGAGGGTGCCCACTCATTGCCTGCAAGCTGAGAGCTGGTGTTGATGGGCCTCAAAGGCAGGATATACTTGGATGAAACTGTCACATGACCCTAATGTCCTTTGGCCTCTCTGAGTGTCCAGCCTTCTTGCAAGTGGGCTAGTTGTCCTTCAGGGTCACCAGGTAGCCATCCTTCTGTGGTTTGAATGAAACGGGAAGACACTAGACATTTGAAAAATACTGCTCTCACTTCTAGCCAGAGAACCATCTCTATGGAAACGGTAGTAGAAGCTGAGGAGACTCAAAACTCATCAGAGCTGAAAATAAGAGGCTGTTGAGGGCAACACTAGCTGAGGCATCTCTAGCAAGCCCTGCAAGGCTCACGGAACTATGTGGAAGCGGGGCCAGAAAGAATGTTATGGTCACAGGGTGGGAACGAGTACTTTGGGCCCTGTGTTCCTGACAAGAACCAACTGGTGCGTTCATGATCCCATGGGGGTTGCCAGTACCCCTAAAAGACCTGTGCTGTTCTGAGCCCAACAGCATTTTTACATGGTAGAAAGAGGACAAAAGGAATGAGACAACAAAATAAAGACTTAGAAAGAGGGGGCTTCTCAGTGGCATGGGGGGGGGGAGGAGAGGCACGAGAGGGTAGTGGGGTGGGAATACAATCAAATTACAGTATGTTTACGTAGTTATGTTCTCAATAAAAAAAATGTACAAAAAAAAAAAAAAAAAAAAAAAAAGAAACTTGACATTTATACAGATGCAAGCTTTCAAAGCAAGACCCAGGATGAAAACGAATCAAATTAGCTCTCGGAGCAATCTGGAAGCCTCGCTTGCCTCTGCGGTTGGCATGCTGTTTGGCCAGCCACCTCCCCACGTTTTCATGAGTACTTCCCACACACCCAACCACAGGGCTCCCCAAGTTGCTCAAAAGACAGATTCCTGCCTGTGGTGGTTTGATTCAGGCGTCCCCCATAAACTCAGGTGTTCTGAATGCTAGGTTCCCAGCTGATGGAGATTTGGGAATTAACACCTCCTGGAGGCAGTGTATTGTTGGGGGCTGAAGTTACGGGTATTATAGCCAGTGTCCCCTTGCCAGTGTTTGGCACACTCTCCTGTTGCTATTGTCTACCTTATGTTGGCCAGGAGGTCATGTCTACCCTCTGCTCATGCCATCATTTTCCCTGCCATCATGGAGCTTCCCCTTGAGTCTGTAAGCCAAAATAAATCCCCCCCCCAAAAAAAGCTGTTCTTGGGTGATTTCTGCCAGCAATGCAAACCTGACTGCAATGCTGCCACTCTAATGTTTGAGGACAGAGCCACGAGGGCCAAGGGAGGGGGCAAGACTCCTGCTTGGTGAGGAATGCAGCACAGAGCCCCCGTGGTTCAGATTTTGAAATACATATATATTTATTTTTGGTGTTTTGAGGTAGGGTCTAACTCTAACCCAGGCTGACCTGGAATTCACTAGGTAGTCTCAGGGTGGCCTTGAACTCATGGCGATCCTCCTACCTCTGCCTCTCGAGTGCTGGGATTAAAGGCGTGTGCCACCATGCCTGGCGCTGCAGTTCAGATTTAAGGCAGTGAGGCCCTTGCCCAGTCACGGTCAGCAGCAAGACGTGAGATGTCCCACAGAACACAAGGACCCAATGGCCTGGGTCTGTTTAGGGCCAAGGCAAACAGCTTTCCTTATTCAGCCCTATGGCCCTTGCGGTGGTCATTATGGTCATCATCATCAGCATTGGGGACATGCCTGTAGTCAAGAGAGAGAAGGGGAAATGGTGGAGCAGTACTGACAGAGAGCCAGCTTCCCACCACCCCTGCTCTGGGTGCTCAGGGTACAGGGGGAACAGACAAACTTGACCTGGACACACGGGTGACACGGCTTCTACGAATGAGGAAGTATGGTGTAGGTGGGAAAGCTTTTGAGAGGAGCCCATGGCTGGATGGGGCACAAGAGGAAGGGAGGTAGAAAGACATGGCAGGTATGACCTGCCTGGGCATGGCCTGGAGCAGAGTGGGAGGGAGGTACAGGTGGCAGAGGTGGTGAAGGGGCGGGGTTGGGAGGGGGTGCTGTGAGCCCCAAACCAAGCACTCAACACGTTCTCTGAGCTACAGGAAATTCTGTAGATTTTCAGCAGGGGAGACGCACAACTGGAAAGGTTATTTTGGCTAAAAGCTTCAGAGGAGAGCTGGAGAGATGGATTAATGTTTTAGGAACTTGCCTGTGAAGCCTAAGGACTCAGGTTTGATTCCCCAGGACCCACGTAAGCCAGATGCACAAGGTGGCACATGCATCTGGAGTTTGTTTGCAGTGGCTAGAGCTCCTGACATGCCCATTCTCTCTCTCTGCCTCTTTCTCTCTCTCCCTCATTTTCTCAAACAAACAAACAAATAAAATATATTTTTTAAAAGCTTCAGAGGAGAAGGGGGAGGGGAGGAGCAAAAAAAAGGCTTCCTTAGAAGTTGACAGTGCGCTACACACGCATGCGGGCAGTGGAGTCAATGAAGTGGGGAAAGGGTCCGCAGAATCATGGCATCTTTCCTCACCCTGAGAAGAACAAGGCCATTTCTCTACAAGGCGGAAACTCAGGCAGCAAGTGACACCCTCGCACACATCACGTGCACGCATTCCCCTCTGAACACTGGCTTTCCTGGGACTTGGTGGTTTGACTGATCGCACTTTCTCAACATGGCTCCGGAGCCTGGACCTCACAGTCAGAGCACATGCACTGGCTTCAGCTGGGAGCTGGTGCTGACCAGCCTGGAAAGCAGGACACACCTAGAGAACCACATTATTCCCTATGGCTCTGATACCCAAAGCCAAGCTCATTCCCAGCTCCCAGGGCCACCCTGAGTTTTACTCTTACAACCTTTAATTATAATATGCCCAGCGACACATGATATTTATTTATCCAAAGACAAGAAAGTACAATATGTTTTAGGATAATTTCTATAAAACAAACAGGCAGGAGCGATGGCTCAGGAGTTAAAGGCACTTGCTTGCAAAGCCTGACAACCTGGGTTCATTTCCCCAGTAGTCATGTAAAGCCAGATGCACAAAGTGCATCTGGAGTTTATTTGCAGTGGCAGGAGGCCCTGGTGCACCCAATCTCTCTCTCTTCCTCTGTCTCAAATAAACAAATAGAAACAAAAAGAGGTGGTGGAAAGAATGTAAGAACCTTACAACTTGCTCCTCCAGACACAAAATGGCCTGGATATCCATGACCTCACAGTGCCTGACACTACCTACACAAGACCATCATAACAGGAGGAAAAGATCATGACATCAAACTGAAAAGAGACTGATTGAGAGGGGGAGCGGATATGATGGAGAATGGAGTTGCAAAGGGGAAAGTGACAGGAGGGAGGGAAGTACCATGGGATATTGTCTACAATTATGGAAGTTGTCAATAAAAAAATCCCTAAACAAAGAAACAACAACAACAACAACAACAACAACAAAAACCAATTAAATAGCTGGAATCTAATTCCATGGTAGAGTGCTTGCCTAGCATGCATGAGGACCTGGGCTCCATCCTAAGCACCACACACACACACACACACACACACACACACACACAGCAATTAAAATATCAAAGTGTGGCCGGGTGTGGTGGCGCACGCCTTTAATCCCAGCACTCAGGAGGCAGAGGTAGGAGGATCATTGTGAATTCGAGGCCACCCTGAGACTACATAGTGAATTCCAGGTCAGCCTGAATTCCAGGTCAGCCTGAGCTAGAGGGAGACCCTACCTCGGAAAAACAAAAAACAAAACAACAACAACAACAAAAAATATCAAAGAGCGTATTCCCTAAGGAGAACCCAGTACTTTGAAGCCAGTGTCCAGAGGCTAAGAAGGATCCATAAAGCTTACATTCCAGCCATTGGGTTTATGGATTCCCAGAAAGGCAGCATCATTCCTTGGGGGAATGCCTCAATGTGGGAGAGGTTTGCCTAAAAGGGCAGTGTCTAGCCTAGACCTGTGAGAAGGTGACAAGGCCTCGAGAAAGGACAATGCAGGTGGCCTTGGTGAAGAACTCAAATCTAGGTCCTATTGCCATGGGCAAGGAGGAGGGGTCACTGGGCTAAATTTGGTGCTAGTAAACCCACCAACCAGCAGCTCTTACTGGTAAGTGTGATGGGCTCCAGTGGGAGGGAAGAGTGGTATATTTCAACTTCTGTCTCTCTTTAAATGTAGAGAGCAAGGGGAAAAAAATGTCTATTTGCACATCTGGCTTGTTCTTTAAATAGCTCATTCCAAGAAAGAAATATATTCTCCTTGCTCTAATTTATGTTTCTACCTTTTTCTTCCAATAGGCCTGCCGGAGGAAGAAGGGAGGGGGCTGAGGCCTCGCAGGGATTCGGCAATGGCCTTGGTATGCCGCTGCCTACACAGCAGTATTTAACCCAATTACAGGATAATAAGGGCTCAGACAAATTGTCTGCAAGCAGATATGTCTATGTGTAAACCCTTGCATTTAAACACGCGTCTGCAGCCAAAGAAAGAGGAAGCGCTGAGCTGGCGAGGGCCTGAGTGCACAGCTCCCCGTCCTGCCCAGTGTGTGGACAAACTTGAGTTCCAGGCAGGAGTGGTCCCAGGGATGGGCCACATGGTCTGCCCAGATGTTATCTGAATGAGCATTTAGGCAAGGAGTAGGAGACGCTACCCCACCGTGAGCATAGGTGGTGTCTGGGACCTAGAATTTACTACTAGTTTCAGGGTGACCTCGAACTCATAGCAATCCTCCTACCTCTGCCTCCCGCAATACAAACCATGTATATATATTTTAAAGATTTTATTTAATTTTTATTTATTTATTTTTTTTTTAAAGATTTAGATAATTTTTATTTATTTATTTAGAGACAGAGAGAGAGAGAGAGAGAGAGAGAGAGAGAGAGAGAGAGAGAGAGAGAAGAGAGGCAGACAGAGAGAGAATGGGCACGCCAGGGCCTCTAGCCAGTGCAAATGAACTCCAGATGCATGTGCCCCTCGTGCATTTGGCTTATGTAGGTCCTGGAGAATCAAACCGGGATACTTTGGCTTCCTAGGCAAACACCTTCACCACTAAGCCATTTCTCCAGCCCACCAACTATATTTTTAAGTGATGTCAGAGAGCAAACACCTCTTCCCTGAGTACAAGCAAGCACCTGGAGAGGTGAGATGCAGGAAGGTTAAAGACTGAAGGAGGAAGATGCTGGTTTGTTATTTATTTATTTAAACATTATAAGAGAGACAGAAAGAGGCAAACAGAGAGAGTGAATAGGGGCGTCCCAGGGTCTCTTGTCACTGCAAACCAACTCCAGATGCATGTGCCACTTTGTGCATCTGGCTTTACATGAGTACTGGGGAATCAAACCCAGGCCATCAGGCTTTGCAAGTCAGCATCTTTAACCTCTGAGCCATGTCTCCAGCCTTGAAAGACGCTGGTTTGAAAAGGATAAAGAGAGCAATGCTCCCTCACAAGGCGCTCCAGGCTGCTTGTTTCTTTTTACAGTAATTGGTTATGCTGCAAACCAGGTAAGCTTGCTCTGCTTTATAAAAAGGCGGCCACAGGCTGGTCACTCTGCACATGTTAGAGCTTTGTGAACCAGACTTTGGTGGGGCAAGGAATGGTGCTGTGTCCTGGTGACCTCGGATGACCAGTTCTTTAAGAGAAACCCACAGCAGGGTGAGGTGGTGCACGCCTTTAATCCCAGCACTCGGGAGGCAGAGGCAGGAGGATCGCTGTGAGTTGGAGGCCACCCTCAGACTGCACAGTGAATTCCAGGTCAGCCTGGTCTAGTGTGAGACCCTATCTTGAAAAAAAAAAAAGAGAGAGAGAGAGAGAGAGAGAGAGAGGAGAACCCAGAGAAAGAGAAGAGAGTGAAAGGAGGGTGAGAAAGACAGAGAGAAAAGAGAGGGACAGAGAGAGAGAAGAGAGAGAGAGAGAGAGACAGAGAGAGAGAGGATATAGTGGAAGGAAGGGATGAAGGACTGGAAGGGAGTGGTGGGAAAGAGAAGGGAAGATGAGGGTAGGAAAGCAGAATTGGGACAAATCTTCTTCTAACACCAGAGTCTTGGGTCACTCAAATGAGGGGCCAGGCTGGCAGGGCTGGGGGACCCCAGCTGGCAGTTTTCCTGGGTGTGCCTAGGTGCCCCAGTCCTTAAGTAACTCTGCTGCCGATTGTCGGCACGGTAGACTTCAGCATTCTTCTCTTTAATCACTCATGAAAGCATAAAATTAAGACATTCTGGGAAGCCAAAGGCATCTAGTGTAAAATGTGTGTTTGGGGAATGGAAGGCATTAAAAGAATGCATGTGTCTGGACTATTCTGTTGTTTTCGTCCTTTTTTTTTCCTCTTCAAATTAATGAATGAGTCACGGTCATCTTTAGACCTATAAATGCCTCGCTAAGGTATGATGGGAGGATGGGGGCTCTGGCAGACTCATTTTCTCTCATTTTCTCTGTTTTCTTGGGCTATTTAGGCTGGTGGCTGTTTTCCTGTTCTGTCCCTGGAGAAAAGATCTCTTCTATCAATTAGCACTTAACTTGGACATCTGTCCAGTCTGCCCTCTGACCTCCAGGACTGGACTGCTTGCCACCTAAAGCCAAACCCAGCGAAGTGCCTAGCTATGCAGGCCAGCTCCAGGGGCCTCGAGGCGTGCAGAAATTACAGGGGAGGTCCAACTCCCACATCATAAACTTGAGCCACGACTTTCCTCCATACCCTGGTATCTGTCTTTGGTCAACCCCTACTCCCAAACCAGGGTACCCGCTTGGCATGAGCAGAGATAGCTCATTTCTCCAGAGGGCCAGAGAACAACCTGTCACTATGGAAACTAAAAGACCACCACCTTCCTATAGGTGCCTTTCCTCTTGTCCCCCTCTCTTCCCTTCCGTGACATGTTCAGAGTCCTGGCCCAGGTCCCGGTCTGCTCTGCCACGCTTCTCTCCTGCCCCAAGTGCCACTTGTCCACTACGGACTACCCAAGGGGGCCACAGTCCATTGTTATTTCCCATATGTGTGTGTGTGTGTGTGTGAGTTGTTGTATGGACATGTTTGTATGTGTGGGTGCACACGTGTGTATGTGTGCGTGGAGGCCAGAGGCTGATGTTGATTATCTTCCACAATAGCTCTCTACTGATGCATTGAATTTATTATGAGATGAGGTTTCTCAATGAACCTGAAGCTCATGGGTTCGAGATTAGCTAACAAACTCCAGAGAGTTTCATGTTTCTGCCTCCCCAGTGCTGGGATAAGGTACCTGCATTTTACATGGGTGCTGGACCTCCGAACTTCCATCTCCATGCTTGCACAGCAAGCTCGTTACCGAACAAGCCACCTCTCCAGTCCTAGGAGTCTCTCTTTTCTTCTGCCATAATAAAAACACTGGTTGGGGCTGGAGAGATGGCTTAGCGGTTTAGGCGCCTGCCTGCTAAGCCTAAGAACCCGGTTCCAATCTCCAGGTCCCACGTTTAGCCAGATGCAAAGTGACGCAAGGGCACAATGCCACACTTGACCACAAGGGGGCACACACATCTGGATTTCATTCACAGCAGCTGAGGGGCTGCTTGCGCGCCCATCTCTATCTGTCTTCCTCTCCCTCTCTGTTTGTCTCTCTCTCTGTATCTCTCCAAAAATAAATAAAATAAAATAAAAAAAAAAACACTGGTTGTCAGGCATTGAGAATTATTCTAGCTGAAGGGGGAGATGGAAGAGAAATGGCAGAATTTCTCCTTTAAACAGCTCCACTCAGGACAGCTTAGCTAACACTCCCAGTGGTCCTATAGCCTCCTCAGTCCCCTGTCCTCAGCTGGCAATGTGACATCCTGGTCTCACTCCTCACCCCCACCCAATATCCTTGGGTTCCTGTGATCTCACAGCTTCTCTGGGAACAAAAGGGAGAAGGGACCAAGACTAAACATTTACTATGCACCCAGAGTTATCCACTGTGCCCTACCTTGCAGTTGGATCACATCACAGGAGTGCTGAGGCTCCCAAAAGTTAATCAGCTCAAAGAGGGAGGGAATGCTGGTCTGAGTTGGCCAGTTTGCCAAGCAGGAGCCAAATACCTCCTGGGCCCTAGAAGCGTCTTCCCAAACCCAAGTTATTTTTCTTCTTCCAGAACACAGAACTGGCAGCTTCTAGAGCCTGCTGTTCACAGAGTCTTGGCCCATGGGCCATGTATTAGGAGAACATTGTAGCTTGAGCCATGGGCAGCATTGGGTTCCAGGAGGGAACCTGCTGGGATGGAGACCCAGCCCTTCTTCCATTCCACTTTTCCAGGCCCAGCCAAAGTCTAAAATGCTTCAATTAGTGTGCCAAAATGAGAGAACATTTATGCCCTATTACCAAGCCACATAGCAGCAACTATGCAAGTGATTAAATATGCCTCCGATGAACTTCCCTGTGAGTTTGATTTAATTACAACATCCAAACTGTACATCCATATATCCCATCTTTATAGGTTCTTGCTTGTTGAGTGTGGTCATCTGCTCAAAATAAATTGAGGGAACACTGTTTATATATGCCAGTTTCAAAGCCAGCAGAGAAAAGCTGATGTTTATGCAAGATGTGATTCTAAAATAATGACTGTGTTTTTTCAACAAACAAACGAGGACTCCAAACACATTCCATTGGAAGACTCCATCCTCGCCCAGGGAAGTTGCCAGAACTCAAGTACCTTGTGGCATCTCTTTTGGAATTGCCTCAGAGTCCATTTGTGTGGGCCGCATGGAAAAAAAATACCAAACCACTCCAACCCACCTCATTATTGACCAAAAAATTCTGTTACCCAGTTCAATTACTCACCTAATTCATGGGGATTGGCTTCTAATGGTTTTCAGTTGCTTCTAAATATCAGATCCTCCCTTCAGTGATGAGAACTAGCCAGCCATCTTTGAAGACCATTTCCAAGAACACCGAGCGGACTCCGAGAACACTTCCAAAAGAGTTGAAATCCAGGCAGGGTTGACCAATGAGGTGCTTGGGGGTGCTGAGCCTTGCAGAACGGTAGAGCTCTGAGTGATCACCAATACACTTTAAAAAAGTTTTTTTAATATTTTATTTTTATTTATTTATTTATTTGAGAGACAGAGAGAGGCAGAGAGAGAGAGAGAGAGAGAGAGAGAGAGAATGGACGCACCAGGGCCTCCAGCCACTGCAAACGAACTCCATATGCATGTGCCACCTTGTGCATATGGCTTACGTGGCTCCTGGGGTATTGAACTGAGGTCTTTTGGCTTTGCAGGCAAACACCTTAACTGCTAAGCCATCTCTCCAGCCCACCAATACACTTTTTATAGAGATCTTCCTCCTGGTCCTTTTTTGGAGTTAGATATCATTGGCGGGGGTGGGTGGGTGGGTGTGTCTTAATGATCTTCTGTTTGTATGGAGGTTTGGAGCCCACAGGGACGTCCTGTGTCCCTCCCACCAACCACCTTCCCAAGATGCCTCTGATACTATCAGGGAGGTAAAGGGACAGAGAAGATTTGTTTGGGAAGTTGTTATATCCACCTTCTCTCTGGTTGTGATGGTTTTGTTCTTAGAATGGACCATATTTCTGTGAATTGAGACTCCTTTTTTTTTGTTTGTTTTTGTTTTTGTTTTTGTTTTTGTTTTGTTTTTTTGTTTTTTGTTTTTTCGAGGTAGGGTCTCACTCTGGTCCAGGCTGACCTGGAAATTACTATGTAGTCTCAGGGTGGCCTCGAACTCTCAGCGATCCTCCTACCTCTGCCTCCCAAGTGCTGGGATTAAAGGCGTGCGCCACCACGCCCGGCTGAGACTCCTTTTAAAGATGTTTGTGGCTGGGCATGATGGCGCATGCCTTTAATCCCAGCACTTGGGAAGCTGAGGTAGGAGGATTGCCATGCGTTTAAGGCCACCCTGAGACTAATTTCAGGTCAGCCTGGGCTAGAGCAGCCACTCTCAGCCACATAAGCCATCAACGTAAGAACCTGCTTTCATTGACCTCACTGTGCTCTGAGGTTTCAGTAACTCCGAATTTTCACACACGGGGTCACCTTATGATAGGCGCCCTTCTTCAGCGAGTCTCTGGCTCTCTGGAAAAAGGCAAGAGGTAGGACAGGGTTTTGATGCTCAAAAGATTCCAACTCAGCGAGGCAGGTGAATTTTTTTCATGTTGCATTTTCAGGAACAGCTATCACAGAAGGCAATTGTTTACTTCAATTCTACCCGTTTCCTCTCTCTGCTTTGATCCCCACAGCCCAGGGTCCTGACAGATCACTGCTCCTTCTCAGATAGCAGCGGGTTGACCAGCGGCCAGAGCAGTGCGGTTGGCAGCTCCATGGGACTCCCTCTATGGCCTCTTGTCCTCAACTCCTGCAGTTCCTTGCCCTTCCCCCCACTTTACACTTCTTCTGTCTCTTCCCTTACTCTCTCACCTTTCACTTCCCCTACCCTCACCTCCTTCACCTCCCTCAGGTTTCAGCTTCCTCACCTTTCTCATCCCTCACCTATCTCTCAACTCCTTTACCCTTACCTCCCTTAAGTCTCACCTCCTTTATTCTCATCGCCATCATCGCTCACCTCCCTAGCCCTCATCTCCCTCATTCTTTGCTCTCTTCCCTCTCACTTCCCTCACCTTGCCTCCTGTTTCCCCTCTCTTCCCTCAACTCTCTTCACCTTCCTCACCTCTCACCTTCCTCATCTCTCACCTCCCTCATCCTTTACCTTCCTCATCCTCACCTCCTTTATCTCTCACCTCCCTAATTTCTCACCTCCCTTACCTCTTGTAGCTAACCTCCATCCCTCAGCTATTTACTCTTCCCGTCACCTCACTCCTCCGTTACCTCCTCACATACTGTTTGCCCTGAATCCCTTCACCTTGGCTCTCCCACTCATCTATTTCTCAACCTTGTGTCTCTAAGAGATCCTAGAGACGAGGCCAACAAACCCAGGCTAACCTCGTGTAGAATCTGGGCATGATTACCTCTACTGCTGTGGTAGAAAGTCCAGCTCAAAAAAGGGCTGGAGAAATGGCTTAGCAGTTAAAGCATTTGCCTGCGAAGATCCCGGTTCAATTCTCCAGGACCCACGTAAGCCAGATACACAAGGGGCACATGCATATGGAGTTCATTTGCAGTGGCTGGAGGCCCCGGCATGCCCATATTCTCCCTCTGTGTCTGCCTCTCCTCTCTCTCTCTCTCTCTCTCTCTCTGCTTGCAAATAAATAAATAAATAAATAATTTTTTTAAAAAAGCGACTTGAACAGGAAGGAAACAAAATATTGGAAACTACTTAGAGTTGGGGAGGTGGCTCAGCGGCTAAAGCACTTGCCCCACAAGCACAAGCATCTGAGTTTGGATCCCAAGCATCCATGTGGAAGCTGGGTGGGGTGGGCTTTTGTAATCTCAGCATGCCTTTAGCAAAACAGGAGGAGGCAGAGACGGGAGAACCTCCTGGAAGCTTGTAGGCAAGCTGGCATGCCAAGCACAGTGGTGAACATCAATGAGAGATCTTGCTTCAAACAAGGTAGACGGTAAGGACCAGCACCCAAAGTTGTCCTCTGACCTCCACACGGGTGTCATGGCACCTACACTCACGTGAACATGCACACGTTATACACACACCCACAATCCACATCCAACCCTGCCCTCCCAAAGAAAGCGAATGCAACGCTAAGTGCAGGAGTGCCTCAACGTCAGGAGTGCTTTGATCTGCCTATCAGCTCTGCTCTTTGAGTGTGGTGCGGGGAAGGGGTGGTGGGGAGGCTGGCAAATATGGAGTAGGGGTCTTTCTGAGCCAGTGGTCTGTCACTCTGCTAGGGGACGGTAGAGCATGGATTGGCTTAGGACTGGCTTCCTACCCATTCCTCAACAAGCAAGTGACAGTGGTAAGAGTGTGACATTACGTTGATGGCTTATGTGGTTGAGAGTGGCTGCCAGGGTGCTGGGGAGCCTCCTCAGAGAATTGGTCTTCACTCGTTAGTAACGTGAAAGAGACAGAGTAGCCTGAGAGAGCCCAGACTCTCCATCCTCACGGACTGTATTTGAACTCCACTCCCACGTCCACCTTTCTCAGTTACTCAGTGCTAACAGCGATGAGCCTCAGTTTTCAGGGCTGAAACCTGGGTCCAAACCTACCTGCCCTGTGTAACATTTGCACACGTGTCTGCAAGTTGTCCGGACACAGAGGCTTTGAAAGTGGCAACAAGCATTGTGACAGGAGAGCTTAAAGCAAGCTCTATTTGATTTGTACAGACCCCTATTGTCTCCTGCTAAGAGGGAAAGGTCCTTGGGGTTGTGGGTGACTTTTTCCTTTCCTTTCCTTTCCTTTCCTTTCCTTTCCTTTCCTTTCCTTTCCTTTCCTTTCCTTTCCTTTCCTTTCCTTTCTTCTTCTCTCCTCTCCTCCCCTCCCCTCCCCTCCCCTCCCCTCCCCTCCCCTCTCCTCTCCTCTCCTCTCCTTTCCTTTCCTTTCCTTCTTCTTTCTTCCTTCTTTCCTTTCTCTCTTCTTTCTTTCTTTCTTCCTTCCTTCCTTCCTTCCTTCCTTCCTTCCTTCCTTCCTTCCTTCTTTCCTTTCCTTTCCTTTCTCTCTCCTCCTCCCCTCCCCTCCCTCTCCTCTCCTCTCCTTCCTTTCCTTTCCTTCTTCTTTCTTCCTTCTTTCCTTTCTCTCTTCTTTCTTTCTTTCTTTCTTTCTTTCTTTCTTTCTTTCTTTCTTTCTTCTTTCCTTCCTTCCTTCCTTCCTTCCTTCTTTCCTTTCCTTTCCTTTCCTTTCCTTTCTTCTTCTTCTCTCCTCTCCTCCTCCTCCCCCCTCCCTCCCTCCCTTCCCTCCCCCCCTCCCCTCCCCTCCCCCTCCTCTCCTCTCCTCTCCTTTCCTTTCCTTTCCTTCTTCTTTCTTCCTTCTTTCCTTTCTCTTCTTTCTTCCTTCCTTCCTTCCTTCCTTCCTTCCTTCCTTCCTTCTTTCCTTTCCTTTCCTTTTCTCTCCTCCCCTCCCCTCCCCTCCCCTCTCCTCTCCTCTCCTTTCCTTTCCTTCTTCTTTCTTCCTTCTTTCCTTTCTCTCTTCTTTCTTTCTTTCTTTCTTTCTTTCTTTCTTTCTTTCTTCTTTCCTTCCTTCCTTCCTTCCTTCTTTCCTTTCCTTTCCTTTCCTTTCCTTTCCTTTCCTTTTCCTTTCCTTCCCTTCCCTTCCCTTCCCTTCCTTCCCTCCCTCCCTTCCTTCTTTTCTTATTTTCAAGCAAAGGGAGACTGAGTGGGGAGAGAAAGAGAGAGAGAGGGAGAGAGAATGGGTATATCGGGGCCTCTAGCTGCTGCAAACGAACTCCAGACGCATGCATCACATTGTGGGATTAATGAGAACCAGGGTTGTTAGGGTTTGCAGTAAGGGTCTCAATGTCTGCAGCATCTCTCCAGCCCTTGATGTCTCCTGCGGCACCTGGAAGAGGCCGTTCCAGGTGATGCACAGAACTGCCCAGTGCTGTGTGGGACCCACATGGTTTTGCTTCTGAGGAATGATCTTTGTAAAAAGAACATAAAACTTGGGCTCATGTCACAGGTTTGTTGTAAAGCTTGCAAAGAACCCAGAACTGTGTTGAGGGTAAAAGTGCAAAAAGTGTGATTGTTATTATTTTATTATGATAAAATGCCAACAAAGATAGGTGTATAAGAAGGACCTTTCTTTATTATATTTTTAGTATTTTAGGCGATTTTAAACATCTTTAAATTTTTTTTATTTGTGTGTATGAATGTTTGTATTCATGTATATGCATATATGTGTATGCATATAGGTATATGTATGTGTATTTGGGAGTATAGGGAGGCCAGAGGGCAGCCTTATGGTGTGGGTTCTCTCCTTCCACCTACATGTTATTTATTTATTTATTTGCACCAAGAGACACAGAAAGAAAGAGGAGAGAGAATGGGCACTCCAGGGCCCCTAGACACTGCAAACGAACTCCAGATGCATGCGCCACTTTGTGCATCTTGCTTTACATGGGTACCGGGGAATAGAGCCCCGGTTGTTAGGCTTTGCAGGCAAATGCCTTAACCACTGAGCCATCTCTTCAGCCCCCAGGGTCTTTCTTGTTTTGCCTCTGGGAAGGCCGCTGGAGCTGGCTTATGAGATTTTGTGTTCTCTTGGTTCTGCTTCCATTGCTGTAGGCCCATACAACACTTTGCATCCAAGATAGATGCTGGGGCTCAAACATGGATGGGCGGTCTGTCAGAGCGAGTATCAACTGCTGAGCCATTTCTCCAGCCGTATTCTAGGATCTTGAAGTTTTATCTGGAACTCCGCCCATGAAGATTTATAGGATGCATGTATTATTCTCTGAGCTTAAGTCGCATCAACATGTGTTCATTCCACAAATATTTACTGAACACTTGCCAACAGCCAGGGACTTTCTCGGGAGCTTAAAACACAATGAGATGCCATGATTGGTTGTTCAGATTGTGTGCTGCGTACTTCCAGGTGTCTAGTCACATCCTAATCTTTTAAAAATATTTTTTATTTACTTATTTGCAAGCAGTGAGAGATAGAAGAGAGACAGAGAGAGCCACTGCAAACGAACTCCAGAAACATGCTCCACTTTGTACATCTGGCTTTTTACAAGGTTGCTCAGGAATCGAACTCTGGTGGTTAGGTTTTGCAGGCATGTGCCTCAACCACTGAGCCATCTCTCCAGCCCAGGTTTTATTTTTCTATTTTATTCCTGTCTTATCTACTAATAGTTTAACCCTCAGATTATGTGTGTGTGTGTGTGTGTGTGTGTGTGTTAGTTATAGAATGGCTACAAAGGGTTAAAGAGGCTGAGGCAGTGTCCAAGGAGTTCCAGAGGCAGGAAGATAAGGCCAGTAGCTATGCGCAGAGTCTTGGCAGGGATAAGTCACGGAGCCAGGCCGGAGGCACGACTGCAGAGCTAAGCTGCAGGGTCATATGACTGAGCTGAGTCCTTGGGTCCAGTGAAGGTACAGAAGCAAGGTGTGTGGCGGTGGAGACTGTGGAGGTGAAGGGTAGGACTGGGCTCGGACAGACTAACCAGTGAGTGGACATTTGACAATTCAAGTAGGTCACATCAACAGTGGGGACTGAGCTGAGCTAAAAGCCATTGGGACACTTGGAAGTTTTCTGCCTGACTGTCCCTTAAACCTCACTATCATCAGTTGCCACTACAGTGTTGAGTCCTCCTCTTTATGGGATCCCAGTAAGAGTACTGCACTTTTTCTTTGGCCTAGTGTGTCCAATAAGTTCTTGGGCCTGATTTTCCTGATACTTTGGTGTTGTTTTTCCAGGTAGCATCTCACTCTAGCCCAGGCTGACCTGGTATTCATTCACTATGTAGTCTCAAGCTAGCCTCGAACTCACCTCCTACCTCTGTCTCCTGAGTTCTGCAATTAATGTATACCACCACGCCTGGCTTTTCTTAATGTTTTGCTACACGCATATGCTTATATGGTCCCAGTTTACTTTGATAAATAATAGGGCAACACTCCTTTCCCAGCTCGGGCTTCATCTGTACTTCGTATCCAAGTCTAGAGAGTAGCCAGGTGTCTACCTGGCCCAGGGCAGTGACTATTGTCAATTCTGTGCAGAGGGGAGAGTCCAGACACACGATCTTCCAGAGACCTTTGTCTTCAGAGGCCCGGCTCCACCCTGGGTGATTTTTCTGGGGTGGAAGTAGCTTTGAAAGCTGGGGGGACAGGATGACTCACGGTGTAGTGGTCAAGACTGGAGAAGATAGAAGCAGGTATGGCTGGACAGGGGCTGTTTTGAAGGCTGATCGTTTCAACCGAATTCCCAAGGAGCCTTTCTGCAACCTCTGGGTTTGCTGTCCACTGAAGCTCAGGACAAAGGGGCAGCCTCTCCTGTGAAGACCACTGCATCCTTTGCATGAGGTCTGTGGAGCCAGATGTCTGTCCTCTGCCTTTTCTTCCTGTCCACCTCTTTTTTTGTTGTTTATTTTATTTATTTATTTGAGAGATGAGAGACAGAGAAAAAGACACACACACACACACACACACACACACACACACACACACACAGAATGGGTGCTTCAGGGCCTCTGGCCACTGCAAATGATCTCCAGAAGCGTGTGCCACCTTGTGCATCTAGCTTACATGGGTACTGGAGAATCAAACCTGGGCTGGATCCTCAGGCTTTGCAGGCAAGCCCCTTAACCGCTGACAGCTGAGCCATCTCTTCAGCCCCTCCCCCCCACCTCTTTATCCACCTTTAAAGCTGCCTCTGATTGTCCATAGACAAGGAAATGTAGGACACAGTGTAAGTATTAAAATCGGGCTATCAGGCCGTGCCCTGCTCTAAGCTATTCTATATTGGGTAAACCAATGGTTCCAGGTTGTGCTTTGCCCTGAGAGACCCCAAAGCAGACCTTTGTCTCTAGCATAGGGGACAGCGCTGGGCTGAAGCCCTGGGGACAGTTTGGAGTTCTTTACCTGTGGATCCCATTGTGCATGCGCCAGATTATCTGATGGGGAGTCAGTGGGCACTGCCACACTCCTTTCATATAATCCTGGTGAGGTGGTCACACCCTTGGATTTGTCTGGGATGCTTTCTTTTCTTTTTTTTTTTTTTTTAAATTTTATTTATTTATTTTTATTAGAGAGAGCGGGGAGGAATTGGTGCCAGGGCCTCCAGCCACTGCAATCAAACTCCAGACATACGTACCACCTTGTGTGCATGTGTGACCTTGCATGCTTGCTTCACCTTGTGTGCCTGGCTTATGTGGGACCTGGAGCATTGACCATGAGTCCTTAGGCTTCACAGGCAAGTGTCTTAACAGCTAAACCATCTTTTCAGCCCTGTCTGAGAAGTTTGATAAACCCCTAAGTTTGGTTTTCCTGAAATGATTTTGATATACTCTTGTGTCCATATGTTCCTAATCAACTTCAGTGAGTTCAAGAATAATTAACTTTTGGGCTGGAGAGATGGCTTAGCGGCTAAGGTGCATGCCTATGAAGCCTAAGGACCCAGGTTCGATTCTCCAGGTCCCACGTAAGCCAGATGCACTTGGTGGCACATGCATCTGGAGTTCATTTGCAGTGGCTAGAGGCCCTGGCGCACCCATTCTTTCTGTCTGTCTCAAATAAACAAATGAAAATCAAATAAAAAAAGAATAATTAACTTTTCACATATAGGTGTAAGTTTTTTTTAATTTTATTTTTCAGAGATAGTTTTTTTTTTTTCTTTCTTTCTTTCTCTCTAGCCCAAGCTGATGTGGAATTCACTACGTCGTCTCTGGCTGTTCTCAAGCTCACAGCCAACCTCCTCCCTCTGTCTCTCAAGTGCAGGGTTAAAGGCGTGCACCACCACACCCAGCTAGGGAGTAAGTTTTTAATCAGTCTGTACCTCATGGCTCATGCTGGGTAAGTGCTGGTGTCTGTGCAGAAACACAACAGAGACTTATTCTGCTTCAACTTTTTCCCTCGCAATGGACCTAAGTGCCACTTACCACATGGAGTCACTCAAGATGAGACCCAGCCAGAAAGATGCTGTGTCGTGCACTGTATGGAAGAACTTAGAATAGGGAACAGAGCGACCTCTACAGATATCCAGCCAATGCACAAGAACAGCTGTAGACACAGGCCCTGTGAGGACTGTAGATGGGGTTGTTGAGGCAAAGGGCTTCCGTACCTAGAGAACAAGTGAGAATGGACGTAGCTAACCTGTGAGGTGGGCATGCTTGACTGTGCTTTGCCGCCTCTCAACCCTGAATGAAATGAGTGTGAGGGTGGCTCCTATACTGCATGTGATGAGAGAGGGACAGAGTGATTCAGAGGTGAACCCAGAACCACACAGGCAGCAAGGGGCAGAGCCAGGGATCCTGTAGAGGGTCCAGTGCCTGACCCCGGCACCCCCCCCCCCACTTCCTGGGTCAGCAGGAAGGGTCTTATGGGATTGATGGTCTAGGAAGAGCATGAGCCATAGGGAGACACCAGGTCCCCACGGAAGTATGTTCTCCAGGTGCCACATGAGCTCCAAGGTGGAGGCAGCAGAGACTGGGTTTCTGGAAGCAACCCAAAAGCTGCCCACCTGGGTCCAGGAGTGGCTGTTTGAACAGCTGAGTATATTGGGAATGGGATAGGTGGGGGATGGGCACGACCCCAGCCCACATGCAGACATTCCCACCATATGACTAGATGCTCTTCAGTCAGTGACCTGGAGGCAACCTGGACTCAGGCAGGGCAAATGAGGCCACCCTCAGGCTCCCTCTTCGGAGCGGGGCACTCCCTAAAAGAGAGACAGGGTGACGAGAGAAACCCCGATGAGACAAGGAAGCTTCCAGCTCAGGTGAGACACCAGGGGGCTGCTTTGTGGTCTCCTGTCAGAGTCCTAGACTCTCTGGAGCCTGGGTAGTCAATCCCATAAGACCCCAGGCTGAGTCAGGCCCAAAGCCTGCAGGCTATTTCCTGGGACTGAATCCTTGTGAAATGACATCAGAGATATTTGTAACCTTGGGGTGGGGGGAGCCCAGGTAAGAGTCAGCTTTGCTAGCTCAGTTTGCATTGTTGTCATCCCAGCCCCGACCCCACCCCCTCCACAACCACTGGGAGTGTCCTATTAAACTCACTCTAAAGCTTAGACGGCTCTATTTGCATATCCAGTAGGAACTAGTTTAGGTTCCCCCAAGTCAAGGCCTAAGAAGTACAGAAGTGCCAGCAGGCAACCTTGTTCCCAAAAGGGAGAGAGGGTAGGGCGTGCGCTGGCATCCAGAGGCTCTGCAAAGCCAGGTGGCCTCAAAGACATGTTAGCTCATATTGCTGTGGTGACAAACGGCCACAAACTGTTGCTCAGTTGGTCACCCAGTCATTATCTCACAGTTCTCAAGGTCAGAAGCCTGGCACAGCTGGCACCACTCAGGGTCCCCGAGGCCACAGTCCACACACCCACTGGACAGTGTTCTAGGAGCATTTCCTGCAGACCCTGGGAAACGTGTGTCCCAAGGTTCCTCTGGTCTTGGCAGAGCCTGGCTCTTGACCGTAGGAGCCACTCAGCCCTTGAAGCACATGCCATCTTCATCAGGGTGCCCTCTGCTTTAAAGGGAGCTCTCTGTCTCCCTCTTCACTGAGTCCCTCCCTCTTCCTCTTGGGTTCAAAGTTCTCTGCTTTTCCAAACTGCTGTGACTAGCATGGGCCCGTTCCTACTCTAGAAACCTCTCTGTTCAGTCCCCTTAGCCCATTACACCTGCAGTCTCTCCTGGCATGCAGTGACTGTGCCATATTCATAGGTGTGGCGCTTCTCCTACCCAGAGAGAGATTCTACCCAACGCCAGCTGCTGCCTGTCCACCCTGTCTGTGCAATGGCAATCAGTCACCCGGAGGGAGGAAGGCTCACACTGATTCCTCAAGTGTGTGAGTTCATCTAGAAGGTAGGGTATGTCAGCCAAGAACAGTCTGTGCTGTACAAACCCAAATTTTAAAAAGATTAATCCAGGGCTGGAGAGATGGCTCAGCAGTTAAGGCGCTTGCCTGTGAAGCCTAAGGACCCAGATTTGATTCCCCAGGACCCATGTAAGCCAGATACACAAGGTGGTGCATGTTTGGAGTTTTGTTTGCAGTGGCTAGAGGCCCAGGAGTGCCCATTTTTCTCTTGCCTCTCTCTGCCTCTTTCTCTCTTAAATAAATAAATAAAAATAAATTAAAAAAATTAAGAAAAAAGATGACTGCACAAATTCCATTCTATCACAGACTAAGAGTTCCAGGCTCCTCTCTCCCTCCCTTCTTCCCCTTCCCTTCCCCTCCCTGTCTCCTTCCTTCCTTCCTTCCTTCCTTCCTTCCTTCCTTCCTTCCTTCCTTCCTCCCTCCCTCCTCCCTCCTCCCCTCCCCCTCCTTCCTCCCCCCCCTCTCTCTCTCTTTCTTTCTCTCCTTCTTTCTCTCTCTCTCTCTCTTTCTTTCTTTCTTTCTTTCTTTCTTTCTTTCTTTCTTTCTTTCTTTCCTTCTTTCTGGTTTTTTGAAGTAGGGTCTCACTCTAGCTCAGGCTGACTTGGAATTCACTATGTAGTCTCAGGGTGGCCTTGAACTCATGCTGATCCTCCTCTCTCTGCCTCCCAAGTGCTGGGATTAAAGGTGTGCACCACTACACCCGGCTTCCTGTTCCAATTTCTTGAGAGCTTGTTTGGGGGTTCTAGCGCAAAGACTGGTTCTCCTCTATTCCGAGGAAGGTCGTCCTAGTCCATCTAGCACCCAGCTTCAACAGAGACACATAGGGAGCTGTGAGGGAGGTGGGGACACCTGCCTAGCCAGCCCTATCAGTCAAATCAACCATAGTGATCAATGAGGTGACAGACAGATGGTGCAGCCAGATCGCTCCCACATCCTCCTGCTTCTACCGTCCCTCTCGGCTCACATGTCTTCGCGATGCCCTTGAAAGTTAGAGAATGTCCTTCAAGGGATCAGAGGTGGGAGTCAAAATGATCCTGCTAAGCAAAGTTCTTGCTAAATATAGAAAGGCTGTTTCTTCCTGCATTTAACAATCACACGTCAAGCTCGTATCCATGCCAGACACTGCTTGGGACAGAGCCCTGTCCTCACAAAGTTTGTGATTCCCGAGAGAGGAGAACAAGTACAAGGGTGTATGTGGACAAGCATGATCTTCACGCGATGCCATGGGCTCTGAGATCCTCTGCCCGTGGCTGGGGAGGGCTGGGAAGGGGAGAAAGGCCAGAACGGAGACTGTGGGTGTGAACCAGTGCGGCAGGTAGTGCGGGCTGTAACAAGCCAGTGTCAGCTTGCCAGAGTCCATGTATTCAAGGCAATGGTCCCAAGTGGCTTCTCATGGGTGGGGATGTCGAGTGAGCCCCTGCTACAGACACTGGCCAGAGAGGGACGGCTAAGCAGGTGCAAAGCCTGCTTATTGTTGGTCATTGTTCAGTCACTTGGGCACAAGGTTCTGCGTGGAATCTGTCTCGATGCAGAGGGCTGTGGGGAAGAGCGAGCGTGCTGAGGTCTGCTGGGAAAGGATCGTCTCACCCTAGGGTGTGAAAGCGGCAACCATCTTCTGGGCGGCTTGCAGCATACAGGATGCTCTCCTGCCTCCACTGGCTCTCCAAGCTCTCGTCCAGCTTCACAACAGTCAAGCCAAGAGCACCTGCTCTATACAAAAGCCAATCCGACCCCTCTCCTAGTAACTGCTGAGCCATCTCCCCAGCCCCTTATTGCCTGTTATGCCAGCCACGTTTGCTCTCCTTGCTCTCCTGTTCCAATTTCTTTCCCCCTCCCTCCCTCCCTCCTCCCTCCCTCCTCCTCCCTCCCTCCTTCCTTCCCTCCCTTCCTTCCTTCCTTCCTCTCTCCCTCCCTCTTTCTTTCTTTCTTTTTTTTTTTTGAGGTAGGGTCTCACTCTGACCCAGGCTGACCTGGAATTCACTATGTAGTCTCAGGGTGGCCTCGAACTCTTGCTGATCCTCCTACCTCTGCCTCCGAGTGCTGGGATTAAAGGCGTGCGCCACCACGCCTGGTCCTCGTTGACCACCTCCCTTCCAAAACTTACCATTTCCCAAGATGCTTGCTTGCCTCACGACCGAGCTCACGCTTTCTCAGGAGGCAAGCTTCTTATGTCTTCAGCTACAGCGGGTATACTACATGCTCCTCAACCCTCCTCCCCTGAGAAGCTTTTATTTCCACCAGCTCCGCAGGCACATTTTCCCTTCATCACTTCTGGGTGGATCCACCCACAGGTGTGCAATTAGACTTGCGACTTAGGCTTAGAGAGCACACTTCAATTCTACTAATATCATTATTATTATTATTCACGCTTTTTTTTTTTCAAGGTAGGGTATTACTCTAGCCCAGGCTGACCTGGAACTCACTCTGTAGCCCCAGGATGGCCTCGAACTCATAGTAACCCCCCTACCTCAGCCTCTCAAATGCTGAGATTAAAGACTTAGGCCTCCACACCCTGCTTATTAGTATTATTTTTAACTCCTGGAATAAACCAAGATGAGGCTGGGCTATTGCACACGTGACCCACGTGCCAAGCTGGTTATCATCAAAACATAGCAAGGTGGGATGGGAGATGGCTGAATGGTTAAAGATGCTTGCTTGCTCTGCAAGCCTATCAACCAGGTTGCATCCCTAGCACCCACATAAAAAAGCCAGACACAAAAATGGCACACACATCTGGAAGCCCAACACGCCTATGGCCATGGGAAACTGAGTCAAGAGAGTCCTGAAGCTTGAGGGTCAGCTAGTCTGGCCCTCCCAGAGGCAAAAACAAGAGAGACCCTGTCTAAACAAAGTGGAAGGAAAGAACCAACACCCTCAGGTTGTCCTCTGGCCTCAACCCATGTTCCATGGTGCGCACATATGCCAAACACACACACGTACACACACACATACACACATGTGAAAAAATGCCACTGGAAAAGAGACCCCAGCTTGTCTTTACTTTCCAATCTCAGAAGGAGGGTGGCTTAAAACCGGTTTCACGTCCCTGTCTCAAGAGACACAAGTCCCCGATAAGGGACTTGTGAATTGTTAAGCTGAGATCAAGCATAGGCTTCTTTCCCATCCTTCCCATAGCTGGCTGGAAGGCCCTGGGCACTTCCTTCTCGGCTCTCTTTGTCACTTGTCTCATCCCCCAATGAGGACAATAACCCTCCTCTGAGCTGAGTAGGGATGTGACAGTTCCACAGCCAGGATGTGGGCCCTGGCCTTGAGCTGATGGGTGCTCTTCTCTAGACCCGTCTACCTGGTCACTGTTCTCACATCTACGTTCTGCACACAGTAGTGCATTAAAAGGAAAGGCCACAGGTGACCCAACAGCTGTCACGGGACGATTTCTTTCTTTCTTTCTTTTAAATTTATTTATTTGAGAGAGAGAGGGAGAGAGAGAGAGAGAGAGGGAGAGAGAGAGAGAATGGGCATGTCAGGGCTTCCTGCCTTGCAAACAAACTCCAGATGCATGCACCACCTTGTGCATCTGGCTTATGTGGGTCCTGGGGAATCGAACCAAGGTCCTTTGGCTTTGCAGACAAGCACCTTAACCGCTAAGCCATGTCTCCAACCCCAGTTTCTTATTTTTGTATAAAGGAACAGTGGGCTTCCCCAGTAGTCATTCCCTACCTCCCTCATCTGGGTTCTATTATCCATCCTCTGATTTCTGCTAGTCCCCCCCTCCCCCCGCACCCTCACCCAGCTCCTCTGGGCGTCCTCAGCTGTGATTTACGAGTTACACCCCAGCACCTGACCCCCTGGCCTGACCTCTCTCCCCCATGGTGTGCTCTGTGTGACGAGCTTCCCTTTCAAGTCTATGCAAATGCTCTGACCCAGCTTGTCCCTGTGCCCTCCCTTCCAGACCTGCGGTTGCTGGGTCACCCTATGCGGTTTGCTGAAGGTCAAGGCCTGCTGACTACATTTTTCTCAAGTGTAATCCAATCCTTCAGCTGGGGCGTGGGGGGGGGGGCAGGGTTCCAAGCAAAGTGCAGGAGGCAAGTCCTATCTCCTTTTGCCTCTTTCTGTGATGGGGAGACCCAACCTCCTCACTCCCCAAGGAGGACCCCACCCAGGAAAAGCCCCTCTCCATTTGCTTGTCCGCCTCCACTCTCGATTAACCATCTAAATTTGAGAGAGGACACCTGGGGCTAGTGTCCATGCATGTGAGTCCCTGTGTTTCCAGAAGGGTCCATAGGAAGCCTGATCCTCCTCAGTGTCCTCAGAAAGAAGGAGTAGGCCTTGTCTCAGAGTTCATAGTGAGGTCCATGGAAGCCCATGACTACCACTGGGGTCCATCATATGGAGATGGAAGATGCTGTGATCCTGGACCCTCAGGACATGTGCCCTCCAGGGACTGGAGATTCCCAGGCCCTGTCTAGGTTCCTGGGTGTCATGCCCAGTCTTCCTTCCCTTCCCTCCCTCCCTCCCTCCCTCCCTCCCTCCCTCCCTCCCTCCCTTCCTTCCTTCCTTCCTTTTTAATAAAAAAATATGGGCCTGGAGAGATGGCTAAGTGGTTAAGGTGCTTACCTGCAAAGCCTAATGACCAAGGTTCAGTTCCCCAGTACCCACATAAAAGCCAAATGCACAAGGTGGCACATGCATCTGGAGTTGGTTTGCAACGGCTAGAGGCCCTGATGCATACCCATTCTCTTCGTCTCTCTGTCTTCTCTCTGTCACTCTCTGCTTACAAATAAATAAATAAAAATGTTCTTTAAATGTCTGTATGCATGATGTGCATGAGTGGGTGGGTGGGTGCATGACAAAGTACATGTGTGGAGGTCAGAGGACAACTTCAGGGGTCATCCCCGGCCTTCCACCTTGTTTCAGGCAGGCTCTCTTGTCTATTGCTGCCAATGCCAGGCTAGAGGGCCTTCGAGCTTTCTGGATATTCCTCTTAGCTCCACCTCCCGTCTCGCCTTGGGAGGGCTGGGATTACAGATGCCTGCTATGTCTGGCTTTTGGTGTGTTCTGGAGTCTTAACTCTGGTTCTCACAGTTGTGCTAACACTGCATCTAATGAACATCTCCTCAGCCCTAGCCTTCTTTTTCTGTTTTCCCTCTCTATCTCTCTGACACCAGGTCCAACTCTAAGTGGTGACCGGATAACTGTGGTGTAGAGCTGAGCAGCATCATGACATCGCCCGGGGAGCCCTACGCTTCGCTTCCGCTGGAAGGTTTGCAGACACTTTTAAGTTTTGGCTTCAAAGTCACTGGTCTGACTTGCACCGTGTCACCTAAAAGAAGCTCCTGATGTATGTAGACTTGAGAAAGGCCACCTGGGCACAGGTCCCATCCATAAGAGCTCGCTGCAGCTCCACCCCAGCTCTGAAGCCAGCTGCAGCCCACATAGCCTGGGAGTTCCAGCGGCAAAGGCCTGGGATGCTTTTGGCTCATCGGCACGCTTCTGTGGAAATCCCTGCAACCACTGAGTGAGTGTTTTTCAAATCCCCTTTAAATATGTTCAAGGTTTCAAAACACGGGCAGGCAGCAGCTCAGCCCAGCCTCTCTCTCTTAAAGCCTGTTTGGAGGGAAGAAAGAGCTGCTGCTTGCATCTCTCTCCAGCCCGGGAGCTAGTTCTCTCTGCCAAAAAAGCACAGCTTCTGTAACGAGGCTCACACAAGTCAGCTTCCTGGAATGAGGTCCCTATCTTCCAGAAAGGGGTCAGAAAGCTCAAACTAACATCGTCACATCATACCGCACCCACCATTTCTGTAACTCATGACAAACTCGCCCAGATCCATTCCTCGCTTCTCTTCCATCACGTGGACCCTTGGTGATGTCCTATACTTCCTTGACCACTTTGAGTCTCTGGCTCAAAGGCCAACACTCTGCATGAAGGATGTGGTGGCGCGTGGCTCTCATTACGTCTTCTTCCATCCTGACCTTATCCAGGTATTCTCCTAGACCGTAGCAGCTTCAGGACAGTCACAGTCCTGTCTCTGCTCTGAGTGCTGATGGCCAGGAGGGAGCATGTCCTTGCTCCTCAACAGAACAGAGGCTTTGGTGGTCCCTTTGCCTCCCAACCTCCTCTGGGGACTCTGGCTCAGGTCCAGGTCACTTGTGTTTATAAGCATTGGGTTGTTAGGCTTTATGGGCAAGAGCCTTGACCACTGATCCATCTCTCCAGCCCTAAATCTTTTTATTTTTAAAGTATTTTTATTTTTATCTGAGAGAGAAGAGAGAGAGAGAGAGAGAGAGAGAGAGAGAGAGAGAATGGGCATGCCAGGGCCTCTAGCTGCTGCAAGCGAGCTCCAGACATCATTTTGTGCCACCTTGTGCATCTGGCTTATGTGGGTCCTGGGGAATCTAACCTAGATCCTTTGGCTTTGCAGGCAAACACCTTAACCACTAAGCCATCTCCCCAGACCCTAAATTTTTGAAATTTATTTATTTATTTATTTGAGAGTGAGAAAGAGGAAGAGAGACAGAAGGGGGGGCTCACGAGGGCCTCCAGCCACTGCAGATGAACTTCAGATGCATGCACCACCTTGTGCATCTGTCTTATGTGGGTCCTGGGGAATCGACAAGGTCCTTTGGCTTTGCAGGCAAACGCCTTAACCGCTAAGCCATCTCTCTGGCCCCCAGCCCCTAAATTTTATTTGTATAAAAGGTTATATTCTTTTATCCCCTTTCCCCTGCCCCCATTCCACCGAGGCCCCTCCTCAGTGGTGTCATCAGTGTTTACTGAGGGGGCCTGAGGACCTCTGTCAGTCTCTGTTGGGCAGGGACCATTCCTCATAGGTCCCACCTTCTAAGGTTTTCCAAAAGCCCCTGCAACAGGGCACCAGCTAGGGGCCAGGCATTTCAACATGTATTTTTTTAAAAACATTTTATTTATTTATGAGAGAGAAAGAGAGAGAGAATGGGAGTGGGAGGGTTTAGCCATCCAACCCCAGTTTCTTATTTTTGTATAAAAGGAACAGTGGGCTTCCCAGTAGTCATTCCCTACCCCCTCATCTGGGTTCTATTATCCATCCTCTGATTTCTGCTAGTCCCCCCTCCCCCGCACCCTCACCCAGCTCCTCTGGGCGTCCTCAGCTGTGATTACTGAGTTACACCCCAGCACCTGACCCCCTGGCCTGACCTCTCTCCCCATGGTGTGCTCTGTGTGATGAGCCTTTCAAGTCTATGCAAATGCTCTGACCCAGCTTGTCCCTGTGCCCTCCCTTCCAGACCTGCGGTTGCTGGGTCACCCTATGCAGTTTGCTGAAGGTCAAGGCCTGCTGACTACATTTTTCTCAAGTGTAATCCAATCCTTCAGCTGGGAGGCGGGGGGGCAGGGTTCCAAGCAAAGTGCAGGAGGCAAGTCCCATCTCCTTTGCCTCTTTCTGTGATGGGGAGACCCAACCTCCTCACTCCCCAAGGAGGACCCCACCCAGGAAAAGCCCTCTCCATTTGCTTGTCGCCTCCACTCTCGATTAACCATCTAAATTTGAGAGAGGACACCTGGGGCTAGTGTCCATGCATGTGAGTCCCTGTGTTTCCAGAAGGGTCCATAGGAAGCCTGATCCTCCTCAGTGTCCTCAGAAAGAAGGAGTAGGCCTTGTCTCAGAGTTCATAGTGAGGTCCATGGAAGCCCATGACTACCACTGGGGTCCATCATATGGAGATGGAAGATGCTGTGATCCTGGACCCTCAGGACATGTGCCCTCCAGGGACTGGAGATTCCCAGGCCCTGTCCAGGTTCCTGGGTGTCATGCCCAGTCTTCCTTCCCTTCCCTCCTCCCTCCTCCCTCCCTCCCCTCCCTCCCTCCCCTCCCTCCCTTCCTTCCTTCCTTTTTAATAAAAAATATGGGCCTGGAGAGATGGCTAAGTGGTTAAGGTGCTTACCTGCAAAGCCTAATGACCAAGGTTCAGTTCCCCAGTACCCACATAAAAGCCAAATGCACAAGGTGGCACATGCATCTGGAGTTGGTTTGCAACGGCTAGAGGCCCTGATGCATACCCATTCTCTTCGTCTCTCTGTCTTCTCTCTGTCACTCTCTGCTTACAAATAAATAAATAAAAATGTTCTTTAAATGTCTGTATGCATGATGTGCATGAGTGGGTGGGTGGGTGCATGACAAAGTACATGTGTGGAGGTCAGAGGACAACTTCAGGGTCATCCCGGCCTTCCACCTTGTTTCAGGCAGGCTCTCTTGTCTATTGCTGCCAATGCCAGGCTAGAGGGCCTTCAGCTTTCTGGATATTCCTCTTAGCTCCACCTCCCGTCTCGCCTTGGGAGGGCTGGGATTACAGATGCCTGCTATGTCTGGCTTTTGGTGTGTTCTGGAGTCTTAACTCTGGTTCTCACAGTTGTGCTAACACTGCATCTAATGAACATCTCCTCAGCCCTAGCCTTCTTTTCTGTTTTCCCTCTCTATCTCTCTGACACCAGGTCCAACTCTAAGTGGTGACCGGATAACTGTGGTGTAGAGCTGAGCAGCATCATGACATCGCCCGGGAGCCCCTACGCTTCGCTTCCGCTGGAAGGTTTGCAGACACTTTTAAGTTTTGGCTTCAAAGTCACTGGTCTGACTTGCACCGTGTCACCTAAAAGAAGCTCCTGATGTATGTAGACTTGAGAAAGGCCACCTGGGCACAGGTCCCATCCATAAGAGCTCGCTGCAGCTCCACCCCAGCTCTGAAGCCAGCTGCAGCCCACATAGCCTGGGAGTTCCAGCGGCAAAGGCCTGGGATGCTTTTGGCTCATCGGCACGCTTCTGTGGAAATCCCTGCAACCACTGAGTGAGTGTTTTTCAAATCCCCTTTAAATATGTTCAAGGTTTCAAAACACGGGCAGGCAGCAGCTCAGCCCAGCTCTCTCTCTTAAAGCCTGTTTGGAGGGAAGAAAGAGCTGCTGCTTGCATCTCTCTCCAGCCCGGGAGCTAGTTCTCTCTGCCAAAAGCACAGCTTCTGTAACGAGGCTCACACAAGTCAGCTTCCTGGAATGAGGTCCCTATCTTCCAGAAAGGGGTCAGAAAGCTCAAACTAACATCGTCACATCATACCGCACCCACCATTTCTGTAACTCATGACGAACTCGCCAGATCCATTCCTCGCTTCTCTTCCATCACGTGGACCCTTGGTGATGTCCTATACTTCCTTGACCACTTTGAGTCTCTGGCTCAAAGGCCAACACTCTGCATGAAGGATGTGGTGGCGCGTGGCTCTCATTACGTCTTCTTCCATACTGACCTCATCCAGGTATTCTCCTAGACCGTAGCAGCTTCAGGACAGTCACAGTCCTGTCTCTGCTCTGAGTGCTGATGGCCAGGAGGGAGCATGTCCTTGCTCCTCAACAGAACAGAGGCTTTGGTGGTCCCTTTGCCTCCCAACCTCCTCTGGGGACTCTGGCTCAGGTCCAGGTCACTTGTGTTTATAAGCATTGGGTTGTTAGGCTTTATGGGCAAGAGCCTTGACCACTGATCCATCTCTCCAGCCCTAAATCTTTTTATTTTTAAAGTATTTTTATTTTTATCTGAGAGAGAAGAGAGAGAGAGAGAGAATGGGCATGCCAGGGCCTCTAGCTGCTGCAAGCGAGCTCCAGACATCATTTCGTGCCACCTTGTGCATCTGGCTTATGTGGGTCCTGGGGAATCTAACCTAGATCCTTTGGCTTTGCAGGCAAACACCTTAACCACTAAGCCATCTCCCCAGACCCTAAATTTTTGAAATTTATTTATTTATTTATTTGAGAGTGAGAAAGAGGAAGAGAGACAGACAGATAAGGGCGGGCTCTCCAGGGCCCCAGCCACTGCAGATGAACTTCAGATGCATGCACCACCTTGTGCATCTGTCTTATGTGGGTCCTGGGAATCAAACAAGGTCCTTTGGCTTTGCAGGCAAACACTTTTAACCGCTAAGCCATCTCTCTGGCCCCAGCCCCTAAATTTTATTTGTATAAAAGGTTATATTCTTTTATCCCCTTTCCCCTGCCCTGATTCCACGAGGCCCCTCCTCAGTGGTGTCATCAATGTTTACTGAGGTCACTCTGGACCTCTGTCCATGTCTGGATTGGGCAGGGACCATTCCTCATAGGTCCCACCTTCTAAGGTTTTCCAAAAGCCCCTGCAACAGGGCACCAGCTGGGGGCCAGGCATTTCAACATGTATTTTTTTAAAAACATTTTATTTATTTAAGAGAGAGAAAGAGAGAGAGAATGGGAGCCAGGGCCTCCAGCCACTGCAAACGAACTCCAGATGCATGCGCCCGCTTGTACATCTGGCTTACGTGGGTCCTGGAGAGTCGAACTGGGATCCTTTGGCTTTGCAGGTGAACACCTTAACCGCTAAGCCATCTCTCCAGCCCCTCAACATGTATTTTACCTTCAAATCCTTACACCAAATGGTCACGAGTTGTGTTTGAGAAACACTGAACATGAGAAACAGGAAGAAGGCTCACACTGACCAGTCCGAGAGACTTCTGGGGTCCTCCCCTGACTGGAGTTGCACAGGGCTTTCTCTCTCTCTTTGTCTATCTGGCTCAGAATTTTAGGGATGTGTGGGAGTGGGTTCTTGAATCTCAGGGTTCAAGGCTCTTATGGAAGTCTCTCTTATCAGCCACAACAACCTGAGCTAAGAACTCCAAGCAAACTGGAGGCACATAGTCTTGATGAGTGTGCCATGATGAGGCTGCTTGGCCATGGCTGGAGGTGTACGGAAGGCACAAAATCGTGAGTCCTTGACATAAAGAACCTTGTAGAGATTGTATTGTATTGTATCTAGGGAATGGCCATGTGTTGGTCATGGTTTGAGTGTCCTACAGACATGTCCACTTTAAAAAAAATATTTTATTTTTATTTATTTATTTGAGAGAGGGAAAGAGGCAGAGAGAGAGAGAGAGAGAGAGAATGGACATGCCAGGGCTTCCAGCCATTGCAAACAAACTCCAGATACATGTGCCCCTTGTACATCTGGCTTATGTGGTCCTGGGGAATTGAACAGAGATCCTTTGGCTTTGAGGGCAGGCACCTTGACCACTAAGCCATCTCTCCAGCCCCCTCACCACCACTTTGTTTTTTTTGAGACAGGACTGTCACTGGGCTGGAGCTCATGAATTACTTTGAAGTGGCTGGTCAGGGAGCCCCAGAAATCCTTCTGGCTCACCCCACCTCCCCACAGAGCAGGAATCATCTGCATGCACTAACACACCTGGCTTTTTTATATGAAAGTTTTGGGGATCAAATTCAGGTCATGAAGCTTTCAAGGCCATTACTTTACAGACTGACCTATCTCCCCAGCCCTTAGAAGTCTTCTTAATCAAGTAACAAAATAGCTTCAGATCCTGCTGTAGATTTCACCTCCACATAATCATATGAACCATGGCAGGAACACATAAACACATAGATTAAAAACTTAAAACACCAAGGAAATAATAGCAGTATAATCACTTTATTATAATCTAGAATGTGTGTGTGTGTGTGTGTGTGTGTGTGTGTGTGTGTGTGTGGCAAAGTTTTATTGGGTAAAACAAGAAAGAAAAAGAAGAAAGCTGGTGCACCAGGTCTACACCCCAGAGTTCAGGATCTCAGGATGCAGCCTAGGTTTTTTTTTTTCCTACAAATTATTTATCTACTAGGATGTGACAGTGGCTTTTTAGACTGAGAAAGAGAGAGGGAATGGGTGCACCAGGGCCTCCAGCCATTGCAAGTGAACTCCAGATGCTTGTGTCACTTTGTGCATTTGGCCTTATGTGGTACTGGGGAATTGAACCTTGGTTGTTAGGCTTTGCAGGCAAGTGTCTTAACCTCTGAGCCATTTCTCCAGGCCCAATGCCAGTAATATCTACAGTCCTCCGCTCTACCAGCTAAAACTTATATCTAAAACTTATGACTGGAAGTTATGGATGGTTTGATGATTGAGTTACATCACTGCCTCTAGAACCTAGTGAGCAAGTTTTGATTCCTGATAGTTTATGTAGGAATAAAAGACAACATGGTTTCAAATGTGTAGCTCATACATTGCTATATGTTTTAATTTGTTGCCAAAATTTGCAAAATTTACAACTTTTGTGTTTGATTTTTATGAGGTAGGGTTTTGCTCTCGTCTGGGCTGACCTGGAATTCACTCTGTCATCTCAGGCTAGCCTTGCATTCACAGCAGTCCTCCTACCTGTACTTCTCGAATGCTGGGGTTAAAGGTGTGCACCACCACACCAGGCCCAAACTTTGTAAATTTTAACAGTGGCCAGGCCATACACTGTAAGAATAGGGTTTTCTGACATGGATTACAGTGCTAATCTGAGTAAGGGAGAATTTAAATGACAAGAACACAATCCACCCTTTCTTATGTAGTTTCTTGGACAAAGCAATATTCCAACTTCTTTATCATCATCTGGGGTTGAATCATAACCACAGAGGTTCTTTTAAAAAACTTTATTTGTTTATTTGAGAGAGTGAGAGACAAAGAGGCAGAGGGAGAGGAAAGAGAGAGAGAATGTGTGCACCAGGGCCTCCAGACACTACAAATGAACTCCAGATGTGTGCGCCACCTTGGGCATTTGGCTTATGTGGGTCCTGAGGAATTGAACAGAGATCCTTTGGCTTGCAGGCAAACACCTTAACCACTAAGCCATCTCTCCAGCTTACCACGGAAGTTCTTATAAAACTTACAGGATGGTCCAGGGATGAGTGGCTCCTTCCTGGCTACTTTTTTTCCTCCAGACTAGGACCCACAAAGAGAGCTACTGACTTCTCACAACACCCACGCTGCACACCACAGTGCTGAGCCCTGCTCTAGCATGGCTTCAAATGCTGGCATGCCTTTACCTTTGGACTCTGGAGACACCCGGGCTGCAAGACTGAGAGATCTGGGCTCATTTGTAGGACCTCCATCTCTAGTGCATGTGCAAAGTTGGAGGGACCTCGTCACCTAACCACAGGGGCAGTGGCTGGCTCCCTTTAGATGGGAACCATCCTCTAGCCCCTCAGAGCTCTGGCTAGCTGGCAGTCCAGCCAGACTCACAGGGCAACCTCACCACCCTGCAGCGAGACCCACATGGAAATGGAGCCCACACACTTGCTGGAGACAGCAACACCCAGATACATGCCCGAGGTGGTTGTCCCTGTCAGGTCTGCTGATGTCCTTCTGCCTTGTGAAAGCTACTAACACATCCGGCAAGAGATGGGTGAATGGTTAGAGGCCTGAACCCAGGAAGGGTAGTGTTCTGGGGTGCGGGGACAAGACCGTGGCTCGTGTATCAGAGCCAGCTGGGCCCTGCTGTACTGTCTGCAGGTCTGGGCAGAGTTGCTGGGGAGCTGTTCTCCAGATGTGATCATCCCAGCATCACAGATTGCCGGGGGATTGGAAACAGGGGGTCTTGAGAAAGAACAAGCTTGCTACTGCCAGGCCTAAGGGTTTCACGGGTCCCTAAGGAGGTTTCCTTAGTGCTTCAACCCTTCCTCCCACCCTTGGATACACCTTCCTGAGAGGCTGGAGGGATAGGCTTGAGATATATATATATATATATATATATATTCATGGCTTGGAGTCACAGACGTGGTGTCTCTCTTTCTCTCTCTCACATCCATCACGCTCCAATTTTCTCCAGTTCTGAAAATGTCATTTATGCAGTTTTTCATGTGGCGGTGACGATGACATCTGTGCACACTGGAGGGGATCCTTGAGGAAGAGGCAGCTGGAAGGCTAATGAGAAGAGGCAGACAGGCCTTAAGCCTCCTGTGTCTCTCTGTGAGCGGGCAGGATAATCCACCAGCCATTTAGGAACCACAGCGTTGGCCGTGGCTGCCCCTGGAGGAGGCTCCGAGACATTTCACACAGAGGCAGCTGAAGCCCGTGGTTTGGAGATGCCTTTCCACTAAGCCGGCTGTCAGCACCCTATCCCGAGTGTCCAACCCCACTGGAAGGGAGGGACCAAGAGCCACTCGATCCCCTCCTTCCCAGTTACTAATCTTAATGTCTCCTGTGGGAAAGAAGATAGGATATAATAATCATGACCTGTACAATATTGGGCCCATCGACATTCCGTCCTGGATGGTAGAGGTGGGCAGTTAATGATTGCTGGGGGAGGGGAAGACATTTTTTGCAGGGGTGCAGCCACAGGTCAGCTGCACATGTCCTGGTAAATACAACCCTCCACATACATACATGTTATGCATGCAACCCTAGTTAAAGTTACCAGGTCCCATGTACACACACACCAAAAAAAAAAAAAAAAAAGACATTAAAGTAGAAGGGGGATTAGTCATGAAAAAGAACTAGTGGAAGGAAGATGAGGAACAGGACACGAGAAGATGATGGGAGAGGATTATGCTCAAAACACATTATCTACAGGTATTAAACTGTTAATAACATTTTTTAACTTTAAAAATATTTTTATTTCTTTATTTGCAAGGAGAGAGAGAGGGAGAGAGAGAGAAAGAATGGGCACACCAAGACCTTTTGACATTACAAACCACCTCCAGACACATTTATCACCCTGTGCGTCTGGCTTTATGCACATGCATGGGTACTGGGGAATCAAACCCAGGCCATCAGGTTTTACGAGCAAGCACTTTAATCACTTGAGCAATCTCTGCAGCCTAATAACTTTTTTTTTTATTTTTGATTTTTTTCAAGGTAGGATTTCACTGTAGTCCAGGTTGACCTGGAATTTACTATGTAGCCTCAGGGTGGCCTTGAACTCACAGTGATCCACCTTCCTCTGCCTCCCAAGTGTTGGGATTAAATGCGTGCACCACCATACCTGGCATAACATTTAAAAAAACTTTCTTTGTTTTTATTTATTTATTTGTGAGTGACAGACAAAGATGGAGAGAGAGAGAGAGAGAGAGAGAGAGAGAGGGAGACTGGGTGCACCAGGGCCTCCAGCCATTGCAAACGAACTCCAGATGCTTGTGCCACCTTGTGCATCTGGCTTACGTGGGTCCTGGGGAATCGAGCCTCGAACCAGGGTCCTTGGGCTTCACAGACAAGCACTTAACCACTAAGCATCTCTCCAGCCCCCTGTCTACTTGTTGCAGTCAGGTTTGCATTGCTGGCAAAAATCACCCAACCAAGAGCAGCTTTTGGGTAAAAAAAGGATGACATCACCCCCTGACCAACATAAAGTGGACAACAGCAACAGGAGAGTGTACAAAACACTGGCAAGGGGAAACTGGCTATACTACCATAAGCCCACCCCCAACAATACACTACCTCCAGGAGGTGTTAATCCCCAAATCTCCATCAGCTGGGAACCTAGCATTCAGAACACCTAAGTTTATGGGAGACACCTGAATCAAACCACCACATTCTGCCCCTGGGCCCCATAAACTGATAACCACCCCTGAGATAAAATGCAATGCATTCATCTAACTTTAAAAGTCTCCATTTAAAAAAAAAAATCAATTCTAATGATGTTCAAACATCCCCATAATCCAAGGTCTTTTAACTGAGCCATAATACCAAAAATCCCCCCAAAACCCAAGATGGCACAGAATAAACACTCACACTGCAAAAGATGGCATTGGGCATAGCAAAGAAATATTCAACTAATACAAGATTTAAACAGGGCAAACATCAAACTCTGTAGCTCCAAATCCAACAACTCTAGCCAGTGACAAATCTCCAAGTCCGATAATTCTAACCAGCAGCAAGTCTCTGGACTTCCAATTCCGCCCTTCCAGCTAGGCTACTCACAGTCCTGGAAAACTTCATTGGGGCTGGCAGCTTCCTCAAAGCCATCTTGTGGTCCTGGCATCTCCACTGGGTCTCCACTGCAACCCTCAGTTCATCCTCACAGCTACATCAGGTCTCCATGCAGGCATCCAGAAAGCCAGCTTCTCACTGCCCATGACCATTCCAAAACACAAGACCAGGTTGCAAACTCAGTGACCCCCTCTTTCCTGCATTTCTTATACTCCATAATACCAGGTAGAGTGCCAATTTGTTAATCCAAGAGGGAGTAAAGCAGACTTTGAAGAATAGGAAACTCTGAGCACTCAGACCCCTTCAAAAGAGTCTATATTCTTCCTGTTGCCCCAATGCAAGTCAACTAGTCCAATCTCAATGGTTGAAATCTCTCAATTGCAGCTGAATGGGCATCAGTTTCACCCAAAGATTTCATTTTTCCCCCTCTGTGCCATATCCCTCTTCCACCACCAGTCCATTTCTAACACTGCAACCCTGCACAAGTTCTCAGGACATGGGCATAACAGCAAGCCTCTCCCACAAACTGCTTCTAGCCCATCCATGCAAAAGCTTTCTCACCCTCATAAGCCAAACCTCTCAGTCCATAGTTCTTACTGCATTCAGGTCTTTCAACTCTGACCAGAATAGTCCATCAAGCTGTACTTACAGCACTGTAAAGCATCTCTTAGGTCAAGGTTTCAAATCCTTCCACATTCCTCTTGAAAATCAGCTCCAAAAGGCCAAAGCCATATAGTAAGGGGTCCAGCAGCAATGCACTCCTCAGTACCAACATTACTGTTGTAGTCAGGTTCGCATTGCTGGCAAAAATCTCCTGACCAAGAGCAGCTTTTTTTTTTTTTTTGGAAAAAAAAAAGGTTTATTTTGGCTTACAGACTCAAGAGGAAGCTCCATGATGTCAGGGGGAAATGATGGCATGAACAGAGGGTGGACGGACATCACCCCTTGACCAACATAAAGTGGACAATAACAACAGGATAAAATGCAATGCACTTCAAGGGGAAACTTTAACAGTCTCCATTTAAAAAAAAATCAATTCTAATGATGTTCAAACATCCCCATAATCCAAGGTCTTTTAACTGAGCCATAATACCAAAAATCCCCCCAAAACCCAAGATGGCACAGAAAAACACTCACACTGCAAAAGATGGCATTGGGCATAGCAAAGAAATATTCAACTAATACAAGATTTAAACAGGGCAAACATCAAACTCTGTAGCTCCAAATCCAACAACTCTAGCCAGTGACAAATCTCCAAGTCCGATAATTCTAACCAGCAGCAAGTCTCTGGACTTCCAATTCCGCCCCTCCAGCTAGGCTGCTCACAGTCCTGGAAAACTTCATTAGGGGCTGGCAGCTTTCCTTAGAAGCCATCTTGTGGTCCTGGCATCTCCACCGGGTCTCCACTGCAACCCTCAGTTCATCCTCACAGCTACATCAGGTCTCCATGCAGGCATCCAGAAAGCCAGCTTCTCACTGCCCATGACCATTCCAAAACAGAAGACCAGGTTGCAAACTCAGTGACCCTCTCTTTCCTGCATTTCTTATACTCCATAATACCAGGTAGAGTGCCAATTTGTTAATCCAAGAGGGAGTAAAGCAGACTTTGAAGAATAGGAAACTCTGAGCACTCAGACCCCTTCAAAAGAGTCTATATTCTTCCTGTTGCCCCAATGCAAGTCAACTAGTCCAATCTCAATGGTTGAAATCTCTCAATTGCAGCTGAATGGGCATCAGTTTCACCCAAAGATTTCATTTTTTTTCCCTCTGTGCCATATCCCTCTTTCCACACCAGTCCATTTCTACACACTGCAACCCTGTACAAGTTCTCAGGACATGGGCATAACAGCAAGCCTCTCCCACAAACTGCTTCTAGCCCATCCATGCAAAGCTCTTTCTCACCCTCATAAGCCAAACCTCTCAGTCCATAGTTCTTACTGCATTCAGGTCTTTCAACTCTGACCAGAATAGTCCATCAAGCTGTACTTACAGTACTGTAAAGCATCTCTTAGGTCAAGGTTTCAAATCCTTCCACATTCCTCTTGAAAATCAGCTCCAAAAGGCCAAAGCCATACAGTAAGGGGTCCAGCAGCAATGCCACTCCTCAGTACCAACATTACTGTTGTAGTCAGGTTCGCATTGCTGGCAAAAATCTCCTGACCAAGAGCAGCTTTTTTTTTTTTTTTTTTTTTTGGAAAAAAAAAAGGTTTATTTTGGCTTACAGACTCAAGAGGAAGCTCCATGATGTCAGGGGGAAATGATGGCATGAACAGAGGGTGGACGGACATCACCCCTTGACCAACATAAAGTGGACAATAACAACAGGAGAGTGTGCCAAACACTGGCAAGGGGAAACTTATAATACTCATAAGCCCACCCCCAATAATACTCTGCCTCCAGGAGATGTTAATCCCCAAATCTCCATCAGCTGGGAACCTAGCGTTCAGAACACCTAAGTTTATGGGGGACACCTGAATCAAACCATCACATTATTCTCTCAGGTGAAGCAAAGGTAGGGGCACAAACAAGGCAGCCAGCTGCCTGGACATTATGGACATGAACATGAGGGCCTTGCCTGGCAGACGGAGAGGACCAGCCCGAAGCAGAGAAAAGCAACCATCCCTCGTAGCCACGTCCTCGCTGGCCTGAAAGCCTTACCCTTCCATGCTGGGGCTGTGATTTCATTCTCGACGTCTTCTCTGAGACCTCAGCATCCCTTTCTACTGCCATCCAGCGATGCCCAAAATTTCTGTGAAGAGCGTCCTGAGCCAACCCTATGTCTTCTGCCTGGTCTAGCCTCGCTGTGCCATTTGTTCACCTGTGTTATTTATTGGGCATCTTCTGTGAACCAAGACTCCATGCCAAACCTGGGGAGCTCATAAATAGATCCACTCAGGCCCAGGTCCAGTCTAGTCTCCTACTAGCTGGATGACTTCTGGAATTGTCTAAACTTGCTGAGCCTCAGGTTTCACAGCAGGGGGAGAATATACACTTTGAAGCACAGCCAGGAACTTTCAAGGTGCTTTGTGCAGCAGACACCAGCTTTATTTCTTCTTTCACACTGCCATGCCACTTTCCCAAGGGCAGAGGTCTTGCTTTGTGCTTCTTCCAGCACCCTGTGTGAGCATTGGGTAAGGGCTCTCTCTAGATGCCCCTGTGACAGGTTGGACACAAGAGTCACATGTCTTTAGCCGAGGGCATCTCACTAGACCTTCCAGTCTAGGTGAAGAGATGTGTGACTACAGATGTCTCTGGAGACACATCACTATTCCATTTGGCTTTATTTTTCCCCCCTCTTTTGTTCACAAAAGATAAAACCAAGACCAGAATGGGTGGCAAGTGACCAAGTGAGAGGCTGAGCAGCGTGTGATGGTTTGGATCAGGCAGCCTCTGTGAACTTATGTTCTGACTGCTTGATCCCCAGCTGATGGTAGTTTGGGAGGTGGAGCCTTGCAGGAGGAGGTCTGCCATTGGGAACAGTTTTGGGGGTGTTATAGCTCTTGTTATAACTTGGCTTATTCTCCTACTGTTGTTTGTCATCTGCTGTGGCAGAGGTCATGTCTGGCCTCTGCTCATGCCATCCTTTCCCCTGCCACCGTGGAGCTTCCCCTTGAGATTGTAAACCAAAATAAATCTTTTCCTCTCATCCGTCACTTTTGTTTGGGTGTGCTGTACCAGTAATGAGAAGGTTACTACAACAGAAAATTGGTACTGAGAAGTGGGGTCATTATTGATAAAAACCTGATTGTGTGGCTTTGGTCATTTGAAGCTTATTTGTGGGAGGAATGTGAAGGGATTTAAAAACCTTAGTCTAAGAGATTCCTTGTGGTGCTAAAGTTTGGTGGACCATTATGTTCAGAATTAAAAGACCTAAATGCATTGAGAACTATGGACTGTGAGGTTGGGCTTATGAGGGAAGAAAGAGATTTTCTGGACAAGGTTAGAGGTAGTTTGTGTGAGAGGCTTACTGAATTCTTCCTGTGTCCTGAGAACTTCTGCAGGGTTATGTCATGTAGAAATGCACTGGTGTGAGCAGAAGGGTATGATACAGTTTTTTTTTTTTTTTTTTTTTTTTTTTTTTTTTTTTGAGATAGGGTCTTGTTCTTGCCCGGGCTGACCTGGAATTAACTATGTAGTCTCAGGGTAGCCTTGAATTCATGGTGATCCTCCTACCTCTGCCGCCCGAGTGCTGGAATTAATGGTGTGTGCCATCATACCTGGCTACCTTGCCAGTTTTTGACACACTCTCTTCTCCTGCTGCTATTTGCCACCTGTTGTGGCAGAGGTAATGTCTAGCCATCATGGAGCTTCCCCTCGAGTCTGTAAGCCAAAATAAACCCTTTCCTCCTATGAGCTACTTTTGGCCCATGTGTTTTGTGCCAGCAGTGAGAAAGCAGCTCGTGGGTCCTGGCTCAAAACATAGAGGGGGTCTTTAGACTCTTACTCAGGATCTGTGGATCAAAGTTGGACACTTCAGCTCTACTGGCATCTTACCACTAGGCCATCTTACCATCCCAGGTGATGCTATTTTGATGGATCACAATACTGACAATTCAGTGTAAAGTGATAGTAACATGAGTTCTGTTTTTATCCTCCTTTTTTAAAAAAATTATTTATTTATTTTTGAGAGAGGTGGGGAGCAGACAGAAAGAAAGAGAGAATGGGCACAGCAGGGCCTCTAGCCACTGCATACGAACTCCAGACACACGTGCCCTCTTGTGCATCTGGCTTACATGGGTCCTGGGGAATAGAACTGGGGTCCTTAGGCTTAGCAGGCAAATGTCTTAACCACTAAGCCATTTCCCCAGCTCTATCCTCCCTTTTTTGGTGCAGGCTAGTAAGAGGATAAGCAGCTACAAATGGTGTAACCATTAATTAGCTTGTAATCTTAGGATGCCTTCAGGTAAAACACTGTTTGAGGTTTGTCCAAACACAAGTTTCCCTCTCTTTCTTTCTTTCTGTCCCTCTCTCCCTCTGTGATTGACACGTTTAGAAACCACAGCTTCCTCCATCATAGAACATGCTTCCTTGACTGTAACTTGTGTAATGCCTAGCTCAGCACCTGGTCATTGTAGAAACTTGATATATGCAAATATTTGTGGAATGAGTCAGCAGTCAGTCTGATCTTACAAACTTGCATATATCTTCTCACCAAACTTTCTGTGATATTCTCAGTGAACATAGACAGATGGCAAGTAGATAGACAGCAGATACAGGTATATGATAGATTGATAGGCAGACAGACAGACAGATGATAGACAAGCAGATAATGGGAAACCAGCTAGAGCCTCACTTGTACTTAGAGGTAGCTATGCAACTCAGTTCTCCCTGGTGGACCATGGGCAGCCCTAAGCTATTCAACTTCTGCAAGGCTTGCTTAAGTGGCAATAGGTTCTTTTGTTTTTGTGAGAGAGTCAGAAAGAGAGAGAGAGAGAGAGAGAGAGAATGGGTGCGCCAGCAGCCTCTCAGCCACTTATGAACAAATTCCAGACACTTGCGCCCCTTGTGGGCAAGTGTGGCATTGCGCCCTTGCATCACTTGGTGTCTGGCTAAACATGGGACCTGGAGAATTGAATGGGTGTTCTTAGGCTAAGCCATCTCTCCAACCTGGAAATAGTTTCTTTAATTCTATTCTACCTCTGACCCTGTGAGCAGAGATACTGAAATGGTCTTGATCTAGCTTTTACTCTGTGTAAGACAAGGTGAAAAGAACATGGGTGTGAAATAGCCTGGGGACAGAGTGTCCCTACTGACCTGAGCTACTTACCTCTAGAGTGCAAGTAAAAAGTTAATCAGTATCCTTTTGTTGGCAGTGTCTGTCACAACAGCTTACATGGCCCCAACTATTACATAAGACTGGGGTGCTCTCCTTCATTGTGATCACCCTCAGCAGTGGGTATGCTCCACTAAAACTAGGAACGCCTTTTGGTCAGTGTGAGGGTGTGCTATGTGGAAGCCAGGAAAGGAGCACTGGCGCTCTCTCCTATAGGGATATGGTGAGACAGCAGCAGAAGAGGGAGCGGTTCTCGGCGATGCTAAGGGAAGACATTAAGGGCCTTCTGCAAGCCCAGTGCCCCGACTTCCCCACCTCAGCTCCAACCCTGCACTCAGTAAGTACAGAGGCAGAGTTCTAAGAACCAGAGTCATTAGCTGTTCAATCCAAGGCCTTGCTTCAGACCAAGAACTTCCAAATCTTCCTTCTTCACTCAGAGTGCGTATACTAATATGTTGATGTGCGTGCATGTGTGCAGAAGCGTGTGTGCGTGCACACACGTGCTGTACCCGTGTGCTCTGGTGGTTAGGTAGAAAGGCTCTCATCTTGAGGGCAGGCTTCAATTTCCATTCATGTCCTGTGACACTGTGAGAGTCATAGACTGGGCCCTCACTGGGTCACATCTTCTGGGGGGTTGGGTGTTTCCTTCCAGGTGAGCTGCTCCTTCAGGACCTAGGCTTCCTGTCTATTTCTATAGCCCGGAGTACCAGGAGCTAGTCACTCTGTTGGCCTGTGGCTCCACCAGGCTTGTTCACTTCCAAGGGCCTTTTGATCTTGCTGATGCTGACATGAAACCCTAGGATTCTGCTACAGGCCTTTGATCCACATAATAGAATCAGGCACAGGGAGACACTAGCACATGTGGAAAAGCATTTTTGGCTGGCTTGGGCTCAGCTAAAGGGAAGCATGGAGTTGGATGTTTAACGAGGAAAAACTCTGGAAAACCCGGGAAATAAAAACTGGAAGATATAAACTAGGGCGAGGTTATCACCGGATTTTTGTAATTGTCTTACAAGCGCCTCTGGTGGGACAGACAGGGACTAAGGAAGGGACGCCACTGCAGGAAGACGACCTGGACTTGGCAGGCAGAGGTGCGGGTTCCAACTGGTCTTGAATAAAGCTAAATGATCCAATCTGTTTTTTTTTCTTTCCCCTATCACTTGTTTTGTCAGTTTTCTTCCCCTGGCCCCCTCCTCCAATCTTGTTAGCATATGTCAGTCAGAGTGTGTCCGGGAGGTAGGGAAGTGGGCTGGGTCCCACCCCTGTATCCATGATACTTGAGAGGGCTGAGTTCAGCTGATTATGTTTTAGCTCTCCAGGCTTCAGCCTCCACTTTTAAAAAAATATATTTTATGTATGTATGTATGTATGTATGTATGTATGTATGTATGTATGTATTTGAGGGAGAGAAAGAGGGAGAGAGAGAAAAAGAGGGAGAGAATGAGTGTTCCAGGGCCTCCAACCACTGCAAAATGAACTCCAGATGCATGCGCCCCCTTGTGCATCTGGCTTATGTGGGTCCTGGAGACTTGAACCGGGATCCTTTGGCTTTGCAGGCAAATGCCTCAACTGCTAAGTCATCTCTCCAGCCCCTTCAGCCTCCACTTTTATTCACTAAGCCATCTCCCTAGTCCACCTTTTTAATCTATAAATGAGCATTGCAAAGATCATGTGGAATATAAGCCAGGCGTGGTGGCACACGCCTTTAATCCCAGCACTTGGGAGGCTGAGGTTGGAGGATTGATGTGAGTTTGAGGTCATCCTGAGACAACAGAGTGAACTCTGGGTCATCCTGGGATAGAGTGAGACCCTACTTCAACAAGACAAAAACAAGCAAACAAAACAAGAGATCATATGGTATATGTCCTGCAAAGGGCTTAGTGGGAGCTGTACTTTTATTTACTAATCTGTTCTTTCTCCATTTCTTCTCTGGCCAAGACTCAATGCTGGAAAATAGTTTAGACCTATGTGGTTCTCAGCTTAGGATCCTGAAGCTAACCATGTCAACCTTTTTTGAGATGGGGTGACAGCCATGGGGAGAGACACTGAAACCAGCCAGCAGGTACTACAATAAGCATTGTGCACACCTCATTTCTAATTCTTCAACTTTTTAAAATTAATTAATTAATTTATTAGAGACAGAGAGAGGGAAAGAGAGAGAGGGAGAATGAGAATGGGGGCACCAGGGCCTCTAGCCACTGCAAACAAACTCCAGACGCATACACCCCTTGTGCATCTGGCTTACATGGAACCTGGAGAATTGAACTGGGACCCTTAGGCTTTGCAGGCCTAACTGCTAAGCCATCTCTCCAGCCCTCTTCAACATTTTTACAGGCAAAGTGTATATTCTTCATTTCCCACAAAGGGGGACTGTCAATGAGAGGAGCTGAATGAACAAAGGTGATCTACTTGACCAAGGAGTCAGGATTTGAGTCAGGTGTGTCTGGTGCTGAAGCCCTTGATATGTTGTGTGTCTTGTCCCCATCCTGTGGGAGTCAGATGATCCTCCCAGCTTCACCTGCCTGCTGAGACCATGTGCCTGGTTTGGGTCAAAACATAAAGAATTAGGCCTCTGAACCAAGCACATGACTGATTATATCTGCATTACACCCCATGGATTAGACCCTGAAGCTGGGGTTCTCCTTGGAACAAGAAGTGAAGACCAGATTGGAAATATTCTGCCACAGTTGTTCAGGGACTGAAAAACGTCTGCCTTACTGCATTAGGGCTTGAATGGCTTTTTAAATTTGGACAGGGACTGCCAGAAATGACATCTGCCTCTCTCTGCACCTGTCTAGAAGTTCTCAAATAAATAATAATAACATATTTTAAAAAAAAGAATGTTACAAGAGGGCTGGGGATATGGTTCAGGTGTCAAAAGCACTTGTTTACAAAGCCTGATGGCCTGAGTTCAATCCCCCAGTGCCTACGTAAAGCCAGATGCACAAAGAAGGCTCATGCATCTGGAGTTCATTTGCAGTGGCTGGAGGCCCTAGTGTGCCCATTTCTCTCTCTCTCTCTGCAAATAAATAATAAATAAATAATTTTAAAAAGAATGTGACAGGTCTGGAGAGATGGCTTAGCAGTTAAGGCACTTGCCTGCAAAGCCTAAAGACCCAGAACCCATGTAAGCCAAATGCACATGGTGGCACATGCATCTGGAGTTTATTTGTAGTGACTAGATGCCCCGGTGTTGCTCATTCTCTTTCCCTCATTGCAAGTAAATAAATAAAATATCAAAAAAGAATTTGACAAGAAAATTAATAAGGTAAATAAGATTTCCCACAAGAATCTTTAATTCATGAAATCTTGTCCAATTCAATAAACATTTTTTAAAAAAAATTTATTTATTTATTTATTTATTTATTTATTTATTTATTTGAGAGAGAGAGATAGAGACAGAGAGAGGGAGAATGGGCATGCCAGGGTCTACAGCCACTGCAATCGAACTCCAGACGCATATGCCATCTTGTGCATCTGGCTCACATGGGTCCTGGGGAATCAAACTGAGGTCCTTTTGGCTTTGCAGGCAAGTGCCTTAGCCGCTAAGCCATCTTTCCAGCCCCATCAACATTTTTATAAGCACTTAGTGAATGCTATATAAGGAGAACTGAGTGATCTGTCACTTTCAAAGGGAGCTCGAGGCCAGCCTAGCTGTAAGCATGCATGCATACACATACACGCACACAACACACAATCCATATAGATATCCAGCTCTGTACAAGTAGTATGAAGGGAGGGATGAACTGTGTTTGGCAAGATCTAGGAAAGCTTAGTCTCAACCAATTGTTTTCAGAAACACATTCTTTTCAAAATATTGGCTATTTGACAGATTAACCCACTGATTGAAATTATTCCCGTTAAGTCATTAACATGAAATCTTGAAAGCTTAGAAGTGTTCAAATTTTTTTCCTCCTGGGGCAGGGTTTCACTGTGTAGCCAAGGCTATCTTCAAACTCATTGTCCTCCTGCCTCAGCCTCCCAAGTGCTGGAATCACAGGTCTTCACTACCAGTCCAACTGTATTGTGTGTGTGTATGTATGTATATATGTGTGTACACATGCACATATGTACGTACATATGTATGTATGTGTATATGCTTTCTTGACAGGGTCATATGTAGCCAAGGCTGACCTTGAACTTGCTATGTAGATGAGGAGGACCGTGAACTCCTGATCGTCCTACTTTATCCTCCCAAGTCCTGAGATTATAAGCATGCATGCACCAGCATGCCTTCACACCACCTCCATGTTTGTTACTCTCTGTGAGGCAAGTTGATGAACATGGCGATGGTGAGGTTTTGTCCCTCTGGAGCGATGATAGGACTTAGGTATGGACTCCATTTAAGTGCATCTTTCCCCTAGTCCAAGTTAGCGTAGCTTTTCCACCTGTCGGCAGAAAGAACACATTTCCCATATTTTTTGGGGGGGGGGCGGGGAGGAAGGGGGTCCCAGAACATTTGTACAATAAACATTTACCAGAAGTATGTAGAAAATATGGTATATGATGATTCATGGTTCTGGTCAGGTGGAGAGTTCATGTAGCACTCAAGGCAGGAGGACTGGATCATGAACTTGGCATTTCACCACTTCCGACGAGGACAGGAGAGGAGGAATGCGGGGTGGAAGCTTTAGTTAGGAAACAGCAAAATCCAGAATCAGCAAGAGTCTGAGCCGATGGAGCCAGGAAGAGCCTTGTTCCTGAGGGGTCTCTTTTGATCACAGGATGTTGCTCCCACGGGAGGCTGGGAACCAGTGGGCGCTCTCAGTGGTGACCTCCCCTGGTCACTGAGCCCATGCTGCCAGCTGCTCATTCCCCCTTTCTCAAAGTTAACAGCTTCCTCAAGAAATGCCCTCAAACCCAAGGACACTGACTCAGCAGGGCTGGGAAGCACTAAGAAACCTTTTTGGGGAAAATCCAAAACCCAGATCTTCTTATTCTGAGAACCTCCCACCACCACCGGAAGGAAGAGAAGATCCTACAAGTCAGCACTTTCCAGCTGGTCAATCCTGTCCACCATGGTGGCACTGGCCAGAGGTTGGCGGGTTTACGGCTATTTTTACTCTTAGATTTCCGGAATGGCCAAACTGATCCTGGTTATGTGACACCGCAGTCAAGTCAACTCCAAGTGTCGCAATCACAAGCCACAGTCTACATCTACATGCATGCTGCCTCCCTCACCCAAACCCTGCACACGCAGAGGCCCAGCAAGAGGGCCAAGGCTTCCCACGAGAGCACCAGGAAGTATCTACCTGGGCCTTTGCAGGTTCAGGCAAGATGCCCAGCAGTCACTTCCTGGTGGAAGACCCCAGAATTTAGGATTGTTATTTCAATCCTGCCAGGGAAGTTGGCTTCTCGGTGGATGTTCCTGTGGTCTGTGGTAGATTCAATCCAGAACAGTGTTTTTACAGCCACAAAGAGCTAGTTTGTTGAAGGCTGTCCTGGGGGATCCTGTTTCAGTGGTTACCGACTCAACAAAGGTTTCCTTCCTTTCTAAACCTCTACCTGGGAGCCTCCGGGGATTTATAGTGTTTTTTTTTTTTTTTTTTTTCTGTTTTAGCTTTTTATTGGTAGCTTCCATAATTTTAAATATTTTATTTTTGTTTATTTATTTGACAGAAAGAGGGAGAGAGAGGGAATGGGCGTGCCAGGGCCTCCAGCCACTGCAAACGAACTCCAGATGCACATGCCACCTTGTAACATCTGGCTTACATGGGCCCTGAGGAATCGAACCTGGGTCCTTTGACTTCACAGGCAAAAGCCTTAACCACTAAGCCATGCTCCAGCCCCATAGTTTTAGACAATAGACCATGATAATTCCCTCCTCTCCCCCACTTTCCCCTTCACAAATCCACTCTCCATCATGTCTCCTCCCCCTCTTAATTAGTCTCTGGTTGATTTTGATGTCATCATCTTTTCCTCCTATTATGATGGTCTTGTGTAGGTAGTGTCAGGCACTGTGAGGTCATGGATATCCAGGCCATTTTGTGTCTGGAGGAGCACGTTGTAAGGAGTCCTACCCTTCCTTTGGCTCTTACATTCTTTGCATCACCTCTTCCGCAATGGCCCCTGAGTCTTGGATGGTGTGATAGAGATGTGTTTTATCTCTTCCATTTGCCTTCCATGTTCTTTCAGAGGTTCCAGATGTTGCATGTGTTGGGGGGAAAAATTGTGTGATAGGTAACTCCTGCTAGCGTCAGAGAAAAGTCACATCCAAGACAGAATTTTTTCTTTTGCCTGGAATGCAAATCTAAGAATACCTGTGAACTCCAAAGTCCTATTCGAGGCTTGTCTGGAGGCTGAGGAGATGGCTCAGTGGGTGAGCCACAGACATGAGGACATGAATTCTGATCCTCAGTACCCAAGTAAAATGACAGTTGTGGTGGCACCTATACCCCCAGCACTGGGCAGGTGGAGACAGGGAATTCCTGGGGCTCACTAGCTAGCTTGTCTAGGTGAATGGCGATCTAGGTTCAATGAGGAACCATGTCTCAAAGAATAAAGTGCAGAAAAATTGAGGAAAACACTTGACATAGATCCCCCACATGTGCCCCCATACACATATTAACATTAACAGGCATACACACACTAACATGCTTACAAGCCTGCACACTGTACACATACACAGAAAAAATCCCGTAAAATTTAAAGTGTTTAAAAGTGATGAGCGGTTGGAGAAATGGTTCAGTGGTTAAAGGCACTTCCTTGCAAACCCTGACGGTCCAGGTTCAATTCCCCAGTACCCACATAAAGCTGGATGCACAACGTAGCACATCACATATCTGGAGTTCATTTGCAGCGGCAGAAGGCCCGGTCTGCCTCATTCTCTCTGTCTCAAATTAATTAATAAATATATAAGAATATTAAGAAAAATAAAAATGATGAAAATTGAGGCTGGGGAAGTAACTTAGCTGGTGAAGTGCTTGCAAACATGAGGATCTGAGTTTGATGCCCAGAACTCACATTAAAAAAAAAAAAAAAAAGCGAGGTGTGGCAGCATGAGTTTGTAATCCCAGCAAAAGGGAGGCAGAGATAGATGGATCCCCAGAGCTGGCCAGTCTATTCTGCTGTAGGAGCTCCAAGCCAATGAGACCCTGTTTTTGAAAAAGAGAAAGAAGAAAGAAAGAAAGAAAGAAAGAAAGAAAGAAAGAAAGATAAAAACAAGATACACTACATGTGAGGAATGACAGCTGAGGTCCTCTAACCTTCACATGCATGCACACATATGTGCACTCGCACACACACACACGTAGTGATGAAAATTATCCATGTTTTCTTCCCAGAATGGCGGAGGGCTTTAGGTTTCTCTGGGCCAGAAGAAAGATTCCTTGCCTATAACTAACTGTTGCGAGTGATGGCAAATCTTCTCATTGTGATCAAAAGGGGTCCTGCCTACAGGTTAAAATCTGACCCTACAGGGCAAAGGTTGGTCCCCTGGGTGCTCCTCATTTTCCAAGAGGGGAGAGCCTCACTTACATGGAATGTTGCTACTTCTTCTTGACCAATGTGTCCTTACCTGAAAGCAACCAGGCCACCATTTTCTTTACCTTTTATGGATTTTTTTTCAAGCCTCAAAATACCACTAAACCTTAAGGCCTTTCTCCCATTAGATTTCCCGCAGAAAATTAACTTGGATCAAGAAGGATTCGGTGTGAGTCGGATGCTAAATCTGCTCAGCTCAAGGAGCTCAAAAGTTAGCCTTTCACAGCTCCTTCCCAGGCAGGGTTTCCGGTGACCATTCATCTGGGATTTGTAGCAGCAGGTATTTTGCTCTGTGTGACTGAGCGGAGCCGTGTGACTCACCCACAAAGTGATTGCCACCCCCAGCCACTGGGAAGGGCATAGAAGGGCTCAGAAAGGCTGGGGTGAGGAAAGGTGACGTGAGGCAGGAGGAAGAGAGAGAGAACAGAAAACTACAAAAATAACTACCTTGATCAGCCCACTATTTCATCATGCACTGTTCAAATATTAGACCCTGGTCCAAAATAGTCGCTCACTTGCCGCCTTTTCTCTTTATGCTGGCTCCAAGAAACACAAAGCGAGCGCAGGCCGAACAAAACGGCCCATTCACGAGGGCCTGGCGGATGCTAGCCGGTTCATGACTCTAATCCCTCACAGCCCTCATTAAATCATGGCGCCGCAGGTGTGAAGGCTGCTGGGAGTGTGGTCCATGCCCTTCCCAGGCACCCAGTGCAACTGGCCCCTTGAATCTCTGCAAAGCAGGACAGGGTAGCATCCCAAATGCACCAGGGACCCTCCTGATCAGAGAGCAATCCCAATTCTGGAGTAGCAGAGCATTTTTCCCCCCTTAATTGGATGGATGTGTGTGCCTGCTTGCTTTATTCAATAGGTAAGTTCCATGCACCTTCAAACTAGTAAACCGGGGAGAATCTACTGATTCTTTTAAAAAATATTATTTATTTATTTGAGAGAGAGAAAAAGGCAGACACACACACAGAAAGAGAGAGAGAGAGAGAGGAAGAGAATGGGCACACCAGGGCCTCCAGCCATTGCAAACGGACTCCAGATGCATGCACCCCCTTGTGCATCTGGCTTATGTGGGTCCTGGAGAATCAAACCTTGGTCCTTAGGCTTCATAGGCAAGCGCCTTAACCGCTAAGCCATCTCTCCAGGCCCTGATTCTTGAGTCTCCTTTCTCCAGAGTTACCTGCCTCTTAGGGACCAGTACTGATTAGCGCTTGCTAGGCACCAACCTCAGTCAGGGTTCACCATCCAGTCCTGCCAGGGCCACCAACATGCAGGAAATGACTGGTTGACTACTAATGGGGTGGGGTAGGGGGGCTTCCCTGGGAACAGCTCCTCCTCCATCTCCTCAGATGCTGGCTCAATTTTGTCAGAGGAGGGAGTGCATCCTGGGGTCTGTGTGTCTGATGAAGGAACGAGATTCACTGCCTCACTATTGTGATCTTTGTTGTATCTTTGGGAAAGTCTGAAGTCACAAAAATCTCGCCATACTGCCTTTATTATTGTTATTATCATTATCATTAATAAAAATATCATTTATTTATTTATTGGAGACAAGAGAGAATGGGTGTTCCAGGGCCTCCAGCCACTGCAAATGAACTCCAGACACATGTGCCGCACTGTGTGTTTGGCTTTTGTGGGCACTGTGGAATTGAACCTGGGTTCTTAGGCTTTGCAGACAAACGCCTTGCTGTAGTCAAGTTTGCATTGCTGGCAAAAACACCTGACCAAGAGCAGATTATGGGGAAAAAAAAGGTTTATTTTGGCTTACAGGCTCGAGGGGGAAACGATGGCACGAGCAGAGGGTGGACATCACCCTCTGCCAACATCAAGTAGACAATAACAATAGGAGAGTGTGCCAAACACTGGCAAGGGGACACTGGCTATAACACCCATAAGCCCGCCCCCAATAACACACCGCCTCCAGGAGGCGTTAATTCCCAAATCTCCATCAGCTGGGAATCTAGCATTCAGAACACCTAAGTTTATGGGGGCACCTGAATCAAACCACCACACACCTTAACTGCTAAGCCATTTTTCCAGCCCTATCATTATTATTTTTAATTTATTTATTGATTTTTTTAATAAAAGATTGCACACTTAGACCCCCTCTCCCCTGCCCTAATTCTGGCAAGGGTCTTTGCTGGGGTTATTGGTGTTCCTTGTGGGAACCAATAGAGCTGAGTCAGTCTCTGCAGGGATGGGGAAAACATGGTGTCTCGGGCTATTCCCGCCCACCCTGAGGCTTCCATGATCTTTCTGCCCCCCTCTTCTGCAATGTTCCATGAGCCTTGGTGGGCAGGATAGAAGTTGGATTGAGTGTTGCTTTCTCTGTAGCCTCCAGATTTCTGTTCTGATGAGGTTTGAATGAGCTCAGTGTCTGTTGCCATTTCCCTGGAACTGGTTTTCAGGCTAGCCGCGAGAGCAGATTCGTGTCACCACTACCTCTGTAATGACTTCTGGGCCCAGGCAGATGAGGTGGAGGTGACCCATCTCCTGGTAGACAGTCATCTCTCTCTTCTTCTTCTTTTAAAAAATATTTTATTTTTCTTTATTTATTTGAGAGCGAGAGAGAGAGAGAGAGAATGAGTGCACCAGGACCTCCCAACGCTGCAAACAAACTCCAGATGTGTGCTCCCCCTTGTGCATCTGGCTTCCGCAGATTCTGGGGAATAGAACCTGGGTCCTTTGGCTTTGCAGGCAAGTGCCTTAAACACTAAGCCATTTCTCCAGCCCCCATCTCTCTTCTTGATGTATTGATGTATCCTTGTTCTCCCCAGTATTCTCATCCATCCCATACATACACAGGGCACTTCCTGCCCCTTTTCATTATTATTTTTTAAATTAAATTTAATTGTATATATTATAGCAGGTTATATACTTTTATCCCTCTCACTCCTGTTCCCATTTCCCTGGGGCCCTCCTCAGTGGGGTTATGGTGTTCACTGTGGGGTCAGTCCCTATGGGAGATTGGGGGACCGTGCCTCAGTGTATTCCTACCCACTCTGTGGCTCTTATAATCTTCCCACCTTCTCTTCCATAAAATTCCTTGAGCCATGGCAGGCCTGTTTGGCAGTCTGATTTAGTGCTGGGCTCTCTGTAGCCTCTGGATTTCTGTTCTGTTGATTGATCACCGTGTCTGTCCCCATCGCCCTGGGGCTGGTTGTCAGCTAGCAGTAGGAGCAGTGTTCATGTCACTGCTTCCTCTGCAGTTTCTTCTGGGCACTGGCAGATGTAGTAGAGGTGGCACATCTTGTTGTGGGCAGTTGGCTATCTTCTTGTCTCATCAATGGATCTTGGTTCTCCTCCATTTTCTCTGCCATCTATAAAATAAAACAGATTTTTATTATTATTATTATTATTATTATTATTATTATTACTATTACTATTTTGGTCACTGATCTTTTAAATCTCCCAGCTAAGAATTTCTTTCATTTTGCTTAGTATCTTGGTGTTTTTTTGTTTTGTTCTATTTCTGAACACTATCTAGCCCTGGCTGGCATGGAGCTTGTTATGTAGATTGGGCTGGCCTCAAACTTGCAGCAATCCTCCTGCTTCTGCCTCCCAGAGTGCTGGGATTATGGGTAGGGGCCACCACACTCAGAAACATCTTATTAAAGTGCAAGTACTATTAAGAGTCAACACAGTGATGGCTGGAGAGATGGCTCAGCAGTTAAAGGTGCTTGCTTACAAAGCCTGGCGGGCCAGGTTTGGTTCCCTAGTACCCACATAATGCCAGATGCACCTAGAATTTGTTTGCAGTGGCAGGTGGCCCAGGAGTGCCCATACTCAGTGTCTCTCACTCTTTTTTTTTCTTTCTCTCTCTCCCTCTTTTGTTTTTCGAGGTAGGGTCTCACTCTAGCCCAGGCTGACCTGGAATTCACTCTGTAGTCTCAGGGGGTCCTTGAACTCAGATTGGTCCTCCTACCTCTGCCTCCCAAGTGCTGGAATTAAAGGCGTGAGCCACCATGCCTGGCAATAAAAGCATTTTTATTTTAAAAGAATCACAATGATGCTGTTTCTAAGATGATGAGTCACCAAGTGTGGCCTTAAAGAAGAGAAAAGGGTGTGGGGAGATGGCTCAGTGGGTGAGATCCTTAAAAAGGGCCTGAGACCATTCGAGTTAAATTCCTCAGAAACCACTTAAGAAACAGCTGGGTATGGTCACCCACTTCGTTGTCCCCAGTCTTCCGTGTGGTGGAGACCAGAGAATCTCTGCAGGCTTGCTGACCGAAAACAGCAGTCCTGGGTTGAGAGAGAGAGACTCCTTCTCAAGAAAATACAAGGATAATGTAGTGTCGATGCTCCAAAAACATATTTTAATGTTATTTCTGTTCTTAAAACAAAATATAAACTATTAAAATAAACAAGGATGGAAGATAGAGGAAGGTCTCTGAAGTTCTCCCCTGGCCGCCTTGTGCTCTGCACACACATACATACACTGCACACGCATCACATCACACAAACTACACACACACACACACATGCATACATCACACACCTCACACCACACCACACACAGTCCATACACACACATGCTTACACCACACATGCATCACATCACGCATCACACACACACATACATCACACACACATTACAACACACACTCCATACACACACATGCATACATCACACACACATACATCACACTGCACACACACATAGATGCATATACCACACACACACATCACACCACACACATTCCATGCACACACGCATGCATACAGCACACACACCACACACACATACACACATGCACACACCACACACACATCACATCACACCCCACACATTCCGTACACACATACACATGCATACCTCACACACACATCACAACACACATACTCCATACACACACACATGCATTCACCACACATATACATCATATCTCATACTACACATACTATACACACACATGCATATACCACTCACATAGATCACATCACACACTACACATGCTACACACACATGCATATGCCACACACACAAATCACATCACATGCTACACACACACACACATACTTTACACATCATATTACACACCACACAGACTACACACACACACACACACACACACACACACACACACAAGAAATCAAATAGAAGCAAGCCAGGTGTAGTGGCACACGCCTTTAATCCAAGCACTTGAGAGGCAGAGGTAGGAGGATCGCCTTGAGTTCAAGGCCACCCTGAGACTACCAAGTGAATTCCAGGTCAGCCTGGGCTAGAGTGAGACCCTACCTTGAAAAACCAAAAACTAAAAAATAATAAATAAATAAATAAATAAATAAAATAGAAGCAAAAGAACCCAGGTCCTTTCCCAAGTAGCTTCACCAGCTATATCTTTTAAAATTTTATTGATTTATTTATGAGCGAGCAAGGGAGAATGGGCATGGCAGGGCCTCTAGCCACTGCGCAAGAACTCCAGACATAGACACATGTGCCACCTTTGTGTGTCTTATGTGGGTTCTGGGGGATCAAACCTGGGTTCTTAGGCTTCACAGGCAAACACCTGAACCACTAAGCCATCTCGCAAGTTCTTGATTGGCCCTCAGTTTCTTTGTCTATGTAATGGGAATGCCAATAGCAAAAACCACGCTTAAGTCCACAGGAAATCTGGTATGAGCATGGCAAAGTTATACTGGAAGTGGAAACTTCTACTCCAGTGATTGCTGCCAGGCAGACGGGATCCAAGAGACGCAATGGTTAGACCTTTCCAGGTGGTTTTGGTTACTGACTCAGCAGAGGATGTGGTTCTCTGTGCTGGAGGTCATGGCCTGTGAACTAAGGCCCTGGCTTTGTGAGGTCTTAGAGTCAGTTGCAGAATGGGGAAGGTTGGTGTCTGAGTCTCTTGGTGCACAAGATGCACCTGTATCTATGGGAACATCAGTTATTTAACTTTAATAAAATGCACTTATTCAAGTTTTTTCTCACTGAAAAAATATACCATGTTAATAATTAAGCACTTTACCTGGTCACTCAGATAGCAACCAATATTTGAGGAATGGGGAACAAAAACATAGAAGCCATTCAAAACCACCCAAACCATCGAAATTCAACCACCGTGTTACACTTTTCAAGCAGACTGAAGAAAAATGTAAAACTGAAGCTATTCCTAACGGTTTTAGCTAAACAAAATAAACCTAGAGGGAAAAATAAAATTATTTCTCCCAACTGGAGTTTTTACAAGGGTAGAAAAAAAAAATCAAATGCTTTGCTTAAACTTTACAAAGCAAACAAAACTCTTCAAAAGTGCATGTGAAACGGCAGGCATTTTAGGTGATTAAATTTGAGTGGACATGTAAGAGATGTTTCTGGAAACTCTAACAGTGCTGGGTAGGATCATCAGGGTTTGATGGGATTACAGATGCAAGCCTGGGGCTACGAACTGGAAACCCGGACCTTGCAACCTGAATCCATTCATATACTCCCCACCTTTACCTCCCCGCAGGACGTAGCTCTAATGTCCTCAGAAAGCTATGGTTTTTGAGAAATGAAATGCAAAGCTTTTAAAGTCGCTTGTATTTCCCACGACTTTCCTACTCTGTTTTCTTAATTGATCCTCCTGTGTGTTAGTTAGCGCTGGCTGTCATGACAAAATGCCACGGGCTGGGTGGCTTAAGCCACAGAAATTTACTTCCTCACATCTCTGGAGGCCAGAAGTTCAAGTTCAAGGTGTCAGCAGGTCTAGTTTCTCCCACAGCTTTTCTTTCTGGCTTGCTAAGGGATACTGTCCTGCTGTGTCAGCACGTGGTCGTCCTTGTTCCTGCACATCCCTGGCTCCTTTCTGTATGATCAAATTTCCTTTTATTTCTTTCCTTTCTTTTCCTTCTCTTCTCTTCTCTTCTCTTCTCTTCTCTTCTCTTCTCTTCTCTTCTCTTCTCTTCTCTTTCTCTCTCTCTTCTCTCTCCTCTCCTCTCCTCTCCGCCCTATCCCCTCTTTTCTCTCTCTTTCTTTCTCCTCTCTTCCTTTTTTTCTTTCCTTCTTTCTTCTTTCTTTCTTTCTTTCTTTCTTTCTTTCTTTCTTTCTTTCTTTCTTTCTTTCTTTCTTTCTTTCTTTCTTTCTTTCTTTCTTTCTTTCTTTCATTTTTTTTTTCAAGGTAGGGTCTAGTTCTAGCCCAGGCTAGGTTGGCCTTGAATTCACAGTGATCCTCCTGTCTCTTTCTCCCAAGTGCTGGGATTAAAGGCATGCACCACCACACCCAACCAAATTTCCTGTTTGTATGACAATGGTCAGATCAAATTGGGGCTACTCTAACAAACTCTTTTTTGTTGTTGTTGTTTTTTTGTAGTAGGGACTCACTCTAGATGACCTGGAATTCACTATGTAGTCTCAGGGTGTCCTTGAACTTACATTGATCCCCCTATCTCTGCCTCCTGAGTGATAGGATTAAAGGCATGCGCCACCACACCTGGCTACAAACTAATTTTTAAAAAACATTTTATGTTATTTTTATTCTTATTTATTTATTTGAGAGAGAGAGAGAGAGAGAGAGAGAGAGAGAGGAGAGAGAGAGAAAGGCAGATGGAGAGAATGGGCACGTCAGGGCCTCCAGTCACTGCAAACAAACTCCAGATGCACGCACCATCATATGCATTTCACTTATGTGGGTACTGGGGAATTGAACCTGGGTCCTTAGGCTTTGCAGGCAAGCACCTTAACCACTAAGCCTTCTTTCCATCCCACAAACTCATTTTGACTTAACTGCTTCTATGAAGTCCTGTCTCCAAATGTAGTCCCATCTCAAAGTGCTGGGAGCTGGGACTTCAGTATGGAATGGTGGGAACCCAATTCTCCCAGGGTGGTGGGTGGTGGGCAGATTCTCTTCTGGGCTGTCTAGCCTGTTTTCCCAGCTAGTCTATATCCCTGGGTTTCTCTCCATAAACTTTAAAATATATATATCTTATTTATTTGAGAGAGAGGGAGGATGAGAATGGACATTCCAGGACCTCTAGCCACCATAAATAAACTCCAGATGTGTGTGCCACCTTGTGCATCTGGCTTATATGGGTACTATGGAATCAAACCTGGGTCCTCAGGCTTTATAGGCAAATGTCTTAATCAATAAGCCACCTATCCAGCCCTCTGTAATTTTTTGTTTGTTCGTTTGTTTTGGGACTCTCTTTGGTTGTGTGGATCCATCTGTGTGTGTGTGTCTCTTCCAACCTCACTCTATCTCATTTACTTCACTCTTTAATTTTTCTCTCATATATCTATTAAGTAATTCTTTTTATTTATTTACTTATTTGCAAGCAGAGAGGGACAGAGAAAGAGGGAGAGAGAATGGGCACATCAGGGTCTCTAGCCACTGCAAATGAACTCCAGATACATGTGCCCCTTTGTGCATCTGGCTTTACGTGGGTAGTGGGGAATGGAACTCGGGTCATTGGGTTTTGTAGGCAAGTACCTTAACCACTGAGCCATCTCTTCAGCCTACCTATTAGGTAATTTCTGTGTGTCTGCTATGTGATGGTAACCAAAACTGTTGTCTTTGTCTTCATGAAATCTTCATTTTGGAAGGCAAGAAAGATTTGATTTTAAATAACCATAATGCACAGACAGCTTGTCCACCACCTGTTTTTTTTTTTTTAATTTATTACTTATTTATTTGAAAAAGAGAGGGCGGGAGAAAGAGGCAGAGAAAGAGAATGGGTGCATCAGGGCCTCCAGCCTCTGCAAATGAACTCCAAAAGCATGCACCACCTTGTACATCTGGCTTATGTGGGTCCTGGGGAGTTAAACCTGGGTCCTTTGGCTTTGCAGGCAAGCGCCTTAATAGCAAAGCCATCTCTCCAGCCCCACCACCTGTTTTTACAAATAAAGTTTTATTGGCATATAGCCACGCCCATGTGTGTAGGTATTATGTATGATTGCTTTTGCAGAGTCGTATAATTATGACAAAGATGATATGGTTTACAAAGCCAAGCTGTTTGCTATCTGCCCCTTTAACCACCCCACTCCCACCTAAAAAAAATTATAATTCTCGGGCTTAAGTCAAATTTTATAGGAGATGAGAGGTAGAAAGTCAGTAAGGAAGTGTAATTGAAGGAGGTCTTTTAAGGTTAAATTTAAAAAAAAAATCCATGAAATGGAATGGGACTGTAAGCAACCCAAAGAGGCCCCAGAAATTTAAGGCACATTTGGAAAGCCAGAGATGCTGGAGCTGCCTAGAGGCCTTGGGAGCAGTGGCTGATGCGTAATTGACACATTCAGTGTGAATCACATCCACTTCCTGCCTGCCAGCCAGGAGCATGCCACTCTAATAACAGGGCTAAGAGAAGTGTCGGAAAGATTACAGAGTGCAGAATGCCCTCCAGAAGGGAAACCTATCCCGACCAAAGAGACACCCAAGCAAGGTGAAAACTGGTGACGCTAGGGGATAGACAGACGTTCGTGAGGTTGATCACGCAGGCTAAGACTCACCAAGCCTGTGGCCTGAGGCAGGTCCTCTATACACGCCACATCTGGTTTTACCTTATAATTTATAACAACCCTATAAGGAGAGCTCACCTATTACCCATTGACTGATGATATCTGTACGCCATGCATCCACGTAGGTGTGCATATCTGGTCTCTTTACCACTGTGTTAGGGGGAAAATGTTGGTTTTCTTCCCGTCCCCATGACATATCCGAGATGATAAACTTGCTAAAGTATCATTTTGGCTCATAATGTAGAGGTCTTATATTCCAGGATGGATTGGCCCTGTTGCTCTGAGCTTGTGATGAGACAGCACGTGAAAGCTTACGGTGGTACAACCACTGGTGTCATGACCAGAAAGAAAGGGGGAGGCAGAGCCCCCCTCACCCCTTCTAATTCCCCGGGGATGTCCCAAAGAGTCATACATTTGAAAGTTTCACCACCTCCCACCAGTACCTAGCTGGGATCAAGCCTGGAGCTTTGCAAGAGTATTCCAGATCCAACCACAACAAGGGGCAGGGAGACCGATTAAAAGACTTTCTCAGGGGCTGGAGAGATGGCTTAACAGTCAAAGCGCTTGTCCATAAAGCCTACCAACCTGAGCTTGACTCCCCCGTACCCGGGTAAAACCCAGGTAGGCTCAAGTGGAACATGTGTCTGGAGGTCATTTGCAGCAGCTAGAGGCCTTAGTATGCCCATTCTCTCTGTCTCCTTTTCTCTTTCTCTCTTTTCCCTGGTGTGGTGGCGCAAGCCTTTAATCCCGGCATTTGGGAGGCAGAGGTAGGAGGTTCACAGTGAGTTCAAGGCCACCCTGAGACTACATAGTGAGTTCCAGGTCAGCCTGAGCTAGAGTGAGACCCTACCTCGAAAAATGAACAAATAAACAAACAAACAACAGCAACAAAAAACAGATCTTTAAAAAAAATCTTACCATTTGGAGAGAAACGAGCAGGAAGATTTAAGGGTTGTTGCCTATAGTCCTTTGTGTAGGTTTCAATTTTTGAGGAAAACGTGAGTGTTTACAAGGCTTCCTGATGCCTCCGTGTGGGCATTTAATTCCCATGTGTGACAGAGACTGAACTGTCTCTCCCCTGGATAAAGCACACACCTCTGTCCTTCCAGGAGGGGACGTAAGAGCCGCTGTTCTTTTTTTAAAAAAATCATTTACTTTTAAAATTTTTATTTATTCATTTGAGAGAAAGAAATGAGACAGAGAGAACGGGCCCACCAGGGCCTCCAGCCGCTGCAAACAAACTTCAGACGCATACACCACCTTGTGTATCTGGCTTATGTGGGTCCTGGGGAACTGAACCTCAGTCCTTTGGCTTTGCAGGCAAGCACCTTAACTGCTAAGCCATCCCTCCAGCCCAGAGCTGCTGTTCTTAACTGTGTGTGGTCATTCTATCCTATTCCATGCTTTATATTTTCCTTTTTTTGCATGTGTATGTGTGTGGTATGTATGCATGTGTGAATGCATATGCATATGTGGAGGGTACACGCATGTATACAAGTGTGCATGCAGATGTGCATGTGTGTGGAGGCTAGAGGAAAACTTTAAGTTCTATTACTCAGGTACACTGCCTACCTTTTTTTTTTTTTTTTTAAAGTATTTTACTGGGCTGGATAGATAGCTCAGTGGTTAAAGCACTTGCCTGTGAAGACTAAGGACTCAAGTTCTACTCTCCAGGTCCCATGTAAGCCACACACACACAATGACACAAGCATGAAAGGTCACACACACACACACAAGGGGTGCTCAGGTCTGGAGTTCAATTGCAGGAGTTGAAGACTGGTCTGTTGGGCTTGCCTCAAAAAAATAAATATTTTATTAATTTATGTGGGATAGAGAGAGAGAATGGCATGCCAGGGCTTCTAGCCACTGCAAATGAACTCTAGATGCATGTGTCACTTTGTGCATCTGGCTTTAGGTGAGTACTGAAGAATCGAACCCAGGCCATCAGGCTTTACAAGCAAGCACCTTTAACCGCTAAGCAATCTCTTCAGCTCCTGCCTACCTCGTTTTTGAGACATTAGCAGGAAGCTCAGCAATTAGGCGGCATTGGCTGGCCAACAATCTCTAGAGATCCACGTGACTCTGCCTCCCCAGCTCTGCGACTATGAGTATGCAGCCCCTCATCTGGCATGTATGTGGCTTCTGAAGAGCAAACTCAGGTTTTCATGTTTGCGTGGCAAGTGCTCGACCAACCCAGCTGCCTCCCCAGTCCCCCATCCCCGCGTGCACGTATTTATGTTTTACATTTAAACACCACGAGGCTCGTGAGGATGATGAGGATGGCTTGCATTTGGATGATAAAGAGGAGGCGTCTACAAGAAGGTGCTCTGGCTCCCTTGGGATACGTACAAGATTCCCGGAGACGCCTGAGTGGCCTTATTGGGCTAAGATCTGCCAGGAAACCACAGCAAAGCACCCAAGAGTCCTGGGCAGTGACTCCTGTGAGGCTTAAACGAACAGAAGTTAAGGGGTCCTGACAACCAGCAGGGAGTGGCAGGGCCTGGCTCCCCAGAGGTCCTGATGAAAACTTGGGGAGCAGCTGCCTACGGTGCCATTGAAGACGGCAGATTCAAGGAAGAACTCAGGAGCAACCCCTCCTCTCTCCCCTCTTCCACTCCTCCGGGTTCCCACATACCACTAGGTCCTGAATGACAAGCTCCAATTACAGTAAAGTGCTAAAGTTACAAGTCGTTCTGAACACTCTTCAACAAAGCACACTCAGTGCAAAGGAACCCCCGGCGGTTACAAACCGTTTTTTCTTTTTCTTTTTCTTCCCCCCCCCCCCTTTTTGTGCTGTGCAAAAACCATAAGGTTTGCATCCAAGAATGTGTTGTCTGTTTGAGACTGGCCTTTTATTCCTGCAGACGGGTGCCAGTGGCATGCATGTGAAATGAGTAGCTGTCTGTGGCCCCAGCGTCTGTGGCTGAGGCATATCTAATCAGGCTAAGTGGCCGTTCATCCCAGCTGTCAGCTCCCTGGAAATCAGAGCATCCCTCGGAACCACACACAACTCAAATAGAAGGCTGGCGTGCAGAGGTCTAAATCGCCAACTCCCCCCTGACCTTGCTGTGGTGCCACCCCCGCCCCGGTTTTCCCTTTTCCTACGTGACGATATACAACGATAGCAAAGCTATTTTAGGGATTAAAACAGCTAATTGTAGGTTTCTATCGTGGCCAGCCACTCCATCCAGGTTTGGAGAGCATGCCGGTGGTCCTCGCCCATGGGGATGTGTTTGGTCTGGTGCCCTGGGGAAGTCACTCGTCCACACCCTGGCCCAAACAAAGTTGTTAACTGGGGGCTCTTCCATGTGAGCCACTGAGTTCTGGACATGAAAAACTGGGTGGAATTTAATGTGAAATAGTGTGATTTTTTTTTTTTTTTTTGGTCCCAGATGCCAGAAAGACTTTTTAGAGTCATCTACTCTGCCTGCTTTCCTAGAGAGATAAAGAAACTGAACTGGCCAGAGGCAGAGGACAGAGGAGGCCTCACTTTTCCCCGGGCCCCTCTGGAGTTCTCTCTCACCCTGAATACAGCGATTGTGTTGCCTAAAAGCTAAAGGGAGGTAGTGAACGCATGAGTGAGGCTGGCCCAAAGCCAGCCTGGGGTGCAAGCTTCCACACATGTGCTGGGGGTATGACCTTAGTGAGCCATCTAACCTGCTGAGTTCTAGTTGCTCCATCCATAAAATGGGAATAGTAAGGCCTCCCTATCAGGCTGGCTGATGAATGCAATGACATCATAACTTAGAGCGCTCTGAATGATGCCTGACGTTTAGTAAGCAGTCCTGGGACTTACTAAAGGAGCTTGGCGTACACCCCAGTGTGTTCTGACTCCTGTTGCAAAAATGTCAAAGACTGAAGGCTGAGAAGTTCATGATCACGTTGCCAACAGATTTGGCTTCCAGTCAAGGACCCACTTGATTGTGTGTACTCAGGACCTTCCCTGTGTCCTCACGCGTTGTCAGAGTTGAATGAAATGTCTGGGTCCTCTTTTTTATTTTAAAATATTTATTTATTTATTTATTTATTTATTTATTTATTTATTTATTTATTTATCTGCAAGCAAAGAAAGAGAGAAGAGAGACAGATGCAAAATGGGCACACCAGGGCCTCTAACCACTGCAAACAAACATAAGATGCACGTGCCACTCTATGCATCTGGCTTTATGTGGGTACTGGGGAATCGAACCCTGGTTGTTGCTTTTGTGCAGGCAAGCATCTTAACTGTTGAGTATTCCAACCCTGAATTCGTTTTTCTCTGTGGTTCTGGAGGTTTGTGGTAGGTCGAATGCAAAATGGCATCCCGCATAGACTCAAGTGTTTGAATGTTAACTTATTGGCCAGCTGGCAGTGCTGTTTGGGTTGTAGAAGATTTAGGAGGCAGAACCTTGTTGGGGGATGTGAGTCACTGGGGATGGACCATAAGGTTTCAAAGTCCACCCTGCTTGCTGTTCCCTCTCCCTCTCTCCTTCTCCCCTGCTGATGTGACAATGGGATGCTAGTTTTGTGTTTCCACCATGCTTTCCCTGCCATTGTGACCCTTGCCCCTTGGAACTGTAACCTGAAAATAAACCCTTTCCTTCCTGAAGTTGCTTCTGGTTGAGTATTTTGTCCCAACACAGGAATGTAACCAATAAAAGATCGAACCTCGTTTCTTGTGAAAGTTAGGCAAGCCCTCCACCAATGAGCTACTTTCCCCAGACCTCTTTTGACTTTTTATTTTGAGACAAGATCTCACTAAGTTGCTCAGCTTGACTTCAAACTTCTTGTCCTCCTGACTCCCATAGATCTTGGATTAGAGGCCTGAACCCCCAAGGGCTCCTCCTCATCATCAGAGAAACCACGAGAAAAACCTCCGTTATTTCTTTCCCCTGAGAGGCTAAATACCTTCCTCTAATTAAAAAAAAAAAAAAAAGACATTTCCCCATAGTCCTCATTTATGTCTACAATATGGCAGTCATGCAAGGAAAAGTGCTCACCTACAGCTCAGGGTCCTAGAACCCACCAGAAGAAGCAGTGTGCTTGTCTCCCATTGGCTCCGGAGTACATGCTACATTCATGGCTCACAGGGCCAGGTAGGGCTGACGTGTACAGGTTGTTCTCAGGGATGAGAAAAGGACAGGGTCCTGCTTTCCTGACCTATGATCTTTGAATGGGCAAAATCAACATGGTCTCGGGAGGTATGAGGACCTTCGAGGCTGCTGGGACAGCTTGATGGCAAGGGTGGAGACCACCTGGTTGCCTGTAGACGTGGGGGATGAACACATCCTCTTGCAAGATTATCTTTCTCCTAGAACATATGGGAAAAGCAAATTGGAACTTCTTGGCAATGTTTTCTTAAAGATTGTTTTGCATGTGTCATATGTGTGTATGGTGTGATGTGTGTGTGGGGGGGTTATGTACATGTATATGCAGATGTGTGTTCTGTGCACACATGGAAGCCAGAGGAGAATATTGTATCCTCCCACTATTACTCACCTGCATATTTTCTTGAGCTTGAGTCTCCCTCTGCACATACAGCTGCAGTTTGCATGGGCCCCATGATCGTCCACTCTCTAGTCCCCGCAGGACGGGCTGATAGATGTGCGTGGCCATGTTGAGCTGATTGCAGGAGTCGTGAGGAATTGAATGCAGATGGTCTCATGACTGCTCAGATTCTCATACTTGCTGCAAGCTCTCATAACTGTTAAGACATCTTCCCAGCCTCTTGAGGAAGATTTTTAAAAACCTTTTTTTCTTTGCTTTTTCTGCCAAGGCCCTGAGGTTTCCCACCAAGAATAGGTGGTAAGACCCTAATGCTGAAGACACCACATACTTGGGCTGCAAGGTCGCTAAGAAATCCTGCTGGAGCTGAGCTGAAAGCCTCCTCCATGTGGACCAGCTGACAGAAAGTTGGAAAAAGCTACACTGCATGCAGTTCAGTGGGAGAGAGAGAAATCACCAGTGAAGACACTCAACAGTGGACACTGCAAGCCTTAAATTTGGCCAGCCAGGCCAAATGAACCAACAGGTGCAGTAGTGGCATGTCTGTTATGGGGGAAACCAACTGCTCTCTAATTGGACTGGAGGCCCACTCCATGGGAGGGAATACATCCCTGATACTGAAAACCTACAACAGAGGTAGTCATGAACCCTAGGAGTGTAATGTCTGCTGGTGTCTGGCTAAATATATATACTATGCTCACCAAACTGCCCAGTAAGTACTTCTCTTAATGTCCACACCCATATATTAATGCTATTCTCACTTTTGGCTAGTGAAGTTTCTCTTTTCAGATGGTGACAACCTTGGGATGACTCAGAAGGCACCATGGTGCTGAGAGGAAGGGACAGAGGAGTGTTCAGCACTGAAACATCTCTAACACACCTTCCAAGGCTCAGGTCAGGGTCCATCACTGAAGAGGTAGCAGAAAGCATGTAAGAGCCAAAGGAAGAGTAGGACTCTTGACAACACTCTCCTCCAGACACAAAATGGCCTAGATATCCATGACCTTGCAGTGCTTGACACTACCTACACAAGACCATCATAATAGGCGGAAAAGATGATGACATCAAACTGAAAAGAGAGACTGATTGAGAGGGGGAGGGGATATGATGGAGAGTGGAGTTTCAAAGGGGAAAGTGGAGGGAGGGAGGGAAGTACGATGGGATATTGTCTACAGTTAAGAAAGTTGTCAATAATTAAAAAAAAAAACCTGTGGTGGTATAAAAACAAAAAACTACTTAAAAAAGAAAATAGCCAGGCATGGTGGCACACGCCTTTAATCCCAGCACTCAGGAGGTAGAAGAAGGAGAGTTCATCTTGAGACTACATACAGAGTTCCAGGTCAGTCTGGGCTACAGTGAAACCCTGCCTAGAAAACCCAAATATATATATATATGTATATATATGTATATATGTATATATATGATATAATAATATATAATATATATATATGGCTGGAGACATGGCTCAGCAGTTAAGGTGTTTGCAAAACCTAACCACCTGAGTTTGATTTCCCATTACCCAAGTAAAGCCATATGCACAAAGTGGTGCATGCATCTGGTGTTTGCAGTGGCTAGAGGCCCTGGGGCACCCATTCTCTCTGTCTAGATCTCTCTCTCTCTCTGCCTGCAAATAAATAAAAAAAATTAAAGAAAGAAGAACCTGTTTAGCAGCATTAGGTCACTTAAAGCTAGTAAACAAAATTTAATGAGTTCATAGACTTTTCTCTCTTTTTTTCCTCATTAGCTTTACCCTCTCAAAGATAATATGAAGTGAACATATAAAGTAAACGGCTTTACTTTATAAGTTAATATCGTTTCCTATTCTTAAATTCTGCCGGCTTCTTGTCTAGGAATATTTAATGTTGACAAAATCCTCATGTGCTTTGTGACTTGAACATCCATTGCTAGTACAGATTCTCAAAGAGATTATTCAGAAAGAAGGTAAAAAAATAGCTTTTTTTAAATTCCAAATTAAACTTCAGCTGATTGAGTTCAATGGGCTATTAAAGATATAATCCCAATTATGTAGGTTTTACCACTGGAAGAAAAGGATAATTCAAAACTCAGAAAACTCATCAATATATTTTTCTGGTTTAATTTTAAATATCTTTATTTATTTATTTGCAGGGAGGGAGAGGAAAGGGAGGAAGGAGGAAGGGAGGGAGGAAGGGAGGAAAGGAAGAAGGGAGGAAAGGAGGAAAAGAAGGAGTGAGGAAGGAAGAGAGGGAAGGAGGGAGGGAAAGAATGGGCATACCAGGGACTCTTGCTACTACAAACAAACTCCAGATGCATGGGCTCCTTTGTGCATCTGGCTAAATATTTTTTGTTTTTTTTTTTTTCAAGTCAGGGTCTTGCTCTACCCTAGGCTGACATGGAACTCACTCTTTAGCCCCAGGCTGACCTCAAACTCACAACCCTTCTCCTACCTCAGCCTCTCAAGTGCTGCAAATAAAGTTGTGGGCCACCATGCCTGCATTAATCTGTTTGTCCCCATATTTATGGATTAAGGGGAAAAATGTACATTATCACTTTGGTTTTGCATTTTCAACACAAATGATCAAAACTAAAACCTCTTTATCAACTAGAAATAGATAATCATTTTCTTATTCATATGCTTCAAAAGCCTTAGAGGTGCCACATTTAGCGGTAACATTTTAGAGAGCAATATTCCTTTTAACAATGGGACAAAGTAGGCATCTGACTGGTGCTGCTCTGATCTAGTAGTTTTAGTCTTGACCAACATGTCAGGTTCCCCTCCACAATGTACCAAGACAGCAATGATAAAGGTATAAATACAGGAAGGGGAAAAATAGTCCTTTGCCTATAATGAAAGATCTAATAATGAAAATGATATTGGCCACCAAACTCATGGGACCAGTAAGGCTGTTTGGTAAGGTTGAGAGACACAAATTAAACTGAAAGAAACAAAAACAGTGGCCTTTTTTTTTTTTTTTTACACTTAGGCTGTTAAAAATACAAAATAAAGGAGAAGTTGCTCTTAAGTGGGGTATGGTTTTGGAGAGAGAATTTGACTAGGTAGTAGAAGGGAATAGCTCTTTGAGAAGGAGAAGGAGGAAGAGGAACCCAAGGAAGAAGCTTAGAGTTCAGGGCTCTCTCTGCAGTGAGTAAAGGATGTTCAGGGGCTTTCTTTCTTTCTTTCTTTCTTTCTTTCTTTCTTTCTTTCTTTCTTCTTTCTGTCTGTCTGTCTGTCTGTTTCTTCCATATATATATATATATATATATATATATATATATATATATAATATATGAACACATAATTATGAGAAAGAAAGAAAGAAAGAGGTAGAAAGAGAGAGAATGGGCATGCCAGGGCTTCCAGCTACTGCAAATGAACTCCAGATGCATGTGCCCCCTTGTGCACCTGGCTTACATGGGTCCTGGGGAATTGAACCTGGGTCCTTTGGCTTTGTAGGCAAACACCTTAACCACCAAGCCATTTCTCCAGCCCTATCAGGGACTTGCTTTCTAAGAGATGGTCTCCTGGGCCCTGGAAGTTTCCAGAAATCTCTCCTGAGTGTGTGCCCTTCACAACTTTTCTAATCACCCAATGGAACTGCCAACTGCATTAAGAACAAATGTAAAGAATTTTTTTTTTTTTCCACGAAGCATGAGTTAGTACACAGGTACAAGAGCAAATCAAATTCATGCAAAAATAGAGGAAATTAATTTTTTAAAGGTCCCACCAAACACCCTGTAATTTTCAGTGATTTCCTTTCAGGGAAACTGTGACCACTGTCACTATAAACAAAGCAGAGAATAAATAAATAAAAAGTAAAAGAAGGTTGTGTTTTTCCTCCCTGTCTCTCTGATGGATGATTTACAGAGGCCCCAGGATAAGAGTCTGCCTCTAATGGTTCCCAGATGGAGCCTTCTGGGCCCCTGTGCTGGTGTTTCCCCATGTGCCTCTGTCCGGCTTGCCAGACACTCCGATGGTGACAGACACTGGACTGTCTTCCCTGAGCTGTGGTCACAGCCCAGTGCAGGAGGGCAGTAGAAGGGCGGGCGACGGTGGGAAGGAGATTCAGCCACAACCACCCCATGGTCCCTGTGGGAAGGAGCCCCCTGAGGCAGAGCCCATTCCCCTCAAAGGATGGCTGAGGTCCTGGGGCCTGGCTCAAACTCTCACCCTGGGACCACCAAGGTGCATGCACCTCCCTCTCAGGACCATGTTCCTCAGCAGACCATGTCCCCGGGGTGGTTGAGCCCCACTTCTGAAGGGAGTCTGGCCTGTACAGGTCCTCACTCAACATAAAAAGCCATACATAGATCCAGGACCCAGGTTCGATTTCCCCAGGGCCCACGTAAGCCAGATGCACAAGATGGCACATGAGTCCATAGTTCGTTTGCAGTGGCTGGAGGCTCTGGCATGCTCATTCTCTCTCTATCTGCCTCTTCCTCTCTCTCCCCTTTCAAATAAATTATATATATATACATACATACATATATATGTATATATGTATGTGTATGTGTATATGTATATATATGTCCCCAGATCCTTTCTAAACTGAGGCAGATGTCCACTCTCTGAGATGCTGCTTCCTCAGCTCATCTCTGCTCCCAGGAGGATGGCCCTGTGGACTTCCACAGCTGGCTCAACTGCCCATGTGCCAGGATTGTTCTCAGCCCATGTTGCCATCCCAGCACCTCTGAGGCCACACAGTGGATAGAGTACATGACTCCAGGTGACCATCTGCAAAGTGTCACCTGTCCTGCATCCTTGGAATGATGCCTACAATTGTCACATCAGTGGGTACCCTCTGTTTCTTGACACCTGGAACTTGCCAGAATGGGGTTGAGTTAGTAGATCCCCAACTTAAAAAAATTATTTATTTGAGAGAGAGAGAAAGAGAAAGAATGGGCACACCAGGGCCTCTAGCCACTGCAAACGAATGCCAGATGCATGCGCCACCTTGTGCATCTGGCTTTGTGTGGGTACTGGGGAATCAAACCTGGGTCCTTAAACTTTGCTGGCTAGCACCTTCATCACCGAGCCATCTCTCCACCCCCCAGATCCCCAACTTCTATTCTTAACCTCTTCGCTTCTTTCCTGACTTTCTCCCAATCTGGACCTTCTCTCTGTACATGAAGAGACACAAACATTTCTCTTCCAGGAACTTGAAAATAACTTTTTGTTGTTAAATGTCTCTTGCCAAACAAATATCATGATGGGTGTGTGTGGGGGGTGGGGAGTGGTAAACAAATCAGAAACAGATGGCTAAACTTTCTCTGAAATACACAGAATTTCAACCCAGAGGGAAGGGGTGGGCACAGAAGGCATTTGGGGTTTCCATAAGCTCAAAATACAAGGAGAGGCTGAGCCGTTTGACTGATGGGAGCTGCTCACGTGGGAGCCTCAAGGCCAGGGCTGACGAGTTGTGCGGCCTCCAGGGGCAGGGTTATCAAGACCGAGGGGGCTGCTCTCGGGTTTCTAAAACACGACTTCTGAAAATAAACCATTCTAATTGACAGTCTACCTTCCCCTAACCACTCCCCTAGAGCCCATGGCCCCGTGGAAAATGGAAATTATTTTGGAGATAACCAGTTGCTGGGGTTTGGCATCCATTCTGTAACAGTTAGATGTGTGCACAGAGGCTCTGATTGGTGGGGTGGGAGTGTGCCTGCCCCGGGGCAGACACATCAGTGGTTTCAGCAAGAATGCAAAAATACTATATACTTTGTGACAAAGTTGCTTCAGGGTAGGCAGATTGCTCACAAATCGGTTACAGATTTCCCTGAAATATGCGAGGACTTCCACGCACAAGAAAGGTTGTCTTTGGATTCCAAATACACACAGGCTTGTGCTGGGCTCAAAACATGAGACGGAGAGTTGGAGATGATGAAGGGTCCCCGCAGTGGCCAAAGGACAGTGTTTGTCCCTTCCTTCCTTCCTCATACAAATGGCACATGGGCAGGTGGCTGTGGAGAGTTCACCCCAGGAGTTGCTGGCTCCTTGTTCTATAGTCAACCCTACAGTGTTACTCTGACCTAGTTTATGGCTCTCACCACCCTGCGGGGACCTTTGTTGTTCAAAGGAAGAGTTTACTTTAGAGAAGGGATGTGACCTGTTGAAAATGAAACCAAATTGAAGGTGTTTGGATATTGCCTGGAGTATGACCTGAATATAATGCCTCCTGGGTGCTTTTTATTTTTATTTTTTATAATTAATTTTTTTATTTATATTATTCTAATTTTACATTCATAATGGTGACTCCATTATCTTCCTCCCTGTCCTCCCTCTTCCCAAGGGACCCTCATCAATGGGGAATGTGGATCATGCCTTGTGGGGGTAGTCAAGAGTTATGGGGGATAGACCAAGTCTCTGTGCATAATGCCCCAACTTGTGGCTGGGTGCTTTTTAGATGCCCCATCACAGGCTCAACTGTGCTACTCCCTAGCAAATAGATAGCCTTAGTTAATCAGCTAGTTCATAACAAATGCATCTGAAATGGGATTCCGTTTCAGATACTGATGAGTAATAGACAAGATAACAGTAGGAGACCTGGTTTAGTAAGAGGCACCCAGTCGAAATGCTCTTTTAGAATCAAAGCTTTTTTTGGTTTATATTTTGTTTATTTATTTGCGAGCAGAGAGAGATAGAAGAGAGACAGAGAGAATGGGCACAGCAGGACCTATAGTTGCTGCAAATGAACTCCAGACTCATGAGCCATCATGTGCATCTGGCTTTATTGCCAGGATTGGGGAATCGAACCTGGGTCCTTTGGCTTTGCAGGCAAGGGCTTTAAGTGCCAAGCAATCTCTCCAGCCCTTTTAAAATTTTTTTATTTTTCCCCTTTTTAATTTTTTTGATTTTTAATTTTTTTGAGAGAATTGGTGCACTAGGAACTCAACCACTGCAAAAGAACTCCAGACACTGTGCCACCTCGTGGGCATGTGCAACCTTGTACTTGCCTCACTTTTGTATGTCTGACTTATGTGGGACCTGGAGAATAGAACATGGGTCCTTAGGCTTTGCAGGCAAGCACCTTAACCACTAAGCCATCTCTCCACTCCTATTTTTCCTCTTTTTAAAAGTATTTTATTGACAACTTCCGTAAGTATAGACAATAATACCCTACCACCACCCCCGTGTTCCCCCTTCCACCCTCCACTGAATCCCTTCTTCTTTTAATTATTTTTTTAAAAATTTGTATGTATTTATTTGAGACAGAGAGAGAAAGAGGCAGACAGAGAGCAAGCCAGCATGGGTACACCAGTGCCTCTAGCCACTGTAAACAAACTCCAGACCCATGCATCATTTTGTGCATGTGCTTTTATGTGGGTACTGGGAATCTAACCTGGGCTGTCAGACTTTGCAAGCAAATGCCTTTAACCCTGAGCCATCTCCCCAGCCCTTTCTAATTGGTTTTAAAGAGAGTTGTGATACCATGCCAGGGTGTCATGGTGGAGGTCTGGAGAGAGATACAGAGAGGGGAGAAAGAAGTGGGAGGATCAGGAGGAGAAGAGGAGGGGAGAGAAGGGGAATAGTCGTCGAGAGGAGTAGGAGGAGAGAATAGGAGGAGAGAAGAGGCTTTGGAAGCCCAAAGTTCTGAAGGTGAGGGAAAGTTCTAGTCCATGGGACTCAGCCCACATGCTAAGAACCATAGAGGCACTAGATAGGACCCAAGGCAACCTTCGTTTTCCTTGGCAACATGGAGCTAGTCTTATGTCCCCATTTGGCCTGCTTTGGTCTTAGGCAGCAGGGGACTTCTAAAGTCACTGCATCTACCTTCTTACAACGAGGTTTTCCTGTCTCAGCCAGGGTGACACATCTCCTGAAGCTGATGTCCCATCCTTCCTCCACGGCTCTCACTCACTCCTGTCTTCAGATCCAATCCACAGCAGGAAGTTCTGTGTGTCGGGGATCAACAGCTACTCTTGGCTCTTTTACCTTTTTTTATATTTGTTTGAGAGAGAGAGAGAGAGAGAAAGAGGCACATAGAGAGACAGAATGGGCACAGCAGGGCCTTCAGCTGCTTCAAACAAACTCCAGACACGTGCACCATCTTGTGCACCTGGCTTTTGTGGGACCTAGAGAGTGGAACATGGGTCCTTAGGCTTCGTAGGCAAGTGCATTAACTATTAAGCCATCTCTCCAGCCCTTTTTTACATGTTTATTTGTTTTTGTTTTTCAAGGTAGGGAGGGTCTCACTAGCCCAGCAATGACCTGGAAACTCACTCTGTACTCTCAGGATGGCCTCCAATTCACAAAGATCCTCCTATCTCCCGTTGTCTCCCCAGTGTCTTTTCACCTTTTCGCCACCACTTCTTCCACACAGCTGCTCTGCAGCTCACAGTGCAATTCAAAGCAGGCCATTTCTTTGCTTAAAAGGGTTTAGTGGCTTCTTAGTGTAGCTAGAAGAAAACCCAAATTTCTCACCATGGCATCCAAGACTGTGATCCCTACTTCTCTCAACTCTCTGCCAGTTCCTCCACTGCGCCCCACTCCACTGACTTTCTCCAGCTCTCCCTCTCCCTCCCCAGATACTCAAGCTCAGTCACTCTTCTATCTCATGGGTTTCTTGAATAATAGGGAAGAGGACCATGTGCCTTCCAAGCAGCGGTCCAGAAAAATTACATGAACAAGAAACAGGCTTGTACTGCTTCAAGGCATTAATGATCACATTTTAGCAAACACTCGCAAAGTACAAATGAAGCTCAGTAAGATTAGTCTTCAACTTTTTTGCTTGCTTTTTATATTTTTAAAAATATTATTTATGAATTTATTTATTTATTTCAGAGAGAGGGAGTGAGGAGAGAGAGAGAGAGAGAAAGAGAGAGAGAGAAAATGAGCACACCAGGGTCTCTAGCCACTGCAAACAAACTCCAGATGCATGTGCCATCAAGTACATCTGACTTACATGAATACTGGAGAATTGAAGCTGGGTCCTTCGGCTTCACAGGCAAGCATCTTAACTGCTAAGCCATCTCTCCAGCCTTGTTTTTCATATTTTTGAGGCGGAGTTTCATTCTAGCCCAGGCTGACCTGGAACTTACTCTGCGATCCCAGGCTGACCTCAAAGTCAGTACAATTCTCCTACCTCTGCCTCCCAAAGTTCTGGGATTAAAAGTGTATACTATCATGCCTGGCAGTCTCCAACTGTTTTGTGACATGTATATGGTATATGTGTATTCATGCTTCTGTGTGTGTACATGCATATGTGTGCACATACATGTGATGACCAAAAGTCGACATTGAGTGCCTTTTTCAATTGCTCAACAGACTGGCCTCTTTTTTTTTTTATGTGAGAGAGCAAGAGTGAGAGAGATAATTGGCACACCAGGGCCTCCAGCCACTGCAATCAAACTCCAGACACCTGCTCCGTCTTGTGCAACTTTGCACCGTGTCACCTTGTACATCTGGCTTACTTGGAACCTGGAGAGTCAAACATGGATCTCAGGCTTTGCAGGCAAGCACCTTAACTACTAAGCCATCTCTCTAGCCTGTCCACCTTATTTTTTTTTTTTTTTTTTTGAGACGAGGTCTCTTACTGAGCCCACTACTCACTGGTTTGTTAGCTAAGTGCGGTCGTTTGGATCAGATGTCCCTCATCAACTCCTATGTTCTGGATGCTTGGTCCCCAGTTGATGGCAATTTTGGAGGGGAAGCCTTGCTGGAGGAGGTGTGTTGTTGGGAACAGGTTTAGGGGCGTTACAGCCAGCTCCCCCTTGCTAGAGTTTGGCTCACTCTCCTGCTGCTGTTTTCCACCTGCTGTGGCAGAGGTGAGGTCCAGCCTCTGCTCCTGCCGTGCTTCCCCCTGCCATCAAGAAGCTTCCCCTCAGGACTGCAAGGCAAATAGAAAACTTTCCTCCCATCTGTTGCTCTTGGTCAGTTGCTTTATTGCAGCAATGTGGAGGTGACTACAGCACTCAGCAAGCCAGCAAGCCCCAAGAACGCTTTGACTTTTCCTCCCCAGTGCTGGGGTTACAGGCATGTACTTCACCCTACTTTTTATGTGGGGCCTGGGACATTGACATATGTCTCCGTATGTGCACACACACACATTCACATACATATGAACATGTCTACACATACCACACATATACAAACAATTTTAAGGATGCTTTATTTATTTATTATTTATTTAAAAAAATTCTATTGACAACTTCTATACTTACAACAAACCATGATAATTCCCTCCCTTCCCCCACTTTCCCCTTCACAACTCCACTCTCCATCATATCCCCTCTGTTGCAGACAGCTTCAGGTTCGCTGAGATGAACTTCCAGACCAGGCACAGTTATGGAGGAAGGGATATTATTTATTGAAGCTTACAGATCCAGGGGAAGTTCCATAAAGGCAGGAGAAGCAGCCTGCTTTTCACAGGGCCAAGGAGAGAAAGACAAAGCCAACCAGCCACCACAGCAAACAGAGCAAAACTACAGCCAAAAAGTCACACAGCAGACTTCAGGAACTCCTGCTAGACACATTTGCATATCTTTACAATGGAATCTCAAACCCATCACCACACCTTAAGACCGGCCCCCAGTGACCTTGCCTCTAGCAAGGTGATTGCAGATGCAAACTATAAAGTAAAACACTGAATATATTGGGGGACATATATTCAAACTACCACATTCCGCCCCTGGCCCCCAATATATTTAGCTCCTGGCCCCCAATAGATTAATAACTATCACACATTGTAAATTGTACTCAGTCCAATTTCAAAGGTTCTCACAGTCTTGATCAACTTAAGATAGTGAGTCCTGTAAAATCAAACAAGTTAAATACTTTCAACATGTAAAGGCACAGAGTAAACATTTTTAACTGGTATAAGGCATAGCAAGGAGAGACTAGAATAATGCAAACTCAACTACCATCAGCCATCATCAAACTTCTGCAGTTCAAGTTCAATATAACCAGAGACTAACAGTCTCCATGTTTACCAATTCCGCCCCTCCAGCTGGGCAAAACTTTCATCCCATGCCAACACTGCACTCCATGGTAGCCCTTTTGCACAGTCCTGGTATATCCAAAACATCTTCAGGTCTCCATGCAAACCACAGTCCATCTTCCAAAAGGCTCTTGCAGCCTATTCCTCAGGAACTTCATGCCTTGCCTTCATGCTGCAACTCAGCAGCGGCTCCTGGAACCGTGTGCAACTCATGACCACTCCATACATTTTTCATATTTCCAAAACTAATACCAGGTGTGCAGGACACAGCCATATTCTAAATCCAGGGACAAAATAAACCATTGCCTTGAAAAGCAGGTTCCTTCTCCAGTCAACTCTTTCCAAAGAGTTTGCATTTCTAACAGTCTTTCCTCAGGCATCCTCTCCATTGTTTTAATGTAAATCAAGTCGGGCCACCTTCCTTCCACCTTCCTTAAGATTGCTAATGTGTTTGACAATAGCAGCTAAACCAGTCTCAGTGCCTCTACTTTTAACTTGCTTCAGGTTTTCGAACTTAAATCTTAAAATCTCAGTCCGATATCTTCAGCCAAGCACATCAGTCCATTACAAATTTAACCTTGATCAAACACTCTGGGCCTGGATAGCGGAACGTAGCCATCCCTTATGCCAGTAGCCCAGTTCCAACAAAGTCCTCTGCAGTCTTTCCTTCCCCTTAGAAAGCTCATAAGCCAAGCCTCGAAGTTCAATACAGTCTGCACTTAGCATTCTCAAACTCTCATCAGAATAGTCCATAAAACTTGGCTTACCACTCCAGAAGGCATCTTCAGTTGCAAGTACCAAGTCCATGCCCATTCCTCCAAAACAAATGAACATCCACACGGTCAGGTTCATCTCACCCCACACTCCTCGGTACCACTTTACTGTTACAGACAGCTTCAGGTTCGCTGAGATGAACTTCCAGACCAGGCACAGTTATGGAGGAAGGGATATTATTTATTGAAGCTTACAGATCCAGGGGAAGTTCCATAAAGGCAGGAGAAGCAGCCTGCTTTTCACAGGGCCAAGGAGAGAAAGACAAAGCCAACCAGCCACCACAGCAAACAGAGCAAAACTACAGCCAAAAAGTCACACAGCAGACTTCAGGAACTCCTGCTAGACACATTTGCATATCTTTACAATGGAATCTCAAACCCATCACCACACCTTAAGACCGGCCCCCAGTGACCTTGCCTCTAGCAAGGTGATTGCAGATGCAAACTATAAAGTAAAACACTGAATATATTGGGGGACATATATTCAAACTACCACACCCTCCCTCTCTCCATTAGTCTCTCTTTTAATTTGATGTCATCATCTTTTTCTCCTATTATGAGGACCTTGTGAAGGTATTGCTAGGCACTGCAAGGTCTTGGATATTGAGGCTAATTTCTGTCTGGACAGTTGCATTTTAAGGAGGGGTACCCTTCCCTTGGCAAGGGTGTTTTTTAATTTTAATTTTTTTTTTTTGAGAGAGAGAGAGAGAGAGAGGGTGGGAGAGAATGGACTACCAGGGCCTTTCAGCCACTGTGAATGAACTCCAGACACATGTGCCCCCTTGTGCGCATGTGTGACATTGCATGTTTTCATCACTGCATTTGGCTACATGGGACCTACAGATTCAAACATGCATTCAAGGCTTTGTGGGAAAGTGCCTTATATTTTACATATTTATTTGCAAGGAGGAGAGAGAGAGAAAGAGAGAGAGAGAGGATAAATGAATAGACATGCCAGGGCCTCTTCCACTTCAAAGAAACTCCAGATGCATGCACCACTTTAGCATCTGGCTTTACCTGGGTACTAGAGAATCAAACCCAGGCTGTCAGGCTTGGTTGGCAAGTGCCTTTAAGTGCTGAGCCATCCCTCCAGCCCTTAAAAAATATTTTATTTATTAGTTTGTAAGGAGAGAGGGAGAGAGAGAATGAGAGTGAGGGGGACTGCTCACTGTGGTGGTTTGCGTGTGAATGTATGTTCTCTGCAGACTAAGGTGCTTTATTAAAGCTTGTAACTTGGTTCTCTAGCTGCCTGGCTGCAGGAGGTGTCACTGGGGATGGATCCAGGAGTCCAGCCCAAAAGCGTGCAGAGAGGTGTGAGCTCTGGTGGAGTCCCTACTTGCTGCTTTTTGGTGTTTGCTTGTTTTTCTCTGCTTGGATCTGTGAAAGGAAGCCAGCTTCTTCCACCATTGATGGAACTCCACCCCCTCGCCCCCCCCCCAACTGAAAGCTTGAAGAAATCCCTTCCTCCCATAAAGCTGGTTGGATCATTCCAACATCGCGGAGCTGTCTACTCAGTCACAAGCACTTTTACTTCCTAATAAAAGAGGACTGAGTGAATAAAAGTGAAAAGTCATACAACCTGCTGGATAGATAGTCTTAAAAACACCAGGTCTTTTGGGGTTGAATTCTACAGCTTTGACACAGACTAGACCTATATTTACCAGACACTTGAACCAAGTAAAATAACCTCCCAACATGGACAGTACTATTATGTTTTGTTCCGGTTTAGGTTTTTATTTTCACTTTTAAAAAATTTTATTTTCACATGTCCAATTTTTTTTTAAAAAAACTATGTTTTTAAATATGTTTGCTTGGCTTTTGGAAAAATCTTGGTTTGGTTAGTGGCAACATTAGAAAAGTAGCATTTGGTTTGGCCCTCGTTTGAAGGGAGAAGTTCTGGCTGGGTTGGGGTTCAGCTTGGTTCAGTTCAAAGCCTGGTCATGGCAGGTGATCTTTCTTGGTCATCCAGGTGTGAGGACAGGGACACTAGCTCTTGGTGCACCTGCACATACTGTGAGTGGTTGTTTGGTCCAAGGGCTCTTGATCAAAGAGTTACTTGAAACGGTGGCCTACAAGACTTTTGAAATTTTGATGTATTAGAGGCCTCAGAATAGCATGCCTCACATTGTAGGATGATGGCAGAAACCTTTTTGTTGTCACTGCTTGAGTCATTTTGGTTCTTGTGTTTTATAAGCTGTAAGAGATTTGTCCAAATGACCACAAGCAAGAAAATAGGAGAGGCCGGGTGTGGTGGTGTGCACCTTCAATCCCAGTGTTTGGGAAGCTGAAATAGGAGGATTGTAATGAGTTCAAGGCCAGCCTGAGACTACATAGTGAATTCCAGGTCAGCCTGGGCTAGAGTGAGACCCTACCTTGGAAAACTAAGAAAGAAAAAAAGAAGAGGCTGGGAGTATGGTTTAGTGGGTAAAGTGTCTAAGCTCCAGGTTTAGATCCCCAACATGCATGTAAAAGCCTGGTGTGATGGTGTGTGCTATAATCCCTCTGCTGGGGAGACAGATAGGAACATCCCAGGGCTTTCTGGCTAGCTGGACTAGCTATATCAGCAGGCTTCAGATCCAATGGACGACCTTGTCTCAAAAACACAGTGAAGAATGACTTTGGAAGACACCCAACATTGACTTCTGGTCTTAACATACAAGTGCACCCACACATGTATGAACACGTATGCAACACACCACAACATGTATCTAAAGAGCCTATAGCAGACACAAGTCTGAAAGTGTGGTGGGTATTTGTCCTAAGTTCATGTCTACTGAGGACTTTTCACTTCAGACCTCATGCTATTTTTACTTCTTTATTGTTTTGCCAACACAGAGAATTAGGAGACTGACAGAGAGAATGGGTGCACCAGGGCCTCTGCAAACAGACTCCAGACACATGCTCCACTTAGTACATCTGGCTTTACGAGGGTACTGGGGAATCAAACTAAGGTTGTTAGGCTTTGCAGTCAAGTGCTTTAACCAGTGAACCTTCCCCCTCATGCTATTTTAAGTATTTTATTTGTATACTCTTTTATCTATTTGAGAGAAAGAAGCAGATAGAGGGAGAGAGAATGGGCATGCCAGGGCCTCCAGCCACTGCAAACAAACTCCAGACACATGCTCCACCTTGTGCATCTGGCTTACGTGACACTCGGGAATGGAACCTGGGTCCTTTTGCTTTGCCAGCAAGCACCTTAACTGCTAAGCCATGTCTCCAGCCCTCATGGCATTTTAAAATCATTAAACTTGCAGAAAATGTTGGAGGCATCTACCACAGTATTCCTTCAGGTATATTTTCTTAACTCCTCTCAACTAGACAGGGTATATAAATTACCAAGTCACACATGACGGCATTAGAGATCCTAGGGACTCCTGACTTTGGGTGTCTCACTCTACCCTTTGGGACGTCCTCAACCCCTGCAGATCTATCACAATGATAGCTGTTGATTCCCTGCTAAATCCATGGAGACCCATCATTCAAACACACAGAAAGTCTTCTCATTTTCCTTTCCAGAATCTCAAATACTAAACAGATATTTACTTCTATAACCCTGAACACTTAGTAAGTAAATGCCTTACGATCTTACTTACAATGCACCTTAGGTATTCTTGCCTTCCCAGTTTCCCCCAAGCCTCTTGTTGTGTGACTTTTCCTGGGAATGCTTGAATTCATTCCAGATAGAGCACCAGTGATAAACCAAGGAACTGGTTCCACCCAAGTCTAGTTTGTTGAACCAGAGATTTTAATGGAATCATTTAATAGAAGAATGGGTGAGGGGTTATTAACAAGAGTACAGGGATTCAAAGACAGCTATATCACACACACACACACACACACACACACACACACACAGACACACAAATCCATCACGAATGATGGCTCATGAAAACTGTGTCCCTGGAGCTCTCTGCCCAGATTGCAGGCAGCTCCACTGAAGAGTCTCCTCTCCTCCACAACTGTTGCTGCTTATATGATCTTGGATAAGGACCCTGTGACTCTTCCAACAGTCTGAGTTTCCTGAACCTGTAAGTTGAGTTAACATCTGGAGTCTTAGGAGTTTTCCCAACTCCTTGGGGTGGGGGCATGTTTTACATAAAAGGAAAGTTTGGGCTGAAGAGATTGCTCAGTGGTTAAGGCATTTGTCTACAAAGCCCAAGGACTCAGGTTCAATTCCCTAGTACCTACATAAAGCCAGATGGACAAGGTGGTGCATGTGTCTGGAGTTCATTTGCTGGCGCGCCCATCTGCTTCTTCTTCTGTCCCTCTCTGTCTCTCTCAAAAAAAAAAAAATCACTAACTTGAGCTATCAGTTTATGAGGTGACTCTAAACCAGCCATTAAATACGTAACGACAAAGCACATTGTCTACAAAATGCCCTGCAGATGGCAGGCCAATTGGCCCAAACACTTTGCCTCATAATCTGCTTGTTAGTGGCCCCCATTTCTCTGCAGTCTTTATTTGGGAAGGGACTATAGAAAGGTAGGGGTTCCCTCTTGCCTTTGAAGAGTCTGAATTAACATGACCAGACTTGTGCTTCCATTCACTTGTCAAATTCCCAGAGCATGAAAAGGTTTTCCCTCCACCTGTATGAGGTTTTCCTTGTCCTCAGTTCTGGCTTTGTTGGGGCCGGTTTGTGGGATAGGGGCTCCCCAGACTCGGTCTTTCAAAGACACAGCAGTACCCGCTCTTGTATCCCACAGTGTCCGGCCCTCAGGAAACCTGGATGTGAGCAAGCCTCTGAGACCTTCTCCTGCTGGGAAACCTACTGTTCTGCAGTGCAACTATAATTTGTGGCAAATTATCTAGAGGGGAGAGAGAGTTGGAAATATAGCCAGTGACAATTTTCCCATCCTTGTGGGCACTGAGAAGTCTACTTCTCCTCCCCTTGAATCCGGGAGGGTCTTGTGGGAAGTGATAACCTGGAAGCTTCAACTGTCTTGGAGTCCCAAGCTGCCCCATATAAGTCCGATGAGCTTGCTGGAGTTACAGATCCTTCGAGCCATCTTGGCTATTCTACCCATAAACTATCATAAACTGATAGTTGAAGGGCCAAGCATTTGAATGAGAACGTCTTGGTTTCTTGTACGCCTAGATTGTAGAATTTGGGACAAACAAGTGGTTATTGTTTTAAGCAGCTATGTTATGGGATGGCTTGTTAGGCAACAATATCAGGTTGATTTATCTGGTAATTTGCATATGATTAACTTGAAACTTCCTGGGAAAAGGTAAACAGATTGGCATAAAAGAACTCAGGAGCTTTCCTGGAAGAGACTAGAAAGCGATCTGTGGTGGTTTGATTGTAAAATGTTCCCCCATAGGCTCATGTGTTTGAGCACGCGGTCCTCAGGTGGCGGTGCTGTTGGGGAAGCTGTGGAACCTTTATGAGGTAGAGCCTTGCTGAAGGAAGTGGTGAAGGAGGGTGGGCCGTTAGTTCTTAGAACCCAACCCCATTTCCTGTTCTGTGCTCCCGGGGATGTGATTTTTGAACACTGTGGGCTCCCGTTACCACACCTTCCCTGCCATGAAACCTCCCTTTAGAATTTAAGCCAAAAATAAAACCCTTTCCTTCCTTAAGTTGCTTCTGGTCAGGTGTTTTGTTCCAGCAATGGGAAAGTACCTGATGCAAGATCCCAACCTCTCTTTCCAGAGATCTCAAGGGGATAGATCCAAAGGACCCAGAAATGAGGCCGCAGAAGGTCTCCTGAAATAAAGGCAGCAGAGCAGCAGAGGCCAGAGCGCACGTCTCACAGTGATCCCTGCACGAGGCAGTAGCTGTGAGGAGCAGACTTTGTCATTGTCTACGTGGCCAAGTTCTCTCGAGAACAGCCAGGCTGACATGTTAGAGTTTTTCTTCAACGTATAAGAAAACAGAAGTAACAGGATGAATGGGGTTGACAGAAAGACTCAATAGACTGGGGTCTTAAGTAAGCCCTATGATACAAGGAGTCATATTTTTCCTCCTCTGATGGAAAGTCAGATATCCCAACAGCATGGGTACATGGCTGCTACAATCCCAGTTTTTCTTTTAAGACGTATATATTTCATCCTGAGGAGAAAAACAATTGCCAACACATTAAATGCTACCAGAACTTGTAAAGAAAGACCCTCCTGGTCAGGTGTGCCACAGTGCCAAGCACACACTGTATGTAAAGCAGTACTTTTTAGCCTGTGAGGAAAACTGTTTATAATGTCCCCCCAACCTAGTGCTTGAAAACAAGCCCTCACCCTCTCTGAATATATAAATGGTGAAATGTTGATTTTTTTTTTTCTTAAAACCTAAACCCTCCAAAAGAAAACTGATTTGTTTCTCTCTTTAAAAAAAAAAAAAATCAACAAAGCCACTCAGAACACAACTCCACCTTGCTGCACTTGAACTCCAAATGTGTTCTTAAGGGAAACAGGGTTGACAGCCCAGGGAGCTGAAGGTCCCATTAGCAGTCATCTACACCCATTACCTTGTCTCTCTGGATTTCCTTCAACGCCACTGTTCCAACACTCTTGGTAAAGAGAATATGACAGACAGATTCTGAAATTTGCATGTAGATACTTCTTGAAAGTCAAAATGCTTCAAGATGTGCCTGCGAGGACTGGCTGGTTGGTTTCTGGGATACGGGAAGGTCCATGGTATCACCTCTTTTCTTTTCTTCCTTTCCTTCCTTTTCTCTCTCTCTCTTTCTATCTTCCTTCCTCCCTTTTTCCCTCCCTCTTTCTTTCTTCTTTGTCTTTTTCTCTTTCTCTTCCTCCATCCATCTTTCTTTCTTTCTTTCTTTCTTTCTTTCTTTCTTTCTTTCTTTCTTTCTTCTTTCTTTCTTTCACAAGCCCAACAGATGGGCCTATTTTTAAAAATATTTTATCTATTTATTTATTTGAGAGAGATAGAGAGAATGGGCACGTAATGGCCTTCAGCCACTGCAAATGAACTCCAGATGCTTGTACCCCCTTGTGCATCTGGCTTATGAGGGTCCTGGAAAATTGAACCAGGATCCTCTGGCTTTGCAGGCAAATGCTTTAACAGCTCAGCCATCTCTCCAGCCCCTGGTCCTTTTTTTTTTTTTTTTTTTTTTTTTTTTTTTAAATGAGAGAGAGAGAATTGGTGTACGAGGATCTTCAGTCACTGCAATCAAACTCCAGATGTGTGCACCATCTTGTGTGCATGTGCAACCTTGCAAGCCTGCTTCACCTTGTTGGTCTGGCTTACGTGGGACCTGGAGAATAGGACATGGGTCCTTAGGCTTTTCAGGCAAGAACCTTAACTGCTAAGCCATCTTTTCAGCTCTTCTTTCCTTCCTTCCTTTCTTTCTCTCTTCCTCCCTCTCTCTTTCCCTCCCTCCCTCTTTCTTCCTTCTTTTCTTTCCTTCTTTTTTTCTTTCTTTCTTTCATTTCTTTCTTTCTTCCTTCCTTCTTTCTTTTTGCCTACGTGTGTGTATGTTATGTATGCATGTGTGCATACATATTTGTATGTGTGTGTTCCTGTGTGCAAGGTGTGCAACTATATGTGTACACATGCATATGAAGGCCAGAGCTTGACAACGGGTGTTTTCCTAGATTGCTTTCCTCCTTTATTTACCGAGGCAGCATCTCTCATGTGAACCTAGAACTCACTGATCTGGCTATCCTAGCTTGCCAGCTTGCCTTGGGAATCTCCTGTCTATGCCTCCCAAATGCTGATATTACAGGCGGGCTTCCATACCTTCCCAGCATTTATTGGGTCTTGGGGCTCCAAATGTTGAAATTAATATCATCTCTAAATTTTTTCTGGCTTTTCCAATAAAACACAAACCCTAATTCTCCTTTTATACTGAACTGTGTCTATTATTGAAAAAGGATATATAGGGCTGGAGAGATGGCTTAGTGCATAAGGTATATGCCTGCAAAGCCTAAGGATCCAGGTTCAATTCTTCAGGTCTCACGTAACCCAGATGCACATGGTGGTGCCTGTGTCTGGAGTTCATTTGCAGTGGCTGGAAGCCCTGACACAACCATTCTCCTTCTCTCTGTGTCTCTAATAAATAATAAATAAAAATAAATCCTTTTAAAGATACCAGACACCTGCCATAATATTAACAGCTCCCCATTGGCATGGTGTGGTGTGAGCCTGGTTCCAACCCTCCATCTCATTAGCACTGAGAGTTGGGAGTGTTAGCCAGTGTGAAGTGACCAGTGCTCCTGTCTCAGATGCAAGAGAGGGAAATGGGAATTTCAAGAGCAAGACAATCTTCAGTTAAACAAAAGGATAAGCCGGGCGTGGTGATGCATGCCTTTAATCCCAGCACTCGGGAGGCAGAGGTAGGAGGATTGCCATGAGTTTAAGGCTACCCTCAGAGTGAATTCCAGGTCAGCCTAAGCTAGAGTGAGACCCTACCTCGAAAAACCAAAAAAAGAAAAAAAAGGATATACCCATCCCATGGGTCATTTATTACTAAATACTGCAGAATGCTGGCTGGGGACAAGGTGCTCTCAAGATATCTAATTCAGATTCTATCTGGCTAGGAGTCTTGGGACCTAATCACAAAGATATGGCAAGAATCCCTAAGCCTATGGTCCTGACATACCTTCCTAAAACCTGAACATTTGACAATCTCTCCCTATTGCCCCCTTTGCAAAGTAAGTATAGCTGGAGAATAGTGTTATAGAGGTCCGTTCTGACTAGGGTTCCTGGCCCAACAATTTAGACTGAAGCCAGTCTATGTTACACAAATTGATCAATTTTCTTTTATTAAATCCTCTTGCTGAAATTCTCACATGATCAATTATACATCTGAGGGGAGTATATTCTGGAGCCCTGAAAAGATTTGCCACATTCTGGGGAGAGAGAAAGGGAGAGACTTGTGAGATATTCAAATAGGGACAGGTGGAAGTCTTCGGACTTCCTTAGCTATGGCTCCTTCTTTATCATATACAAATGTTCGCTCTCACTGCTGACTCCTTACAAACGCTCACCAAACCAGTTATTACAAATGCTCAGTGATCAAAGTACATGTTAATTTAAAGTCCCTGGAAACCAACTAAAGAACTATAAAGGTTTCAGAAACCAAGATAAAGACCACTACTGTGGTATGGCAAATAGCCTAAGACGAAGTTTCTGAAACTAGAACAAGGCCAAAAAAAAAAAAAAAAAAAAAAAAACCTATGCAGTGGGGCAACTGGTCTGCAGTCCCCGTGTTGTGCTGTACAAGCTGACACTCATCACATCTTAGAAACTGCCATGGGGCCTGTGAGTGTGGCATGATCAGCAACTCAACGCAAAGTTCTCAATGCAGGTAAAACCCGAGAGCCCTGTCAGAAACCAAGGAGAAAAGCACCATCGTGGCATAACCAGCAATGCCAAACTCAGTTTCCGTGGTGCTTGATTCATACTCCAAACAAGGTTTTGGACCCAAATCTTCAAATGCCATCGAGCTGGGTAGAACAACTCCACACACCAACTGGGTGAGCTTGGGCCAGGGATTGTTCAAGTTCTAAATCAACGATCACAATCAAATGAACACCATTCCAAAATAAAGAATAAGAGGGGAAGAGGTGCTACCATTCCAGTGGGGAGAATAATAATGACAGGACAGAACCTGACCAATCATGGCTGACATAGAGGCAAAGGTTCAGGTGTCCACTTCTCACCCAAGAGGAAGGTCCACTCTATCCACTCTAATTGTCACCATTGACCATTTCCTTCCAAGTGCCCCTTTCCCTCTACGAAGTAGCCCTTTATGGTCACCAAGTGTTACCAATCGCCTGCCTGGAGTCCTTTACCTCTATTCAGACAGAAATAGTGGATAGGCAAGGAGACATCGTTCCACCGACAGCAATCCTGGACCAGTGTGTGCTCAAGGCTTGGGCTGGGCTGAAAAAACCTGGCAGCCTGCAGTTCTAAACCCTGAAAGCCAGGGGCCTACTGCATCTGGATTTAGAGCCAGAAGTGCGGCTCTATGCACTCATGTGGAAGGCTTATTCCTCTGGGATTTCTTCTAGCCATAGTGAACATCAGCGACAGACAGCAGCATGAAGCAGCAGGTGATGGCTTCTCGTGTTTCGACTTTTGTATCTAAGGTCAGAATCCTGATGTCCCATCCGTTAATATCATCAGATTGAATTCTTACAACCTCATAGGATTCATGTTATACCATATTACTCTCGTTTTATAGATGTGGAAACCGAGGCACAGTGCTTTGCTGTTTCCTTCCCTGCCTCCAATCACCCCTGTTTCCTTATGAGGAAAACCTCTCTGGTTAAACTGGTCTAGGGAACAAAGAGGGCAGCCACCAGGTCCTTCCCAAAGGGTCCTAGAAGGAAAAGTCACTCCTGGACTCTCAGAGCTGCCTCCAGCCTGGTTTTAAAACAGGTGTAGAGCTGGAGAGATGGCTTAGTGGTTAAACACTTGCCTATGAAGCCTAAGGACCCTGGTCCGAGGCTCGATTCTCCAGGACCCACGTAAACCAGATGCACAAGGGGATGCATGCATCTGGAGTTCGTTTGCAGTGGCTGGAGGCCCTGGCGCACCCATTCTCTCTCTCTCTCTGCCTGCCTATTTCTGTATCTCTCTCTCTCTCTCTCAAATAAATAAATAATAAAATATTTAAAAAAAATAAAAATAAAAAAATAAAATAAAATAGGTGTAAAGTGAAATGAGACTTAAGAGAATGCCATGGCCTCTTGACACTGTAAATAAACTCCAGATACATGCATGACTTTGTGCATCTGGCTTTATGTGGATTCTGGGGAATTGAACCCAAGCTGGCAGGCTTTGCCATCTCCCCAGCCTCTCAGCCCCACTTCTAACCAAATTCTGTTTCCTGTTCTGCCTTCACACCTTAGCTGCCATGGTAGACTGTACCCTCCAAACAGTGAGCCCAAATCCTTCCTCTTTGAAGTTGCTTCTATCAGATATTTTGTCACATTGACAAGAAAGGTAACTAGTGTACTACTGGCGGACAAACACCATGTCGCAGAGCACGTCCTGTGCCTGAATTGTGAATGGCACCAGGGGCTCTGATTTTCCTCCGACACCAACCAGGTTGAAAGTGAGAAAACAGAGGGGCTGACATGGGCAGGAGGCTACAGGGAAGCTTGGGCCCTCTAGCTTGCCCCAGCATCAAGCTTCAATGGCTTTGCGTTCTTGAATGGAAGGATTATGTCTGAAAGCGGGCTTCAGCAGGGGCCTGCCCCAGTGCTCCTGTGGACTTGGTGTCCTGTCCTCAAAGCTGACTCTGCAGGAGAGAGTCCTTCACGGGAAGAGTAGAACATGGGACTCAACCCTGCCTTTCTGGCATTTCTGACCATGTGGTTTTGCTGCGTGTCACAACCACACTTGAATCTCCTTCATCTTTCCCTCCCACTACACTCTCCATCCCGCGAGTCTGCAACTCTGTCGTGTTGGCCCATGCCCTGTGCCCTTTCCACTGGGTCTAGACAGCAGCATCGCACCTACCTCTCTCCTCCCACTCGGCTGACACAGAGCTCTCTGTCTTCCTGTGGAATGCAGTAGCAATTCTGAGCATGGCGCTGGACAAGAAGTCCAGTCCCCTATAAACTTTTTATAGTTCAGGAAAATAAACATGTGGTTTCAGGTCTTTACATAGGCGGTACTCACTTGAGTTTGAGCTGGCTTTATAGAACTACGAAAGAAAATATTGGTAGAGCTAATAAATTTCAGAGCCAACCAAGGCATAGTAGTCAAGAAATTTCGGGGGAGGGGGCGTTGATGACTTAGGAGATAACAAGAGGAGTGTCTAATAGCTGTCGTTCACGCTTATTCTCCGAATCTATCTGGCTGAGAGATATAGCTAGACTCCTGGCTTCCCTGGCACAGGGAACCAGCTCAGGATAGTGGGGAGGGGCCGCCATGGCATTTCCCCACTGCCAGGAACCCTGGGGAGGCTTTTACAGGTGAGGAAGTAGGGTCTAAAGAGAGGAAATGATCTGCTGTGTCACACAGTTCATTAGAGTTGGGAACCAGTGTACGACTCACTTAAGCGACTCTCCAGACATCGGCTCTGTGATGGCCCCAGGTGGGGAGAGAGCTGGAAGGCCACCGGATGGAGGTGTGCAAGGAACATGGCTATAAGAGAGGTCTGGGAGCCATTTCTGAGGTTCCCTTTCTGGGCTTGTGGGGAGCAGAGACCCTGGGAGGAGGAAGAGTGATTATGAGGTTTCTGATGGGAGCACCAGGTATATAAAGAATGAGGACAAGTGGTCTGGAGAGATGGCTCAGCAGTGAAGGCGCTTGCCTGCAAAGCCAAGGGACCTCGGTTTGATTCCCCAGGACCCATGTAAAAATATTTTTTAAAAAGAATAAGTAATATTGTTCTCATTATTTTTTCTATGTGTATTGTGTGGATCTATGTATGCATGTTTGTATGTGTGTGGTCACACATGTGTGCACATGCATGTGGGGTCAGAAGTAGACATCTGATGTTTCCCTGTATTACCTTCTATTTATTTATTTTTAAATTTATTTTATTTTATTTATTTACAGACAGAGAGAGAGAGAAAAAAAAAAGAGAGAGACAGAGAGATGGGCACACCAAGGCCTCTAGCCCTTGCAAATGAACTCCAGATACATATGCCTCTTTGTGCACCTGGCTTTATGTGGATAATGGGGAATCAAACCCAGGTCATTAGGCTTTGCAGGCAAGTGCCTCCATCGCTGAGCCATCTCTCCAGCCCCACTTTACTTATTTAGACAGGGCATCTTGCAGGGCTTAGAACTTGCCAGTTCTGCTGGTATAGCTAACCAGTCTTCCTCCCCAGCACTGGCATTTAAGTGCATAGCATGACGTCTGGAATTTTCCATGGGTTCTGGCCATCTGAACCCAGGTCCTCATGCTTGTGCAGCAAATAGTTTAACCACTGAGCCATCTCCCCAGCCCCTTGCCACCATTTTAAAGCCTTAACTCTGTGCCTTAGAACCTGCTTTCACTCCACAGAATCCTCAAAGCCCTGAGATGCCCACATTACAATCACCAATTCATACCTGTTAAGTGCAGGACCAGTGTTGAAGGCCTGCATGGAAGGCGGCTCCCAGGAGCAGGCAGTGGGAAGCAAACAAGGAGGTTGAGTTAGAATGAGCTAAATGTGAGGACTGGGTGATGGCCAAAGACCCAGGTCCAACCATCAGAGTAAGATAGAGGAGCAGGGCTGCCTGCGAAGAGGTGCACTGAGCTGATTTCTTGGGTGAAGAGAAGTGGGGTAAAGGGTGGAGAAAGAACAGGCAGAGATCAGTTGCTCCAGGCATCCAGGGGTCACCTGGGGTTCTGAAGGTGGGTTGGGCTTCACTGGTTATGGAGAGGAGGCCGTATCCCACTGGGATGTCTCTGATCTGGAGGGTGACACCGTGAGTTTCCAGTGGGAGAAAGGCAGTCCCCCGGCTGACAGGGACTCTGGAGCCACGTGGAAGCACCTGTCCTGCTCTGTTTCTGGCCACACACCCTCCAGGCCCGTAGTGATATCAGAGTGAAACCGCCCCACAGCTGGGCCTTCCCTACAAAGCAGAATTTCCTTTTCTGAGAACGTGTTCTGAGGACGTAACGAGGGGTGTGTATGTAAAGATTCATTGCAGTTTTATAAACCCTTCAAGGTGAGGGATGGAGTGCTTTGTGAAGTACAGACAGCATGAGCAAATTGGGGATCTTCATGACGTTCTGGACCGACTGTTAAGACTTCATTGGCAGAGTAATAACAGTAGATTGAGAGAATTTTTAAAAATACTTTTATTTTATTTGAGAGAGAGAGAGAAGAGGCAGATAAAGAGAGAGTATGGGAGTGCTAGGGCCTAATCATGGCAAACAAACTCTAGACGCATGCGTCACCATGTGCATCTGTCTTATGTGGGTCCTGGGGAATCCAGCCTGGGTCCTTGCGCTTGGCAGGCAAGTGCCTTAACTGCTAAGCCATCTCTCCAGCCCAGATTGATAATTTTTTTTGCAAAGAATATAATAAGGATATGTGTATGTATATATAATAGAAAAATACTGCGTTTGTCAGGCAATTAGAAGTCTCTTTGCAATGTGGGATCTTGGTAGAGGATTTATTATTTTTCATAATAGCAAGTTGGCTTCTTTGTGTGTGTGTGTATCTGTGTTTGTATGTGGGTGCATGTATGTATGTATGTGGGGGATGAGTTTGCACATGTGTGTGCATGTGTGTTACAGTATGTGGTGGTTTGAGTGGAAAGTGTCCCTGTGGCCTCATGTGTGTGTGACTAAGCCTTCCACTTAATCTCCAGCTGCTGGAGCCTTTGAGAGTTGGAGCCTTGCTCGAGGAGGTGTTGTTGGGATTGGGTCTTGGGGTGTGTGTTAGTCAGGGTTCTCTAGAGGAACAGAACAGATAGAATGACTTGTATTAAAAAGGAATTTATTGGATTAGCTTACAACAGTCCAGCAATAGCAGGTTGCAGGCCTGAGAGTCAATGAACCCGGTAGCTGCTCAGTCCACGAGGCTGGAGGCCTCAGCAGTGTCAAGCTGGCACTGAAGGCTGGAGGCTGGCAGTCCACGCTGGTCTTCAGTCCAAGGCTGGAGGCCTCCTGAGCTGGCATAGGCTGGCATCCTCCACGCTGGTCTTCAGTCCACGAGGCTGGAGGCCTCAGCAGTGTCAAGCTGGCACTGAAGGCTGGAGGCATCCTGGAGAGATGCTGCTCTTCAGTCCACGCTGGTCTTCAGTCCACGAGGCTGGATGCCTCAGCACTGTCAAGCTGGCACTGAAGGCTGGAGGCTTCCTGGAGAGACGCTGCTCTTCAGTCCACGCTGGTCTTCAGTCCACGAGGCTGGAGGCCTCAGCAGTGTCAAGCTGGCACTGAAGGCCTGGAGGCTTCCTGGAGAGATGCTGCTCTTCAGTCCATGCTGGTCTTCGGTCCATGCTGGAAAGCAGCGAGCAGCAAGCAGAGAACAAGGAGCAGCACCTGCAGCCAGTGGGAGGAGGGGACACTTTTCTTCCCAGAGCTTCTTTAGATAAACCAGCCTCCCCCTCTGAGAGGGGCTGCCCACTCTGGAGGAAAGGCTCACCCCTGGGGGAAGGATTCTTCCTTTAGTCAATCCTTCCTAGAGGCAACCTCAGAGACCCACTCAAGAGGAATGTCTGGATTCCTAAACAGATCAAATTGACACAAACTTAACCATCACAGGGTGTTATAACCCAAGCCCAGTTGCTGCACTTAGCTTCCTCTGTTCTCACCCTGCTGCTGTGGAGATATGACCCCTGGCTGTCTGCTGCTGCCATCCTCAAACCTCCACTCAAAGCTGTAAGTCAGAAATAAACCCTTTCTTTCCATCCTTTCTACTTATGTATTGATTTGTATTTTAAGACTGTTTTTATTTTTTTAGTTTCTGATTTTTCGAGATAGGGTCTGACTCTAGCCCAGGCTGACACTGGAATACACTATGTAGTCTTAGGCTGGCCCCGAACTCACAGCGATCCTTCTACCTCTGCCTCCCTGGGGGCTGGGCTTAAAGGCGTGCGCCACCACTGTGCCTGGCTTGATTTATATTTTGCATTATTTATATTTTGGGCGCATGCCACAAACGATCAAATACAGACTTGCTCCTTGGGGTGTGACAGGAAGTGTTCCTCCTGGTCTCATCGAGTGATGTGGCTCTGAGGGTCAGGAATGGTGATAACAGCATCTTCTCCTGGAAAGTAGGTGGAGCAGGGAGACTCCCTGGACTTGGGACGTGGACAGTGGGGGATGCCAGAGACACTTCTGTCCTATCCTAGTTCTGCCCTTCTGAGCCAGGCTCCTAGTCTTCCCAGGTCTAGCCAGTCACCCCCAAACATGCTGTTGTTTTAGGAGGGCTGAGGGCAGACAGCCCTGACCTGGCTCCTGCGGGGGGGGGGGTGTCCTCCTGTCATTATTAGGATCTCCATGTCATTTTTCCATGATTTTAGGCTTCTGCTCCAGCTAAGTAAGGTCTCTGTGTGGAAACAAATAGGGAGAAAGGTATAGCCAGCCAGAGGCAAGCCAGCCTCTATGGTATGGAGGGATAGCTCTGTCTCAGGGTGGATTTAAGTTTGCTTTAATGTTTAGAAGGAAGGCCTCTGGGGGCTAAGGACTCTCTGCCCTTTTTTTTGGCTTGGATGTTGAAGGGAGGGAGGGAAGGATAGACTGGCAGAATGAAGAGAATGAAGGGATGTGTCACATGGAAGATACACAGCGATAAGGAGATGGGGTGGCTCAGAAGCAGAGAGGCTGGGAATATAAAAAGCCAACACCAGGGATGGACGCAGGCAAGAATGGGACAGGGGGTGACAGCACAGAAGTTACCTGCCCATCCCCCTCTGCTCCAGGCTCTGCGGCGCTCAGGCCTGCCCACTCACATATGGGCCTAATCCAGGTAGAGTGAAATCTTGCATTGCTCTGCGTAAAAATTATTGCTTTGGATAATGAAATCTTTGTCATTGGAAACTCCAGGTGGGGGAGGGGCGGGGACGGCCCTTCAAGCGTGACTTATGGGCAGTGCAGTGATGGAAATGAATTCTTCATCGCACAGTAGAGCAGGATGAGGGTGACTCCTAAGAAGTGGGCCTCTCGTGCAGCTGGTCCCCAGGGCAGGGTGGCGGTGGGGACTCGCTGGGGGTGGGGAAGAGCTGGGTGATAAGGAGTTACAGGCATGCTCTGTTCTCAGAGTTTTCTGAGGATTTGCCTGAGCTGGCAAAGCATTTCAGGGCACTGCAGACTGAGTGCTTCTAAAGAAAAAAAAAAAAAAACAAACCATAAGAGCGCTATGAAGTGAGCTGTCTTTCTTTTTTCATCTCTAAGCCCTAAACTTATATCCACATAAAGACTCCCAAACTCTTTCTCTCTATATCTGCCCTCTCTCTCAAATAAATCAATAAAATATTTTTAAAAATATTTTTAAAGCTTTTTTTATTTTTATTTTTTATTTTTGGAGAGAGACACAGAGAGAGACAGAGAGAGAGAGAGAGAGAGGAAGACAGATAGAGATGGGCGCACCAGCAGCCTCTCAGCTGCTGTGAACGAAATCCAGATGCGTGCGCCCCCTTGTGGGCAAGTGCGGCATTGCGCCCTTGCGTCACTTTGCATCTGGCTAAACGTGGGACCTGGAGATTGGAACCGCTGGAGATTGGAACCACTGGAGATTGGAACCAGCTTTCTTAGGCTTAGGAGGCAGGCACCTTAACCCCTAAGCCATCTTTCCATCCCTAAAAATATTTTAAAAGGGCTGGAGAGATGGCTCAAGCGGTTAAGGTGCTTGCCTGTGAAGCCTGAGGACCCAGGTTCAATTCCCCAGGACGCACGTAAGCCAAGATGCACAAGGTGGCGCATGCATCTGGAGTTCATTTGCAGTGGCTAGAGGCCCTGGTGTGGGCCCATTTACCCCACTCTCTCTCTGCCTCTTTCTCTCTCTCAAATAAATAAATAAATAAATAAATAAATAAATAAAAATATTTTTAAGACTCTCAAAGCACTTGTATGTCCAAGGGCAAGTACTGCTGTGAACCCCCCTGGCTGTGACACTTTTCCTCCGAGAAGCTTACCATGCAGCCGGTTTTGTATTTCTTCGATCCTCTGGCCTCTCTACGGGACAGTCAAAGGAAACACGTCACTGAATCCACTGGATGAAGGAGTTTAGCCATGGGCCGATGATCCTGAACGTGATGAACTATATGGAACCAACAGCCTTGGGCCCAGTCTCAGGTCTCCAGGGCCTGGGGTCCAACTCTGGGTCTTTTTTTTTCTTTCCATTTCGTGGCAACGCCTTAGCTGTGTGGAACGAGGGTCCTCATGCTTTATAGGGCTGTGCTGTTTTTGTTCCCCTGAAGCCTGAGCATGAGAGGTGGTAGAAAAGGGTAAAAGATCTCACAGGAGTGCGGTTGGAGCCTGGTCAGAGCAAGCCCCTGCAAGCAAACTGCACAAGCTGATCTGATTTCTAGCGGCCATATGAAGAAGGAAGCGGAGGTGCAGGAATTCCCTCCCGAGGGCTGCTGTGATGCACCAGCGTCACAGGGTGGGCTGAGCACCTGTCCCCTGTTCTGATGTGGGGCTCCCAGGCCCTGGAGGTGCAGGGGGTTTAGTGGTATGGAGTCTCTTTGACACAAAAACGCAGGTCCTAGGCTGGTGCTTATAGGTTGCCAGACATTTAGCCTGTCCTTTGCCATCCTGGCAGCCATTGGGTCCCAAGGCCTCATTTGGCCTGAAGTGAGACCAGGGGAGAGACGAAAGCCAATGCGAAATTAATTAAACCAGGAGTGGGGATTTATGCCTGTGATCCAAGCATTTGGGAAGCTGAATCAGGAGGCTTGTGAGTTCAAGGCTAGCCTAGACAACATAGTAAGTTCCTGGCCAACCTGAGCTATAGGGTTGAGAACATGTTTCAAAGAAAAAAAAAAATCTCCCTCCCAAAAACATTCAAAGGAAGAAGAACAAGAAAGATAAATACAGAGAGAGAGAGAGAGAGAGGGATACATAACATAAATAAAAAGTAAGTTTGGTATAGAAGAAATAGTGAACCTCTTACTTACTTTACGTTTGGCTTGAACCCCCACTACTGCTCTTTCCTGGCATAACCCAAGAACATGGGTTCATAGGCAGAAACAGGGGCAGGCTCACCTTCAGCTCCTGTTATTAGTGTTAGTTTTTTCTCTCTTCTTCTTCTCTCTCTCCCTCCCTCCTTCTCTCTCTCTCTCTCTCTCTCTCTCTCTCTGTGTGTGTCCATCTTATGCAAAGAATTGAAGAAAGATGCATACAAATACTGAAGTAGCCAGAAACTTAAAAAATACATTATTTATTTATTCATTTGCATACAGGGTATGTGTGTGTGTCAGTACTCCAGGGTCTCTAGCTGCTGCGAATGAATGCCAGACGCTTGCATCACTTTTTGCATCTACTTTTATGACGGTGCTGGGGAATTGAACTCTGACCAGCAAGCTTTGCAAACAAGCACCTTTAACCGCTGAGCCATCTCCCCAGCCCCAAGAAACTTTATTAAGAGCAAAGTGATACTATAGGTTTGGATACACTGCCAAGGGCGCAGTGGACCACCTTAGTGGAGAATACTCAAGGGTCCCAGGAACTGCCCTGGGGTTCCTCTGTATAGGATTTTTGGGAGAGGATGGGCTGGTTGCTAGCAGCATAGTTTTAGATGGTCGTGGGGTTTGCGTGATAGGTTTGCATTATATAACATTTTTTTCTATTGTGCATATTCCTACCCATGATACATCCGAAATTAATAATATGGATGCCTAGTTATGAAAAGGCATTAGGGGCTGAAGCCATGGCTTAGTGGTTAAACCACTTACCTGTGAGGCCTAAGGACTCAGGTTCGATTCCCCAGAACCTATGTAAGCCAGATGCACATAGTGGCGCATGAGACTGGAGTTTGTTTGCAGTGGCTAGAGGCCTGGGCGTGCCCATTCTCTAGCTCTCTATCTGCCCCTCTCTCTCTCTCTCCAATAAATTAATAAAATATATTTTTACAAAAGGCATTAGATGCTGAAAAGGGCTTTCTCGCTAAAAGTTCACTTAGAGGACACAGTTTGCCTTACTGCACATGTAGCCCCCTGCCGTGCTGACCCTGGATCTAGCTATGATTATGTTTGAGTAAGGTACTGATCCCAAATAATGGTCACCAAGGGAAGGAGAAAACCAATGCATTGTTCGGGGCCAGGTGTACATGCAGCTATGGAAGGTAGGGTCTTAGGTGGCCAGGTGCACTGTATAGAAGGTGTGTTTACTGCTCAGGCCTATCTGAATGACTCTGTATGCTTGCCTGCCTCAGCCCCGTAGGGATCCACGGAGCTCTCTGGCCCAGGAATGGGGAGCAACTTGTTCTCGTTTTAGCACTACAAGTCCTGGGCCCCCCTCGGTGCTGGGCCAACTGGGACTGTGGGTCTTATTCTCACCTTGCATCACCCGACTATACGGGTGGGTATTTGTCTAGGAGGTGCTGCCAGCTCCCTGAGAGCTTGCCAGTCCTGCGTATGAGGTGCCTCAGACTTCTCTAGGCATGGCTCTTCCTCTGCTCCTCTTCCGGAAGGCAAAGGATGGCCCCAGGTAGTCTTCACTTCCAACCTGCACCCCTGCTCCCCCAGGGGAGCAGGCTTCTCACTTGGGACAGAGAGGGGAAATCCACACACAGCATGCTTGAACTGTTCTGGAACGCTCTGTGTAGTAAGCATTTCAAATGGTTCTGACCTGGAGGGGCTGCAGAGCATCTCCTCAGGAAGGTTCTTCTGAGATGTTGGGAAGCACAGCTCTTTGAATTCAGGACTTAAAGAAAGCTTCCTGGGGGCCCTTCCTCAGCACCTTCTCTGAGAATGGTGCCTCCTCCATGTAGAAAGCCTTCCCTCCAGACAGGGAGGGCTTCTCCACATGGATATTCTGTTTCATTAAATATATATATATATGGGCTGGAGAGATGGCTTAGCGGTTAAGGCACTTGTCTGCAAAGCCAAAGGACCCAGGTTTGATTCCCCAGGACCCATGTAAGCCATATGCACAAGGGGGTGCATGTGTCTGGAGTTTGTTTGTAGTGGCTGGTGGCCCTGGCTCACCCATCCTCTCTCTCTCTCTCTCTCTCTCTCTCTCTCTCTCTCTCTCTCTCTCTACCTGCCTATTTCTGTATCTCTCTCAAATAAAAATTTACATATATATATATATATATACATAATTTATTTGTGTTAGAGGCAGAGAGGCAGAGAGTGAGTATGGGTGTGCCAGAGCTCTTGCCAACTTCAGACGCATGCATCACTTTGTGCATCTGGCTTTATGTGGGTCCTGAGAATCGAACCTGCACTGTCAGGCTTTGTTAGCAAGCGCCTTTAACTGCTGATCCATCTCTCCAGCCCAATATGCTGCTTTAAATCTGTCTAAAAGTCAAGACCAGGAGCCTCGGGTAACTGTGTTTGCTGCTGCTGACAGAAATAGTCTATGAGGGCTTAGCAGATAAGTGCTAGCAGATAAGTGCTTAGCTTATCTTATCTGCTAACTTAACTTATCTGGCTAACTTATCTGCTAACTTATCTGGCTTACTTATCTGCTTACTTATCTGCTAACTTATCTGGCTTACTTATCTGCTAACTTATCTGCTAACTTATCTGGCTAACTTATCTGCTTAACTTATCTGCTAACTTAACTTATCTGGCTTAGCAGATAAGTGCTTACCTGTGAAGCCTAAGGACTCCAGTTCAAGGTTTGATTCCCCAGGACCCACATTAGCTAGATGAACAAGGGGTCGCATGCATCTGGAGTTCGTTTGCAGTGGCAGGAGGCCCTGGCGTGCACATTCTCTATCTATCCTCCTCTTTCTCTGTCTGTCCATTGCTCTCAAATGAATGAATGAATAAATAAATAAATAAACCAAAAAAATTAAACGCTGGGAGTGGTTTATGCCTTTAATCCCAGCACTTGGGAGGTGGAGGTAGGAGGATCACCATGAGTTCGAGGCCACCCTGAGACTACATAGTGAATTCCAGGTCAGTTTGGACTAGAGCAAGACCCTACGTTGAAAAACCCAAAAAAAAAAAAAAATTAAAAAAAGAAATAGTCTATGATTTAAACCCATTCTGGGCAAGCGCCAATACCAGCCTCAACAAAATGATGCTGATTAAGTGCAGGCTAAAACCTCCACAGGGGAGACTGTACAGGCAGGGAAGGGGCAGTAAGCGGGGTGAGGGCCAGCAGGAGAGGAGGAACGCATACTGACTTAGAAAGAACCTGTCTCAAAATAGCAAGAGCTGGGCTGGAGAGATGGTTTAGCGGTTAAGGCGCCTGCCTCCTAAGCCTAAGAACGCTGGTTCCAATCTCCAGCGGTTCCAATCTCCAGGTCCCACGTTTAACCAGATGCAACCTGATGCAAGGGCTCAATGCTGCACTTGACCACAAGGGGGCGCACACATCTGGATTTCGTTTGCAGCAGCTGAGAGACTGCTGGTGAGCCCATTCTCTATCTGTCTCCCTCTCTCTCTCTCTGTCTGTCTCTCTCTAAAAAAATAAAAAATAAATAAAAATATAGCAAGAGCTACTGAGAGACGAAAAGAAAAGACGGGGTGGGGACATTAATCTACTTAAATGGCCTTTAGGCACTTTTGAAGGTCCTTTACCTGTAACCAAATGCTGTGTTAGTTCCACTTAATCCCTGTGTGTGTGTGTGTGTGTGTGTGTGTGTATTATGTAGACATGCGTGTGCATGCATCGTGTGGACACACACATGTGTGCAAGTGCACAGGGAGTGTTTTCCTTAGATCCATGTCCTCTCATTGGACTGAAGTTTACCAATTAGGCTAGACTAGCTGCCGGGCAAGCCCCGGGGATTCTCATGCCTCAGAGGCAAGCATGTTAGTAGCTGAGCCACTTCCCCAGCCCCTCTTCTTAATTCTTCATGTTGGACCAGACAAAACCTCAAACCTCCAATGGCCTGTCTCTGGTTGTGTGCTCTCAGAAGAGTAAAGCTGCGTTCAGGGTGGCCTTGAACTCATGAAGATCCTCCTACCTCTGCCTCCTGGGTGCTGGGATTAAAGGTGTGCACCACCACACTTGGCCTGAGAGTTTCTATTATTATTAATTCCATCACTTTCTAGTTACGTCATGAAGAAACGGCCTTTTTATTAGCCCCAGGGTCCCTCTGTTCCCATGGCCAGGGCAGAATAAGGAGGCACCTGAGTTACATTCCCAAGTTACATTCATTTCTGAACACTGTCACCCAACACTTTGATGTCACTCAAGAAATGGAGTAGATCTTTCCTGAGCCCCCCTTCTGAGCCTACGTGCCCCACCCTTTCCCGCTGGGGTGATGGTCTTTCTTTTAGTTGCCAGAGCTCAGATCTGCGCCTCCCCCAACAACACATCTTCTGTTGGACTCCCAGAGGGCAGTGCGGGCCCTGGCTTCTGCGTCCTCAGCCTGACGGAGTGCCCTTGTGTCCTTTCTTCTGCTTCTTCTTGCTCACAGCTGCCCTTCTCTGTGCCTTCTATTTTTTAAAATTTTTTTATTATTTTTTTTGGAGAGAGACACAGAGAGAGACAGACAGAGAGGGAGAGGAAGACAGAGATGGGTGCGCCAGCAGTGTCTCAGCTGCTGAGAACGAAATCCAGATGCGTGCGCCCCTTGTGGTCAAGTGCAGCATTGCGCCCTTGTGTCACTTTGCATCTGGCTAAACGTGGGACCTGGAGATTGGAACCGCTGGAGATTGGAACCAGTGTTCTTAGGCTTAACCCCTAAGCCATCTCTCCAGCCCGCCTTCTATTTTTTAATACTTTTATTTATTTATTTGCAAGCAGAGGCAAATACAGATGGAGAACATGGGTGCACCAGGGTCTCCAGTCACTGCAAACAGACTCCAGATGCATGCACCATTTTGTGCATCTGACTTTATGTGGGTCCTGGGGAATTGAACTTGTGTCCTTAGGCTTTGCAGGCAAGCTCTTTAACTGCTGAGCCATCTCTCCAGCCTCTCTGCACCTTCTTTAAGTTAATCAAATTGACTATACATGGCTGATGTGACCTCTAGAGCCAGAGGAATGGATTCCCTGCTAACACTCAGCTGGTATTCCCAACACGTCTTCCAGGCGCACGAGGACCCCATGCTCCTGTCCTTTTGGAACCAGGCTTGGCCATGTGACATGCCTTGGCCAGTAAAATGTGAACCTAAGTGGTGGATGTCACTTCTGGATGAAAGCTTTAAGCACCAGTGAGTTTCCACGTGTGACTTTTCCTCGGTGGTGGTGACAGCCCCGGTAGCAGATACATGAGTATTGGGGGTTGGACTAGCATGTCAACACACATTTGAAAAAATGTTCTGCTGGGCGTGGTGGTGCACCCCTTTAGTCCAGCATGTGGGAGGCAGAGGTGGGAGGATCTCTGAGTGAGTTCAAGGCCACCCTGAGACTACATAGTGAATTCCAGGTCAGCCTGGGCTACAGTGAGACCTTATCTCAGAGAAGAAAAAAAAGAAGTAAATAAATAAAAATGTTCTGTTTGCTTCTGAATATAACTTGAGGCAGTTTACTGTAAGAGTATGTTCTGAATTAGTTGTTATGGTAAGAATAAAAAGTAGAGCGCTTCCTGGGATGGCTTGATGGCATGATTTCAGGCAGGACTTGTTCTAGGCTAAATTGTGAGGTCAAAGTCATGGTTTTCGTCTCCATTTTCAACATCCTTGACTCACCACATGCTCTCCCTGATCCTGCCCGAGTGTTGGAAGAAACACTTGGCTGCCTCCTCTGTAAAAGCCCGTGGTCATGTATGTCAGTGTTTGCAAATGGCCTTGCCAAGCCCAGCACGCTAAAATTCTGCTACTCACTTATGGGAGCAACATTTTTATTTCATCAAATGTTATTTATGATTACAATCAGTTCATACAGTTGTGTGGTTTAAAACTCAATAGTAATAATGTATGAAGATAATACGGTAGCAAGATAATAGTTTCCAGAACTGATGTATGACTTAACCAAAGAGGATTACAAAAGAGAAAGAATCTTCTAGAAACACATCTCACACATTTCTTCCCTGTCACTGGGCCGCACGGTGGTTCAAGTTGTAATTTAATTAGATATTGCTAAGTTGCTCTCCATAAGGGTTTCTTCATTGTTTTCAAATGTTCTGTTTGCTTCTGAATATAACTTGAGGCAGTTTACTGTAAGAGAATGTTCTAATTAGTTGTTATGGTAAGAAATAAAAAGTAGAGCGCTTCCTGGGATGGCTTGATGGCATGATTTCAGGCAGGACTTGTTCTAGAGCTAATTGTGAGGTCAAAGTCATGGTTTTCGTCTCCATTTTCAACATTCTGACTCACCACATGCTCTCCCTGATCCTGCCCGAGTGTTGGAAGAAACACTTGGCTGCCTCCTCTGTAAAAGCCCGTGGTCATGTATGTCAGTGTTTGCAAATGGCCTTGCCAAGCCCAGCACGCTAAAATTCTGCTACTCACTTATGGGAGCAACATTTTTATTTCATCAAATGTTATTTATGATTACAATCAGTTCATACAGTTGTGTGGTTTAAAACTCAATAGTAATAATGTATGAAGATAATACGGTAGCAAGATAATAGTTTCCAGAACTGATGTATGACTTAACCAAAGAGGATTACAAAAGAGAAAGAATCTTCTAGAAACACATCTCACACATTTCTTCCCGTCAATGGGCCGCATTTGTTCAAGCAATTTAATTAGATATTGCTAAGTTGCTCTCCATAAGGGTTTCTTCATTGTTTTCATCAGTTTCCCCATTTTTTTTTTGGAGAGAGAGACCGAGAGAGAGGGAGGAAGACAGATAGAGAATGGACGCGCTAGCAGCCTCTCAGCTGCTGCAAATGAAATCCAGATGTGTGCGCCCCCTTGTGGTCAAGTGTGGCATTGCGCCTGCATCAAGGCCACTGCATCTGGCTGGAGATTGGGACCTGGAGATTGAACTGGCATTCTTAGGCTTAGCAGGCAGGCACTCCAACCATCAAGCCATACTTCTCCAGCTCCCAGCTTAGTCAAGCATTTTATCAGTCTAGGGCCCAAAGTTCCCCTCAAGAACAAGGCAGAAGCAAATAAGACAGGCAGCCAAGTGGAAGGAGTGACTTCAGGTGTCCCTCCTCCAACATCACTGTGTCTGATGGAGCCCCGCCCCATGGGCAAAGTGTAAGCAAAGCCCGAGACGAAGCCCAGCAATGAGAGCAGGGCCCTTGTGGAGCTGAGAGTCAGCACCTTAAAATCAGGCACACACACCCCCAAGGCAGTTTGTTGAACATGTGGAGTTTTGCCAAGCTGACAGGAGAGAAACTATCTCCTAATGGGGGCTGACACGTGTTTCTGTTATCAGGAGTGAGATCAGCTGTTTCTTTATATATGTAGGAGACATTTATATTCATTTCTGTAAGTTTGCTTTTCAGAGGCCTTTTAAAATTGTTTTATTTTTATTTATTTATTTTTGCTTTTTCAAGGTAGGGTCTTTCTCTCTAGCCCAGGCTGACCTGGAATTCACTATGTAGTCTCTCAGAGTGGCCTTGAACTCAAGGCAATCCTCCTACCTCTGCCTCTGGAGTGCTGGGATTAAAGGCGTGCGCCACCACACCCAGCCATCTTTTTTTTTTTCACAAGAATTGTATGTCTTTTTCAGGAATGTGTAAATGAAAGTCAGCACTAATTACCTGAGGAACTATATAGCTACTTCTACTCTGAGGATGTTCCAGGATGTTCGTATGTATGCATGCATGCACGTATGTATGTATGTATGGCATGTGTGTATAAGTATGTGTAGTATATGGTGTATATATGTAGTGTATGCACTTGTGCGTACAGGTGCATGTGCCCATGCACACCAGTGGGGAGGCCAGAGGAGAACGCCAAGCGACCTCATCCACCATGTTGTTTCCTTGAGATGAAGTCTCACTGACCCCGGAGCTGCCTTTTCCCTTTGCTGATTAAATTGGCTGACCAGTGAGCCCCGGACCTTCTCCTGTCTCCATGCCCCCCGCAGTACTGGGGTTTCAGGTGTCTGACTTATGGAGAATATTTTTATTTAACGATGAAGCAAGGGGCTGGAGAGGTAGCTCAGTGGCTAAGGCACTTGCCTGCAAAGGCTGACGACCCAGGTTCAATTCCCCAGTACCCATGTAAAGCCAGATGCACAAGGTAGCATGTGGCTGGAGGAGGTCCTCGTGCATCCATATTCTCTCTCTCTCCTTGCAAACAAGTAAAAATATTTCAATACATGGAGTGCAGCTCTTGAGAATTTCAGACATGACAACGCTCAGTTTTGGAGGTCACCAGCCCTCTCAGCGACCTTCCCAGCATTCACAGTTAGCCCTAGCTTATTTATACCTTAGCGTGAGACCACTTGGGTCCATCTCCCCCTGGAGTGGCCCTTTGGCTGCCTTAGCTCTGGCTTGTGGTTCTTTGCATACCTGTGGTCTCCTTAGACATGCTGGACCCTCAATTGTATAGGTTCATGTCACTTCCCAACTGACCGGCCACCATGGGGAATTCAGTCAATGGGCAGGTTCCCCTCCCCCAAACCTGGAAAGTACTAAAAAAAAATTCATGCAAATTCAAGGTATACAGTTTGGGATACGACATACACTTTCCACAGGGGACAATGAGAGATGGCTCAGCAGGTAAGGTGCTTGCCTGCAAAGACTAAGGACCTGGGTTTAATTCTCCAGTACTCAAAGCCAGATGCACACGGTGGCACATGGGTCTAGAGTTGGTAGTGGCTAAGGCCCTAGCACACCCATTCTCTCTTTCTCTCTCTCTTTTTTTCCCTCTCTCTCCTTTTCTCCCTCTCTATCTCAAATAAATCAATAAAGTTTCTTTTGAACAAAAAGGAAAACACGGCTGGAGAGATGGCTTAGTGGTTAAGGCGCTTGCCCGGAAAGCCTAACCACCGGGGTTGGATCCTCCAATACTCATGTAAAGCCAGATGCACAAGGTGACACATGCCTCTGCAGTTTGTTTGCAGTAGCTAGAGGCCCTGGCACACCCATTCACTGTCTCTCTCTTTCTCTCTCTCTCCATCCAAATAAAATTTAAAAAGAGGGGGGAAACAGAAAGCTGCATGAAATGAGGAACTCGTACAACGTGTTGAGAACCTCCTCGCCTGTCCTTAGCTGAGAGCCAGGAGGTCCTAGAACCAGAGAAGTTCATGTGCCAGAGACTAAGATGGTTGCTCCTACTTAACTCCTCAGTCCTCCATTCCTATCCGCTTGCTCCCTTTTCCATAGACAGGGAGAGTGAATTCCAGACGACATTTGGCTTTAATGATACTAGTTACCCTCCACTAATGGTGACTATTGAGTGGTATTTGTTTTGCGTGTTTTATTTCTGATCCTTATTACAACCTGCCAGGGAACCTGCACTTGTCTGTATCTGAGATGAGAGCCAGGCCCAGAGAGATGCGGTCATGCGCGCAGGGCACCCATGGAGCTAGATTTATGGAGACGAGGGAGCACGGGAGTTAGACTGTTCCAAGGTGCGTGCGGGATTGTGATAAGTGAGCTCAGTTGGTAGGAAGGAGACTCTCCATCCTAAGGCAGCCCATGGAAGCTTCTGGAAGGAGTTGCAGCTGGAGCTATGAACGGAGGGAGGATCAGGGCAGTGAGGAGCAAGCAAGGCAGAGTGTGTCCATTGGGATAAAGCGGTGTGGTGTGCTAGCGTGGTGGACCTTCTGGCTCACTTGGACATTTACCATAGCCACAGGGCCCCCAGGAGAGTTCCCGCCCTGATTTGACCAGGTGTTACCTGGAGGGGATGGGCCTGGGTACAGTGTTGACTGAACCCCACTGCTGTATAAAACTGGGGACCCCCGAAGGGTAGACCTGAGGGCTGCTGAGGGGCAGCTTTATGACCAGTCGGGTGCCTGGAACAGCTCGTGGCTTTTGAGACAAAGCTCACCCTCAGGCACTGGGTGGAATTTACCTCTCTCTCCTGCAGCATGGGGCCTAGGGTTAACTTTTGTTTTTAACAGTTATTTGATTTTCTTGTTGCAGGATAAGTCTTTTTTTTTTTTTTTTTTTTTGGTACAAAATTCAGAAAACTATAAAGAAGGCAACTACCTAGAGTTAAAAAAAAAAAAATCAGCCCATCCCCAAGCCCCACTGGATTCTTTTAGTTGGAGGTAATTCCTGCTACTGGGTATCCAGTGCTCACAGGCAGAGGCGCTGGGCCATGCACAGTTCACCCTCAACTTTCTCAACCGCCCATCCCATGGAGAGGGCCTCTGGGGGCTGAGGTAGGAGGATCGAGACTAACTCCAGGTCAGCCTGGGCTAGAGCAAGACCCTACCAAAAAAAGGAAAGAAAGGAAGGAAGGAAGGAGAAAGAAAGAAGAAAGAAAGAGAGAGAGAGAGAGAAGGAAAGAGAGAGAGAAAGAAATTAAGGGAGGGAAAAGAGGGCCTTTCACTCCTGTTTCATAGAAAGTACAAGCCAAGTGACCCAGGTGGTCTGAATATTGAGTTTGAGCTTATGTTATGCTAATGTTGGTTTTAGCTTCCTATTTTTCTTGATTATTTTCCTCTCATTATGTCTTGTTTCTGATTCAATAATAAGATATCTATTTCCCCTGTCTGGAGAGATGGCTCAGAGGTTAAGGTGCTTGCCTGCGAAGCCTGGCAGCCCAGGTTCAATTCCCCAGTACCCATGTAAAGACAGATACACAAAGTGGTGTATAGGTCTGGAGTCTGTTTTCAGTGACAGGAGGCCCAGGTGTGCCCATTCTCTCTCCCTCTCTGCAAATAAATAAATTATAAAAAATTAAAACAGGTTAAGGCACACCCATTCTCATTTCTTTGTCTGTCTCTCTCTCTCTCTTCCTCCTTGCAAATAAATAAATAAAATATTTTTTTAAATGGGCTGAAGGATGGCTTAGCAGTTAGGGCACTTGTCTTCAAAGCCAAAGGGCCCAGGTTCGATTCCCCAGTATCCACATAAAGCTAGTTGCACTAGGTGGGCGTCTAGAGTTCATTTGCAGTGGCTTGAGGTCCTGGCATGTCCATTCTCTCTCTCTCTCTCTCTCTTCTCATAAATAAGTATTTCTCCGCCATACATCTTCTCAGGTAACATAGTTTGGATGGCTTTCTAGTCGTTTTTCCTATCAAGGTTTCCATTTGCTACAGGCACTCTTTTAAGTAAAGCCCGTTGTACAATTTTTCTTCACAGTGACCTGTTGTTCAGGGATTGTTGCCTCCAAGAGTGAATTCATTTAAAGGGCTTTTGATACCAACTGTCATGTTACCTACCAATGCTTTCTCCCGCCTGCCATGGAAATCAGACTTACTTTGACCTCTGCAGTGCTGGGCTTGTTATTTCAAAATCTCCTCTCTGGCTTGACAAGTGGAAAATGGTGTGGTGTTTTAATTTGTATTTGCTTTTCTCCATTCTGAGTAAGGCCGGACATTGCTCCTCTGTCTTTGTGTGTCTTAGTGCCCCACAGCTCTATGGTCTCCACTTATTTGCCTTTGGCTCTTTTCTGTTTTCTTTTCTTTCATTCTTTTTTGGTGTTTTGAGGTAGGGTCTCACTCTAGCCCAGGCTGACCTGGAATTCACTATGTATTCTCAGGCTGGCCTCAAACTCACAGCGACCCTCCTATCTCTGCCTCCCAAGTGTTGGGATTAAAGACGTGCGCCACCATGCCGGCCTACTTTTCTGTGTTTTGTATTGGAAATGAAAAGTGCTTGACACCCAAGACCTCTTCTGGGCTCGGGAGGAGACCTTGACGCCCCTCACCTCTGGGTGTCCCTCCAGGCCTGGTGTAAAGTCACTGAAATGTTACCTATTTCCTCCTTAGAAATTTTCTTTCCTTTAATACAAGATGAAACTAATTCACTGTTTTGTGTGGGGGCGGATGGATTAGGACTTAAACACAAATATTATTAGGTAAACGAGGCATCCATTATGGACCTTCCTACAGCAAAGGGGAAACAAAGAAAGAGAAAAGGGGGAACATACTCGCTCCCCCAAACTGTAAAGGTCTTTTCAAGCAAGAACCACACAAATGGTTACTAATCTGGGATTACTATCCTTTCTTTCCTGGGGCAGCTGCTTGGAATTTCCCTCCATCTCCTCTTCCTTCTTCCCTTCCTCTTTCTCCCCCTTCTTCTCTTCCTCGGGACCTGGAATGTAGCTTAGGAGGTCAGCATGGCAATTGACTTAGAAACAGAAAATCCAAGTTGCTTATAAAGAAATCCACACTAGGAGCTGCTGGACTCTGCCTTTCCTGGCAGTCCAGATGTGGACAGCTACAGAAATGACTGTCCCAGGGGCCCTGACTTCAGGGTTCAGACTCCTGCCCCGCAAAGCCAGTAGCTGGCCCAGGCCACAGATTCCTGCGGCCGTGCTGACACTTGCCAGCTGGAAAGCGGGCAGCCTGGTAGCACGTGAGAGCAGGTTTCCCCTGACCTCCACCTGGACTGCTGGGTGCATGCTTCCGGGCTTCCATCAGCATGAAGCCCGGGTGTCAGTGGCAAAGGCCATGAGTACCAGATGCCAACATGGGAGGGTAGGAATTAATGTACCCTCAGCACTCCTGGCCCTAGTGCTGAGCCAGCCATCTGGAAGCAACCCAGGCATCTGCTCGTGACTTCCAGTAGCGTGTTGACAAGACATTCCATCTAGGCATATTTCTGGCCCAGCCGACAATAGTGTACAGTAGTTAAAAACCCACCACATCACTTACTGTCCCAGAGAACTTCAGCAAATTATTTCAGCCCATAAAATGCCAGTGTGGTGGTACATGCCTTAAATCCCAGCACGGGGAAGGCAAAGAAAGAAGTATGCCTGGGCTCGCTGCCTAGCTAGTCAGTGAGTCAGTGAGCGTCAGGTTTAGTGAGAGACCCTGTCTTAAACAAACAAGACAGACAGAGGGCTGGAGAGATGGCTCAGCAGTTAAGGTGCTTGCCTGCAAATCCTAAGGACCTGGGTTTGATTCCCCAGTGCCCACATAAAGCCAGATGTACAAAGTGGTACATGCATCTGGAGTGGCTAGAGGCCCTGGCATGCCCATTCTCTCTATCTGCTTCTCTCTCTCTCTTTCTCTCAAGTAAATTTATTAAGATAGAGAACTGTTAAGGAGGACACTTGACATCACACGCACACACATGCTCGAGCACCCACACTTATGTCTTACAACATGCATATGCACACACACACGCACACATGTACCACACAGACATACACATGCTGAAAATATCCTACTTTCCTCTCTGGTAAAATACAGATAATAAAGTTTCCTAAGATGTTTGGAGGGAGGGTGGCCACACAATTAATGGTAACTTTCTCCTTAGTTTATTTGTGTCAAAACCAGGTTGCTCTTGGGCAAGAGAGATACTTGGTGGTTAAAGACATTTTCTTGCAAAGTCTGACAGCCCCAGGTTCAGTTCCCTAGTACCCGTTTAACACCAGATGCACAAAGTGATGCATGCATCTGGAGTTCACTTGCAGTGGCTAGAGGCCCTGGCACACCCATTCTCTCTCTGCTTGCAAATAAATAAATAAATAAATTTTTTGTTATTGTTATTTTGAAGTAGGGTCTCACTCTAGCCCAGGCTGACCTGCAATTCACTATGCAGTCTCAGGCTGGCCTTGAACGCATGGCAATCCTCCTACCCCTGCCTCTCGAGTGCTGGGATTAATGGTGTGTGCCACCATGCCCGGCTTAAATAAATAAATTTTTAATAATAATTTAAAAGCTGCTCTTTGTAGCCCCTTTTCTCAGACTCCTTATACAGTCTAGCAGTGAACCTTATCAGCTTTGCCCTCAAAATGGCATTACGCATCCACAATCTGACCAGTTCTCATTGATTTCATTGCTTTCCTCTCCGGTCTGAGCCGCAATCACCTCTTACCGGCATCATTGTATTTGCTTCCTCAAGAGTTCCTCTTTCTACCTTTAGCCTTCTGTGGTCTGTTCCTTACATAGCCCCTGGAGTATCCTGAGAGCAAGTTAGATCCCCTGTGTCGCTTGCTTGGGAGGAAGTTGGCCGTGGTGTCTGATGATGCTCCGACAGCTTGTGGAGAGAGCCGTCTGGGTGCCTTGGCGCTCCTCCCACTCCTGTGTGAGGGAGCTATTCTCTACCGCAGGCAAGCTGAGGTTTAACCTCAGAAACGGTGCTAGGAGTTAGGGGATAAATCATTACAACAGCAGCAGCAACAACAAAACCTTTTGTTATCTGCAAGAATAACAACCAGTCACAACCAGTACCTCTACATGCAGGAATATGAGGGTTGTATGAAAAGTCCCATCTCTGGCATCTCTAACAAAGTAGACTGGGTTAATGGGGGAAAGGAAAGAGAAGAGATTTAATCAACTCATTAGGAAGAGGAACAAATCAAGGGGTCCAGTGATCCTGAGCTCATCGCGGGGTGCTGACAGGAACGTCAGGTTTACAGGGGGGAAGAATTGAGGTCAGGGACAAGAGATCCGCATAATAAGCAGTTTGGGTCAACGTGTGGTCCCACCCATCATTATCTCAACTGAGGTCCCTCAAGGCAGTCCCTGAATTATTAATTTGTTCATTGCTAACATGCCTCACCTGAGGGAACCACTTTGGTTCCTGCCAGATGATTTGTTTTAGGTTATAGCCACTCTCTCATATGAAATTGCCTGATCTAGCCGGGCGTGGTGGCGCATGCCTTTAATCCCAGCACTCGGGAGGCAGAGGTAGGAGGATCGCCAAGAGTTCAAGGCCATCCTGAGACTTGAGACTATATAGTGAATTCAGGTCAGCCTGAGCTAGAGTGAGACCCTACTTCAGAAAACCAAAAAAAAAGAAAAGAAAAGAAAAGAAAAGAAAAGAAAAGAAAAGAAAAAACTGGTTTTATCTGGGGTTGCTGTTCCTGTACTCCTAGGTGACCCCAAGTGTAGAACAAGGACAACTTTGGTGTCGTCAGCCCTGAAGGGGAGGAGATAGGTTAGGCAGACACTCCTTGGTGATTAACATGCCTGTGCAGAGTCAAGCTCACTCTCTATCTGCCTCTTTCTAACTCTTTCTCTCTCAAATAACTAAAATGAAAAATAAAATATTTATTTATTTGAGAGATAGAAAAAGAATGGTTGTACCAGGGCCTCTAGCCACTGCAAATGAATTCCAGACACATGAGCCACCTTGTGCACGTGGCTTTACATGGGTATTAGGGAATCAAACCTGGGTCCGCTGGTTTTGCCAGGATGCGCCTTAACCTCTGAGCCATCTCTCTAGCCCCATCCATTACCCTTGTATTCCACCTCCCCTCCTCTCTGAGTTACATTATCACTCATTCCCAGTTGGTACTAATTCTAGATTGTTGGATGAATATCATCAAACTTGTTTGCATCCTTGTCAAATGTGTAATGTTTGGTATATATATGTTTTTAATTTACATTAAATAAAATGTTATATAGTCTTTGCTTTGTTTCGTAATTTCCACCCAGCACTATGCTTTGAGACTATATGCACTTGTAGTTCAGTTTCTTGCTGGTGCATATCAGGTCTTTATAGTAACTTAATTTTAATGCAGTCAATTTTGTCAGTATTACCCTCCGTAGCATATATCTACATGTCTTATTAAAGCATTCCTTCCCTATTCTGCAATCACAAAATATCCTCCTTCCTTGTCTTCTAAAAGACGTAAGCTTCTGCTTTTTACAAGTTGTTAGTCCATCTGAAATTGGGGATTTATTTGTTTTAAAGGTAGAGTGTGAGGTAAGGATCTAATTTTCCTTTTGTCCCACAATGATAAAAATTGTCTTGGTTATATTGGTCAACTCTCCCATGAGGTCCTTGTGTTGTCCTGGCTTTGTTATTCTCTCCCACTGGTCAATGCCCCACCCTCTCTTGTAGGTGTGTGTCTGATGTGTGTTCACGTGTGTGGATGTTGGGTGGGTGTGGTGTGTGTATTCTGGTATGTGTGGAGGTCGGAGGACAAAACTGAATATTTGGTCTTCACTGTCTACCTTACGGCAGGTTCTCTCTGCCTCAACTGTGTTTGCCAGGCTAGCTGACCCACAAACCAGGGGTTCTTCATTTTTCAATGTAGGGTCTCACTCTAGCCCAGGCTGACCTGGCATTCACTCTGTAGTCTCAGGGTAGCCTCAAACTCACAGTGATCCTCCTACCTCTGCCTTCCAAATGCTGAAATTAAAGGTGTGTCCCACCACACCCAGCCCAGTACATATATTATTTTTTTTTTTTTTTTTTTTTTTTATTTTTTATTTTTTATTTTTATTGACTTTTAATCTTACATACCAAAAAACCCCACCTGATATTTCCCTCCCCTCCCCCATTCCACTTTAGAACTCCGGTCTCCATCATATCCCCTCCCTTTCTCCATTAGTCTCTCTCCTAATTTGATGACATCATCTTTCTCTTCTATTGCAGTACATATATTCTTAATTTAACTAGTCTCCTTTGTATCTTTTTATACATGTTTATAACTTTATAACTATAGAGGACTTGTAAATCTTTGGTAGATTTATTTCTGGACAGATATGTGTTCCTGCTGTAAGTGGCATTTTCTATTAAACTATTCAGTTGATTGTTGTTGGTGTATAGAAAGGAAGTTGGCACATATGCTTTCAAATACATTGTATTAATTAAAATAAATTTATCTGTACATTACTTTGAATTTTATATGGAAAGCAACATTCATCTGTGAATACTGCTAATTTTATTTTTTATGATTTTTTTAAAAAAATTATTCATTTATTTGAGAGGTAGAGGGAGGGAGGGGGAGAGAGAGAGAGAGAGAGTGAGAACATCAGGGCCTTCTGCCACTACAAACTCCAGACATATGCTCCACTTTGTGCATTTGGCTTTCTGTGGGGACTGGGGAATCGAACCTGGGTCATTAGGCTTTGCAGACAGAGCTAGCTCTCCAGCCGCCACATTTCTTTCTTTCTAATCCCAGCCTACCAGTCCTCTTTCTTATCCCATGGAGATGGCTGGAGCAGCAGTGAGCAGTCATGATCTTCACATGACAGTGAGGCCTTATATAGTGTCACAGTGACAGTTAGCTGCAGAGTCTGGTTTTTTTTTTTTTTCCCTCTGAGGCCAACCTTGAGACTAAATAGTGAATTTCAGGTTAGCCTGGGCTAGAGAGCAAGACTCTACCTTGAAAAACAAAACAAAACAAAAAATACAGGTTTTACCTCAATGGGATTAAGAGAAAGTTCATTCTGGAGGGGAATATGAGTGAAAATGGCTGGGAACATAGATTCCATGTTCCAATATGGTAACAGTTTCATGAAAAAAGAAATTTTTTTATTTATTTATTTTTTTTTTTTTTTTTGGGTTTTCCAAGGTAGGGATCACTGTAGTCCAGGCTGACCTGGAACTCACTCTGTAATTCTAGGCTGGCCTCGAATTCACAGCAATCCTTCTACCTCTGCCTTCTGAGTGCTGGGTTTAAAGGCATGTACCACCAACCACCATGCCTGGCTCTTTTTTTTTTTTTTTAAGGTAGCGTCTCACTCTAAACCAGGCTGACTTGGAAATCACTATGTAGTGTCAGGCTGGCCTTGAACTCACAGTCAGCTGCAGATTCTTTATAGATGTTCTTCTTCAGATTCAAGGAGAGTTCTTATATGCCTGTTCTGCTAAGAACTTTTGTTTTCCACTATGAAGTTTTGAATTTTTACCCAATGGGTTTTATGCAATTCATTGCTTTAGGAAGGAATGAGAGTATCATTAGAGGTTTTTCTCTTGACTCTGTTAATATGATTATTAACTAAGCTTCTGTCTGGGTCAAAATGTGATGAACTTTTATTTCTCATAAGATACCTGCATAGGGCCTATGAAAGATAGCTTAGTGGTAATACACTTGCCCGTGAAGCCTAAGGACCCAGGTTCAATTCCCCAGAACCCTTACGTGGGTAAGCCAGATACACATGGTGGTGCATACATTTGGAGTTCGTTCACAGTGGCTAGAGGCCCTGGTGCTCTCATTCTCTTTCCCCCTCTCTCATAAAAAAAGTAAATAAAAAAATAAGATACCTGTGTATTCATCTTTCATCCAGACTCTGTGCATCTGTGTTTAGAAATGAGTTTGTCTTTTCATGTGCTCCTTGCACTGGCCTATCTATCTAGCTTTGGTCAACAAGTTTGAAAAGAGGCAATAAATCCCTTTCATTCTGTTTCTTGGTTTGTACCGAAATATAGAGCTTACTATCCAGTTTTTTTTTTTTTTTTTTGAGCTCAGGTTTCATATGTACCTGGTAATCTTGAACTCACTACATAGCTGAGGCTAGCTTTGAACTCCTGATCCTCCTGTCTCCACCTCCTGACTGCTTAGATTACAGGTATATGACACCACATTTGACTTTTTGTTGTTGTTGTTTTATTGAGGTAGGGTCTTGCTCTAGCCCAGGCTGACATGGAATTCACTCTGTAGTCCCAGGCTGGCCTCGAATCCATAGCCATCCTCCTACCTCTGCCTCCTGAGTGCTGGGATTAAAGGCGTGCACCACCACGCGCCTGGCCACATTTATTTGACTTTTGGAAAGCCTTCAGAACTGGTGTTTTCTTTTCAAATCTATTTCAAACTGGTGATCTGGTTTCTTATTCCTAGATTCTTTATTTGTGTTTGAGTTACTTCTGGCAAGTATGTTTCTCTAAGAATTTATCTTTTAAATCCATCTATATTTTTAAATCCATCTATATTTTGAAATGTGTTTATATGAAGTTGTTAATAACCGTGTTCTCTTTCCTGCTCAGTCTCTACACTCAGACATAGGCTGTGTCTTACTCTGTCCTCCCAATGTTGGGCGCTTCAGCGGACTGCTTTTGCTTCTGGATTGTTTTTTTCAAGGTAGGGTCTCGCTCTAGCCAAGGCTGACCTGGAATTCACTGTACAGTCTCAGGCTGGCCTCGAACTCGCAGCCATCCTCCTACCTCTGCCTCCTGAGCGCTGGGATTAAAGGTGTGCACCACCACTCCCGGCTTCTTCTGGATTCTTCTTTTTTTTTTTTTAATTATTTTTATTTATTTATTTGAGAGAGAGAGAGAAATAGGCAGGTAGAGAGAGAGAAAGAGAATGGGCACTCCAGGGCTTCCAGCCACTGCAAACAAACTCCAAATGCTTGTGCCTCCTTGTGCATCTGGCTTATGTGGGTCCTGGGGAGTTGAACCTGGATTCTTTGGCTTTGCAGGCAAACACCTTAACCGCTAAGCCATCTCTCCAGCTTCTTCTGGATTATTCTTATCAGGCTCGTCTCTTCAAAGAATTCCTCTTTCACTTTAAGTCTAGCAACAATTCTCTGTTTTATTACTATCTGCCTTAAGTTTTACTATTTCCTTCCTTCTACTTTTTTTTTTTTTTTTTTTAATGTTCTTTCCAAACAAAAACAAAAACAAAAACCTCTCCTTCTACCTCAGCTTCAGTGTCTTGAGTGCTGGGACGATAGGTATGTGCTGTGCTGAGCTGCTTTCTCTGGGTGGCTGTCATTCACCTCGATTCCTTCCTCCTTTCTGACGTAAGGTGGGGAGCCCTCGTGTCTCTTTAACTGCTCCTAACAGCCTCCTACAGGATCTGAGGCAGAGCGGCCTGCACAGTGTTCGTGCTATTCACGCACTCCCTTTACTATGAATATTTGTTTCATTTTGAAATATTTTATTTATTTATTTGACAGGAGAGAGAGAGATTGGAAGACAGAGAGAGTAGGACCTTCAGCCTCTGTAGTCGAATTCCAGACACATGTGTGACCTTGTGCAACTGGCTTTATGTGGGTCCTGGGGAATCAAACCTGGGTCCTTTGGCTTTGCAGACAAGTGCCTTAACTGCTAAGCCATCTTCTCCAGCCCTGTAGTATTCACCTTATACTAGCCAAGGGGTGTGAAAACTCTTGTTTGAGCTTGGGGAAGCACAGTCTTGGTGTTTGTCAAGTAGTGCAGGATGCCAGTTCCTGTTCTCTCTAGTACTTTTTCTCTCTTCACATAGTAGCAGTGTTTAAACAAGCCCAGGTGAGCTGGGAAGGCACTAGATAGCTTGCGTTGCCGTCGTCACTACACGAGTCACTACAGAAGCTGAGGTGGCCTTAGAGGAGATGGCCCAAGACCTGCCACACAGCTGAGTGCCAGCCTGGGTCAGAGCACACCATGACAGGAAGGGAAGAAGTTTGTGCAGATTACAAGTTTTGAGTCCCAGGGTGTGTCCACGTGTGGGGTGAGCCCTCGGGGACAGCCTGCAGCCTTGTTTATGATGGAAGAGGGGACCTGCCGGGGACTGAGCCAGCTGGGGTCTAGGCCACCCAAGGGTTTCTGAAGGGCTCTGTCTTATTTCCACAGAGTCTTTACTCATCAATGGCCTTAAATGATGGCCTGTGTTGCCCCCACCTCCCTGTCATGCTCAGGATCCTGGGACTTGCCAGTGACACTGATTACTCAGTGTAGATGTCGATGCCACCGTAGGACCACTCAAGGAGCAGCGCCAAGAGAGCCCCACGATGACAGGGTTGCCCCGGGGGCAGCATCCTGGAAGATGTTTGCAAGACAGAGCCCACACTCCAAGCTCAGTCTCTTGTGATCTTAATTTGTGGCTTTGTCTGATGGGACTTGCTTCCCTCTGCATCTTCCTCGGGCTGTTTATTTGGGTAAAGGCTATTCCCCTGCCTTTCATGTCTGAGCCATTTCCTCCTGGGAGCATCCAGTGTGAGGCCTTCTGAATGCCTGGGCTCCAGTGTGAGGGACAGACTTTTCCTGAGAAGGGAGCCTTGGGGACTAGAGGGGTCAGACAGGCTCTGTCTTGGGGCTGTCCCTTGGGGAGCCATGTCTACTGGTGGGGCAATCCCTATAGATCTGACTGGAAATCTCAGCAGATTTCCTTGGACTTGGGGCTAATAAGGTTTTTTTTTTTTTTTTTTTCTTTTTCTTTAAAAGGAACTTTCCATTGTTTGTTTTAAAAGTGAAATGAGCATTTTTTCCAACCACAGAGGCGATGCTGAAAGAGCCTGTAATTTCTAGGATCCAATTCTGAGCTTAAAAACAAGAAGAACATGGAGTGGGGGAGGAAGGCTTCCAATTAAAGTGGGTCTCTTTATTCATCCCTTTGGGCTTTCTTTGGTCATTCTTCATCTAGGGGAGTCAGCAGGACTCTTTTACAAAAGTTTTATTTATTTATTTATTTATTTATTTATTTATTTATTTATTTATTTGAGAGAAAAGAGAGAGAGGAAAGAGAGAGACAGACTATGGGTGCTGCAAGGCCTCTGGCCACTGCAAACAAACTCCAGACCCATGTGTGACCTTGTGCAGCTGGCTTACATGGGTCCTGGGGAATTGAACCTGATTCCTTTGACTACAGAGGCAAGTGCCTTCACCACTAAGCCATCTCTCTAGCCCATCTCTCCCCCCTTCTTTCTCCAACTCTAATGAGCAAATTCTTCCATTCCTGCCATTGATTAGAAACTAGGATCTGGGTAGAATCTGAAGTTGAAGGTGGAGTTGTCATGCTTTCTAGGTCAGTAAATATCTACTATGCCCCGCATGCCAACCACCGAGCTCCTGTTCTTGGGAACACAGGACTGGCAGACAGCCAGCTCTGTCACCGTGCATCCATAATGGCAAGGGTGACGGAGAGCCCAAAGTCAGCTTGGTGATACTGCCTGCTTTGTTTGCCTCTTTCAGTTTCTTTTTTCCTCCGTGAACCAAGCAGTGGGTGCACACCAAGCAGGGCACCAAGGTGAGGATCCACTCCCAAGTTTGGATCCAGGCAGGTAGTCAAAAGACCAAGTATTGCCTTGTAGGAGGACTAAGGAGAGGAGGGAAGAAGAGCTTGCTTATTTATTTATTTATGAGACACAGAGAGAGAATTGGCATGCCAGGGCCTCTAGCCATTGCAAATGAATTCCAGATGTGTGTGCCACCATGTGCATCTGGCTTACATGGGTGCTGGGGAACCGAACCTGGGTCCTTAGGCTTCACAGGCTTGTGCCTTAACCACTAAGCCATCTCTCCAGCCTTTGAGAGTAGAAGAACCTTGATGTGATATAAAGCCCCAGGGGAAGAGGGAAAGAAAACATGTCGTCTGAAACGGGCCAGTGGCACAGAGCTCTGAGGTTAAAAACCAAGCTTCCGTGTGGTAAGGAAGGGGCAAAGTGACGGGGCAGTGCCAGCCACCAGTCAGTGCTTAGAAGAGCTCAGGGCTGACCCCGCCTGAGCACTTAGGTTCATTACCAGTCCTGGTTCTACACAGCAGAGTTTGCAGCCCTTGGCTGGAAAGTTTATGAGAACTGGCTTATTCTCTGGTGTCTTGGCACTCCCCTTCATGTCCTGATTGGAACCAGGGAGGCTGTAAGTGCAAACGTTTTTGTACCTTAGAGTAAATTATATCTGCGTTCCTGGAGCAGGCTGTGGTGAAAGTGTCTCTTGTTTCCAGTGGTCCCCGCTCTCCCTCAGGAGACCCGAATTCCAAGCCGGCGCTACTATAAAGTTGATGAATGCATGCCAGGCCCTAATCCAATATGCAACTGCCCTTCTTTCTCCTCTCCCTTCTGCAGGGGAAAGGAAGCCGGATTTTTAAATAAGGTAATAGCACCTCTTTTATATTTTCCTTTCATAAATTATAAGGACAGGCAGCAGCTTAGCATCATGAAAAGATGACTGGCCTGAGTGGGAGTGTAAATTGGTACAACCACTTTTGGAGAGAAAATGAGCAATATCTAGTAATGCCAAAGCCCCATCACAACCCTAACGGACCAGGTCCCTAGGCACACTCTGCACCATGCATCTAAGAGACACTGCAGTGCTGTCAAAGACATCAACACCCTGGGGAAAGCAAGACTATTCCAGATAAGGAGACCATATCCCACCAAATGCTTCAGTGTTATTTGCGACAGTGAAAAACAGGGAACAGGGCTGGGGAGATGGTTCAACATCAACAGGCCCGATCGTGAAGATCCCTCAGCTGCTCTGATGAAAAATGGAAATGATTGGGCTAAAGAAATGGCTCAGTGGCTAAGGCACTTGCCTGTAAAACCTAAGGACCCAGGTTAGATTCCCCAGTACCCACGTGAACCAGAGGCACAAAGTGGTGCATGCATCTGGAGTTTGTAGTGGCGGAAGGCCCTGGCATGCACATTCTCTCTGTATATCTGTCTCTTTGTCTCTCTCAAATAAATAAATAATTTTTTTTCAAATAAATCAAAAACATGGAACAAAAAGTGGCCATCCATAAAGATAAATGAACTGTGGTGTCTTAGAAGTTGGGCTGAATGAGCCAGCTTTGCATTGCATCAACACAGTTAAATCTCTGGAATGTAACAGCAAGTTGCAGAAAGACTTGAACAGCATGATGTTAAAAAAAAATTAAAAACGGGCTGGAGAGATGGCTAAGTGGTTAAGGTGCTTGCCTGTGAAGACTAAGGACCCATGTTCAACTCCAGATCCCACATAAGCCAGACTCACAAAGGTGAGGCAAGTGCAAGGTCGCACATGCCCACTAGGTGGCGCAAACATCTGGAGTTTGATTGCAGTGGCTGAGGCCCTGGTGTGCCAATTCTCTCTCTTTCTCTCTCTGTCTCAAAAACAAAAACAAAAAAACAAAAAAACTAAAACTAAAAACTACAAGATGATTCTGTTACTGTTTCTCAGTAGATACAGGTATTGTAATGGTAGGAAAATGTGAGAATGGAGTTGGGGAGATTGCTCAGTAGTTAAGGACACTTGCTTACAAAGCCTGTCAGCTGGGGTGCAATGCCCCAATACCCATGCAAAGCCAGATGTACACATTTTCTCTCCCTTCCCCCTCTCTCCTTGCAAATAAATAGAAGTGGTTTTTTTTTTTTTTTTTTTTTTTAATGAGGCAATGACAAACAACAAATTCACAGTGGTGGTAACTTCAGGAGCTGTGGAAAGAGGAACAGAATTGGGAGAGTTTGAGGGACCTTCAACTGTGTCATGTTTTATGTAACAAAATGCTAACAAGACTGGGTGTAGTGTCACCCTGTTGGTCCCAGCACTGGGAGGCAGAGGTAAGGAGGATCACTATGAGCTTGAGGCCAGCGTGGGCTCTAGTGAGACCATGTCCCGAAAAAACAAACAAACAAAAAGACTCTAACAGTGTTTTATAAATTGCAAAACAAAAATGATAGCTAATTTTTGAAAGATGTAAAAATCTGATCACTATAGAAAACAGACATATCTCTGAATTCTAGGAGTCAGGCTGGGTCCCAGTACTGCCACTAATTTACCATGAGACTTTGGGTAAGTCACCTTCTTACTTAGGTCTGGGTTTCCTCATCTGCAGAATAAGACCATTGGACTAGATCATGCCATGTCCCTTTGTGGTTTGAAGATCTAAAGGGAAGCTTGGAGGTGACAAAGTCATGAGCTTCCCGGGCACGTGTCCAAGGTGGTCCAGGAATGAAAAGTGAGTATGGAATATCTCCTCTGGCAAGGAGCACCAGCAGGCCTGATCATGAGGCTCCCTCAGCTGCTCTGATACAAAATGGTAATGATTGGGCTGGAGAGATGGCTTAGTGGTTAAGGTGCTTGCCTGTAAAACCTAAGGACCTAGGTTCAATTCCCCAGAACCCACGTGAGCCAAAGGCACAAGGTGACACATATGTCTGGAGTTTGTTTGCAGTGACCGAAGGCCCTGGCGCACCCATTCTCTCTCTCTATGTGCCTCTTTCTCTCTCTCAAATAAGTAAATAAATAAATACATAAAAGTGAATTTAAAAAATGGTAATGGTTGTTATACTCAGAGTATAGTATCTTAAAACACCCAACACCTACCAAAGTATTAGGTATTCATTAAATACTCATTGAGTGACTGAGAGAGAGAGAGAGAATGATATTCTTGTGAGGCTCTGCTAGATAGAAGCAAGGCTCAGATATTTAGAAGCCATTGTGTTAAAAATAGTGACCACAACACATCTCCTTTAGTCAGGAGGCAGAGGTAGGAGGATTGTTATGAGTTCAAGGCCACCCTGAGACATAGTGAATTCCAGGTCAGTCCGGGTGAGAGTGAGACTCCACCTCAAAAAAAAAAAAAAAAAAAAAAAATTTACAGACATATGTGGAGGAAAGCATGAATAGACTGATAATGAACCTGGCACACAAGCTTGGAGCCATTATCAATCCTCACGTAAGAAACATTAGCATCCTTTCTAATGGAGATGCATGGTAACCATGAGATGATGTCCTTAACAATAATATCTAAGCACGTTACTTACTGAAAACTATTTCTGCACACTGGTTTAATTTTTTTTAATTAGAAAAAAAATTTTTTAGAGAGACAGAGAGAAAATTGGCACGTCAGGGCCTCAACCACTGCAATTGAGCTCCATACGCTTGCACCACCTAGTGGGCACATGCAACCTTGCACTGGCTTCACCTTTGTGTGTGTGCCTAACGTGGGATCTGGAGAACAGAACATGGGTCCTTAGGCTTCTCAGGTGAGCACCGTGACTGCTGAGCCATCTCTCCAACCCTACACATTGGTTTATACCACCCTGTTCACAGCCCTTCATGCAAGTACTGCTAGGATATCCCAGGTTTATATTTCTTTTGTTAAATATGTTTTGACAATTTATTTATTTATTTATTTATTTATTTATTTATTTATTTATTTATTTGCAAGGAGAGATAGAGAAAAGAGAGACAGAGAGAATGGGTGCTCCAGGGCCTCCAGCCACTTCAGACATACTCCAGATGCATATGCCACTTTGTACATCTGGCTTTGTGTGGGTACTGGGGAACTGAACTCTGGTCTTTAGCCTTTGTTGGTAAGTGCCTTAACCACTAAGCCATTTCTCCAGACTCCAGTTATATTTCTTGCCTTAGACTTGGAACCAACTATTTCTTCACGACCTGGAGCATTTTGAGAGGACATCATATTTAAAGATCACTCTGTAGAGGCGCATGGCTGCAGCTTTGCCGGTGGCTATGTAGCCTGTGCTATTTTCAGGAGGAAAATTAATTATGAATTCATGTTGATTTTTCTAATACAACTTCTGAATTCAGTTTACTATTTCTTTGTGGCTATTTTTGTCCTGATATTATATCTGACCAGAGAGGTACAATAAAAATACTGTGTTTTATGGGCCTAGAAAGATGGTTAAAAGCACTTGCTTGCAATGCCTGCAATGGGGTTTAATTCCCATGCTACTGTCCACATAAACTGGACTAAAAAGTTAGCATAAGCATCTGACATTCATCTGCAGACACACACACACGTACATATTTTAAGACTACTGTGTTTTAGAATAACCTGAAGTAGCTGATGGTGATGGCTTATGCCTTTAATCCCAGTACTCTGGGGGCTGAGATAGGAGGATGTTCATGAGTTTGAGGCCACCCTGAGACTACATAGTGAATTCCAGGTCAGCCTGGGCTAGAGTGAGACCCTATCTTGAAAAACCAAAAAAAAAAAAAAACCAAAAAACAAAAACAAAAAAACCTGGGCTGGATAGATGGCTTAGTAGTTAAGGCCCTTGCTTACAAAACCTAATGACCTGGGCTTGATTCCCCAGTACTCATGTAAATCCAGATGCACAAAGTAGTGCATGCATCTAGAGTTTGTTGGGGTGACTGGAGGCCCTGGTGCGCCCATTCTCTCTGTCTGTCTCTCTTCTATCTCTCTCTGCTTGCTAATAAATAAAAATAAAACTTAAAAAAAAGAGAGAATAACCTGAAGTAATTATTTTCTCTGTGGCTATGCCATCAGTTAAGATTGTTTCTGTTTATGGTAAAACCCCATTACTGAAGACTTCACGTGCCTAGGCGGCAAGGTTGCTGAGAAATCAAGCTGGTGCTGAGCAGAAAACCTTCTCCCTGTAGACCAGCCAACTGAAAGCTGGAAAAAGCTGCACTGCATGCAGCATATGGGAGACAGAAGTCATCAGCGGTGAAAACAGTGGACACTGGAAGCCTCAAGATTGGCCAGATAGGCCAAATGACCAAATGGGTGCAACAGTGGCATGTCTGCTCTTGGGGAAACCAACTGCTCCCTAGTTGGACTGAAGGCCCAGTCTACGGGAGGGAATACATGCCTGGTACTGAAAAATCTAATCAAAAGTGTATGGGAGGGGAGGTCATGAGCCTTAGGGGTATAAAGCCTGCTCTTGTCTGGCTAAATGTATATATTATTCCCACCAAACTGCCCTGAAAGCACTACACTTAATGTTCATATTCATGTATTAATGCTACTCTCACTTCTGGTTACAGAAGCTTCTCTTTTCAGATGGCGATGACCACTGGGATGACCCCAAAGGCAACATAGTGCTGAGAAGAAGGGACAGAGGACTGTCCAGCACTGAAACATCTCTATCACAACCTCCAGGGTTCAGGGTCCTTTGCGGAAGAGGTGGCGGAAAGAATGTAAGAGCCAAAGGAAGGGTACCACTCCTTACAATGCAACTGCCCAGACAGAAATTGACCTCGATATCCATGACCTCGCAGTGCTTGGCAATACCTTCATAAGATACTCATAATAGGAGAAAAAGATGATATCAAAATAAAAGAGAGACTAATGGAGAGAGGGAGGGGATATGATGGAGAGCAGAGTTGTGAAGGGGAAAGGGGAGAGGGGAGGGAAATATCATGATTTATTGTCTGTAAGTATAGAAGTTGTCAATAAAAGTAAATAAATAAAAATGAAATAAAAGATTGTTTCTGTTTGAACACTTTTACACATTAATTTATGTGTTCAACCCTACATCTTCACAGTAGTTATCACTGCTGGGAGCTTACCTTGTTCAACATCTGTTGCTTATTAACTCCTCCCCTGTACTGGGGGATCAAACCCAGGCCAGCAGGCTTTACAAGCAAGTGCCTTTAACCACTGAACAATCTCTCCAGCCCATTATTAAATAAATTTGTTCATTTGCAAACAGAGAAAGAGAGAGGGAGAGAAGAGCAGAGAGAGAGCCTCCACTCTCTTTTCTAGTGGCATCACATTAGAAAAATGCTCCCCTCTGCCAAAGAAGCTCAAAGAACTTGACCAGAAATATACTTAGCCAGAAGGCAGGCATAATACATTTCTTGAGAAAATTACCAAATGCAGAATTAAGAGACAACTGAAAATGGACTCCACGGAATATCTGGCTTTTTTTGATTGTATGATTTGGAAAGAAAAAAACAAAGTCTTGAGAATAAACGTCAGAAGTAGAGACATACTGAGGTTGAAATAGAAATTGTATGTGGCATAAAAATGCCTCCCACCCATGACTTCATGCTCTGTGCCATTGCATTACCTGGCATGTCCCAGATCCTGGTATGGTGGATTTATTACCTTCCTCCCATGGATGAGGAGATAGAAGCACAGGAAGTCAAAGAGCAGGCCCCACAGCCCATAGCTAAAGCTGGAATCAGAGCCAGAGCTCCAGGCCAGAAGTTCACACCCCACCCCATTGCCTCTAAGTGCGGAGATGCAAACTGTTCACGCAGAATTGTTAACCTACACGGAGCAGAGCTTTCCTCCCCCCGTGGAGGAAGCCCTCGGAGTCTGCTTTCTCTCGGTGCTGTTTCCTGAGACGCAGGGCTTGGTGCATGGAGGACTCAGGGAGCCTATTTCACAGCCTGCCTTGGATGACCTTCAGAAAAATGGAGTGACAGACACTTTTAACAGCCTCAGGAGCCAGAGCTAGGGCCAGCAATGTCAGGCCCTCAGGGCCAGAAAGCAATTCCTGGTTTCATTGAAAAGAGAAGTCCCAAGCAAGTCAGTTAAAAGCCAAGAGGGTATAGTCCAGGCTGCTCAGTAACCACGGTCACCATCTAAAAAAAAAATTTAAAAATATATATGTATATATATGAATTTATTTATTTGCAAGCAATGTGAGAGACAGACAACTGACAGCAAGAGGGAACAGCTTATCAGGGCCTTTTGCCACTGCAAAGTGAACTCCTGATACATGAACCACTTTGTGTATCTCTGGCTTTAAATGGATACTGGGGAATTGAACCAGGACAGTCAGGTTTTGCAAGTGAGTGCTTTTAACTGCTGAGCCATCTCTCCAGTCTCATCCAAGGCCACCATTTTACTTTCTCCATTCCAGGACCAGAAAAAAACAATGCTAACTAACGTTCCTCATGGTTCCGACGTGTCTCATTTCGTGAGAGCGGGAGTCACGGTAATGGGAAGGCCTGTTTCAGGTCCATTTCAGTGCACACACCCAGGCCAACATTAAAGTCACAGGGATGCCAACATCACCACTGAGCACTTTCTTAGCCCTCAGGAAAAGTCTAGAACTTTGGCCATGTTCTATAAAGGAACATAGAGAGAGAAGCTGTGGTCACTGATTTTAACCCCTGCAGTGACTTCTAAATATCCGAGCCCTGCTTGTGTCTAGCAGAACCTCACAGGAATAGAATGTTCTCTCCATGGCTCAGTCTGTGGGTCTGAAACCCCTGTGCATCTCACACCACCATCTGTAAAACGGGAAGAGTGACACCCCTCTCATAAGGTTGTTGTGCAAAGTAAATGAACTTGAAACACATCGGCATATTTCAGATCATCTTAAGAATTCTTAGACATCTTTCCTACTCCTTTTCCGCTACAGGAAGCTCTATCCCATTCTGATTTCATTTTTCCATTCCATCATGAGAACACAGATGGCAGAATACAGATGGTAGAAGCTGGGACTTCTAAGTCAGAAATCCTAGCTATAATAGGGAGAAACATTTTCCTCTGGTTTGAGAGGAAGTGAAAAAAAAAAAAAGAATGATGAATGCAAGTTGCCAGGGCTTAATTATTACATATAATTATATAGTTGTGAGATATAAATACTTTTGTTACTTTTATTTGGCCCTAGAGGGAAATAAATGACTTAATTCTCTTTCCATTCTTTTTCTGGTTGGAGATTTTTGCTCGTTGACTTCCCGGCCCATTTTTCTCTTGGAAAACATAGCTCAGGTGATGAAACCTGGGAGTTGGAGGAATCACCAGGAGGAAATTCAAGGCTTCTGCAGAAATCAAGCCGTTGCTAGGGAGGCTGGGGGGGGGGGTGTATTTGTTTAACATCCATATTCCTGCCTCGCTGAATCCAGTGGCACGTTATTTCCACTGGGTGTGAGCCAGCGCCGAGTTCCTCCCTGTCGTGTCTAACCTTGAACATTTCTCTGCGATTATGTTTCATCTAGGGATTAGCAAAATGCAGAGGGGAAAAAACCTGAGAAGGTGTTTGGCGCAGGGCTTATTGCTGCGTTTGCACAATCTGTCGCTGCTTGGCTAATTGGAGAACAGCAGCAGGGGGCTTGGGAGCTCACCCCAGCTTTTCATCTTAGGATGCTATGAACAGGCTGCTTATCAAGGGTCAAGCTAATTTATTTTCTTGTTTCTAATCCCTGAGGAAACACCAAAATAGAGCAGCAATTCTCACTGCTCACTGACCTCACTGCAGCGTGGCTATCAGAGAACAGACAGAAAGCGGGAGGCGAAGACGCCTTCTTGCTGGGCTTGCCAACCCCTGTTGCCTGGCAAAGTCTTGAGCGAGTCTCAAAGATTCACTTTCCTTTCTTCACAAGGGGAGGCTCAGGCTAAGCTCCTGGAACAGAAGACACAACCGTTTCCAAAGAGACTACTGAAGGATGAAGATGTCTGACCGAGCCCAGCTTTTGTCCAAAAGAAAAAAACAAAAAGGTGGGGGGAGAGCCAAGGAGATGGTTCAGTGGTTAAAGGTGCTTGCTTGCAAAGCCTTTTGGCCCTGGTTTGGTTCCCCAGTACCCACATAAAGCCAAAATGCACAAAGATGCCCGTGTCTGGAGTTCGTTCTTTAGCAGCAAGAGGCCCTGACATATCCATTCTCTTTCTCTTAAATGAACGAAAATAAAAAAATAAATTAAACATAAGGGAGGGAAGGTAATTTGTGAATCATCTGTCTCCTTTGAGACTTCAGTGTGGAGCTTGGCCGTGTCTATGTGAGGACAACTTCAGAGCCACCCACTACCACCGCCCTTCACACTTCACACTTGGCCTGCTCTCTTGCTGTGTCTTGTGCACGCACCCTCGGTGGAGACATCACAAAAGGCTTATGCCAGAAAGAAGGCGAAGAGGTTGGCATGCAGTCTCTGCACCACTGATCAGACTACCATTACAGTCCTTCTGTGAGGCCTATGGGAAGCAACACGTTAGTAGGTTAGTAGGTACTTAAGCTTAGACAGGGTTTCTGATTAAGACTCCAGGCTGGCCACCTTTATATGGTCTGTAGCATAGTTGGGGAGTGTGCATGGTCCCCTGCTGGTCCTTGAAAACTGGTCAGGACTCCAATCCTGGGATTAAACCCAACAACCCAAGATGTCAAGATGGCGTTAAGAGAAAGGGGACATAGATCGGAAATGAAAGTGACAGGTCTGGGGTTGGACTGAGTAGCTAAAGGCTGAAGTGTGTCCATGGAAGCAGAAGTTCTAAGATAGGACCAGCTGGGAGAGCAGATTTAACGTGAGATATAATAAAGCAAGCATGAAGTCAGTGTCTGGGACACAGTGTGAGAGGGAGTTAGGACAAAGTGCCTTGGGAAATATCCGGCTGTCGGGATTCCAACACTGTAATAAGGAGATGAGGAGACGAAAAAGGTAGAGACAGGCTGCATTTTCAACATGGGGCCACAAAGCGCTCCCTTGTCTAGAGGAAACTATTTCTGCACTTAAAAATTTATTTATTTATTTATTATTTATTTGAGAGAGAGAGAATGGGCACGCCAGGGTCTCTAGCCATTGCAAACAAATTCCAGATGCATGCGTCACCGACTGCATCTGGTTTTACATAGCTCGGAAAGTGTCCTGACTAGCGGCCGTCCTCCCTAGAGATGACCCTACAGCTGTCACTGCTGATGGGTCTTGGTGGGTACCCATTTCTTAGGGGTCATGGCTGCAGCTAGAACACATGTGCTCTTCCCAGTGTTTTCTCTCCCTCACTCTGGACCTAGCTTAAGAGCTGGCAAGGTTTCCTAAGAGGTGGGACGCACAGCAGGTCTTTCAAATCCGAGGCTTAGGGTTGCTGCCTTGTCAACTCTGCCACGTTGTTATCGGCCAGAACAAACCACAAGGCGCACCCAGATTCACGCCGAAGGGAACCAGTTGCTCTTGCTTTCTGAGAATATTTCTAGGGAGGACGGCCACTAGTCAGGTCACTTTCCGAGCTATGTGGGAAACAGGATTCCAGGCTGCGGTTCTAGGCATCAAGTCTGAGTTTCTAGGCAGCCTAGCAGGCATCACCCTCCTCTGTAGAAGCAATCATCAGGAAGCTGGCTTTAGCAGACCTCCCTACCTAGAGGAAGGCAGACCTCAGAGCATAAAGGGGCAGGACATCAGAATGTTCTGGAAGGGGAGGAGTGATAGGAAGGGACCTGGTGTCATTCCAACAACTCGAAAAGGCCCTCAGTCATCAAGGGTAGAAGTTCACACTCTCTTGGCACTCTTGATTGGGACAGGAGCAGGGACTGGGCCAGGGCTGTAGGTTGGTGGTTTTGAGTTGCTATGGAAACCTGTGACAAACATGGATAGCCAATGAAGACACAGTAGCATCAAGTCATTCTATGTGGACAGCGGATGCCACTGAGACTAAACCTGAGAATATTTTGCCCCGAACATCAGGATGGGGAAGAATAGATGTGGAAACAGGCAAGGCTCCTGTGTGTGCGTGCCCTAAGGGCCAATGAGACGAGGGCTCCCAGTGCCAGAGCCTGGATGGATCTGAGAGAGGCTACCGTGTCTCTCTGCTCGAAACTCCGGTGACTCCATGACTCTGCAGAGGATGCAAGAACAGCTATCTTGAATAGAACATCTCTCTCTAGAGACACTGGTTCTGTAGGCCCTTGACTGCATGGCTACTGTTCTGAAGCTAGGACTGAACCTGGGACTTGGAGTGGTGTCTTTCTTGCTATTTAGGATGCAAGGACTTACCCTGCAGATGTTTTTCTCCACACGAGCGATCTCTTCAGTTAGTCTCACTGCTGCCCCAGCCAAGATCTGTCCCTTCTACACGCCGTGACTTGCCTCCTCTAGAGATAGTCCCAGCATCCCTGTGAGCCCAGATAGCATGAGGAGGAAAACTGGACGTTCAGAGAGCAGGTGACCATCAGAAAATGTTGCTTCCCGGTACAGGAATTAGAAAACAGCTCTCTCTCAGTGGACCTTGGCTGACACAGCTCGGCAGGTGGAGGGCAGGCTAGAAGTTAGCAATTTTTTTTTAAGATTTAATTTTAATTTTATTTATTTATTTGAGACAGAGAGAGAGAGGGAGAGTGAGAATGGGCCTCTAGCCACTGCAAATGAACTCCAGATGCATGCGCTCCCTTGTGCATTTGGCTTATGTGGGACCTGGAGAATTGAACTGGGGTCCTTAGGCTTCGCAGGCATGTGCCTTAACTGCTAAGCCACCTCTCCAGCCCTCTCTTTTTTTTTTAAGGTAGGGTCTCACTCTAGCCCAGGATGACCTGGAATTCACTATTCTTAGGGTGGCCTCGAACTCACGGTGATCCTCCTACCCCTGCCTCCTCCTGAGTGCTGGGATTAAAGGTATGTACCACCACGCCTGGCTTAGTGTGTGATGTGCACTGCCTGTTGTCTCTGCAAGGCACACTGTCTGCAGAGCCTTCCTGCTCGTACCTGCTATAAGCAGTCAGCCCCATGTCTCATTCCTATGGGATCAGGGTGCACACTGGATGAAAAAGGGCGAGTGAAGAAGTATGAGGAAAAGCCTGCCAAACTTCTCTGAACTTCCTGTCACTTGCTAACGGGATGGAGGGGCCACAAATGAGCTGGAGGAAACCTGTCTTTCTCCAAAGGCTGAAACAAGGGAGTTCTTTTCTCTGAGAAATAGGAAAAAAGGCAGTGGGAAGGTCAAGTTCTATAAGAAACACGTGCAAACACTGCTCTCTCCCATAATGTAAGCTCAGACAGATGACAAGCTGAGTGTATGCAGTATGTCCCAGTCAAAGACACGTGGGGCCCTGAGCTGGGGAAGGTACAGCTCAGCGCCACCACGCTCCAGACGGTTCCCTTTCCTGCTGTGGCGCTCCAGAGAGGCTGACAAGTGAGTGATTCCACTGTTCTTGCTGCGCAGTGGTAGTGACATCACCGTTTAGTAAGTCAGGGAATCACAACCACATTTCAAAGAATCATTCAGTTTTCTCATTACGATTCTATAGGAATTTCCACGGTGACAGCCTTGCCAAAACATTGTTAAAAATAGACCTGGTAATACTTTTCACATTTGTAGGCAGTCATGAATGTTTAACAGTGTGTATGTTCAATGGATACACATCACTTCAGAATCAGACCAGGAATTTTATATATATTATATGAAGGACTTTTTTATACTTTGATTTACAATTTTTTATTTGTGTATTATAGGTGTTCATGTATGTCTGCATGTGTGTGTTTGTGTGTGTACGCACGCTTATAGCAGCCAGAGGTTGATGTTAGGATTCCCCCTCTATTACTTATGCACCTCCTTATTTTCTTGAGACAGGGTCTCCTGCTGAATCCAGAAGCTCAATGATTCAAGACGGAACAGCCAGTAAGTCTTCTAGATTCTCCTATCTCGGCCCCACCCGGCACTGAGGCTGCCATTTGGTGTTTTACGTGGGTATTGGAGATCTGAACTCAAGGCACTTGACTCCCTGAGCCATCTCCTCAGCCCCTGCATTCGTTTTAATCAGCCAGAAATCAAGTCCTGCATTGGGTTTGTCTGGGGAAAGTAAATCCATTAGCAGCTTCATTTTCGTACAGAAAAATGTTTTCTTAATGCATAGTACATTTGGGGATAAAATATATGTGGAACAAAATTTTTAGAATTGACTAAATCTGGATGTTTTTACTCGTGTCAGCTTGGATGGTAAATCCTTAAAACTCAAGGGTGTGAATTCTGGCCCTGAAGTATAGAATTATTTCTAAGACTACCATCGTGCATCATGCTAGCTTGTCTGGGCCTGTCCAGCTTGTGAAGAGGACATAGTGCATTTGGCTAAACTGGGGAGGTGGTTATGGTCAGAGGTCCCTGACAAGAAGGCAGAGTCTGATAGTTTGGAATTACCGAAATTAAGTTCTACAGGTCACAGGCCCATAGAACGTGAGATACCACCTTCAAAGAGGCGATGAACAAAGACCCCACCGTCACAAAAAAAGTCTACGCAACACAGAACAGTCACTTGTGAGGAGTGTCCTTAGTGAATTCCAAATACACCAATGACTTCCACCAACCTGGCCTGGCTGCTCTGGAAGAATCTTCCACAGTTGGGCCTGCTGGCCATTTCAGAGGGTGGACACACATACATTTGCCAACTTCCCAGTGCTACTTTTTCAAACTGATCAACAGAAGATAAAGAATTGATGACTATAGATTTGGCTCCTGAAGCGTAACCGTTGTAAGTTCCTGCTTTGCCTTGCCTGGGACTTTTTAACCTTTAGTCATACATTATGGTAGTTTTCTTGCATTTGAGGCAATCAGGCAGGTGGGGATTAACCCTCTTCTTCCCCCAGGCCCTAAAAATTATTTTGACCAAAATGTTCAAGTCGTGGGTTTCATGTAGACACAGCTTAACTGAGTCATTAAGAATTTTATTGGTTCAAGTAGGCATATATTTTTCTTAGTAGACATCATGACATAACAGTAATAAAAATGTAATATTCAAGTAATTGCTGTAATGTAATTACAGTTTGGTCATAAAGTAAGATTAGAGGTCTGGGATGGCTGTTTGTGGGTGTGCATTTTAACGTCTGCCTGTAGTCTCAGAGGTGCTGGTCCAGTCTCCCAGGAACATGAGTGCAGTTCATCATACAACCAGGTGGCTGGGAGCCCAGCTGAACCAGCGTTATCTGCGTGTCCTGCTTGTTCTGTCTGCCCTCTGCCTCGGATACCTACCTCGTCATCAAAGACACTGAAGCAATGTTTCTGGTTTCACACAGACAACAAAAGAAGGAATAACAAAGCCCAGAATGCTCGCTGGAGAAGGGACAAGAGTTCAAGAAGATCCTGGAAGCTGCTGTTCTATAGTGCTCTCTCTCAGTCACCCTGTAACCGAAGTGTCCGGAGCTTGTCCGTGGATGTCTGCAAGAAGCTATCGCATTGGCCTGTTCTGGCTTCTGAGGGGGAAAATACCAGCTCTCAGATTGAATTCTAAACTGAAAGAGTGATCTTAGGCATTTGACCAAAGTTGTTGTTGCTTTTTAAATCAAAAGATTTGCCATCACTAGAGAGAGTTTTTGAATTATTACAAACGAATTTCTCCCTGGCTTGTATTTTAATAGCATAGTCTACAGAAAGATGAAATATAAGCAAAAGAAAGTATTTAACCATTTGTGAACCCAAACAATAAAAACAGCAGTTTGGGACACTTATCCAATTTTACTTTTTACAATTTCAGTTGCTCATAGTTGAACATGGTCTGAAAAATATTAAATGGTAAGTTGCAGAAAGAAACAATCCATAAAATGTATTTTGTTGTTGTTTTTCGAGGTAGGGTCTTGCTGTAGACCAGGCTGACCTGGAATTTGCTATGTAGTCTTAGGGTGATCTTGAACTTGTAGCGATCCTCCTACCTCTGCCTTTTGAGTGTTGGGGTTAAAGGTGTGGGTCACCATGCCCAGGCATAAATTTTTAAGTGTGTATCAATCTGAATAGCACAGTGATAAAATCTCATATCATCACACCGAGACCCGCCTGGGGTGTGAACCATCACTCTTCCAGTTGCCCATGCTGTGTGTACCACAGCAAGTGTCCCTGAGCCCCTTGGTCACTGACTAGGTTATCAGCTTGACGGTTTATGGTCCTCTCAAGTAACCCTTAGTGATTTAATGAGGGCCTCAAAGGACAAGAGTAAAGGTGCTCAGGCTGGAGAGATGGTTCAGCAGTTAAGGTACTTGCCTGCAAAACCTAACAACTGGGGTTTGATTCTCCAGTACCCACGTAAAGCCAGATACACACAGTGGTGTATGTGCCTGGAGGAGTTCATTTGCAGGGGCTGGAGGCACTGGTGTGCCCATTCTCTCTCTTTTCTCTCTCTCTCTCTGCTTGCAAATAAATAAAAGTAGAACAGAAAAGAGTAGAGATGCGGGCCATTTTCCTACAGTGTGCTGGTCTTGTTCAATTTTACTGTTGCTGCGAATCTCTTTCCTTGCTTTATTTAGAAATTAACTTAGTCGTAGGCATGGCTGTAAGGGAGGAACACCAGACCAACATGGACACGTGGAATCTCTTTTTTGTTTTTAACTCCTTTGAGCCAAGTCAGAAAAAGCAGAGCTTGGGAACAGGCCGATCCTGGTTGCTGGCTTTTCCTTGGCATCTACTCTCTACTGCTTGAGAAATGTTATTTTTTCCTTAAACTTCGTTCTCATTAATCTTGTGTTAAGAGGGGTCTAACCCTGGTAGGCGAGTGGGCTGCTTCGGTTCCAATTAGCATATATTTCCATAAGTGCTGAGTGGGTAAAGGGAAGGAAGCAGTGGAATTTCTAAAGGGCTGACCTTTGGGGACTTGTAGGAAGGTGTCTCTGACATGCGCGTAATACAACTGACTCTGAGAAAGCTCCAGCAAATGCTAAGTTATGGTTGGCTTTGGTGATTTATGCTAAGCAGAATAAACTGTGATGGAAACATAAAATATTTCTAAGCTGATACTTGGGTCACTCAATACAAATGAAACCCAATCTTCTTACTTAAAAAAAAAAAAGGAGACATTTATCACACTGAGAGTCTCCACAGGAAATTGGGTTGTTCACTATCCTTGTACTTGCCACAAATGCCTTGGTTAAGAACTGAATATGCGGCTGGAGAGGTTGCTTAGAGGTTAAGGCGCTTGCCTGCAAAGCCTAACGACCTGGGTTTGATTCCCCAGAACCCACATAAAGCCAGATACACAAGGTGGTGAGTGCATCAGGAGTTTGTTTGTACTGGTTGGAGACCCTGGCACACCCATTCTCTTTCTGTCTCTCTGCTTGCAAATACAAACAAACAAACAAACAAACAAACAAACAAACAAACAAACAAACAAACAAACTGAAAATGGTCTGATAGTCTTGGCTGATGGGTACTAGGGATACCTCATTTAAAGGCCATCCTGGGCATCACATTAAGGGACAAACAGAATGGGAAATGTCTGAGACAAAGCTCTGGTAGTCAGACTGATCCACGGTCTGGGCATTGATAGATTGACTATCTAAGCAGGTAGCAGAAATCAGACCAGGAAGCTTGTTTTGAGGGCGGATCTGTCACCATCTTTATACCTGTGACTGGAAAGGGAAACAGGATGTGCTGAGTTGGCTTACATTACTCCTACAGACCAGAGAACTAAAATCAGTGTTTACCAAATGGAAAAGCACACAGTGGGTACAGAGAGACATGCTATTTTCATGCTTCTAAAAAGGTATTACAAATAACACCAAGTTTCAAGCCTATAATTGAAAACTATTTTTAAAGAGTTTTGATTAGGTTTCCTTAAAAAATAAGGCATTGGAGACTAAAATAAATTCTTAAGGATTCTGACTTCCACCTATGTTGTTTCTCCCTTAGTTCATATTCTATAAATGCCCCTCCCTTATATACCAGGCATCAAAAGTAAAAGCTGTCTTAGTCATTGAGCAGAACTTCAATGATCCTACTTAGTAGATGGGGAATCCAGCTCCCAGAATTAATTTCTCAAATACCATACAGCTAGAGCTAGGATATGGACAAGAGGTGCAGATAATTTATTTATTTATTTAAGCACATCAGAGAAAGCCGGGTGTGGTGGCGCACGCCTTTAATCCCAGCACTCGGGAGGCAGAGGTAGGAGGATCGCTGAGTTCGAGGCCACCCTGAGACTACATAGTGAATTTCAGGTCAGCTTGGGTTAGAGTGAGACCCTACCTCAAAAAAAAAAAAACAAAAGAGAGAGAGAGAGAATGGGCACACCAGGGCCTCCAGCCACTGCAAATAAACTCCAGATGCCTGCATTTCCTTGTGCATCTGGCTTTATGAGGGTCCTGGGGAACTGAACCTGTGTCCTAAGGTTTTGCTGACAAGCACCTTAACCATTGAGCCATCTCTCCAGCCTGCAATGCAGATAAATTAAATGTCTTAGTGTCAGACAAAAGGAGAAGAGACACTGTGGTTACTGTGTCAAATGCTTTAGTATGAGGTTGACCAGAAGTCAAGAGTAGACCTACGTGTCCAAGGGGAGTACAGCCACTGACTACATCTCTGTGTGTCAGAGCCAAATAAACTCCCTCCAGTATGTCTCTGTGTCCAAGCTCAGCACACTCCTTCAGTATGTCTAATGTGTACAAGCAGAGGACACTCACTTTAGCATCTCTGCACAAGATCCTTTCTGTTGTTGGTGTCTCTGGTCTTAACTGATAAAAGCAAGACATTTGCAGTTATAACACTGTCAAACTCAGAAAAGTCTGAAAAAGGTCAAATGATCTAGGGAAATTAAGAATAGACCCGTGGGCTAAGCTGGGCGTGGTGGCACACACTTTTTTTGTGGTTTTTGAGGTAGGGTCTCACTCTAGTCCAGGATGACCTGGAATTCACTATGTAATCTCTGGGTGGCCTAGAACTCATGGTGATCCTCTTACCTCTGCCTCCCGAGAATGGGCGTGCCAGTGGCCTCTCAGCTGAAGTGAATGAATTCCAGACGCGTCCGCCCCCTTGTGGGCAAGTGCGGCATTGCGCCCTTGCATCACTTTCTGCATCTGGCTAAAGGTGGGACCTGGAGAATCAAACGGGTGTTCCTAGGGTGGGCAGGCAGGTGCCTTAACTGCTAAGCCGTCTCTCCAGCCTGGCACAAACTTTTACTCCTAGCACTCGGGAGGCAGAGGCAGGTGGATTGCTGTGAGTTCAAGGCCACCCTGAGACTACACAGTGAATTCCAGGTCAGCCTGGGCTAGAGCAAGACCCTATCTCAAAAAAAAAAAAAAAAAAAAAAAAAAAAAACCATGGAAACAAAGATATATTATTCTGGGCAAGCCTTATTCATAATGTTATTCATAGTATTTAACACTTTAGCAGGGTTTTCTGAGGTCAATTTAACTTTACTAACTCGGGTTTCAGAAAAATATCAACATTCAAACTAGGAATAATCTGAGGGTTAGAATGGACAAAGTTCATGATTACAAAAAAAAAAAAAAAAAAAAAAAGAACATCTACTCGTGGCCCATGAACACATGGAAAGCGTTCCACTTCAGTGATATTCAAAATACATATCAATACTGGTCAGAGTCTCCTGCATGAAAGTAGAGCAGATTAGAAGGACAGTAATGTCTAGAAATGTAAGGAACTGAGAAGCCAATGTATAAACACTGCTGAGAATTCAAACTGGAAGGATTTGAGTAGAGAGCTACCTGGCTGTTATATGTTCCTTTTCTTTTTAAAATTTATTTTCAAACATATAGAAATTGGAGACAGAGAGAGTGAATGAGAGAGAGAGAGAGAGACAGAGAGAGAATGGGCATGCCATGGCCTCTAGCCACTGAAAACGAACTCCAGACATGTGTCACTATGTGCATGTGGCTTTATGTGGGTACTGGGGAATCAAACCCCAGTTGTTAAGCTTTGCAGGCAAGCACCTTAACCGCTGAGCTATCTCTCCATCTCACGTGTGACATTTTTAAAGTGAGGAATACCCAATAATGTTGCATTTCCAACCCTAGGGATTGATCTGAAAGAAAGTCAACATACGTTTCTACAGCCAGCATTGTGAATTGGAGATGCATTCAGTGTCATCTCATCCAGAGGCACCCTACTGAATCTGGACTGCTTTGTGACTACTGGTTATGGTGGTTGATAAAAAGTGATTTACAGAATAAATATAATCTTCATTTCAGCAGCAGAAGAAAAAGTTGAAATCCACATAGGAAGAAACCACACAGCACACTTTACTTTGACTACCGGCCGTCTTCTCTAAAATCTGCTCCTCTTTCAATTTTCACTATATGTGATTCTAGCTGATACTAATAAATTTTTAGTATCCAAGCTGGTAAAGGGGGTCAAGAAAAAAAAAAACAGGAGGAAATAGCCTGTCCATGTAAAAACAATAATCACATAATATTTATTGTCTGGGACTGAAATGTTTCAAATATGCAAAGTAATAAAATGTGAGGAAAAGCAAAACTTCCTTATGTTAAAAATATCATAAAATTTCCCCCAAATAAGATATATAAAGAAAGTTGAGGTGATACTTTATGTCCAAAGACAAAAAACAAACAAAACTCTCCATCTATGTTACAGCAGCCCAAAGCCTTCAGAGAACATGGTCCCTCTTAAGGGTCTGAGGAGACAATGGCAGGTACCAGAAAAGTATAGAAAACAACTGTTACTGTATGCTCTCCCTCTCGGACTCCTTTCCCCAGCCCCCCCCCTCTCTTTTTTGAGGCAGGATCTCATGTAGCCCAGGGTGGCTTCAAACTCAGTCTTCCCTGTGCTGGCATTACAGCTATATGCTATTATGCCCCTCAGACTGTTACTAGCTCTTAAATAAAATTTAAAAAGTGATGTCAGAATGTGATCTTTTTAACCCTCTCATGGTGCTAGGGGTCAAACCCCCAGGGCCTTGGCATGTTACACAGGAGCTCTGACCTCTGAACTCCACCCCAGCCTCAGGACCACCTTCCAGTGAATCTATATTTTAAACACAACGATAGCACAAATGGATTTATTTAAAATAAACTGGCACCTGTAAGGTCAGAACATGCTTTAGTCTACAGATTAGTTAGTTTAGGTGGCATCGCGGGCCTTCCTTCTACAATTCCACAGTTCTGGACTCATGTTTGGGATGATACTCCATTACTGGGTTGGCTTTCATAGGAACTAAAATGATTTCTGAATGAACTGACATAGAAAAGACTTTTTAATTGTAAGCTATATTTTTATTTGTTTTTAAGCACAAAGAGAGAGAGAGGGAGGGGGAGAGAGAGAGAGAGGAAGATGGGGAATGGGCATTCCAGGGCCTCAAGCCACTGCAAACAAGCATGCACCACTTTGTGCATCTGGCTTTATGTGGGTACTGGGGAATTGAACCCTGGTCATTAGACTTTGTAGGCAAACACCTTAATCGTTGAGCCATCTCTCCAGCCCCTGTAAAGTACTTAAAAAGAAATATTTTTATTTATTTGTAAACTGAGAGAGAGAGAGAGAGCACGCCAGAGAGAATATGGGCACACCAGGGTCTCCTACTGTTACAAGCAAACTCAGATGCATGTGCCACTATGTGCATCTGATTTATACGGGTCCTGGGGAATCCAATCTAGGCCATCTGGCTTGTAAACAAGTGCATTTAACTATTTAGCCATCTCGTCAGCCCAGAAAAAAAAATGTAAATGATTTCTGAGTGAAGGCGGGGAAAATGCTCAGTGGCTAAAGTGCTTGCTGTGTCAGCATAACTACCTGGGTTTGGATTCCTGGAACCCACTTAAAACTGGACTCAGAAGTGCCAGCACATGCAGTCCCAGCATGCTTATGGCAAGAATGGAGGTGGAGACAGGAGAATGTCCCAGCAGCTTCTGGACCAGCCAGCCTGGAGAACGCAGTGTGCCTCAAATAAGATGGAATTTGAGGACTGACACCTGATGTCCTCTGACCTCCAATTCATGCCAGAGCACACGTGTGTTGACATTCATACAAATGAATGTGCACACACGCACATGGCTTTTGAATCCTATAGAAGAATTTCTATCAACCAAACAATAGATGTTTATTGAACATATGTGCCAGTGGGGATTACAGAGCATGTTAATTCACAATGTGCCCTAAAGACTTTCTTCATCTGCAACAGGCTAACCACAGGAGGAAATGGATGACTAGGGACACCCAACAGGAAGCTGGGGAAACAGCAGGGGTTTTAAGAGTTCTGGGGAAGTTGAAGGTGCCATGTGCTGAGCCAGACAGGGATCAGGAGGAAGAAGAAGGGAGGCGAACAGCACAGGACCCAGAAGGGAAGAGGCAGGTAATTTCCTGCTGTTACCTCTGCAGCCTGAGATTCTCCAAGGAACACAGGAAAATCCGTTTGTCTTGTGAGGAACTGCCAAAATGTTTTTCTCACTCATCTCTTTCTCTTGTTTTGGTGAGGCATGGAAGGTTTTATTTTATTATTGTTTGTTTTTTGAGGTAGGGTTTCACTCTAGTCAGGCTAACCTGGAATTCACTATGTAGTCTCAGGGTGGCCTTGAACTCACAGTGATCCTCCTACCTCTGCCTCCCAAGTGCTGGGATTAAAGGTGTGCGCCACCACACCCAGCTTATTTTATTATTTTTGCTCGCATACAAAAATAAATGTTTCCAGGCTGGTGAGATGGCTCAATGGTTAACGCCCTTGTCTGCAAACCCTAATGATCGGAGTTTGAGTCCCCAGGACCCACGTAAACCCAGACACACAAAGTGGCACATGTGTTTACAGTTTGCCTGCCATAGCTAGAGGCCCTGGTGTGCCCATTCTCTGTCTCTCTATGCTTGCAAATAAAAATGAAAACAACAGTGGGTTTCAGGTGATTTTTTTACCATACTTATTACTGAACTTTGCTTATATTTACCTTTCACCCCACTCTCCCCTCACTGCACCTTTTACTTCACCCCAGTTGATCTCCTATTTCCATGCCATATAAACATACATGTATGTATAGTTAAACCTAGATTCTGCATATGACAGAACCTGGCTTTTTTCACTTACTATGAGCTTTGGTTCTACCCATCTTCCTATAAATGTCCTAACTTCCCTCTTGCTGATGGGTGAAAAAACTCCATTTTCTTCATCCGTTCCTCTCGAGTGTCTAGAATGGTTCCATGCCCTGCTTACTATAAACAGTACAATGACAAGCGTACACATGCAGGTAGCTCTATGGCATGCTGACTTGGGAGTCTTTTGGGATAAACTCAGGAGAGGTATAGTCGGGCCATATGGTAGTTCCACTGTAAATATTTTTAAAAATATTGTTATTTATTTATTTATTATTATTTTTTGGTTTTTTGAGATAGGGTCTCACTCCAGCTCAGGGTGACCTGGAATGACTATGTAGTCTCAGGGTGGCCTTGAACTCTTGGTGATCCTTCTACCTCTGCCTCCTGAGTGCTGGGATTAAAGGCGTGTGCCACCACGCCCAGCTTAAAAATATTTTTATTTATTTGAGAGAGACAAAGAGGGAGTAAGGGTGCACCAGGGCCTCCAGACACTGCAAATGGACTCCAGATACATGCGCTGCTTTGTGCAGCATCTGACTTTACGTGGGTACTGGGAAATCAAACTCGGGTCATTAGGCTTTTGTAGGCAAGTGCCTTAACTGCTGAGCCGTCTCTCCAGCCCACACACGACAACTTCAAGGACATAAATCACAACTTGTGCTGAGACAGAACAGACCAAGGGTCAAATTAAAAAAGTTGCTAATTACTGACCTAGAATGGAAAATAATCATTTGTAACTCAAATTAAGCTTAGCCACTTTCTTTCCATTTTCCTATTTATCTCTTTAAATTACTCCCCCCGCCCAACACCTGGCTAGAAAAACAAGGCCCATTATTGCATATTAATAAGCAAATATGAAAAATTTATTTGTACAAACTTTCAAAGCATGGCCACATGTACTTTTTTTTTTGTTTGTTTGTTTAGTTTTTAGAGGTAAGGTCTCGCCCAGGCTGAGCTGCGATTCATTACGTAGTCTCAGGCTGGCATTGCACTCATAGCAATCCTCCTACCTCTGCCTCCTGAGTACTGGGATTAAAGATGTATTCCACCATGCCCGGCCACATGCACTTCTATAACTGCTATTGCAAACATGTAAAAAAAAAGGGGGATTATTTTGTAATATATATAAATAACTTTTATAGCATAGATATATAACTTCTGTGAAAGCCTATGTAATTTGAGTGTTTTGGAGAAGTCTAGTCTTCAGAAAAGAAATGATTTATACTCATGGATTTTTTTTTGGTTTTTGAAGTAGGGTCTCACTCTAGCCCAGGCTGACCTAGAATTCACTACATAGTCTCAGGGTAGACTCAAACTCATGGCGATCCTCCTACCTCTGCCTCCCAAGTGCTGAGATTAAATGGTGTGCGCTACCACGCCCGGCTTAAGTTTTTTTTAAAAAAATCATAATTGGGGCTGGAGAGATGGTTTAGCAGTTAAGACACTTGCCTGCAAAGCCTAAGGACCCAGGTTCCATTCCCCAGTACCCATGTAAGCCAGATGCACAAGGTGGCGCATGCGTCTGGAGTTCATTTGCAGTGGCTGGAGGCCCTGGCATGCCCATTCTCTTCTCTATCTGCCTCTTTCTCTCTAATACTTAAATAAAAATATTTTAAAAATCATAATTGTATAGACTCTTAATATGCACACCGATCATATATATTTATCTTAAGGTTTAAGAGGAATTAGCAAAATTCTGTATCTGTCGACTACTGTACACAATCCCTTCCTCATGAGGCTTACATAATACTCAGCTTTAGAGGAGGAATGCTAAAGTAAAATTTCTTTGTCATCAAACTCTTTGGTCCTGAGAAGTACTTCTAGGTTTAGTGCTATGTGACAGTTTCTTTAATATATCCCCAGAGATCTTTAGTGTAGTCCATGTTGTTTAACAGCGGAATCAAAGTGCTGGGGACAAACGCCTGCTCTACGTCAGGTAACTCAGCAAACAGGACTCAAATCTACCAAGTTCCTCAGTTTTCCCTCTCCTGCTTACTGGCACCAGGGAGAAAACCTGTGTGTCTCCTAGGGGTGGTGACCATCAGATGACATAAACCGACCAAGTGCGTAGCTCACAGTGGTGTGCTCTAATTACCGTATCAGACTTCTCACTTTTTTCTTGGTTTTTCAAGGTAGGGTCTTGCTCTACCCCAGGGTGACCTGGAATTCATTCTGTAGTCTAAGGCTGGTCTCAAACTCATGGTAATCCTCTTATCTCAGCCTCTTGAGTGCTGGGATTAAAGGCGTGTGCCACCATGCCTGGCTCTTTTCATCACTTTAAAAAATTATTTATTTGTGAGGAGAGAGAAAGAGAGAGAGGGAGAGAGGAAAGAATGGGCGCACCAGGGCCTTTGGCCACTGCAATGGTCTTGTGCATCTGGCTTTATGTGGATACTGGGGAATAAACTCAGGTTATTAGGCTCTAGAGGCAAGCACCTTAACCACTGAGCCATCTCTCCAGCCCCATTACTGTTACTCCAGATGCATGCACGCCCTCGTGCGCATGTGTGATATTGAGCGCTGTGTCACTGTGCATCTGGCTTTTGTAGGACCTGGAAATTTGAACATGAGTTCTTAGGCTTTGCAGGCAAGCACTTTAATTGCTAAGCCAGCTCTCCAGCTACCCCATCACTTTTAATACTATAAATAATAAAACTATGTTTTGGTTTTCTCTTTTTCCATTTTTACTTCTCATTGGAACAAAAGTGAGAATCGTGAACACTGAGCAGTGATGGGCAGAGAAGGGATCATGAGTAAAGAGCACGGTACAGAATTACAGTGGGCTCTAAAGATGGAATATTGCATGCTGGTTTTTGGTTCCTTTGTAGCAATTGATTGTTTTAAAGTATGCTTCAACTGTCAAAATTTCCAGGACTTAGGACAGCTTGAATACTTGATATTTTCTTCCCGAAAACAAATATAAGCCTCTCTTTTCTAAGTACTATGGTATCACTATCTGACTTGGGACGTTTGAAAATCACTTTAAGAGATATGACTTTTTAATATTTGAGTTTTCAAAGGCATCTGGCCCTTATTTAACTACTATACTTACATCGAATTCCTTCAGGCACGGTTTTGTTCTTTAAGTTTGGCTTGATGCCCTTTGCAGAAGAAAGCCTTTGCTTTAATGAACACAACTCCACAGAAACTGCTAAGGCCTCCTGCTCCTCCCTGCCCCCTTCACTTACAACAGCACACAAGATTTCATCTTGGATTTCAAGTGAGATAACGTTTCTGGAGAATTAGCTCCAAGGAGGCACTACTATGACATATTCAACTTGTTGCCCTTAGATTATTTGCAGAAGTGTTTATGTACTATGAAATGTTCAGCCAGAGCATTCAGGAAACTGTAAAATATTTTATGAGATGTATACATGGTTGATGGGAGACTTTTAAATGCAACCTGGGAAGGTTCTATCTTAGTTCCAAGAGGGCCGATGAGAGAATAGATTCTCTGCATTGATTTAGTTTTACACGAGGGTTATATGAACCCAAAAAGCAATGCCTGATCTGGGAGCAACATTAAATATTCATAAAATTAAACTTTACAATTCTTAGACAAGTCACTTGTTTTCTTTCTTTCTTTCATCAAGGATGACTAGTTGCTTTATTTATCTTCTATGCAGTAAAAGCATTAAGTGCGGGCTACTTTTTTAAAACAAAGAACAGACAGTAGTAAATTGGCAGTTCTCCCCAGATACAGGAACTATATATATCACTTGAAAATATTTGTGCTTCTGATGGTTTTCAAATAAAAATCCTTGCTCCTAAACTTGGAACATTATTTTTGAATCTCAACTATTAGAGTATGTGAAGGTAGGAAGGCTAACGCATAACCTCAAAATGGCACATTTAGAAAGTCACACTTCCAAATTTAGGTGAGGGGAGAAATACCTCTATTTCCTTTACCCTTAGTCTGGGGCAGGGGAGTGTGACATCATTTTCACAGAACAGCAGTTATTTGTTGGTTCTTGTGTTTTTAAATTTGATCACTAAAGTCACAAAAGACAAAAAAAAAAAAAAATAAACCAGCCTCCCCAAGCTAGTTTTGTAAGGTGACTTCGCTTGAGAGCTGACCTTGATGAGTCCCATACCATTCATTTAGTTAACAGCACAGTGCATCTGAAGAGTCCAACAATTACATTTACACTTTAGGATGTGTCAATAGATCGTATCATTTCAAAAATAAATCAGGCCAGGAGTGGTGGCGCACGCCTTTAATCCCAGCACTCAGGAAGCAGAGGTGGGAGGATCGCTGTGAGTTCGAGGCCACCCTGAGAATACAGAGTGAATTCCAGGTCAGCCTGAGCCAGAGGGAGAGAGAGAGAGAGAGAGAAAGAGAATAGGCGTGCCAGGGCCTCCAGCCACTGCAAATGAACTCCAGACACATGCATTGCCTTGTGCATCTAGCTTACATGGGTCCTGGGGAAATCAAACCTGGATCCTTTGACTTTGCAGACAAGGGCCTTAAATGTTAAGCCATCCCTCCAGCCCCATAATAATCTTTTATTTTATTTTATTTTTTTAGAGAGATAGAGAGAAGTGGCATGCCAGGACCTCAACCACTATAATCAAACTTCAGATGCTTGCATCACCTAGTGGGCATGTGTGACCTTGCACTTACTTGCCTCATCTTTGTGCTTCTGGTTTATGTGGGATCTGGAGAATCAAACATGGGTCCTTAGGCTTCACAGACCAGCACCTGAACTACTAAGCCATTTCTCTAGCCCCACAATGATCTTTTAAAAAACATTTATTTATTTATTTGCAAGCAGAGACAGAGAGAAGAGAGGTAGCTACACACACATAAACATAGAATAGGTGTGCCAAGGCCTCCAGCTGCCACAAACAAACATGTGCTACTCTGAGCACCTGGCTTTATATGTATACTGGGGAATTGTTAGGCAAGCGAGCCATTTTTCACTCTGTAGGCAAGTGAGCCATTTTTCACTCTGTAGGCAAGCAAGCCATTTTTCTAGCCCTACAATGATGTTTAATGTCATTGTCTTCTCCAACTATGACTGCACATGACATTTTAATTGAGAGAATAATTTATTGAAGTGTTACTTTGTGAAACTTTCCTTCTATAAGTTTTGTTTCTATACTCCCTGTTTAAGGAAATTTTATTTCACTTCAAATTTAGTCTTGTGGAAAGAGTAAGAACAAGAACCTACGAGTAGGAAAGAAAAAAAAAAGAATTACAAATATTAATATTGAGCAATTATGGGCACATCTAGGCTGGTTCAGGACAGACATAAATGACCTTGTTTTATTCTAAATTCAGCTCTCTGGCTTCTGATGAAAAGTGAAAGGTTATTATATGAACTTGCTGGGCAAACCCAGATTTTATAAATAATTACCTGTCAGACTGTTCAAGATAGACAAACATACACCAGACCAACAAAAACACAGACCTGTCATATTTCTGAGAGAAATGTACGTTAAGTCTGCCTTCTCTGGGACTATAAGGAGATCAGGTAGAATAAAATGAAGGGAAAAAAACTAAGCCTTCTATTTTCTGCTTTGTGCATACTTTAAAATATGTAATAGGGACAGAGAAGGATTTTCAATGAGAAAAATTAGCCTCTGAAAAATTTATACCATCTATAAGCCTGGCAGATGGAAAGCAAACATAATAAATGCTGTCATTTTGATAATTTTCCATGATTAGGAATGCAAAGGAAAATAAGAATGATAATAAAAATAAAAGTTTGCTTATATATTCAAATGAGCACAGATAGAACATCAAAACTCTTTGGCAACTTTCTGATACTAAATCTCTGTGCCTTTTGTTTCTGAAATGCATATTTCTTTTCAAAAGTGATTACCACAGAACAGGTAAGTGACACCTAATACATGTCAATAACATGGCACAATCAAATTCACTAACACTGATTTGGTCACCAAAACATCACATTTCCTCCTTTGTTCTAACTAATGCTTCTTCTTCTAATTATTCTTCTTCTTCTCCTTCTTCCTCCTCCTCCTCCTTCTCTGTCTTTGTTTTTTTTCGAGGTAGGGTCTCACTAATCTAGCCCACGCTGACCTGAAATTCACTATGTGGTCTCAGGCTGGCCTTGAACTCACAGTGCTCCATCTACCTCTGCCTCCTGAGTGCTGGGATTACAGGCATGCGCCACCACGCTCGACTAACTAATTCTTTACAAAGGTTGTTTTAGTGTGTGTGTGTGTGCGGCGTGTGTGTATAACTATGTTAAAGGTTTACATTAAACAAATCTCCCACAGAATTAAAGAAATAACTTCCTGCTTTGCAATGCATATTTAATCAGGAACTGCACAAGTACATCTGCTGTATTTCGGTTTGTTCTCCAGAGTTACATGTTCTTGAGAAAGGACAGATCCCACTGGGCAGTTCGGCTGTTCCCAGCCCCAGACCAGACCAGGGAGGGAGTGCCGCAGGGAGGAGGCGCGTCCTCTCTCTTCCTGCATGGCATCCATGTTGCTTCTGAATGGTTATGGCCCAGACGGATGGACACCCTGGGACTGTCACACAGGAAGGCAGCAAAGTGAAGTCCTTCATGAGGGGAAACACACTAGACAGAAGGTAGTCAGTGGGGTGAAGGGAAAAATAAGGGAACAGGTGGCTCGTGAGGTCAGCTAGACCTTTGCTTAGTGTAAGCGTGGGAAATGAACACGTGTCTAACTACATGGATGCAGACGCCATGTGGCAAATAAAGTTGGTGGGACAGTGGTAGGATAAGACCGACTGTCCATTTCATTTTACCTCTTTTTCCCAAACCTGGATTATAAAATGTATCAAATAAAATGCAGACTAAACACTGGGGGGATAAGCAACACTGCTTTTAAGATACATTGGCAGAAGGCAGCCAACCCATGCTGAGTTAAAATTCAAAACTGTGTGATCTGCATTCTTGTCCACCTACACACTAGCCAAACATCCTGCCATTAATTAGCCAAATGGCCCTTCTGGTAAACAAGGCCAAGTACTGGGAGTGCAGGAGAAAGGCAGGAGTCAGACAGTTGATCATCAAAACAAACCAGGCCACTCCTTAGACTGTGGAGAAGGTGTACTTTTTTTAATGCAGGAGGGGAGCATCACTTCACGTAGGTTTCACACTGCCTTTGCCGTTGTTGCGGGTACTCTCACGGCCCATCAGCAGGCTAGAAAAGCCATCCCGTTCCGGCGGTAGGCATTCTGTCAAAGAAAAAGAAATCTGCAATGAATTATCACATCAAGTGAAACAAGGAGAGGAGGCAGAAAGCTTTCTTCCTGTTTTGTAGACTGCTGGCTACAAGCTAATAGGGTGCTTCCCATGAATAGTTCTGGTGGCAAACTGCAGCAACCATTCTGTCTACTAAAAAGTCAGTGTGGTTAACAAGTGGTTAGTGATTCTATTTTGGGGAAGTGGGTGATATGCAAAATAAGGCATCCTATTTTGTTCTGTTAATGGGCTGGGTTTGGTTAAGCCGAGGAGATGTTGTATTGAATCTGTTTGTCTTTTACAAACATGTGTTCTCGATTCACCATGTTCCAGAAATCACTTCTAACTAAGTATCATAATAGTCTATAAATTACTTACTCATTACAGTCTTCCCAGCCCTAATTTATAGTCTGGAGTGGAAAGCTATGGGAACAGACACTAGCATGCCTTTCTTGCTCCCTAGAATATGGTGATCTCAAAGGAGTTCTGCATACTATACAAGACTTGAATCTTACATACTCGTTGACATATGCACATACAGGTGTGCACATGGATATTCATGGTAGGCTAAAAGGTCTCCTTAAAAGAAATAGAAAATAGATACTAGTTCAATAACAAATGTATTTCAGGTAAAGAAAGCAGAATCACATCTTTTTCATCTTACGTTGAAGATCTGCATTTCAGAGCTGGAAGACTGGTACAACACGGCGCCCCTTGTAACTTGTCCTGAATCTATTTTGAGCCCAAGGGGAACAGAACTAACAAAGTCAGGTGTTAGGAATACCCCCTTAATGGCATGCTACATATCATTTGGTTTTTAATAGAGAATTCATAACCTTTAATTAAATTTTTAAATAATTTGTTTAAAAAAATGAGGGAAATGATAAAATTTGGGATTTTCCCTGTCTGATACAAAAAGCTCTGGGGCTACTTCACTTTCAGTACAACACATTCACTGTCAACAGTCATCTTGTAAGATCCATATAGAGGCAAATGACCGGAAGGCCTGGACAGAGCTTGGCTCCTGTGCACAGCAGTGCCCCAGAGAAGAGCGGGGCAGCACAGTGGGGCTCTGAAAACAGCAAGGAGTTAGGAGCAAGGAAAGCAAATTCCACCTTCATCCCTCTCTCCCGCCTCAGGTGGAGACGTTTGCAAATGGGGAAAGAAAGCAGGGGAGTGCTGGCAACTCTAGTCATAGCACACACTGTCGTTCTAACTGCAGGAAGGTGGCATGGCTCTTATAGGCCAAGAATGAAAATTCAGCAGTGGCACTGGCTATCAAAGAGTGACTGCTCTGATTCAAAGAGGAATTCGCCTTGGAAGGAAATTCACTTCACCAGTAAAGATACACAAATATAAAATATAAGGGTTGATAAGATAAAAGATATATCACACAAATGGAAAGGAGTTCCTATAATATCATTAGAGTAAAGCAGAATTTAAACCAAAACTTTAAAAAGGACAAAGAAGGAGGGGGATGGCTCAGTTGGTAAAGCATTTGAACAACTGCCTGAATCTGATGCCCCGGCACTGATACAAAGGCTGGGTGGGTGGGCGCTGGTCTGTGAGCCCAGCTCTCAGGAGGCAGAGGCTGGGGACTCCCAGGGCACGCTGACTTGTTAGTCGAGCCTTACTGGTGAGCTCTGGGCTCACCCAACCTCAGGAAATAACGTGGAGAGTGATTGAGAAAGACTCCTAACATCAGCCTGTGACTTCCACGAGTGCAGACACATGCATGTGCACCTGCACTATACACGCGCGTGCCCCCACACATCATTATACATGCAGACACATGCATGTGCACCTGCACTATACACGCGCGTGCCCCCACACATCATTATACATTGACAAAAGAATAAATTCAATCAATAAAAATCCATAAACACCCTATTTGAAACCTCCCAAATGGACCTAATAGACATTTAGGGAACCTTTCACTGAAGTAGCATAACACACATTCTTCTGTCAGCATACGGGACATTCTCCAGGATCCAGCATGGGTCAGGCCACAAACCTGGCCTCACTAAACTCAAGAATACTGAAGCCATGAGTGTCTTTTCAGACCACAACAGAAAAAGACTACATACTGACAACAGAGAACTGAGAAGTACACACATGTAAGGAAACAGAGAACATACTCTTATGCAGCCAGTGGGGAACCAAAGAAGTTAAAAGGGAAATACAAGATTCCTAGAATAAATGAGAATGACAATATGTCAAATTCAGTTCTTCCACTATTTCAAAACACAGATGGAAGGAACTCTGGAAAACCTTTTCACAAAGCCCATATCACCCTGATTCCAAAATAAAAGACATGACACAAAACTACAGACTGATGAATGCAAGAAAAAAAGTCTCAATAAAATACAAGGGGGCTAGAGAGATGGCTTAGCAGTCAAGCACTTGTCTGTGAAGCCTAACGACCCAGATTCAAGGCTCGATTCCCCAGGACCCATGTAAGCCAGAGGCACAAAGTGGCGCGTACATCTGGAGTTCATCTGCAGTGGCTGGAGGCCCTGGCACGCCTGTTCTCTCTCTCTCTATCTGCCTCTTTCTCTCTGTCTGTTGCTCTCAAATAAATACATAAATAAATAAATAAAAATAAACAAAAAAATTAAAAATACAGCTGGTGGTGCATGCCTTTAATCCCAGCACTTGGGAGGCAGAGGTAGAAGGATCACCATGAGTTTGAGGCCACCCTGAGACTACATGGTTAATTTCAGGTCAGCCTGGGCCAGAGTGAGACCCTACCTCAAAAAAAAAAAAAAATTAAAAATACAAGCAAAATGAATTAAACAGCACAGGAGTGAAAAAGATCAGAAACTTTTTCACATGGGACTCATTCTCTCACCGCCCAAAGATGGTTTAACAAACACAAATAAAAAACTCTATTCTATTCAACAGATCCTAGAAAATGCTCCTAAGATTCAGCATCTCTTCATGAACAAAACTCTCAGGTATGGACGGAACACACTTCTGCAGAGTAGAGGAAATGTGAAAAACCCACATCCCATGTTCAACATAATTTCTCTAAGATGGAATCAACATAAGATGTCCATGTTCACACTGTAGTTGATACAGTGCTGGAAAATCTTAGAACAATTAGGCAAGAGAAAGGGCACACAGAGTGGGGGTGGGGGAAGAAAATTGTCCATGTTTGTGGCTGCACATGCAGACAAAAGTTAGATGTTTCATAAAAAGCTATTAGAACAGTTTAATTCAGTAAAGCCTAGGATACAATATCAATACACAAGAAAGACACAGCATCTTTATACGTCAGTAATGAACTGCCAAAGGGAATTTGAAGGCAATGCAACTCAAGATAGCTACGATTAATACTTAGGAATAAATTTAACCAAGAAGTGAAAGATCTTGACAATGAAAATTATCAAATAGATGAGAGAAATTATAGAATACAAAAATATGGAAAGATATCCTATGTGCATAAAAAAGAATTAATAGGGCTGGAGAAATGGCTTAGCCTGTGAAGCCAAAGGACCCAGGTTTGATTCCCCAGGACCCATGTAAGCCAGATTCACAAGGTGGCACATGCATCTGGGGTTCGTTTGCAGTGGCTAGAGGCCCTGGAGTGCCCATTCTCTCTCTATCTCTTTTCTATCTCTCTCTCTCTCTGCTTGCAAATAAATAAATAAATAAATAAATAAATAAATAAATAAATAAATAATATTAGAATGACCACACTACCCAGAATGATGTACAGATTCAATGTAATTCCTAAGTTTTCCAACAATGTTATTCACAGAAATAGAAAAAAATCTTAAAACTTGTATGGAATCAAAAGGACCCAGAATAAAAATTAACAGGGGCTGGGGATGTAGCTCAAATGTTAAGGTGCTTGCCTAACATGCAGGAAGCCCTGGGTTTTGTCCCCAGTACTATGCAAACTGGCGTGGCACAAGCATGTATGCCTAGCATTCTGGAGGAAGAAAGAGGGAGATTAGGAGTTCAAGGTCATCCTTAGCCAACATATTGAGTTTGAGGTCAGCCTGGGCCATATGAGACCCTATTTCAAAAAAGCCCAAAACAGGCTGGAGAGATGGCTTACCGGTTAAGATGTTTGCCTTTCAAAGCCAAAGGATACCAGGTCAACCCTTCAGGACCCAGGTAAGCCAGATGCACAAGGGGGCGCATGAGCCTGGAGTTTGTTTACAATGGCTGGAGGCCCTGGTGTGTCCATTCTCTCTCTCTCTTTCGCTCTCTCTGCCTCTTTAATAAATAAATAAATAAATAAATAAATAAATAAATATATTTTTTAAAGAATGAATGAAAGAAAAAAGCCTAAAACAAACCACAAAACAAAGCTGGGGTCATCAAAAGATGTAACTTCAAAACATACCAAAGGTATGATATCCCAAATAGCATGAAACTGGCAAACAGACACAAACTCAGAACAGAATAAGGAATTCAAATACTAATCTATATTCATATAACCAATTTATATTTTAAAAAGTTACTTTAAAATATTTTATTCATTCATTCATTTATCTGGGAGGGTAGACAGAGACAGAGAGGAGGAGGGAGGGAGAGGGAGAGAATGGGCATGCCAGGGCTTCTAGTGATTGCACACAAACTCTAGAAGCATGTGCCACCTTGTGCATCTAACTTATATGGGTTCTGGGGAATTGAACCTGGGTCCTTAGGCTTTGCAGGCAAATGCCTTAACTGCTAAGCCATCCCTCTGGCCCTAACCAACTGATCTTTAGCAAAGGCACTATGAACATACATTGGAGACACACATACAATAGGCTTTTAAATAAATAATGCTAGCCAGGTGTGGTGATGCATGCCTTTAATCCCAGCCCTTGGGAGGCAGAGGTAGGAGGACTGCTTGGAGTTAAAGGCCAGCCTGGGCTGGAGTGAGACCCTACCTCAGGGGGAAAAAATGAAAACTTAATAAATAATGCTAGCAAAAGTAGATATGCATATGTAGAGGAATGTCACTAGGTCTCTTCTCCTTGTATACAAAAACCAACTCAAAATGGATCAACAACCTGAATGTAAAAACTGAAACTGAAATCACTATAAGAAAACACAGGGTAATACTTTAAAATTTTGATAAAAGAATGCATTTTTAGAAAAGACTTCGAAGGTAAAGGCAACAAAAATACAAACAGGACTCTATCACACTAAGGTAATCTATAGAATGGGAAGAAATATTTGCACACTATTCATTCAAAAATACAAGGAACTAAAAAACTCAACACCACAACAAACAAATGGGCTTAAAGTACTGAAGGAACACTTCTCAAGAGTAGGTACAAACTGACAAGTACACAAAAAACATTGCCCATCTCATTAATCACTAGAAAAAAAGAAGACATCATCTCATCCTGTTAGAATGGCTGTCACAAAAAGGAACAAATGTTGGAAATAAAATATTTTTAAAACGTTACAAAAAGCGGGGCTAGATAGATTGCCTAGTGGTTAGGGTGCTTGCCTGAAAAGCCTAAGGACCCAGGTTCGATTCCCCAGTACCATGTAAAGTCAGATGCACTAGGTGGCACATGCATTTGGAGTTCATTTGCAGTGGCTGGAGGCCCTGCATGCCCATTCTCTCTTTCTCTCTCATCTCTATCTCCTGTGAATGAATAAAGAAATAAAAGAACAAAATGTTGGAAAGAATACAGAAAGGGTGGGACTCCTGCACGTGCTGCTGGGAATGTAAATGTCTAGCCATTAAGGAAAGCACTATTGAGATTCCTCACAAAATTAAATCAGCAGTCCCACCTTGGACGCGCATGAAAAGGGTATGCGATCATTATACCTAAGGGTACTTGCACTTACAGCACTAGTGACAACTGCTAAAATGTGGACTCCAGCCAGATGCCCATCTCTGGACAAACTGATAAAGAACATGTCAGTGCAGGTGTGGGGGTCCATTCCTGCAGTCCTAGCACTGGGGAGACTGAGGCAGAGGGCTGGGAGTTGGAGGCCAGCGTGGGATACACAATGAGTGAGACTTGCCACAAAACCACCAGCCAACCAAGACCCAAAGTAAAGAAACTGACATGCGCACAGACGAGTACCATTCAGCGATAAAAAGAATGAAGTGCTCTCATTTGTAGCAACATGGACAGCACTGGAAGTCGTTTGTGAAATAAGCCGAACGCAAACGTCGTCTGCTGTCCCGTGTGAAAGCTGGTAGCTCAGTCTCGTGGAACAACTCACTGCACCAGCGGCCTGTAGACGTTGGGAAGAGCAGAGCCATGGGGCACAGAAAGTTCAATAAGAGGCACGAAAATGCAAAGAGGAGGAACAAGTTCTGTTTTTTTTTTTTTCTACAGCACACAGGATAACAACTGCTTAAAATAATCTGTGATATGTTTCAACGTGACTAGGGGAGTATGAATTTCCGAGCACACAGGGATGACTTAAGCTTAGAGAACAGGCGAATGCTTATTACCTTGTTTTGATAATCATGTTTTGAATCATCATAATGTTCAAAATAATGAAGAAAAACATTATGTCTCAAAAAACAGAGTAACCTTTGATGATCAAGATGCTGTGGTGGGGGAAGAGCCATAATCTTAACAAAGGATTACACATGACCGTAATCATGCCTGAGTGGAAAGCGGATTTTCTCTTTTCTCAAAGAAATATTTCTATTTAGTTGAGAGACAGACATCAAGGCTGCAAATAAATTCGATGAATGCACCACTTTGTGCATGTGGATTTACGTAGGTACTGGGGAACTGAACCCAGGCCGGCAGGCTTTGCGAGCAAGCACCTTTAACCACTGAGCCATCTCTCCAGCCTGGAAAGTGAACTCTAAGATCATCAACACGAGGTGGAGCAAATACAGCTGTCTGTTCATCATGAAATTCACTCAACTTAAAACCCACACTGCAGAAGTTCTGCTCACAAAGGGTTCGCTGTGGCTGTGGGGTGGGGGAGCACGGCTGCTTCGGCAGCTGGCTGTGCTGCTGCTCCGTTCACCTGGCATTGGTGTTCCAGGATAGAAAACCACAGCACATTCTGTTTCCTCGGAGCTCTCTTGGATGAGCTCTTTGACCACAGGACAAAAGTGTGCCGGACTGACGCACATTCTACCAAGGACTAAAACCTCCTAGTCTACCTTCTAAGACTGTGTGCCGGAGGATCTGGTTCTTCTGTAGGACTTTCTGGAAACAGAGGGTGTGTCTTCTGACAGTCACACTCAAGGGCTAGGACTTGAAACAGCCCCCAACCACATTTTGCCACATTTGTCCCGCTTAGGACAGTGACACCTTCAGCTCTTCCATTCTGATGTTTTACGTGCTTTTAAGCGTAAGAACAGCTCTTATCATAACTGTACTGAAAACACAGGGTGGCTCTACAAGGAAGAAAGAGGGCCTGAAATTAAATTAAAGCTGGACTCTTCTTCTTCTTCTCCTCCTCTCCCCCTCCCCCTCCTCCTTCTTCTCTTTTTTAGCTCTGGCTGACCTGAAACTCACACTGTAGCCCAGGCTGGCCTTGAACTCAGTGATCCTCCTACCTCAGCTTTCTGAGTGCTAGATTCTCCTTAAAGGTTCACAGTTGCAATGAGCTTAGCTTGAGGAAGGAGGTTTGGGCTCAGGAGGAGATGCAATCTTGTCTAGCTTATCTGAGAAATGACAAGGTATACGTAACCTTTTCAAGGTGGGCAACAGGAAATGGCACTTACTGGCATTGCAAAGGTGACTTTTCAAAAATGAATTGCTCCTACAGGTGATTTGGCACCATTCTTTGCAAAAAGATGACACATTTATTTAATGCCACTGATCCCTGAGTCTTCTGAGAAAAGCCAAGTTTACAGCTGACCCAGATTTCTGTGATGCATTCTTCCTATTCTATTTCTAAAATACAGAAGGGAAAACAAGCATGTGTAATTAGCGAGCCAGTGCCCTTGTGTCCTCCACCCTGCTCTATCCTTTTGATGTGAGAGAGAGGAAGGCACAATGCCTGTGAAGGGAAGGCATGGGAACCTTTCAAGCTGGGCATCTTTTCTGGTAAAGAGCAAGCAGCTTTACAGGAAGTCGGAGGGAGACAGCTCATCATTATGTCAACTGTGAATTTCTTCTATTTATTCTGTGAATGTTGAAACCAAAGTTAAACTCTGCCCACTGTGAGGACCTTTAGAGCCCACGGTCTCAGGAACTGCTGTGCATCTCACTTTCTTTTGTCAACTCTGAAGGATGATTCCCACTTTCACATCTTCATACGCATTCATTCCTTTATCAATCTAGATCAGTGGAAATAGATTCTACCCACTACCCTGTGCACTCACAAGCATGCACTGTGAAAACTAGATGATTTTAAAAAGATACACATATGGTAAACGAGGGAAAACATTTGTTTCCAATTGGCTTACTTCTACTTGTAGTTCCAGGCTGGCCTCAAACTCATAGCAATCTACTTCTACGTTTAATAGGTTATGCTATGAATTTATCCTGAGCCAGGCATGGTGGTGCACGCCTTTAATCCCAGCACTCAGGAGGCAGAGGTAGGAGGATCGCTGTAAGTTTGAGGTCAGCCTGGGACTACCGAACGTGTTTCAGGTCAGCCAGGGCTAGACTGAGACCTTACCTCAACCAACCAAAATTAAAAAAAAAATCCCATTATCCTATAATTCCATGTGAAATATTACCAAGTGTGTTATTTGCACCATGCACTTCATTAAGTCGTAAGAACAGATCAGAGCGTCCCTTCCTCCTCCCAGTTCAGACGCACACTTTATTCTCTCTCTGTGCTCTGATTTCTCTATCTTCACTTTCAGCCGAGTGAGCATTTCACTGTAGCAGGTTCCTAACGCCTCTATATACTTCCTTTCTCCAGGTCCTAACGGAGGAGGAGTTGGTTCTGTTGTCTGAAGTCCTATTGCTGAGTTGGGTTTTAGCAAATCTTTACTGAGCATTACTGTGTGAGCCACAGTGTGGCTGGTGACGTGATGGGCGTCACGATGCTTCCACTAACATTCACATCCACAGTGTGGCTGGTGACGTGTCGGGTGTCACGATGCTTCCACTAACATTCACATCCACAGTGTGGCTGGTGACATGTCGGGTGTCATGATGCTTCCACTAACATTCACATCCACAGTGTGGCTGGTGACGTGATGGGCGTCACGATGCTTCCACTAACATTCACATCCACAGTGTGGATGGTGACGTGTCGGGTGTCACGATGCTTCCACTAACATTCACATCCACAGTGTGGCTGGTGACGTGATGGGCGTCACGATGCTTCCACTAACATTCACATCCACAGTGTGGCTGGTGACGTGTCGGGTGTCACTATGCTTCCACTAACATTCACATCCACAGTGTGGCTGGTGACGTGATGGGCATCACGATGCTTCCACTAACATTCATAGTCTAATGACCTCAAGCAGACTGTGTGGAAGGGGTCATTTTCAAGGACAGAAAAGAGGGAGAAAACAAAATGACTTTTCTGTTTTTAATCACAATATTTAAATTTATTTTTTTTAAGCAAGAGAAGTGTATATTTCTCATAGTGTGGAGGGGGAAAGACTTCAAAATGAACATGGCTTTATGGTTTATGAAGTACTTCCGTGTCCATATCTAATCTGAGCCTTACCGTGGCGAGTTCAAAGGGTATCATATGGTAGAGTGATATGAGTAGCGAGCTGTAGATTTAGGATTAAAACCTGGGGCCCACATTCTTTTCATTATTCCACAGTTTCACATCCAAACAACCTCCATGCCTGAAATCTGGCATGATTTTATTCCATCCAGCTTACTATAGACACAGACATTCTCCTCACAAACTCGGTTCTTGCTAAATGTCACCTAAGAGGTAAATTCAGACTTAGACTCCATCAGGCTGGTGCAATACCTCAGAGTGCAGAGATAGCCCTTGAATGTAAGTCATCTTCCGTCTGGTGGCATTTTTAACCACTGATCAATTTCCAGGTTACCTTCGACAACAGTATATAGAAAATACTGCTAAAAAAATCACAAACGCTCCAACTCAGACCTTCAGCATTTGAGCCTTCTGCTTCTGGCATGTTGTAAGCACACCCAGCTGCTCTGAGGCACAGCAAGGGCCCAGAAGATGGTAGAAGGAATATGCTAGTGGGAACTAAAAAATGATTTTGTAAATAAATGGCAAACTTCCAGAATCTGTTGTAGCAATGCAGTAAACAATATTTCTCATTGAATAGCCTAATGTTGGTATTGGATGAATTTAAAGAAGACGCCCATACAACAGCATTCATCTAGATAGCTGATGGTTATGTCTGACTAATGTTCCTCACTTTCAGGCCACCGCTGGATTAGAGCTCACTGTATTTCTCTTCTCAGACATGGAGATATCACCCTTAAGGAACACAGCTGGGCTGATGGTCACAACATGTTTACTACCACAAGGGCACCTGCAAAATCAAGCTGAATAAAACTCTTCGCTAACATTTAGAATCAAGGAACAAGAGAACTTTAAAATTAGATCCTATCTTTGTGATTTTTGCTAGCCCAGCTTGTAACAGATGAGAACCTCAATGCCCACAGTGAGGGACCCATCCATGGTGACTTGGGGCTGGGAAGTGGGGGCACAAATCTGGGATCCCTGACCTAGTCTGTGGCTTTTTATGGACAGTTCTGACTCTGTCTAGAGATGTTTTTAGCTTCCATGGCCTTAATGGGGAAAACAGATGCAGGAGAGAAATTTTTTTTCAGAATTAAGAGCCTTTGGGAGGTGAAGGGCTGTGTGGCGAATGTGTGTATCTTCAGAACCTTCAAGATCCAACATGTGTTTCCATTCAAGTCTTACCTGAGCTGTGCTCATTGTCTGACTTAGAACTGAGCAAATCCAATGACCTTCCCTGATGTATGTATGCATATATATATATATATATATATATATATATATATATATATATATATATATATATATATATATATACACATATATATATATATATTTAAATTTTTAATATTTACTTATTTATTTGATATAAAGAGGCATATATAGAAAAAATGGGTACATGAGGGCCTCTAGCAACTGCAACAAACTCCAGATGCATGTGCCACCTTGTGCATCTGGCTTATGTGGGTCCTGGGGAATCAAACATAGGTCCTTAGACATTGCAGGCAAGTGCCTTAATTGCTAAACCATCTCTCCAGCTTATGTATATAATTTGAGTTGGTCAACTTGAGTTAAATCCAGCCACGAGAGACACAATGAAAATATTTGGAATATACATTTTCTTGCTCTTAAATGACTGGGATCTGCTAAAGTGTAGGATAGACTTTCTGTATTTTGTATGGCCTGGCGGCGGGGGGTGGGGGGGAGCAGATCACTGAAGCGTTCTGGGTCTCACAATGCTTGACCTATGGAATGAGGAGGCCTTTGCCGGCTTCCGTAGCCCTGGCTTGGCTCTGCAGGGAGGTAAGTACAGGGAGGCAATGAGGTAAGTGGGGAACAAAAGATTTTCATCAGACCTCAATTACTAAACATCTGGCTTATTGGAATACTTGACTGAGCTGGGGCTGGGAAGGCAAGGACTTTGTGAATTTTATACATAAGTGTGGTTTCATGAGTTAACTAATCTAGTCTTCTGTCTGCCAACCCCACTCCCAAACTAACCATCTAGTCAGTAGTGCTTGGTTACCAGCCTTTTCCTTCAAAGCATTTATTTTTTTCCTTTTCGAGGTAGGGTCTCACTCTAGCCCAGGCTTACCTGGAATTCACTCTGTAGTCTCAAGCTGGCCTCGAACTCACAGCCATCCTCCTACCTCTGCCTCCCGAGTGCTGGGATTAAAGGCGTGCACCACCATACCCAGCTTCAAAGCATTTTTTACTTCGCATATAAAATAATGGGCACTTTATGACATTTTCACACATGTCCATCACTGTACTTTGCTCATATGTGCCCCGTTACCCACTGTCCCCCTTATGATGCTCTCTTCCTCTTCCCAAATAGTCTCCCTTCTGCTTTTAAGTTGTACATCTGCATCTCTCTCTCCCCTTCTCTCCCTCTAGATATATTTATACACACATATATGCATGTATGTATTTAAATATATAAGGTGCATTCAGATTTAGCTTCTACATGTAGGAAAGACCACGTTCTGTGTCTGAGGGTCTGAGTCAGGGTTATTTTACTTGACATGATGACTGCCAGTCTCCATGTCATATATTTTCCTGCAAGTGATGTGTGGCTAAATCCAGCACTGTCCTGTACACACTCATTTTCTTTGTCCTTCACTCTGGGAGTCCAGACTGGTTCCAGATCTTGGCTACCGTGTCTAGTGCTGCAATAAACATGGATGTTGACTACTTATGTCTACCTTTCTTATGGCAGCAAAACTGGGGATCGTATCAAGTTGCCCTAAACATGGGACTAAATCAAAGCCCCACAGACACCCAAACAGCCCTGGCTGTGTGAATTTGCTGGATTCATCATCCAAGCTCTCTCCTGGTTCCTCCATTTGCCTAAGGACATGATTGTCCTGACAGACATATTGCTTTGTTTTAATACTATAATCTTTGAAGCTCTGGGACTTCATATCAAAGCTATGCAATAGCTTCTTAAAAGATAAAATGCGCCCCTTTTCTTTGCTGCCTTGTGTCTGTGTGTGTGGGCAAGAGATTTAATTAGAATGAATAAAGCTGAATGGAGGGCTATGATTCTTCAAATCAAAGTGGCAATCATGGCTGAATTTCATTAGCAAACATAAACACAAATAGGCACATCTTGTGTGTAACACTGCCATGTAACTTTTCTTCATTTGATAATTTCATTCTAACTCTGATATTTCAGAGAATCTAAATTGAACCATATGATGTATAACACTGTGACATGCAAGATTCTTCCTTAAACAGTTTTCTTTTTCTATACTTCCTCCCCTCGTGCCATAAATCCCCTATAAAAATCATAGAGGGCAGCTGGTCACACAGCAGATTTAAGAGCAGTGTGTGTGTGTGTGTGTGTGTGTGTGTGTGTAAGTATGTGTGTGTGTGTGGGGGTGTCCTTTAAATAAGAGGTCTGCTGTAGCTAGAATAACGGGGGGGGGGAGGTTAGACAGGTCGTTCACACTCACTCTAATCCAAGGAACCCGGAGCCCTTAAATTTTAAAGAACTCTCCTCTCTCCCTCTTATTCCCTCCTTCCCTTTCTCCCATCCATTCTTCCTTTAGAGATGTCTTACTATTTCCAGGCTGGCCTCATGCTCATGATAGTCCCACCTCAGCCTCCCAAGTGACACCACACAGTAGGACTGGTCATTTTACAAATGCTTTGGTCTGTGTCAAACTCTTGTTTTATTAAATATTTGGACTATTACCAAGATGTTTATGTATTCTGAATACATTCTGAATAAAATCTTTACAGTAAATGTAGTCATTAAAAGTTATCACCTGTAATTTCCCAGGTAATTTCCAATTGATGTGTTAAGGCTTTTCTTATTCTTGTTATATAAAATAATTAAATGGATTATGTAAGCCATTTGTATTTTAGAAAATGTCGCCTTTCTATGTGCATGTTAGTACTAAAGGTTTTAACCAGAACAATTAGGCAAGAAGAAGAAATGAAAGACAAACAAATAGAAAGGGGCATGCCAAATGTTTTCTGCAGATGGTATGAAATCAACTTTTCTCAAAAATTTAAGAAAGAAATCCTGAAAGTAATTCCATCTAAAACAGGACAGAAAAATGAAAACACCTAGGAATAAACTTAATAAAAACCTCTATAGTATAAATTATAAAACATTGATAACATAAAATGAAGAAAACACCAAAAGATAGACAGATTTCCCATGCTCATGGATTAGAGGAATTAACATTGTTAAAATGTCCATACTACCCAAAGTAAATAACAGATTCAATGGAAAATATCACCAAAATAATAATGGCCTTTTTTACAGAACTAGAAAAAAACATCTTAAAGTTCATATGGAAGCACAAAAAGTACTGAAGAGCCAAAACAAGCACACCATAACACCTATTTAAGACCCACTGCAAGCTGACAATGGTACTGGCATAAAACAGACCCACAGATTAAAAGGATAGAATGGGGGACCTCTAAGTCACACACACACATGTAGAACAATGGCTTCTTGACAAAGGTACCAAAATACATACACTGGAGGACAGATAGTCTCTAACAAATGGTGGCACGGGCACGATTGAAACTTGACACTCAGTCCTATAGCTCCATGTAAGACATCTGGTTAGAGATCTTGGGCAGTCACACCTCTCTGATCATGCTATTTGCAGGTGACATGGTCTTTCTCATGGACTGGCATTCCGATCCACCCACAAACAAACCTTCAGGCTAGGCTCCGGTATCCATCCCCCAGTGACAGGCCCCCTCTAGCAGGAATCTGCCTGCTAGGGGCTCAAGTAGGAAGTTTAATAAAAATGACTGAGTCTAAGGGGCTAAACATTCAAATTACCACAAGGGGCATGGCAGAGCAAAGCTCTTTATCACACGGCAGGCAGCCAGGAAGTAGAGGAGAATGCCTTCTCTAGCTGGCTCTCTCCTTCTCACCCTTTCAGTCCTCCAGGCCTCGCCTAGGGAATGTCACTGCCTACATTTGGTGTGGGTTCCCCTCTTCATGTCCGGAACCTTCTTGGGAAATTCCTGCAGGTGAGCATGACTAACCTCTACTCAACAAGTCTCAGTACCATCAATTTGACAATCAAGGCTAACTCTTACACCGGAAGTACTGCATTTTTTCTTACATGCAAACACTACATGTGAAGGTGATCGGAACAGAATAATGCTGACTGGGGACTGGGAAGAAGGGAAAAAAGGATTGCTTATGCATGTGTACCAATGTGTTTGTTTAAAAAGTTAGGTACTGGGCTGGAGAGATGGCTTTGTGGTTAAGGCACATGCCTGCAAAGCCTAAGGAGCCTGGTTCGATTCTCCAGGTCCCATGTGAGGCCCTGGTGTGCCCATTCTCACTCTCCCTCTCTCTGTCTCTAATAAATAATAAAATAATTTATAAAAAAGTTAGGTACTTAATCATCATCCAGTAAATGAGCGAGTTTGAACACTGGGAAGCTTAGTGTTCTCTGGTCAATAATGAGAAATGCTAATGTGTTCACCTTAAGAGCAGGGGCTGAGAGAATCTCACATCCTAAAACATTAGCTTAAATGCACACTTATCTCTTGCAAGACAGCCAAGGAGCAGCAGTTCCTAAGAGAAGCAGAGCAGGGCTTTGATAATCCTCCCTAACCACTGAACTTCTGCAAGGCAAGTAACTCTTCTGATTTTAGAGCTCAGTTCCCATGGGGGACATTTCTGGGTTGCTTTTTCAAGACCATCTGCCAGAAATGAAAACTTATGTATCAATCAAGCCAACTGCTTTCTTTTCCAGAAAGAGTATCCAAGTCACCTAGAACAATCCCATCAAATTATTATATTGAGTCTAAATGTTTTAGGTTCAAATACTCCACTGATGACAATTATAATTAATAGTACGCTTATAGTAAATCATATGAAAATTTTTGTTTACAATACTGGTTGTCAGACCATGCTATTCAATTGAAAATTTAAGGTCATGAACAATAATGATACAAGATAAAAAGAACATACTGCCTCAGTAATTCTTGACAAACAAAAAAAAAAAAAAAAGCATAAGGCCAAGGAATAGCTGTTGGGCAAGAGTTCAGTGGATTTTAAATAAACTATAATTTAAGGTTCTTTATAATCTTCAAAGACAATGAACACTAAAAATTATGGAACAGATCAGGAGACAGTAGTCAATATCATATTTGGTAGCCATAGAAAATGCCACACAATTTCTGTGTGAACGTATGTGAACCTACTACCATCCATTCATTTATTCATTCAGCAAATGAATGATGTGTGGACACAGTAGCAGAATTCTCATGGAGGAGACACATGCTGAATGAGAACTGACAAACGCAAGGCGAGTTACACAGTCTGAACAGACTGTAATGGGTGATATGAGAGGGCAGTAGAGGCGGACAGTGTGGAGCAAGGAGGCTTCTTGAAGGAAGTGACACAAGGGAGACCTAAGCTGTGGACAGAAGGGGACAGGCAAGGGAACAGACAAGTGTTCTAAGTGAGACTTTAAGAGGACAGCTTGACTTATTTTGTTCTGAAATAATATCTATAGTCAATGCATATTAAATCTGAGACAAATAACTCCGAATGTTTACCACTGGTTTATCAAAATTCAGGTAAATGTTCATGCTATATAAGCACTCAACCAATTACTCAGAATTACTATTTCAGGGCCTGCTGTCCATTCTTCATATTACATTAGAATATCCCTATGGCATCATCTCAGAGTTGAGCAGCTGAGGGCTGACAAGAGGCTGTGCTTCTTTCTGCCCTCCACAACTCTTCAGAGTTAGATATTCTTGGAAGCATTGTCAACGGACCCTTCTACCTTGCAAATATTATATGCCTATAGTTTGGTAACGGAATTGTATCAGTGGAATTTGCCATGGACATTTACAATTTGCTTTCACCATTCTGAATTTCACCTCTGAAATATTATAAACAAGCATATGTGTGACAGATGAATTTGAAAAGAGCTCTCGTGTTAACTCAGTGAGCATCAGCCGAATGCAAGGGCCTCAAGGCAGACACTGTATCAGAGCAGTAGGGAGACTGCTCACTCTATGGGGCATGGGTTTAATTAATTCTAAAACTAGGCATTTGGGGTACACAATATCAGGATCTTGCACTGGCCTAGATCCCCTATCAGTCTATTTTCCAATTCAACTGTTTACTGGATATAATGTCTCAAAGACAGCAAAAAGGATCATATTTAAGATTTTAACATATAAAGAAATGGTCTTACTTTCACTTTCAATACAAGTTAATACAATTAAAAATACTTTCAGCATATATAATTTCAATATATATAATCTCATCACCAATTTAACAAAAGAGATCCTTAGAAGGCTTATGGAAACTTTGGCACCAATTCTAGATGAGAGAATTGGCAAAAGCTGCGATCAAAGTCATCCTTCAGAAAGAACGTGTCTTGCACATTTCATTAACTCTTTCCATGACAGCATGAAGACAGGTTGAAAGAATTCTACCCTTATACATTACATTCCTGCAGCACTCGAATGAAATGGGAGCAGCATTCCACAAAACACAGCCTCAAGATAGAGAACCGCCACAGTCAGGTTTTGTGAGCAGAGAAGGAAAGCTATTTTGCAAACGGACCCTTCTTTGCCTTTCTGGCCCATGTGGAGGTGGCAGTTATGAGCTGGATGGTCCTTCCACTCTCAGGATCCACTGGCCTCTGGTGCCCATGGCCATCCATGTACACACAGCTGCCAGGAGAAAAGATGGAAGAAAAAAAAATCTAAAGAAATATAGTATTTCAATCAAAGTCTGAAATTTGTAGAAGTGGTTTTGGTCTCCATATAGTGAAAATATTTATCCAAGAAACTCCTAGTTGGGTGTGAACATCCTACTTCTAGTGGGGTTTTGTTTGGCAAAGGGCTGGGAAAGAGTGGAAGCTAATACAGAACATGTCTATAAACAAATTTATTTAGTTAGCACAGACTGACACATTCACTAGAGGGTTGTAGCAATTACATGTGTAAAACTATTTCCTATAGTGGTTTCCTTTTGTGATTTTGCTAATTTATTCAATCTAAGCCATTTTCATGCATTGACCGGTATAAGCCATCTAGCCACCCATGCGGAAATGAACATATGGAGACTCTGCCTGCTTTCCAATTCTTCATACAAGCAGCATTATATGGTGAAATTAGTAAGTTGTAGTGAAAGAAAACCAAGATTCTAGTACCTTAAAAATATGTTGCAATTCACTGGGCGTGGTGGTGGCACACGCCTTTAATCCCAGCACTCAGGAGGCAGAGGTAGGAGGATCACCGAGAGTTCGAGGCCACCCTGAGACTACAGAGTGAGTTCCAGGTCAGCCTGGACTATAGTGAGACCCTACCTTGAAAAAATCAAAACAAACAAACAAAAAGTTGCAATTTAACTCTGGAGAAATTTGGGGTTTGGATATGATAATGTAGTGAAAGTATTTGGTAAAATGAGTAGTCTACATACATGTCAGGCATTTGTTTCAACATGTATTTTGCATTTGATCATAGTTATAACAACATGTAATGAAATCTGCTAAAATAACTGCCCACCTCTGGCCTTGCTCATAGCGTGGGTGGGCCGTGCAGGTAGGAAAGGCAGGATGCTGATATTCACAGGCAGAGGTCTTGAGTGAGCTGGTGGTGAGTGTAAGATTCTGAAATCTCCAGTTTAGGATCTTATCATAGCCCACTAGAGAGTTCTCTGTGCTGGGTGCAGAGAGGAAAGGTGGCACAAAGATCAACTTTCCTGACTACCCTCAATGTTATTTACAATCAACCCACTTATGGAGACAAGCCAACCTGTACTGTGAGAGAACAGATGGAGGGAGGTGTTCCATTACGTCACTGTTCTAGAGCTATGCTGCAATTATGATGTTTCAAAGATGACCAGAGTCCTTATTGATAACAAAGAGGTAATGATATCATATTTATTTACCTGTCACTCTAATGTGTCATGTAATAGTTCACTGCCTTATCATAAAATCAACAAGACTCTTTCAATGGGTCTCATACCACAGCTAATTTTACTTACAATAAATAGCAATGGTAGATGATGGTACCATAACTTTAGTGGTCTTCTTCAAAGACATAGTCAAGTCTGTTCCAGCGGATGTGACCTTATTTGGAAATAGACTTTGTACCAATATAATCAAATTAACCTAAGGGAATTAGGGTGGGCCCTAATCTGACTGGTCCTTTTAAGAAGAGAAAGAGATATAGGGCGCCATCCCCACAGCATAGAGGCAGAGACCAGAGTGACTTATCTAAAGCTAAAACACATTAAGAACTCCCAGTCATCACTAAAAGCAGGCGAGGCATGAAAGAGACCCACTCATCTTGCAGCAGGAACCAAGTATGCCCACCTGGAATTCCCACTTCTGACTCCAGAACTGAGTGGCAATTACTGTTGTTTTAAGTCACCCAATTTGGTATTTTGTTACGGCAGTGCTAGAAATGAGTGCACTTGCAAATCCTGTTTTCTTGTGTCATTCTGTGTGGTGTGGAAGAAGCCAGAGAGCCCAGGAGATAAGGACACTGAAGAACCCTGAGTCAGAAGTTGACTGCTTCTGTAATGCTGAGGGTCAAAGTGACATCCATCCTGCTAGGAAAGTTCCCCTTGTGGCTTTCCCAGCAGGTGCAAGGGTGTGTGACTGCTACTTGAAACGACACAACTGCCCCAAATACATCTTTGAAAACACGTTTCTAAATGAGAACCCTTAAAGAGGAATCTTAAGGAGAAATCTTCAGACTGCATTTTCATCAGGAACTTTGCAAGAAAGTATAAAACAACAACATCATCATCATCATCATCATCATCAAGTATTGGACTCTGAAGGCAAGGTCTGTTTAAAAGCACACTTTTCTTGAAAGAGGATCTCATGTAGCCCAGGTTGGTCTCAAACTCTCCATGAAGCCAAGATGTAATATGAAGAATATACATCAGGCCCTGAAATAGCAATTTATAAGCTGTTTTCTACCATTTTGCAAATGGTATACAATTGAAATTCCAAATTGAGGCAAATGCACATGCAAAAGATACAACATAAAATGGTGCTCTTCATTCTGATGAAAGATAATCACAAAAACCCGACAGCTGATATCAATCCCAATGGTGAATCACAAGATCGGGGAGAAGGAAGGATGTCTACTTTCACCACTCTGGTTTTACCATCACTACAAGTGAAATACAACACACAAACAGAAATAAAAGCTAGGTCAGCCAGGCAATGTTGAAATAAGCTCCCTTGATTTACAGATAATATCTATGTAAGAAACCCCAAGGAATCTAGAGAAATGTCACTGGAGCAAAGTTGTAGGATACAAACTCAGTAAAAGTCAACTGTATATACACATACCAGCAAGGACCATAAAGAAACCGAAATTCAGAAGTTACAAAAGCATGAAAAACATGGCTTAGAGAAATTCCACCAAAGTATGTTGAAGACCTATGCAGTAAGAACTGCAAAATATTGCCAATAAAATATGTTAAGGGGTTTGGCAAGATGGCTCAGGGGTAAGGGCACTTGCTATGCAGGCATGAGAACTGGAGCCTGAGCTCCAGCACCCATGTAAAAAGTCATGTGTGCCAATAAGCCCAGTGCTGAGGGGGAGGACACTGGAGGTCTGCCTGGGGTTCACTGGTCAGCCAGTCTAACCTACAAAAGGCAGCTCCAGGTTCAGTGAGAGACGAAAATGCTGCAGGAGAGCGACAGAGGAGGGCGCCTAACATCCCCTCTCTTGTGCATACGTGTGCATGGGGTGTATGCATCTGCAAACACACACACACACACACACACACACACACACACACACACACACCATACACATACCACAGAGCCATATAATAAGTAAAATCCACCAGTAACTCATTTCTGTCAAGCTTTTCTTCAGAAACTGACAAGCTGATTCTAAATGAAAACGCAAGGATCTTGAACAGGAAAAAAAAAAAAAAAACCCAAACATTAAAAGGAATGAAGTTGGGGGCTGGAGAGTTGGCTTAGTGGTTAAGGCACTTGCCTGCAAAGCTAAAGGACCTTGGTCTGATTCCCCAGAACCCACGTAGCCAGATGCACAAGGGGGTGCATGCATCTGGAGTTTGTTTGCAGTGGCTGGAGGCCCTAACACACCCATTTCTCTCTCTCTCTCTGCCTCTTTCTCTCAAATAAATAAAAGTGAAAAACTATTAAAAAGTTAAAAAAAGAATGAAGTTGGGAGGACGCAACACACTATGTGATTTGGAAATTAAGCATGAAGTTGAAACAATCAAGTCCATGTGGCAATGGCATGGACACAGAGAAGTGGCTGAGTGGAGTAGATGCGAACGCCCAAGTCAACCTACGTGTACCTGGTGTATTTTCTTCAGCAGGACGCAACACAAGTCAAAGGAAGGGCCTTTCAAAGAATGAACCTTTATATTACCTTATACTGTGTAGATGTTTTATGACTTTATATCAACAACTTTCATAAGTATAGCCAATAGACCATGATCGTAACCCCCTCCCTCCACCCCACTTTCCCCTTTCCAAATCCCCCTCCACTGATTCCCTTCTCTCTCCAACTAGTCTCTCTTCTGTTTTGATGTCATCATTTTCCCCCTTCTGTTATGCAGGTGTTGTGTAGGTAGTGTCAGCCACTGTGAGGTCATGAATAGCAAGGGCACTTTGTATCTGGAGGACAGCACTGTAAGCACTCCTCCCCTTCTTTTGGTTCTTACATTCTTTCCGCCACCTCAACAATGGTGCTTGAGACTGTATAAATATTACATAGAAACAGACAACAGACCTAAACAAGAGAACATGTAAAGCATTCAGAAGATGACAAAGACGATCTCTGTGATGTTATGAGAAGCAAAGTTTATTTGGTAATGTACTTATAAATGGAGAAAAAAATTTGATAAACTGAACCGCGTTGAAATTGCAAACTGAGGGGCTGGGGTGTGGGCCGGTGGCAGAGTGCTCATGTAGCATGTGTGGGGCTTTGGGTTTGATCCCTAGTAATGAGTGGAAAAATTAAAAAAAACACAACAACAAGCAAACTCAAGAGATGCAAATACACCCACAGAAGGTTTATATGTGAATACTCACATACTTTTATGAAAATTATACTCATAACTGCCAGTACCTGGAAATCCCTTGAATGCTCATTACATAAACAAAATGGGGCACACCCCTAGAATGAAACATTCTTATCATAAAAAGAAGGGAGGGCTGGAGAGATGGCTTAGCGGTTAAGGCGCCTGCCTGCTAAGCCTAAGAACGCTGGTTCCAATCTCCAGTGGTTCCAATCTCCAGGTCCCACGTTTAGCCAGATGCATAGTGATGCAAGGGCGCAATGCCGCACTTGCCCACAAGGGGGCGCACACATCTGGATTTCGTTCACAGCAGCTGAGAGACTGCTGGCACGCCCATCTCTGTCTGTCTCCCTCTCCCTCTCTGTCTGTCTCTCTCTGTGTGTCTCTCTCCAAAAATAAATAATAAAAATAATAAAAAAATTAAAAAAAAGAAGGGAGCTATAATATATGCAAGAACATGGATGAATTTCAGGTGCATTACGCTTATTGGAAGAAGTTGGGTTTGGGAAGAGGAAGGTGTTCTATGGGAGTGGGACAAGAGAGGATAATGGGGTAAATAGAATCTATCTATCTATCTATCATCTATCTATCTATCTATCTATCTATCTATCTATCTATCTATCTATCTATGAATGAAACTGTCAAATCAAAAGAAAGAAGCCAGATTCCAAGGGGCACATGTGTGTGACTCCATTTGTCTGTCTGTGTATGTATGTATCTATGTATCTATGTATCTATGTATCTATGTATCTATGTATCTATGTATCTATGTATCTATCTATCTATCTATCTATCTATCTATCTATCTATCTATCTATGAATGAAACTGTCAAATCAAAAGAAAGAAGCCTGATTCCAAGGGGCACATGTGTGTGGCTCCATTTGTATGACAATTTAGAAAAGGGAACATTAGGATCAGAAACAGATTAGTAGTTGGCAGGGGTGGGGCAACAGGGGAGATGGGTTACCTTTCTGCAACCACAGAAATATTTCATATCTTAATTGACTACAAACATTTGTCAAAACATCAAATTACATACTACTCAACTTAAAAGAGTGAATTTTACCAAATGTAAATTATATATCAGTAAAATGCAACAAGAAGCTAATGTGGCTTTTAGGGGCTGAATGGAAATCTAAGGTGAGAAGGGTACTAGAAAAGTAGTTCTTAGTAAGTGTAGGAGCTTGTTTGTTTTCTACCTGGCAGCCTATTACACTTTTATTAGAAAGTCCAGTTGAAGGCTGGAGAGATGGCTCAGTGATTAAGGCACTTGCCTGCAAAGCCTAATGACCCAGGTTTGATTCCCCAGTACCCATGTGTAAAGCCAGACACACAAAGTGGCACATGAATCTGAAGTTCGTTTGCAGTGGCTGGAGGCCCTGGTGTGCCCATTCTCTCTCTCTCTGCTTATAAACAAACAAACAAATAAATAAATTTTAAAAAGTCCAGTTGAAAAGGAAAGCTATATGGCTAGAGTTATTTTTTTAAAAGCAAGGAATTGTGTATATAATTGCAAATTAGTTCAATTCACTGCCACTTGCTGAGTGCCTACTATGTGCTAGCTAATCGTGACCTGAGACACACTAGGTCTAAGCCATCCTTGCACATGCTATCACGAGATACGATCGGTGTCCACTGCACGACTATAAAGTGGCCTTTATAATGCTTGAAATCCCTCTCTGGAGCAGGTCCCTGGAGGCTGTGCGATGCAGCGGGGTAGGCTTTGGAACACTATCCTGGTAGCATCCCTGACCTTGGTCCCTACTGTCACTGTGCTTCCAACTCTGCCTTCTCTCTCCACTCTAACTTGGACTTGATGGTGACATCTTTGAGTTGACGTCCTCCTCTGACTGAGAGGCCATTTCAGGATGCCACAGCTGGCTCACTGAATTCTTCAAGTTGACTGTTGTGAACATCTCAATGGGCTTCGTGCAGCCATTGTGAAAAAAGCCTCCAGGGGAACTGAGACACCAGCAAACTCGGGAAGAGCTTCAGGGCCCTTGGGCAGAGTATGCAGAACTCATGGGGGAGACGCAGCAGGGTTTGGAATAGGAAGATGTCAGAAAAGGAGGCGAGACCAGGGCAGCTGTACTCATTGCCGAGAAAAGAGAAGGGTCTTTGGTCAAAATATAGAAATATTAAACTTTCTGAATTTTTGTTCTTTTCCCAATTAGAAAACAAAACCGTGTGTGTGTGGACACATGTGTGTGGAGGCCAGATGACAATTTCAGGTACAGTTCCTCAGGTAATATGCACCTTTTTTTTTTTCAAGACAGGGTCTCACATGGGCCTGGAGCTCACCACGTGACCTAGACTGGCTGGCCAGTGAGCCCCAGAGATTCCCTGTCTGCCTCCTCAGCATACAGATAAACAGGCACGCACCACTATGCCCAGATTTAAAAGAATGAATCGTGGGTTGTGGGGATCAAATTCAGGTCCTCATACTTGAATTGCTGATACTTGACCCACTGAGCAATTTCCTCAGTCCTCAACAAATTGTTTTTGAGGACTAAAGAATAACTTTTGCATATCAGGAATGGAGTTTCACCCTTACAGTTGTTGTACCTTTCTTGGTCTTTTCTGTGTTTAAATGTAGCACTTGCAAACAGGTGCGTGGGGCTCTTTCTTGGTAACCGATGTTAAGAATGAGATAAGCACTTGGGCAAAGTTCAAGACAGCGCCAGGGAACTGAGCCCTCCACACCACAATGACAGCACAGCACTGTTTTCTTGCATTTTCTTTGGGATTCTGTTAATTGCTGCATACTTTCCTCAACAGCTGATACAGTTATTTTGCTAGCATAAAATGCCACTGCTTTTCTTGCTGAAAGTTGTTTTTTTAACCTCCTTTGGGCATTTCTGTAAATGACCTGAGACTACATGTCTGGCCACAATCAAAGTGTCTGCACATGAAAGGGAACCAGCCATGATTGGTTACAACAACTCAGATTAGCTGTTACATAAACATTTACTACAGGGAACACAAATTGTGAAAATCATACTTCATTCGTGTTTACGAATACCTACTGCACTTGACTCACGCACAGCTATCTCATTACAGGCTGAAAGTTATTTTTAAATAGAAATTTTAACAATCAGGGAATTTTTTGAAATTCCTGTTGCATTTCCTTCTGTTGCTCTTATTTTTCCAAAGGTAAAATGTCAATCAAAAGTTCATAGACTAAGCCGGACGTGGTGGCTCACACCTTTAATCCCAGCACTCGAGAGGCAGAGGTAGGAGGATTGCTGTGAGTTCAAGGCCACCCTGAGCTACAGTGAGACCCTACCTCAAAAAAAAAAAAAAATTCATAGACTATTGCTCAAGACCCTTTGGGCTTCAGTAATTTTCACTATTAATTTATTAGCACAGATATTCTTCTAGGGCTGACAGCCACCTCTTTGTGGCTATAAATTTTATCTTTATAGCCAGACTTCTGAGGTCTTTTCTCATCTCTGTAGCACAGCAACTGTTCTCAATAGTAGCCGGGGATGCATTAGAACCACTTGGTGAACTTTTTAAATATCCTAAGACCCAGACTGCATCCTAGACAAATTAATTTCTGGAATGAGAACCAGAAAGCAACTGCAATGTTCAGTCTAGGTGTGTAGTCTCTAATACAGGTTGAAACAAACAAATAAACAAATAAAACTATCATATAGCTTTCGTGTTCATTTCAGTCTTAACTCTCATTTGTCTTGATCCCTTGCGGTTAAGAAAAACAACGTAGTCAAATTCTATGTACATTTGTGTGGATTTCTGCAACTAGCCTTTTCTTGTCTCCCCACTCCTCCCCCCCAGAACTGGGGAGTGAACTCAGGGTCTCACGCATGCCTGGCAAGTGGTGTACCCTTAAGCTATAGCCCTAGCTCCCAAGTGGTCTTTTCTAAATAGGACTTTCCTATGAGCTAGCTTGTAAGTGAGCTTTTTCTCTCAAGGAAGCTGTTAAATGTCCAAGCTGCCTAGTTTTGAGACATTTCTGGCTGGCATCAAGAACAATGCATTTGTGACTGTATTTGCACTGGCTTTGCGACCAGCATTGTTTCAGATGAGGAAATTGTAGAAGGGTCGATGGCTTGTCTAAATCTCAGTGACAGAGCCAGCACATAGAACCAGTACACCTAATGCTAAAGCCAGTGCACTTCCTGCCATTTCAGTCCACCATCCTTTGAAGGAATATACTGGTGAATGAGCTCAGGATGATTTAAAAAAAAAAAAAAATCTCCAACAGGGACTCACAATGTAGTCTAGTCTGTCCTGAAGCTCACGCTCCTGCCTCAGCCTTCCTGGAGCTGTGATTAAGAGACATGTCTCACCTGGCCTGGCAGGAAGTCTAAGTAACTGAACTAATGAAATAAATGTTACCTTGTGACTAATTTCAACTCAAATGTGACGTTGGAAACCAAGTTACAGCTGAAGCTCTGGGTACCACACATGGGAAGAGTTTAATGTATTTTAATGACACGCCTGGGATAGAGCATGTGGTCAGCAAATACTTGCTGAATGAAGAAATGTACAAACTTGTACTGTTCTTGTTTGGTAAAGTATGCCGGGATCTTCTGTAGACAGTGTAGAGCTGAACGCTAGCTGTTCTCCTGGTCTGATCTGCTTCTAACTGGAAGGGGCTGGAGAACGGGTCACTAGGACACACAGACACTGTCTTCTGTTCTTGTCTGGAAGAATCGTCTCAGGAAGTAACTAAAGAGGAGCAGGAAAAGATATTAACTGAAAGCAGCTCCTCGCAGGACCTCCGTATTAAATTAAAATCTCCGGGCAGCTCTTCCAGCGCAGTGCAGTGGCCCCAGAGCTGAGCGCTTGTGAAAGCTTCTTCACCATGATGGTGAGGTGTTCGGCAGCGAGAAGCCAGCCATTATGCCTTTGCAGTAATGCTCCTAACACGTCTAGCTGAGGAGCACCACTGGCTGACGCTGGGAGATGCGGAGGGGACAGGGGCCAAGGACGCATCAGAGAGGGTGAGGGCAGTGTGGGAAAGTAAATGCAGGTTGATGGCAGGACAGCTTCCAAGACAGAGAGTCAGTCATTTAAAAATTACTCAAGTAAGAATAGACTAATGCTCAGATCAGATTTCAACCAACAAATGATTTTATGAAGGCCTAGGGGACAATCTCATTACTAAAAAATAAAAGCTTAAATAAAATAAACAGAGACTTGCTTGACTCATAGGCTCTTTCCTCCCCACCCCTCTTTTTTATTTTTCCCTGCTTCCTCTCTATTTCTTTAGTCTCTCAGGGGGTCCCCTGGGGGACTTTAGAGGGACACACACTTCTTGACATACATTAAGCAGGTCAAATCCAGATGTATGTTTTTTGAATTAAGATGGCTTATTTAAAGCAATAAGAAGCTGCCACAGAATAGCCAAAATTATAGATATTAGAGATGGAAAAGACCTATTAGATCATCAAGTCTGTCCCTCAGGGCCAGCACCGGAGAAGCAATCGAAATAAAAATGATCCACTCGCTCCAACTGTTTCTCTGTGGTTAGCAAGACAAAAACATTCTCAAATAGAAATGGCTTTTGGAGGTTTATGGCCCAAATACTGAACCGTCTTCTTTTCAGCTGTTTGGCTCTTTGTCAGGAGAAGCTGGGCTTATTTTCTTCTGGGTTTTCCATATACACATCTATCGATCTATGACTCAATCAACCAGTGATCTGTTTAGGTGCATGAACAGACTACAGGTAGTAGCCCTAACCTTGGCTTCCAATTCCTCCATCCACAACCAGTCACAGGTAGTCACCGTTGCGCTCACAGTGGGTTACTGACAGTGTGGCAGTACTTTCTGGTATGGGAATACTACCACGGGACTAAGTCCTTTCTTTGCTGCTACTGTGAGCACCGGCAGAAGGTGCACGTGGCCATGAACCGAGCTCCGGTGGTGGAATTCTACACATAAGCACCACATGAACACAGGCTTTTTCCCAGGTGGAGACCACAGGGAGAGAACTGCCTTATCTTTCCTCAGAGATTGTTTCAATAATTGTGACTACCTTTCCACGATGCTTTTTAGGCAAATATTTTGAAATATTTGTACATAAAATTTATCTATACACAGGAGTAATATCAAACTAAATCAATAGCTAAGGAATGAAGTAAGTTTATTTTTTATTGGCTGAGATGAGTAGGAGACAGATTCTGTCACTGGCACAGGCAATCTCAGAGGAACACTGCTGTGACTCATAGCACCTGCCATGTGTGAGCTAACAGCCACTACCGGAATGGCTGGCAGCACAGGAACTCAGAAATCCTGGGGAAATTAATCCAACATTGAACTGATGCTTCAAGCTACTTATTCTCTGAGCAGTAAGAGAGAAGAGCGATGGAAGAACCACCCCGCTTGGTCCTAGGTCTCCTTGAAGGGACCGTCAAAATGTTCTCCTTGAAGCTAGTTGGTTAAGTAAAAATACGATAAACCAACTGCTATTATTTATTTTTTGTTTTCTGAAGTAGGGTTTCACTCTAGTCCAGGCTGACCTGGAATTCACTCTGTACTCTCAGGGTGGCCTCAAACTCTGACCTTTGCCTCCCAAGTGCTGGGATTAAAGGCGTGTGCCACCATGCCCAGTTTTATTTTGTAAATTTCTTATTTTATTTATTTACAAGGAGAGAGAGGGCGGGGAAATGGTTGCACCAGGGTCTGTAGCTGCTGCAAATGAACTTCAGATGCATGGGCCACTGTGTGCATCTGGCTTTATGTGGGTCCTGGGAGACTGAGCCCAGGTCCTTGGGTTTTGCAGGCAAGTGCCTTAACTGCTGAGCCATCTCTCCAGCCCCTAGACCAACTTTTTAAAGGGACCTATATGGTATATTATGATCTTATAGTAAAAACACATACAAACTTTAGGATATAAAATACTAGAGTACCGAGTTCAATTGATTTAGTTGATGAAATGTGGTATCTGGAATTATTTCTATAAAAAACTCAACTTGGAGCCTTTGGTCAAGATTACAAGCTCGTACTGAAGACCATTTCTAGAGGAAAATAAACAACTGTCTTACGTTGCTTTGACTTGTCAACCACTTTGCAGCAACTTGGCCTGGCAGAGACAAAGATTGTTTCCTTTCTTAGGAAGAGAGGCCCCAGTGATTTGTACACATTTGGTTGCCAAATGAAATGGAAAAGCCATCATTACCAAACTATTTCATGTAAAGATGCTGTGTCTTGCATTTCTCAGTTTTGGCAACAGAGGAAAGCCTTTCACTTCTAAGTGTCACTGTGTTCTAGTGAGGAAGAAAGAGGCTCAGAACTGACTATCTAAAAGTGAACGAGGCAGATGGACACCTGAGAAAAAGCAGGTTTTGGAGGTGCTGGACAAATTCCCCAATAGTCACATTTTCCAGTTGCTTTCTTTCCCTCTCAGCTTTCCCCTTCTCTCATAATTGATTCCACTTCCCCTCCTAATTATGCATTACACTTGGCCAAGATGTACTCAGAGGGCTCTGCCTTAGCGACATGGAGCCACACCGTGAAGCTCTAGCACCACGCGGCAGGCAGGCACTGTACGTTCCTTGAGAGGGAATTTCTGCCAAGCTTTGATTTTTCCTATTTTATCTCAACTTGGCTGTTGAAGAACCTCATCCTTTGCAAAATCAAATGGAGAAGGAGCACTCTCTTCTCTTATGCGTCTTCCTTTCTCCAGCCTCCCCCACAGCTTCTTCAACTGTGACCCCATATGGGGCTGCAAAACTGGACAGAAGAAAGGAGGTCCCCCAAATTGGTAGCAGCAAAACATTTCTCAGCACATAAGGACACAAAAGTAATTCAAAATTAAATCTGCAGTGAAGCTGAGGTGTTTCTGGCGGTGCTCACCAATTCTGCATCACATGTCTTCACTGCAGCCTTCGTTCTGAACATACAACATGCACAATTTCTTTTTTTCTTTATTTTCATTTATTTATTTGGGAGAGGGAAAGAGGCAGACACACAGAGAGAATGGGTACACCAGGGCTTCTAGCCACTGCAAAAGAACTCCAGATGCATGTGCCGCCTTGTGCATCTGGCTTACATGGGTCCTGGAGAATCAAATGTGGGTCCTTTGGCTTTGCAGGCAAATATGCCCTAACCACCAAGCCATCGCTCCAGCCCAGCATGCACAATCTCAACTGTGTGTGCCATCATGCCGCATAACCCAAGCTCTGTTGGCTCAGAGTCTATTGTATGTTATGAATGGGAGTGCTTTTATTGTACATAAAAACGTTTCTGCTCTTTTGGGAACAGAATGGTTTAATTTCAAGAAAGACTTTTTTGTTGTTGTTTTTAAGTATGGTCTCACTCTAGCCCAGGCAGACTTGAAATTGGAATTCACTATGTGGTCTCAAACTTACAGAGATCCTCGTCCCTCTGCCTTCTAAGGAAAGGCATGTGCTACCACACTTTTGGCATCAAGAAAGATGTTTAATATTTTCCTGCCATTACTACTGAGCATGTAAGTATCAAATCATTATATCTTTTTATTGTACTGTGTTGGATGGTTGATTTTGAACAACTTTTGCTTGAGTTGCTGACTTGTTTCATGAATCATTGTTCAATGAATTTTGGCTTCAGATTAGGACAAAATTTTCAATAATTTCTGAAATGGCCTTAACATACTACTGCCATTTTTTATTATGTATTTATGTCAAGCACCATTCTCAGTATTAATAATTATAAAATCAAGGTATTGATCAACTCTGAAAAATGCTGAAGACACTCTATTGTACAAAATCAAATATTCAACTAAGATTTAATTCTCTTTGAAAAATTAAACAAGCTCTATGTCATTAATATGCATACTTCCCCTCCTAATTATGCATTACACTTGGCCAAGATGTACTCAGAGGGCTCTGCCTTAGCGACATGGAGCCACACCGTGAAGCTCTAGCACCACGCGGCAGGCAGGCAGGCACTGTTCCTTGAGAGGGAATTTCTGCCAAGCTTTGATTTTTCCTATTTTATCTCAACTTGGCTGTTGAAGAACCTCATCCTTTGCAAAATCAAATGGAGAAGGAGCACTCTCTTCTCTTATGCGTCTTCCTTTCTCCAGCCTCCCCCACACAGCTTCTTCAACTGTGACCCCATATGGGGCTGCAAAACTGGACAGAAGAAAGGAGGTTCCCCCCCCCCCAAATTGGTAGCAGCAAAACATTTCTCAGCACATAAGGACACAAAAGTAATTCAAAATTAAATCTGCAGTGAAGCTGAGGTGTTTCTGGCGGTGCTCACCAATTCCGTATCACATGTCTTCACTGCAGCCTTCGTTCTGAACATACAACATGCACAATTTCTTTTTTTCTTTATTTTCATTTATTTATTTGGGAGAGGGAAAGAGGCAGACACAGAGAGAGAATGGGGACACCAGGGCTTCTAGCCACTGCAAAAGAACTCCAGATGCATGTGCCGCCTTGTGCATCTGGCTTACATGGGTCCTGGCGAATCAAATGTGGGTCCTTTGGCTTTGCAGGCAAATATGCCCTAACCACCAAGCCATCGCTCCAGCCCAGCATGCACAATCTCAACGGTGTGTGCCATCATGCCGCATAACCCAAGCTCTGTTGGCTCAGAGTCTATTGTATGTTATGAATGAGAGTGCTTTTATTGTACATAAAAACTTTCTGCTCTTTTGGGAACAGAATGGTTTAATTTCAAGAAAGACTTTTTTGTTGTTGTTTTTAAGTATGGTCTCACTCTAGCCCAGGCAGACTTGAAATTGGAATTCACTATGTGGTCTCAAACTTACAGAGATCCTCGCCCCTCTGCCTTCTAAGGAAAGGCATGTGCTACCACACTTTTGGCATCAAGAAAGATGTTTAATATTTTCCTGCCATTACTACTGAGCATGTAAGTATCAAATCATTATATCTTTTTATTGTACTGTGTTGGATGGTTGATTTTGAACAACTTTTGCTTGAGTTGCTGACTTGTTTCATGAATCATTGTTCAATGAATTTTGGCTTCAGATTAGGACAAAATTTTCAATAATTTCTGAAATGGCCTTAACATACTACTGCCATTTTTTATTATGTATTTATGTCAAGCACCATTCTCAGTATTAATAATTATAAAATCAAGGTATTGATCAACTCTGAAAAATGCTGAAGACACTCTATTGTACAAAATCAAATATTCAACTAAGATTTAATTCTCTTTGAAAAATTAAACAAGCTCTATGTCATTAATATGCATACCTGTTTATGTTTTTTATTCATGGAATAATTATATATATGCCAAGGAACTGTTTAAAATAATTTTATTTTTATTTATTTATTTGAGAGTGTGAGAGAGGGAGAGAGAGAATGGGCACACCAATGCTTCCAGCCGCTGCAAACGAACTCCAGATATATGTGCCACCTTGTGGATCTGGCTTACATGGGTCCTGGGGAATTGAACCTGGGTTCTTTGGCTTTGCAGGCAAACACCTTAACCTCTAAGCAATCTTTCCAGCCCTAAAAATGTTTAAAGTTTATGTTTATGTGTGTGGATAGTAATATATGCATGCTTGTGTGTATATGCATGTGTGTATGCCATGGTAAGTATGTGGAGGTCAGAGGAACACCTCAGGGTGTTGGGCCTCCCCTTTCAACTTGTTTGACATAAGATCTCTCTTGTTTTTGCTATATGCAAGGCCAGACTAGCTGGCCCCACGAGCTTCTAATTCTGCCTTTCATTGCCATAGGTACCTGCATTACAGACACATGGGCCACTTTGCATCAGGCTTTACATGGGTGCTGGGGCTCCAAACTCCAGTTTGTAGGTTTGTGGAGCAAATAGCTTCAACTATTGAGCCACTTTGCCAGCCTGTAAAATACATTTGACTTCTTACCAGTAAAAATTTGTGCATCTTCTTTATATGCTGATATAACCAGAGTCATGTATGCATTTCTCAAGTGAGAAGGAGTTGCGAGTAAACAAAATATAAGAAGTCCTGTCCCACATAAGACACAATATCCTAAGACACAATGCACATTAGAAGACAAGAAAAATGTCTTAAACATTTATGTTCTTTTTACTCATTCTAATGTGGAGAACAATTTATTTCATACAAGAATATCTCCAGTAAACTTTTAATTAAAATGCTTCCAAAACATTAATCTTTTCCCCTCCATGACAAGTAATTTGTATAACATTGATGCACTTCTTTTTAATTTAATTAAATTATTTGAGGGAGAAAGAGAGAGAAAGAGAGAGAGACAGAGGAAGAGAAAGAATGGGAATGGCAGGCCTCTAGCCACTGCAGATGAACTCTAGATGCATGTGCCACCTGGTGCATCTGGCTTATGTGGGTACTGGGGATTTGAACCTTGGGCTTTGCAGGTAAATGTCTTAACCAGCAAGCCATCTCTCCAGCCCAAGTCGATGCTATTTCTACACACTGTCTTTGTTTGACAAACAACTGACCCTAAGGCATGTTGGGAGGGAAGGTATTAGCTTACTATGCAGTGATGGGTCTTAACATGTGTCTGTAGGAGGCTCCATTCTTTTCCCTGTTGAAAAGTAATTCTAAACACAGGACTGGAAAGCAAAAATTCAGGCATTTACAATATACCTAACATGTAGTTTTCAATATTATTCATGTTAAAGATAAAAACTTATTTCAATTTAGATAATCTAGAAGCATGTCATTAAAGGCTGGAGAGATGGCTTAGTGGTTAAGGCACTTGCCTGCAAAGCCAAAGGACCTAGGTTCGATTCCCCAGGACTCATGTAAGCCAGATGCACAAGGTGGTGCACGTGTCTAGAATTCATTTGCAGTGGCTGGAGGCCCTGGCATGCCAATTTTTACTCTTTTATTTGCCTCTTTCTCTCTCTCAAATAAATAAGTAAAAATGTTAAAAACAGAAACTTGTTTTCAAATACCTTGAAAATAATCTAGCCCACAGTATGAGGCAATATTAGTTTTATTCTTTGAATTCCAAGAAAACCTTAGATATAAACCATAGTATTTGCTTATCTAAAAGATAGAAAGAAAAAGGACACAAACATGTGTCCTTAATGAGATAAATATTAGAATGAAACCAGCACAGAACTCATTCTTTACCATTCAGTTGTGTAACTTGCAACTGTTGCATAATCCAAGAACAGCCAGTTCTGACTGAGGAAGTCATTTTTTTTTTTTTTGGCCTTCAAAGCTCTCTCCATTACAATGATGTATACATAAATACACTACACTTTCTGAAGAAAGTCACATAAGCTCACATGCTGGCTCTATTCCCTTCTCTCACAGGGCTTTGCCATGGAGAGGAATACGAAGGTAGTGCTGGGTTTGAGGCTCATCCTGGGCTGGTCCGTTTGGATCCCACTGAAACAGATAAAGGCACAGCAGACAGCCTGTCTCTAGTCACTCAAAAATGAATGAAATCAATGCAGGATCAGAAGGCACAGTCTATCTTACTCGCTGACCTAATGATAATTGTCTTTATGTGAAGAATGATTCCTTCGTTACTTCCCACTGCCTCTACTATGCAGCCACAGGCATTGACCTGAATGTGCTGCACTTGATCTTCAGCCAGTTCACATTCCTAAATATTGCAGGACATCTAGCATTAATGTATAACAAAGACTGCTGTGACAGAAAAGGGGGGGTGTCATTCTGTGAGATGCCTATAATGTACATAGCTAGCAGATACATTCATAGATCTAACACCCACAATTATGCTCACAGACAGATGTCTCCTCCCTCTGGTCTAAAAGGCAACCAAGCATGTATACCATCATTTTTCTTGTTTAGTAACAAGACTGAAGGCTTCATACTGTCTGCCATGACAACTACTCGAGCTGTCTTTTAATAGTTTCAATGAAAGTTGTTCAAGGAAGTCATATTCTACAATCTCAGGTCTCCAGAGAGGAATCTGGCTGTTTCCAGAAGTGAGTGAGTCTTTGCTGAATCTGTTACTTTATTAGTAAAACAGGAAGTACACTCCTTTTTTTATTGTACCTTTTCCTTTTTGGAAAAGTTGCTTAAATGGTTCCAAGTAGAGTGGAGGCAAAGTTATTAATGTCAAGATGCCAAGATCTTTCTCAATGGTTTGCTTAGGAAGGAAGGAAGAAAAGAAGGGAGGGAGGGAGGGAAGGAAGGAAGGAAGCTGTTTGTACTTGGATCTCTCGTGCTTCTTCTGCATGAATCAGTGCAGCGAGGAGAGAGAGAGAGTGAGTGAAGAACATATAGCACCATGTTCCGTCCTGAGCTCCGCGGGTCAGATCTCTGAGAGAAGACACACTAATTACAGTGATTCTGCCAGAGGGAACTTACACATGCAAAGCATTATGTAAAATAGAATTTCTTTTTCTTTAAGTATACTCACGATCATTAGACATGGTTACTTCGATGCTAGAAGATCAGGTCAGAAATGAAAATAAACAGTTTCAAGCATTTGCAACATAATTCCCTCATGCATTTATGGAAATACAGTAAAAGTGTCCTAAAATGCGGCGCAACATTTCAGGCTGCATTGTTTTCCTAGTTTTCAAGTGCTCTAACATTTGCCCTTTATCCTATATCATTCCAGCTTCACTATATTTCAAATACACTGAGCAATGGTCTTGGCTATTACCAAATAGTTGGGCTTTGAGGGAAATAATGAACAACAGGAAGCAGCCTAGGAGCTTGCTGTAAATTAAATAGACTCCCTATAAATTAAACGTGGTAACACATGAGCACAAATGTAGGCCATGACAACATGACATAACTTTGAAAAGCAGCAATGAAATGCACAGCGTTGCCTTCCCTAATGATGTGCCATGCTAATTTAAGGCTAAGGTGATGAGTCCGTTGATTTAACAGTTTAACATGGAACTCATAAATGAGAATAAAACCTGCAATAAAGAACTCATGGGGACTTTACCACTCACAAGTAGAGAATTAGCCATGGTATTAATGGAGGGAAAGATATATATTTCAATTCAAGCAGTTTTTAAATATCATAAACTAACCCAAAAGCATTTGGGCTAAACAGTAAGCAGTCATTTTAGATTCAGTGAAGTAGATCCTTTATTAAAGTTCAGAATCTTGGGCTGGAGAGATTGCTTAGAGGTTAAGTCTGCCTGCAAAGCTTGGCAGACTGGGTTCAATTCCTCAGTATCCACATAAAGCCAGATGTACAAAGTGACACATGCATCTGGAGTTTGTTTTCAGCAGCAAGAGGCCCTGATATGCTCATTCTCTCCCTCTCTCTCTCTCTCTCTCTCTCTCTCTCTCTCTCTCTCTCTCCTCTCTTTCTCTCTCTCCCTCTCCTTGCAAATTAATAAATTAAAAAAATTTTAAAATCCTATTAGAATTTTTTTTTCCAGAATCTCGATGGGACACTACTTGGCCTATTTTCTCTCTTTTATTGTAGATAGTTTGCTTTTTTTGCAAGGTTTATCTTTCTGAACACTTTGTGCAGAGATCTGATACTATATGAGATGGAAGGATACTTACAATTCCCCTGTAGAACACAAACTTTCCTTGTGGACTTGTAAGCAAAAGGAAGACAGACAACATCTCCAAATTTGTGTGGGTTTGTGGGGAAAAGGGAGATTGACCTGGGCGAGGAGCTCTGCTGGGAAGATCTCACTGCTGCCATCTTTTGTGTTTACTGGGTTAGTCTGTGTTAGGGATACACCATCTGTACCAACTGGATTTATGGTTAATGCTCATGCTTCATCAAGGCTAACTGGCTCTGTTCATGAAAAATGTACATTTTGATTATTCAGATAAATATGTAATCTAGCCCTTCTTCTAATCATTTCACTGTTACCATTATTACGTGACATTATATTCTGGACATCATATTCTGGAGGCCAGGATAAAATAATAATCATAGACCCCCTTGCCCTGCCTAGGACTAGGTCAAAGGCTGTACAGTCCCAAACCTTCCGTGAGCACCTTTTAGTCTGGAGGAGCCTGCACACATATTTTGGCCTGTTGGCAAAAGATGAAACCCACGGAGCAGCAAGTGAAGAGCAAGAGGGCATCGTGGCCTCACTCTGTGTCCCCTGCTCCTGCCACGTTTAATGATTTGGTCTCAGAGCTCTGTACTTCACACTCATGCTGCGTTTGCTCCATGTGGTTCTTTCTCTGTAAATGACGTCACTGGTCCTTTGGGGTCTAGAGTAGATGTCACTGCTTCCAGGCTGGTCTGCTTGTAGAAGGCAAGGCTTGACCTCGCCAAGTGCTCTAAGTCCACAGTACCTGCTAGGCCTGCTCACCACACTATATTACCATGGCCATATCCTTGCCCATAAGAAGCTGTGGGCAGGGAGAGCTCCTGTTCAGAAATGTGACCCCAATACCTGATACTAACCTGGCCATGAAGGCACATGCCAATAAAGATTCACTGAACAGGGCTGGAGATATGGCTTAGCAGTTAAGGCATTGCCTGCAAAGCCTAAGGACCCAGGTTTGATTCCCCAGAACCCATGTAAAGCCAGATGCACATGATGGCACATGCATCTGGAGTTCATTTGCGGTAGCTAGAAGCACTGTAGTGGCCCTCTCTCTCTCTAAGTAAATAAATAAATAAATAAATAAATAAATAAATAAATAAATAAATAAATAAAGGAGAGTCACTGAACAAATCAGTAACATGCAGATAGTGCCGACAATGCTAACAACAGCTAAATGCATCAAGTGTTTGTTGTGTGCTAAGCACTGCTTTAAGCTTGTTTGGAGTTCATGAAAATCATACCCCAAGTAGGATGCTTTGAAATGTGGAGCACTCTGAATGAAAAGAACGTGGGAGGTCTCCGAATCAAGTCTTTGCAGCCTGGAGAGCAGCGAGGGGCTCTCGGTGCAGTTTCCTTCTGATCTCCCAGGAGACAAGCAACTGTCTTCAACCTCCTGTGCAGAAATTTCATCAAATCAAATGACCAGGAAAGGTTACCACTGGAGAAATATCACCATGTTCAGAAAGGCTTCTCTCACAGTCAGAGATCCATAACCTTCCTGACAGCTCAGAGGCATTTTGTCCTAGAATGTTCTCTGTGCTCATTCATATCTCTTAAAAATCATTTAATAGGGGTTGGAGAGATGGCTCACCACTTAAGGCACTTGTGTCCAAAGCCTAACAAGCCAAGTTCGATTCCCCAGCACCCATGTAAAGCCAGATGCACAAAGTGGTACATGCATCTGGAATTTTGTTTGCAGTGGCTAGAGGCCCTGACACACCCATTTCCTCTGTCTCTCTGTTTCTCTTCACTTGCAAATAAATAAAAATATTAAAAAATAATTTACTATCCCTAATGTCCCTCTAAATTGTTGATAGCCACCTCTTATCCTCTTCTCTTTTCATTTTTCTCCCTAGGAAGATGTTTGAAATTCTTTGAATTTCATATTTTGCACACTCCTACACTTACACATATTAATACATTGGAATGTTTCTTCTCCTGTTTGTCTGTTGTCAGTTCATTTCAGCAACTTTCACCCACCCTTATGTCCTTTACAGTTAATCTTCAGTACAGTTCTATAAATCAGATACCATTTATTATTGATTTTATCTTATATTATAGAAGATGAAGTTAAATACAGAGAACCCACCGAATCTTTCCAAGTGGTTTTAGCAATAGCTTGTCAATTTAGTTGAATTTAGTTTACATGTTAAGAACAAAAGTGAACTGAAGAATACATAATAATTGATAATAAATTGAAATAATTAGGTTGAACCACATGAAAATAAGCCATTGGCTTTGACACACACAAAGCAATTTCATATGGTTCAACCTCATGCAATGGGTTTATTCATGTCTTCCTTCCCATGGTCTTCCTCTAGGATTACTCCTAACTGGGACAATCAGCACACTTTTCCATATTACCATGCCAGGGAGTGATAGGGACACGAGGAGGCATTTAAGCACAGAGTCTGTTTCTATAGGTGTCCAAGATTAATGATATCTCTGTTCTATGTAACCCCTCTCTAAACAATGACAAGTTTTAATATATTCTGCTTGGGTAGACCATGTCAAGGGTCTCAAGAGGTAAAATTAGTAATAGCATGCTTTTCCACTGCTTTAACTCAAATAGGATAACATAAAGCCAAAGTGAAAGAAAGTTTGAAAAGGTGAGCTGGATCAGGCCTTTCAGACTTTGCATTACGTTGACCTGTTGCAGCCTACAAAGTAGATTTGATCTAAAGAGGTCAAGAGAGTCCACCAGCTCACCACAAATGACAGTCTGTTCTCAGGCTGCCCAGCCCTGGGCCAGTGTTTTGTTTGCTTCATTCCAGAAGAGGGGGGATTCTGTCTCTTCATGAAAGGTATTTGTGATGAAAATAACTTATAGGCTAATCTGGAGCTATGGAAGGCAAATGCTCTCAGAAGGGAATAGAGTTTGTTTTTAAGGTGGGAACATTTTTAGAGTTTGCTGGAGATTTTTATTTCAAAATCTCCAAATTCAACAATTCTTCAGCCTCTGTAAACTTTCTGATGGAAAGCTCCAATATTTAGAGTAAATAATGTCTAAGCTTCCCCTTCACAGCAAGTTTTCTTTTTCTCCCGTCATGAAAGTGTTATATCCTGGCAACTGCAATACAGAAGCCCTTTGTAGAAGCCTATCACACTCTACTACTCAGAATGTATTGCTAATGAGGTTACTGCTTAACGGAACCATAGCAGGACATTGAAAAAAGAAAATACCCTGACAAATGTGTTGACCAAAGGATGCCAACAACTCTCCTAGGGTCCTATCCGAAATCCAAGGATTTAAAAAAGTAAAAACGAACTTTAGTATATGTGAAAAATCATAACATTGAAACATAAGTCCATTTATCTTTTAACTATTTTTCTAGTTCTCTTCCAAAATTTTGCTGGTTATTAAAACATTCCTGTGTAAATAAAAAATGTTCTGCTTTATAACTTAACTCCTAGTTCTTGTCCTTACACTATAATAATGTCATTGTTTATTGTGTCACACTTATTCTTAAAGTGGGAGAGCTTGATTGAAGGGTTGGTTGGCATTGTGAAGAAGGGCTTTTGTAGGAGTACAAGATCAGAAAAATCAAAGGCTGACTGGGGAGTTCAGGGAAGGACCAAGAAGGCCTTCTCCCATTCTGAGAATTCTACAAGAACAAAACACTCACATTTCACCAAGATAAGCAAAGTTCTTCATCAGCACCCTCCTATCAGCTCTGTGGCTCTCCAAGGCTGAGCCGCCCGCTGAGAAGTTCTTGGGAATGTACCGGTTGCATTTCAGTGAAGCCACTGTCATTGCCAGGTGGCAATGGTCACACGTGGACAGCACATCTCCTTAGCACGTGTCCTCTGTCCTGATAAGCAAATTCTTCTTCTGCATTTCTTTGGAGGAATCCATAATCAACCACTTTGTGTAACAAAGTAACCTGAGTTGTGAGGACCACCAAAACTGACAGCTTGTACTAGTCTATAAAATGCCACAACTCACAGATAGAGCACAACATATGCTATGATTAGAATTACAGACTATAGGAACTGGAACAGGCCTGAGAGGTAATTTAGTTCAACCTTCTCATTGTACAGTTGAGCTTGAGTGAACTTTCCAAATGTTATTCAACTATTTAATGGCTGGCTTGGGAGCAGAACTAGGTCTCCAGACTCCAATTCTGCTGCTTTTACCATTATAACAGGATTCAGTCATGACATACTATTTAAAACAGGGTCAGTAACCCAGGCCCTATCAAGACTTAATGGGAACAGATTCCATTAACAAGAGACCTTAGCAGAAAACTTCCTGTATCATATCTAATTCCTAAAAATCCAGTTGAATGATCATAACATGATACATTCTCCACAATCAGAAGAAACAAAAGCAAAACAAAACAAACAAAAAGAAAAAAAGCCAGGAAACTATGTGAACTAGGATCCAATCTAAAAGATTCAAATATATTAAAAAGCTTCCATAAACAAGATTAATCATCATTAAAATTTTTTTTAAATTTTATCTTATTTATTTATTTGCAAGCAGAGAGAGAGAGAGAGAGAGAGAGAGAGAGAGGGGAGGAGAGGACATAGAGAGAGAATAGGCATTCCAGGACTTCCAGCCACTGCAAACGAACTCCAGACACATACGCCCCCTTGTGCATCTGGCTTACGTGGGTCCTGGGAATGGAACCTGGGTCCTTTGGCTTTGCAGGCAAGTGCCTTACTACTAAGCCATCTCTCCAGCCCCAATGATCATTTATTAAATGTAGAAAATTTATTATAATTTGGGTAGCATTATACCTGTGATATGAGAGAGTTCTCTATTTTTCTCCAGTATTATATTATATTTTTTATTATGATTTTTTTGTTTTTCAAGGTAGGGTCTCACTCTAGTTCAGGCTGACCTGGAATTCACTATGTAGTCTCAGGGTGGCCTTGAACAGTATTATATTTTCAAAAAGCAGGAGACTGAAAAATCAAGAGAGAGAGATAGAGAAAGATCGACCTGGTTCTACTGTGGGCTCACTAGTACGTAAGCTCTTATTTGAAGAACAAGTTGTGTGGCCAGAGTTTCAAGAGTGCTGAACAGTTCAATGTGCTTCTACCTTGGATGTTCATTTCCTAGTTCAAACCCCAGCACGTCACCCCACCAAAGACCAACTGAGCCCAAGCTCCTGCATGAAGGAGTTCTCATGACCACTTTTTGACTTCTCACCTGCAGCCGTTCTCCACCACGTACATCAGGCTTTAGTAATGCTGGCAGTATTCTGACTGGAGTGTTGTTCATACCTCCTTGGAACTTGACTTCTAATCCTGTGTTCTTTGTATCCTTCCCTTTCCTTCTTGGCTAATCTCTTCTGATTCCTCAAATTCTATCAATCCCTCTTCTACAAAGTCACCTCTAACTTCAATGGACCATATATTTCTTCTTCTTTTTGGTTTTTCAAGGTAGGGTTTCACTCTAGTCCAGGGTAAACTGTAGTCTCAGGGTGGCCTCAAACTCACAGCGATCCTCCTACCTCTGCCTCCTAAGTGCTGGGATTAAAGGTGTGAGCCACCACGTCCTGCTTCTACTTTTTTTTTTTTTTTTTTATATCTTATCTACTATATCTACTATGTTGTATAATATGGGTGAGAAATTCCTGTATGAAACAGTAAATTCTTTCTCCAATGACAGTATCTCCCTATGATGGTTTTAATCAGATATCCCCCCATAAACTCATTTTTTGAATGCCTGTTTCCCAGCTGATGGCAATTTGGGAGGTGGAGCCTTGCTGGAGGAGTGTGTTGTTGGGGGTGGGCTTAGATATGTTACAGTCAGCTCCCCTTTGCTAGAGTTCTTCTCACTCTCTTGCTGCTGTTTCCACCTACCGAGGCAGAGGTGATGTCCAGCCTCTGCTCATGCTGTGCTTTCCCCTGCCACCAAGAAGCTTCCCCTTGAGACTGTCAGCCTAAATCAATCCCTTCCTTCCATAAGCTACTTCGGGTTGGGTGCTTCATCCCACAACTGGAACACTCCATAACTACAACACTGCTCTTACATGTCTCCATGTCAGCCTGTGAAAGAGTATCAAGTGATTGCACATTTTAAAGAAAATAAACAATTCTATGCTATCTCTTCTGGGTTATGATTGTCTTCTATAATTGCTAGATATTAGTAATTAAAAGTTCACTTAAGACTCACTGAAGTTAAAAAAAACATGAAAAAAACACATGAATTTGACCAAAGTATTTAACTTCAGAACATGAAAAGGCCATTTATTATGCATAGCTTTTATGTTTGCAGGTGTAAACTCTTATATGAACATCTTCATTCCATGGCAAATTAAGAAATGAGTCTCATCAAGGTTGGACAGTGTGATATGGTATCTGCTTATTATAAATTAACAGGGTAGTATAGGCCAACACTCCATTTAGAAGCACTTATAAAAACTCCTTTCAAAAAAGAAACTGAAGAATTATTAATTGAAAAGGAAAACAACAAAAGTTAGCTGGAGAATGGCCTAGTATATACATGTAGAATATTAGTATAGGACAGTGCTATTTCTTCACCTCTCCTGAATTATTGACTCTTAGTTATATGTTGCTTTTTAGGTGTTGGGAGAACACTTGTGAACAAAACAGGCCAAATCCATGACCTCACATACAACCTATGACAGACAACTCCAGTGATGGCAAGAGGTGCTGAGTGCTGTGGAGATAGTAAAAGGCACTGGAGAGAGGATACAGGAACTGTTTCATGACACGGGCCAAGCAGGACGAGACAGAGGAGAGACAGAGACAATGGGTGTGCCAGGGCTTCCACTCACTGTAAGTGGACTACAATGGCATATGCCATTTTGTGAATCTGGCTTTATGTGCGTACTGAGGAATCGAACTTTGGTGGTTAGGCTCTAAGGGCAAGCACTTTAACCGCTGAGCCATCTTGCCAGCCCTGGAAAGAGGATAGCTAATGAGACTGCACAAGGGAATAAACCCCATGGACATGTGACAAGTCCTGAGAGACCTGCAAGTGGGAAGACCCGAGGAAGTTGAGCCACATGACAGACGCCAGCATGGGTGTGGGGAGTGAAGATCAGTAAGTGTGCCTCTCAGGGTCATGATCACCTAGGACCGTAGAGGTACCGACCCCAGGTACATCATACAGGTCAAGAGCCTCTGTCTTGGGGACTTGGGAGAGTGAACAGCTTTTAGGGCTCTTATGAGGATGCTAACAAATGGGCTTTAGTGACTGCACTTCTTCCCTGGAAGGGGAGACTGCTCAAAAGGTCTACAAGAGTCTGGCTCATCGTTTCACTGTGGCCAGGAAAGAATAACAATAATGAGAGTAGTCAGGCACAGTGGTGCACGCCTTTAATGCAAGCACTTGGGAGGCAGAGGCAGGAGGATTATGAGTTGGAGGCCTGAGACTACACTGGGCCCGCCTGTGCTAGAACAAAACCCTACCTTGAAAAACAAAAACAAACAAAAAAATGATATAAGTAGAAGGTTCTGGCATATGTTAAATAAGGTTGGGCTTTTTCTGCACTGGTTGGTATCACAATTTCTTTTCTGGTCCAGGGTCAGCACAAGACCTGAAACCATTTGCGTCAAATTATGTTCCAAGAAAGCTCTGGTGACGGGAATTTATTATTCTCCACAGCCTCCAAGGACGTAGGAGTGGGAATTCTAAAGGCTTCTTCAGTTTGTAAACTGGTAGCTTTCAGGAAGGCAGGTATAACCACAAATCATTACCAGGGATATTTCACAGTCACAGGGACAGTGCGCGGCCTCCAGACATACTCTGGTCAGAGGTATACTCGAGCCCTAATCTCAGGTACCAGGGAAGAGGTTAAAAAGGGCATCACAATCTTGTAATTGCACACATGAAAACAATCTTATTTCTCAGGAGCAACCGATGAAAAACAGCTTGAATCATTACTGAATTTGGGCCCTGAATAAGGAAACCACCCAAGAACTTGACAGACAGTTGTTTAAAAAGAACAATGCTTTATTTTTTAATACAACTCACATCATAACAGAAAGCTACCAAGTATTTAGTCTTCAAGTCAGGAAGCTTTAAATGGCCTCTCTTCTACCATAAGTAGTAGCTCCTGTATGTAAGGACAATGCAGTCAGTCAGCAATCCAGCCCCCTCCGGTATCTCGAGCACATCTTCTTGTTCTTTAAGTGGTCATAGGCAATCTCACTACCAATTCTGATTTGTAATCACAGCGTCCCTAACAAATGTGCATGACGCACGGTAGAATATCATTGGTTCACACCCCTGCACAAACCACAACCCCCCAGCTTTCAATAAAGCAAAAGCCTCTGCCCAAGTGCGTATTAGCTGCTGGCTCAAGCAGGCCTATGACATGGCCGCCTCCCCAGCGGCAGGCCCACCGCAGCAAGGCACTCATTAAGCTATTGAGTTTCATTCCAGTAACCGTTCAAATACATTCTTCATTGTACCATAAAGTATATTTGTTTGATGCTGGAACTTTGATTTTCCTCTTTCCCCCTTTCTCTCCATCCCCCTTATCCCCACCTCTCTATTCCTGTTTTGGTATTTTTTTCCCATGCTAACACACTCACAAAAATTCAGCTAATTCTCAATGGGTCTCCTGGTCATTAGTGCAAATTAGTGAGGTTTTGCTGAATATGGTCAGATTTGATTTGCCAAGTTCTTTTCCCGTTAAGGTTTTAAACCCATGTGTATTTCAAGGGAAATCTAATTTGTAGGTTTCGGGTTCATTTACACTCAGCTCACAAATGTAGTTCTGTGAGGGCCTCCATAGCTGGTGTACAAGAAGCCACAGGAGCTGGTTCCCCTTCCTTTTAACAAGTTCTTGTTAGAATGTTTGCTTTGAAGTAAGTATTTGGACCATGCTGGAAGCAAACAGAACTAAATCCCAGGAAAATGTAAAGTAAGATTTAAAAACCGAGTTCAAAAAAGTTTTTCTTGTCCCAATAATTATACCCTTTAAAGAAAAATCTTAAGGATGGAGCCATCCATTTAGCCATTTGGGTATGATGTCACCACCTGCTTGCCTGGATGGGACTGCATGTAACCTGGCTTCTGTCTGACAGAGTGACAAGGGGAGTGGATGGCCAACTCTGCCTGGACCCCGCGCTGTCCATTTCTCCAGGCTCAGATTATTCGGTCATTCCTTCGAGAACTCTGCTTCTAGGACTCTTCAAGGAGTCACTTGTATCCATGGGTGGTCCTATCCTATTGCCTCCTGCCAGTCTTCCCCTCTTTAGAGCATCTTAGCTCTGCCTGTTGTTGGACTTATCGTAGCACTTCCTGCATTTCCTGCATTTCCATCTTCTTCTGCATGGGAGCGATTCCTTGTCACTTCCTCTTGACTTCTCAATGCTGTTTTTTGGTTAAAGTCACAAGTGCGGACTCTCTGCTACAGTCCTGGAACCTTGGGCTTGGCTTGAAGTTGGTCATTTCCTCAGCACCTCTGTATCCCAGAGAATAGATAGGACTGTGGGTGTTGGCTCCTCTTTGTCACCCATATTACTCTGAATGAAAAGGTGCAAATGTCACTGACATTCGCAGGGTCCAGTCCAGTGTGACTTGCCACAACAGGAAGAAGTGCTGCTGCACAGGCCTTTGTGCCCATGTGCCCAGCACCAACAGTGCCTTGCCTCTCACAGGGCCCAACATCCTGAGGAAGCAACCTTGGACACTGTGAGAAGCCAGTGTGTGTCCACCTTTTCCTTTAAGAGTGCCTGCTTAGAAAGACAAACAGTGCGTCACTCCACGAGGGAGGTAGTCATACCAGAAAGTGCTGCTACCAAATGTCGTTTGCAGAAATAACTCCCTCCAGCGCCCAGGCGTTCACTTCTAGGGACTTTGGGGAACATATCCATGGCGAGTGCTGAGTGCTACGACTCACTGAGGCAGTGGGGACTGCTAAGCAGTTAACCAGGAGCAATTAAGAACCCAGTGGGATCAGTTAGACATTATAGTGCAACTATTTGGAGAAATCTTCAAATAATTTAGGGGTTAGCAGGAGAGATATCTGTTGGCAAATATTCTTAATGTGTTCAGATAACTTCCTTGTGTATACACATCTATCTCCCTCCCTCCCTTCCTTCTGATTGTCTATCATCTATCTGTCTGTCTATCGATCTGTCATCTATCTAAATATAAACCAATTATGCATATCCATGAATGAAATTGCCTCTTCCCGACTTTCCTTGATTTAAGACTTGCTGTTAGTCTTTGGAGAGAATCATGCCACCATTCATGAAGATGTAACACAATGATCTCGTAACCACTGGCAGGAAATTCCTAGATCTACTCAGCCCCTAGAACTGTGAGGAAGTAAAAACCATGCCATCCATGCCCAAAGTTGGAATCTAAACATTGTTGACTATTTAGATAAACTGCAGGTAGCGAGGCCAAGGGAGAAGATCTGAATGAGGACATGCAGGCACGCAGGACTGAAAGGACAGATTGTTACAACTGAAAGGACTCAGAGAATCAAGCTGTTAAACCTCTCACTTCACAGATGAGGAAACAGAAGCCCACAGAGGTCAAGTGCTTGGTATGAGGTCCTGCAGAGAGATCAGTGGAAGAGACTAGGACTGAAGTTCAGGCCTCTTGACTTCTGTTCTTTTTTTTAAACCACACCACACGACCCTAGTAAATCAAATCCTTGAACCAAGGCTTTGTAGCCAAAATTATAATTGCTTTCCTTTTCCTAAAATCTCTTCCAAAAATTCAACTCTATTTTTTTTTCTGAGTGTGTTATTTTTCTCTCTACTCATCAAACCACCAATCAATTTATTCACATAGAATAAAAATTAAAGAGAACCGAGTAAGATGGTGGCATAGAAGTCATGCCAAAGCAGCCTGGGGGAAAATAAGCAGAAAAATAGCAAAAGACCTTCTTCTACCTGAAAAGTGAAGGTATATGAGAAATTATCATCTACAGCAGAGAAGCAGGAGAGATCCAGAGCTTCTAGAGACCACAGAAGCAGGCAGAAGCCAAGTGAAGGGATTTCCACTCACACCAGCTCCTCACAAGTCAAGAAACCTGAAGGAGAAGACAGCAGGGACCAGCTGAATGGATCCTGAGGAGAGGATCAACCAGCTACGCAGCTCTAGTACAACTTCAGACACACTCCAAAACTTCCCCTCCCCCAACTGCTAGCCTCAGCAACCACTGGAGACCTGGGGAAGGGAACTCAGTTCCACAGCACACAGTACACAGCACAGGTGATCAGAACAGTGGACCCACCAGCCCAGCCAGCTGAGCCCAGGCAAGAGAGCATTAAAGAGGGACCCAAGTGGCAAGCTGCATAGCTGAGACCAAAGTCATCCCAAAAGGTAACAGGTCCTATTTACACCAGGTTAGTACCTGCCAAGAAGCCTGGTATACAGACCTGCATTGGAAGCACGAATTGCATTTTCCATATAGGGCAGGTTATGTGTTAAATGTGATGGATGGTCGGATTTGCCATTCTTAAATAAGCTATATTTTGGGATTGTCATTTGTTGCTTCCTGATTTACAGTGCCTTTGCCTCTTCTGTCATTTGAGGGAACAGGGTATCACTCAGCCACAGGCTGACCTGGAACCCTTTACAGACCTGAAATCTCAGCCTTCTAGTTGACAAAATGAAGGGTGTGGGGCAACACACATCCTTAAGGACTGACTTTGCTAGATGATCTGCTTATATTTACACCACTCTTACATAAATATGCCATGCTGGTTTTGATTAAATGTGTATATTGTTCAGTTGAAATTTAGAATTTGCCTATATATTGCACCACCCAGCCTACTAGAATACTCACATAGCAAGCACACCCAACACCTAGGGTCACTTTTGCTTTTACTCTAAGAGTCCTTTAAGAGCCACACCTGGCACCTTAAGCTCCTACCCTGAAGATATATAAAATCAGATTTACACATCTAAGAATACTGCAGATAATTAGAAAACCCAAGCATCAAATTAACCAAAGATGCAAAAATCTCTACATTATAACACAAGAAATAAAAAATCAAGACAAGGGCTGGAGAAATGGCTTAGTGGTTAAGGCACCTACCTCCTAAGCCTAAGAAAGCTGGTTCCAATCTCCAGCGGTTCCAATCTCCAGGTCCCACGTTAAGCCAGATGCAAAGTGATGCAAGGGTGCAATGCCGCACTTGCCCACAAGGGGCGCACGCATCTGGATTTCGTTCACAGCAGCTGAGAGACTGCTGGTGCGCCCATTCTCTATCTGTCTCCCTCAACCCCCTCTCTGTCTGTCTCTCTGTGTGTCTGTCTCTAAAAATAAAAAATAAAAATAAATATAAAAAAATCAAGACAATATAAAATTCTACTAAAAATATAAATCCATCAGAAATGACCTCCTGTGAGACTGATTTAGATGAAATGCCTCAGAAAGATTTCAAAAGAATAATCATATTTATGTTCAAAGAAATTAGAGATGAAATCAAAGGAATAAAAGATGACACAGGAAAACAATTTAATGAAATAAGGAGGCCAACATAAGACATGAGTAAGGAAATAGAAATACTGAAGAAAAACCAATCAGAAATACTAGAAATGAAAAACATAGTAAGTAAAAAAAAAAAAAAAAAACTCTGTGGAAAGTCTCACCAATAGAAAGGATGAAGGTGAGAACAGAATAACTAAACTAGAAGACCAGGGGGCAGATCAAATACAGTCCAACAAAGAGAAATGCAAACTTATAGGAAAGTATGAATGGAAATTTCAAGATATCCGAGACACTATGAAAAGATCAAACATAAGAATTCAGGGTATAGTAGAAGGAGAAGAATTTCACTCCAAAGGCATAGTAGTAGGTGTTTTCAACAAAATCATAGAAGAAAACTTCTCCCAAATTGGGAAAGAGATGCCAGTGCAGACACAGGAATCTTTTAGAACACCAAACAGACAAAACCTGGAAAGAACCACTCCTCGCCATATTATAATTAAACTACCAAACACACAAACCAAAGAAAATATATTGAAAGCAGTTAGAATGAAAAAGCAAGTCACTTATAAAGGCAAGCCCATCAGGATAACAGGAGATTACTCAATACAAACTTTAGAAAGCCAGAAGGGCTTGGAATGATGTATTCCAAGTTCTGAAAGATAACAACTGTCAACCAAGATTACTTTATCCAGCAAAGCTATCCATCCAAATTGACGGAGAAATAAGGACATTCCACAACAAAAACAGGCTAAAAGAATGTATTAACACTAAACCACCTCTACAGAAAACACTTGAAGGGATCCTTCATACTGAAGAGAAAGCAAAGCACACACACGAGGAAACAGGAAAAAATAAACCATACTCAAATAACAGCTAATACTAGAGAGTAAAAAGGGAAAACAGGAAGCACTACAAAACAAGAAGAATGGCAAGAATAAATACATACTTTCAATAATAACAATGGCCTCAATGCCCCATCCAAAAGACACAGGCTTGAATATTGGATTAAAAGGCAAGATCCTTCTGTTTGTTGCCTCCAAGAAACTCACCTCTCAATAAAAAACAGATACTATCACAGGCTGAAAAGATGGAAAACAGTATTCTAAGCAAATGGGCCTAAGAAACAAGCAGGGGTTGCTATCCTAATATCTGACAGGATAGACTTCAAACCAACATTAGTGAGGAAAGATAAAGAAGGTAACTTTACACTGATTAAAGGAACACCCCAACAAGAGGACATTACAATCCTAAACATATATGCACCTAACATGGGGCTCCTCATTCCATCAAACACTATTAGACTTAAGATCACAGATAACACCAAGCACAATTGTACTGGGTGACTTCAATACCCCACTCTCATCAATTGACAGGTCATCCTGGCAAAAAATAAAAAGAGACATCTGGATTAAATGATGTTATAGAACAAATGAACCTCACACATATCTATAGACCATTCCACTCAAATGCTGCAGAACACACATTTTTCTCAGCAGAACATGGAACATTCTATAAAATGGACCATATATTAGCACACAAAGGAAATCTTTTTTTTTTTTGGGGGGTTCGAGGTAGGGTTTCATTCTAGTCCAGGCTGACCTGGAATTCACTGTGTAGTCTCAGGATGGCCCCAAACTTATGGTTATCCTCCTACCTCTGCCTCCCATGTGTTGGTTTTAAAATTGTGTGCCATCACTCTCAGCTGTCACAAAGGAAATCTTAATGAATACAGAAAAATTGAAATAATTCTTATACTTTAATCACAATGGGATTAAACTACAAATCAGCAATAAGGAAAAACTACAGAGCACCCATAAATTCATGGAGACTAACCAGTACACTATGGAATGATGAAAGGGCCATTGAAGAAATCAAAAAGGAAATAAAAAAATTCATAGAATCAAATGATAATGAGAACATAACATACCAAAACCTCTGGGACACAATGAAGGCAGAAGTAAGAGGGAAATTTATAGCTATAAGTGCCTTTATTAAGAAAGTAGAAAGGTCACAAGTAAACAACTTAATGGTTCACCTTAAGGCCTTGGACAAAGAAGACCAAGGCAAAGCACAGTCAGGAGACAGGAAGAAATGATAACGATTAGGGCAGAAATTAATGCAATAGGAAGAAAAAAACAATACAAAGAATCAATGAAACAAAGAGTTGGTTCTTTGAAAAGAAAAACAAGATTAATAAACCCTCAACAAACCTGACCCAAAGAAAGAGAAGAGACCCAAATTTATAAAATTAGAAATGAAAAAGGCACTATTACAACAGATACCAAAGAAATTCAGAAAATCATAAGGACATACTTTAAGAATACATACGTCTCTTAAGTCTGAAAATTTGAAAGAAATGGATGATTTCCTTGATTCATATGACCTAACAAAATTAAATCAAGATGAGATAAAGCATTTAAATAGACCTATAACAAGTATGGAGATCCAAGCAGTTATGAAAAACTCTCCCAACTAAAAAAAGTCCAGGCCCAGATGGATTCACTGGCGAAATTTACGAGATCTTCATGGAAGAACTACCACCACTGCTTCTCAAATGTTTCCAAACAATAGAAAAGGAAGGAATACAACCAAAGTCCTTCTATGAAGGATTGCCCTGATACAAAAACCATAACAAGAAAATTGTAGACCAGTCTCCCTCACGAACATAGATGCAAAAATTCTCAACAAAATATTGGCAAACAGAATATAAGAATGTATCAAAAAGATCATTCACCTCGTCCATGTAGGCTTTACCTCAGAGATTCAGGGATGGTTCAACATACGCAAATTGATAAATGTAACAGACTATATAAATGGACTGAAGGACAAAAATCACATGATCATCTCAATAGATGCAGAAAAGGCATTCGAAAAAATCCAACATTGCTGGATGGTAAAAATCCTACAGAAACTGGAAAGAGAAGGAATATATCTCAACCTAATAAAAGCTATTTATGACAAGCCTACCACCAACATAATACTAAATGGGGAACAACTTGAAGCTTTTCCACTAAAATCAGGAACAAGACAAGGTTGTGCATTATCTCCACTTTTATTTAATATAGTACTGGAAGTCTTAGCTATAGCAATAAGACAAGAGACACTCATAAAAGGGATACAAATTGGAAGGGAAGAGATCAAATTATCATTGTTTGCAGATATGTGATTCTATACATAAAGGACTCTAAAGACTCTACCAGTAAACTACTTGAGCTATTAGCAACATAGCAGGGCACAAAATAAATACACAGAAATCAGTAGCTTTCCTATATACTAATAACAAACATGCAAAGGAGGAAATAAGAGAGTCACTTCCATTTACAATTGCCACACAAAAAAGTATCTTGGAATAAACCTTACCAAGGAAGAGGTGAAAACTTTAAAACACTCAAGAAATTGCAGAAGACACTAGGAAATGGAAAGACATCCCATGTCCGTGGATTGGAAGAACCAATGTTGTAAAATGTCAATCTTAACAAAGCAATATACATTTAATGTAATCCCCATCAAAATTCCAATGGCATTCTTCACAGAAATAGAAAAAACAACCCTAAATTAATTTAGAAGCACAAAAAACCTCGAATAGCCAAAACAATTTTGAGCAACAAAAATAAGGCTGGCATCACCATACCCAACTGTAAGCTATATTACAAAGCCAAAGTAACAAAAACAGGATGGTACTGGCTCAAAGACAGACACATAGATCAGTGGAATAGAATAGAGGACCCAGATGTAAATCCAGGCAGTTACAGTGATTGGATTTCAAAAAAATTAAAAAAGCCAAAAATATTAATTGGAGAAAAGATAGCCTCTTTAACAAATGGTCCTGGGAAAACTGGATATCTTATGTAGAAGGATAAAAATAGATCCTTATCTGTCTCCATGCACAAAAATCAAGTCCAAATGGATCAAAGACCTTAATATCAGACCTGAAACTCTGAAATTGCTAGAGGTAAAAGTAGGGGAAACCCTTCCACATACAGGCATAGGCAATGACATTCTGAATATCACCCCAGTTGTTCAAGAAATAAAACCACTAATCAACCACTGGGATCTCATAAAATTACAAAGCTTTTGTACAGCAAGGACACTGTGAATAGAGCAAAGAGGCAAACTACAGAATGAGAGAAAATCTTTGCCAACTATACATCTGACAGAGGATTCATATCTAGAAAACACAAAGAACTCAGAAAACGAAATAATAAGAAATCAAACAACCCAATAAAAAATAGGATATGGAACTAAATAGAGAGTTCTCAAAAGAAGAAGTATAGAGGCATATAAACATCTATAAAATGATCTATATCCCTAGCCACCAGGGAAATACAAATTAAAGCTACTTTGAGATTCCATCTCACTCCTATAAGAATGGCTATCATCAAGAATACAAATGACAATAAGTGTTGGCGAGGATGTGGAAAAAGAAGAACCCTTCTACACTGTTGGTGGGAATGCAGTCTGGTACAGCCATTGTGGAAAACAGTGTGGAGGTTCCTGAGGCAGCTAAAAATAGATTTACCATATGATCCAGCTATACCACTCCTAGGCATATATCCTAAGGACTCTTCTCACAACCTTAGATATACTTGCTCAACCATGTTTATTGCCACTCTATTCACAACAGTTAGGAAATGGAACCAGCCTAGATGTCCCTCAACTAATGAGTGGATAATGAAGATGTAGAACATTTATACAATGGAGCTCTACTCAGTGGTAAAGAAAAATGAAAGTATAAAATTTGCAGGAAAATGGATGGATCTGGAATGGGTTATACTAAGTGAGGTAACCCAGGTCCAGATAGCCAAATGTTGCATGTTTTCTCTCATATATGGATCCTAGCTACAAATGTTTAGACTTGTGTGTGAATTGGAGTAAAAAATTGGTATTAGGGCTGGAGAGATTGCTTAGTGGTTAAGGCACTTGCCTACAAAGCCAAAGGACCCAGGTTTAATTCTCCAGGACCTATGTAAACCAGATGCACATGGTGGCACATGCATCTGGAATTCGTTTGTGCAACCATTCTCTCACTCTCCCTCTTCCTCTCTCTCAAGTAAATAAATAAATAAAAATAAAATATTTAAAAAACTGGTATCAGAGGCTAGAAAAGGGGTATAAGGGAGGGAGGAGTGGGGAAGATTAAGGGGATGGTATTGTATATATGTAAGTTGATGAATAGATTACTGGGGATGGAATGGTCTAAGAGAGGTCATGGGAAAAGATTGAGTAAAATAAGTGTGGGGGGAGGGTTAATCAAAAGTCAAGATATTGTGAATAAGTCATATGAAAACCTACTTTTATGGCCGGCCAGGCCAAATGGTTGAATGGTTACAACAGTGGCATGTCTGTTATGGGGAAAATTAAGTGCTTTCTAACTGGACTAGAGGCCCACTCTATGGGAGGGAATACATGCCTGGTACTGAAAACCTAAACAAAAGCCTATCGTGGGGGGAGGTTATGAGCCTTAGGAGTGTAACACCTGCTCTTGTCTGGCTTAATGCATATATTTTGCTCACCAATCTGCCCTGTAAGTACTTATTGTTCATACCCATATATTAATGCTACTCTCACTCTTGGTTAGAGAAGCTTCTCTTTTCAGATGGCAGTGACCTCTGGGATGACTCAAAAGTCACCATAGTGCTGAGAAGAAGTGACAGAGGAGTGTTCAGTCTGGAAACATCTCTTTTATACCCTCCAAGGCTCAGGGTCCACTGTGGAAGAGGTGGTAGAAAGAAAGAGTCAAAGGAAGGGTAGGACTGCTTACAATGCAATTGTCCAGACAGAAATTGGCCTTGATATCCATGACCTCACAGTGCCTAGTACTACCTTAGCAAGACTCTAATAATAGGAGAAAAAGATGATATCAAAACAAAACAGAGACTAATGGAGAGAGGGAAGGGACATGATGGAGAGTGGAGTTGTGAAGGGGAAAGTTAGGGAAGGGGAAGGAATTATTATGGTTTATTTTCTGTAGGGATATTAGTTGTCAATAAAAAAATTAAAGAGAAATATTTTGAAAAAAACACATAATATTTGTAAATATACAAAAGGAGAAGCACAGACTCCTCAAACTGAACATAAATGTGGGCAAATGTTGGCTCAATTACTCATTTACTGCAGAGACCTGTGTGCCCAAAGACAGCATTTGTGCACACTGAAGGTGCCTTACCTCCCAGTGATTGCCTATTTATTACATATAAAGGCATTTCTAGAAAAATAATTAGAATGCTTTTGCTTTCCAAATTAATCATTTATAGTCTAATTTAGCAAAGTATTGCATCTTTATGACATTTAAAATATCCATTTTGATAAAACATCTCTATAAGTAGACCAAGAAAATCAGGTTAATAAGCATGTGGGATTTACAAGGCAATAAAATAATACATATGTATAATATTTAAAAAATAATAAGAAATATAAAAATTGAACACTGTAACAATTGAATGTTATTTTGTTTTAAAAAGTTCTCATAAAATTTTTATGTCACTTTTCCACAAAGTAAACTTGGTGTTCATAAAGATTACTCCTAATGATGTTGACTCAGTGGAAATGTGCCAATGAGATGTGGAAATAGTAATGAACTATTGTTATCATTCAAATAGCTCTTTAATTTTCCCTCCAATACACAGTCACTGTCTGAGCCATGAGAAAGTCATTCTGTAATTTTTCTTTCCCACGGTTATGTCAGTATTACTTTGACTCTGCTGCTATATGGTATGATACTAAAACAATGTCATTGACTTTCTACCACTTAGCCTTTTCAAAAGAATGTGCTGTAAGCACAAAGATGATTATTAAAGATAAATTCCAAAAATATTTTGAGCAAAGGCAGAACTACTTGGAATTATAGAGATATTCAAGGACATGTTTAGAGAGAGACAGTCTCTGATCAATACTATTCTGGTTATATTTGGAAACAAAACAAATAAGAACAACCAAATTAATGAAATTCCTTTCTGATTTCACCTGTCTTTTAAAAAATATATTTTAGTTTTACATAGTGAGAGAGAGAGAGAGAGACAGAGAGAGAGAGAGGCAGATAGAGATGAAAGAGAAAGAGAGAGAGAGAGAGAGAGAATGGGCACACCAGGGCCTCTAGCCACTGCAAATGAACTCCAGATGCATATGCCACCTTGGGCATCTGGCTTACATGGGTTCTGGGGAATTGAACCGGGATCCTTTGTCTTTGCAGGCAAATGCCTTAACTGTTAAGCCATCTTTCCAGCCCTTACCTGTCTTTCTAACATGGCTAAAACAATTTTGCATTGATTGGAAATTTTGCACAGGGTATAATACGTATTTAACTTGTCAGTCATTCACCCAAGGAAAAGCCATGATCAACAGAAAATCTGGAGAACAAAGAATTGATGCTCAAACCAAACCAAATCAAGCCAAACCAAACCATCATTATATTGCTTTAATAGGCTGTCCAGCGTAAATGAAACTCTCTCTATCCAAATAAGTGAGAACACAGAGATATTAGTAAGGTGTGGTAGATAGGTTAGAAGGCTACAGATAGTCTTTTAGAATAAAACAGCATTATTTTCTGTCTGCCTCCCAGGCTGGATGCTAGTTTTGGAGAAGGGATAGACAGATACCAACTTTTCATTCCTTAATTACCCTATAATATAATCTCTAAAACGTTAGTAGACCATGACTGGGGATCCAGCTGTTAGATGCCGTAATAGTTATTATTTTGAAATAAGAAAAGATATATGTACAAATGACATGTTTTAATGTCTTTGAATTCAGGTTCCACTTTTACCAATGTTTGCCCTGAGCAACCTAAAGTAACTTTTACACATCTCAGCTTCCCTGATAATCTGAAAATTATAACTATCATCATCTCTTAAGGTGCTTATTACATCCTAAAGCACTTCACATATTTTCATGTATTTAATCCTTAACAGCCTCACGAGGAGGCACTATTATTAGTCATATTTATACAGAGGAAACTAAAGCTCAGAGAGGTTAAGGAACTTGCTCAATGATAACACAGAAGAGGGTTAAACACAAAACCGTATGAAGATTTGTAATGGAAGATGTCCATAGTTAATTGGCACTTTTGCTTTTGTGCTCATAAAAGCAAGGCAAACATCATGGTGGGTGCATGTGGTCAAGCAAAGTCTGTTGAATTCATGGTAATGAGAAGCAAAAAGAGAGAAGGGCATGCTCCCGACGACATACAACCCGCCACCAGTCCCCATCCTTGATGGTTTCTATCACCTTCCCATAGCACGAAATTGAGGACTAACGTGATTACACACAGAACTCTGTGGAATGTTTCAGATGCAAGTGATGGCAGGAGAATCTTTCAGATCATTGAACATAGTTCTAATTGTAAGTATGAGGTCAGTAAGATGCACTGAGAAAGGATGTGAAGTGAAGACACTGCACTAGGCTCTCCATTTCTTAGTCCAATGGTCTTTTAAAAGTACTTCTTTCTCCTTTTGCCTTTCTCTGAGTAATTTTCAGGTATTACTTCATTAACATAGGTAAAGTGCCTCTAGGAACTGGGAAAGAGAATCGCAGTTCCTACTTTTAAAAGAACAGATTAGAAGTGAGGCTCTTGAAGTCAGTATGCAGCATAACAAGGTGTCAGTCAGGCTGTGGTCAGCTGTGTGACGGCACAAAGCTGGGCACAGTGATGATAGCCATATAACATCTCTGATTGCATCAAGCCTCTGTATGGCACAATACAAGAGCATCTTGTCACATTTATCTCATTTGACGCTAAGTTCACCTTTGAGCGTATGATTTAAAATGCCATTACTTTTAAAGACAGAGAATGGCTAAGCCTGAGGTTCACAAAACACAGACTTCCTGGAGTCAAGATTGCAAATCCTGCTTGTGTTGACTCAGCCCAAGGTCTTAGTAGAGAATCAACTGAAGGCCAAGCAGATTAGTTAGAGAGCTTTGGGCAGGACATGGAGACTTGAAGGCCTTCTCTCTATGGCGAGCATACACATACTTCGTAGTTTTTGGAAGAGCTGTATTTAACCTCAACTCTTTCAGCAGAATCTCAGGTTTATTTGCCAAAGTGGGTTTTAAGAAAACAATGTCTGAATTGCCCTACAGTTCATTAGTCATCCTACAGAAATCCAACATTAGAAAAAGTTCACTCAAAAATTGGGTGTGAACAAAAACCGAACTATGTTCAGCACTCTTTGGCTGTGATTCCTTGTTAAGTATACATTTCTTCTTTGAAAGTAAGTCACCAGTCAGTACTGTCAGCAAGCCTCACCTTCAGTACTCATACTCGCAGAGAAGAGTGAAGCTTCAGGTTGCACTGTGTTTCCCAGATAAAGTGATGTGAGCTGGCACATCACTGCAAGCAAAATTACAAAACCCTATGACAAAGGCCATTCTTCAATTTTGGGTTCCTGGGCACACTCTATGTCGTAGAAGCCTTACTTTCCTCCCCACTGTCAATCAGAAAATAACCTGCAGACACCACTTGTGGTGAGCACTGTGCTTGGTATTGGGGGTACCAGTGTGCACAAAGTGATGTGTACCCTGTACTCAAGTATAAGGTTGTTTTCACAGTCCCCCTTAGAGGAGGTCTCTACTGTTTTCTACTGCCTCCTCCAACCTCTAATACCTCTACTTGCACTGAGCCAACACTTTAAAAAAGTTTAGGACTAGAGAGATGGCTTAGCGGTTAAGGTGCCTGCAAAGCCTAAGCAGCCAGGTTCGATTTACTAGTACCCACATAAGCCAGATATACAATGTGGTACATGTGTTTGGACTTTGTTTGCAGGGCAAGAGGCCCTAGTGTGCCCATTCTCTCTCTCTCTCTGCCTCTTTCTCAAATAACATAAATAAATAAATAAGTTTACATGCAGATTTCATATTAATCACATTATATTTTGATTATTATACATTCATAAGCTATCTGATAAAACCTAAACACAATTCCACTCACAAAATTTTGACTCTTCCAATTCCAGAACACATTTGCTTCTTCAACTGAAATAAGTGACTTAAGAATTTGTATCTCATGATGCTGATTCTGAGAGGCCCTTTATGAAATCAAAGCCCAAGTGCTCTTATATGAAACATGCTACCTATGTGAGCTGCTGTGGTAATCAGCTTCCATGACAGCTCTGGTAGCTACTGCCTCACAGGACTCAAGTCCTCGTGTAGTTCCCTCCCACACTGAATGCAATGGTCAGGTCACAGAAGCTACTGCTGTTCCCACCTTACTCTCCTGGACTGCTGGCTTTCATATAAGCCACATGTTACTCAAGGGGGACACTTCAGCAGTTCCTGTGTAGAACTGAGGCCCCTAGACAAGGGCCAGAACGGCTTCAATGAACATGTAGCTGATGCTTGACAACAACTTTACGGGAACTCACAAACCAGAAGTGCCCGACCAAGCTGCTTCCAAATTCCAGGCTCTGAGAAATCGTGAGATAATAAAGGATCACGGTTGTGTGAACATGCTGAGTTCTAGGGTTACTTGTTATACATAAATGACACACAGTGAGGTAGATAATGATTACAGCTACCAACCTTGAGGACATGCAACAATCTACTATGATTCTCTTACAATGAGAAAACCATCAGTTTGCACAGACTTTGCCATTGCTAATGATCATAGATGGATTACAGGTCAATAGTCAGATCATTCCTTTCTGATTGGATTGGACTGATATTATCATTTTGGGAGGTGATGGTTCTCAAGCTGATAATGTATGTAACATGGCTGTTATCGTTTTGTAAGATGATGGCTTTTCATGCTTGCAAAATTTGTGATTTGTTAAAAATGTCATATATGTTTATTTTGGTTTTCTCAACATGAAGTTAATAAAGAGAAAGTTTGTGTATTTTTTGAGGGAACTGGGGAGGGCAGTGAGAAGCAAGGCAGATTTGAACAAGCAGCAAGAAAACAATTCTCTGTCAAAATTCACTTCAGCTATTCTCTAAAGGAGGGAATCTCAACAATTTTCCATATGTGCAAATGGCTTAATTTCAACCAGTACAAAAATATAATAAAAAAGACCATATTTTTTTGAAAGCTAGGCATTGGGCACTGGATCTTAATTCCAAGTAGAAAAAAAGGAACTTTTCTGGTTGCCAAAAGTTTGCTATTTCACACCATTCTACAGGAAAGCATTTCAGAGCCCTGCCAAGTATGCAATCCTGTTTCCTAAGTTAGACCCACTCCTCGCAGAAGCAAAGTTCCTTCTACTCTTCCCAGACTCGTTACTGCAGGCCAGCTTGGCTCAGAACTGCGGAAGGGTAAGTTTACACACCTCCAGATACAACACACACCCAAGATATCAAACAGCTGAGTGTAAAGTTGAAACAAATTAATATATTTTGTAATTTGTAATATTTTGTAAATTTTTGGCTCAGCCTTAATAAAAAGAAAGGTAATCCATAAAGGCTGACTAAGAACTCCAATCTATGGCAATAGGTCATATCAATTAGCAAGCCTGTGAACCACAGCCGGGCTCATCTACATCCTTAGCAGCCATTTTTAGCCATGTTGACAAGAGCAATCTACTCATTCAATGCAATCCTCACCAAAATTTCAACTACATTCTTTTCAGAAATAGAAAAAATGTCCTAAAATGCACAGGAATCATGAAAGACCTCCAGCTAGACAAGGCAATTCTGAGCAAAAAGTGTAATGTTGGAAGAATCATGACACCTGCTTTTAAATTTTATCACAGAGCCATAGTAGGAAAAGCAGTGTAGTGCCAGTATAAAAACAGACATATGAGCTAGAAGGGAGGACACAGAAATACATTTGCACAATTCCAAGCCATTTTGATTCTTAGCAAAGCTGCCCAAACATATTTTTGCACGAAAGATAGTCTCTTTAGAAAATGAAGCTGGGGGCTGGAGAGATGGCTTAGCAGTTAAGGTATCTGCCTGCAAAGCCAAAGGATCCTGGTTTGATTCTCCAGGACCCACATAAGCCAGATGCACAAGGGGGCGCATGCACCTGGAGTTTGTTTGCAGTGGCTGGAGGTCCTTGCATGCCCATTCTCTCTCTCTCTCTCTCTCTCTCTCTCTCTCTCTATATAAATAAATAAATAAAATACATTTTTAAAAAAAAAAAAAAAAAAAAGAAAACGATGCTGGGACAACTGGATATCCACATGTAGAAACCTGAAATTAGATCTCTTATCCAGTAGCAAAATCAACTTAAAGTACATCAAAGTTTTTGTTTTAATATGTTATTTATTTACTTATTTATTTGTTTGCAAGCACAGAAAGACAGAGACAGAATGAGTGCACCAGGGTCTCCAGCTACTGCAAATGAATTCCAGATGCATGTGTCACTTGGTGCATCTGGCTTTATGTGAGTGCTAGGGAATCGAACTTGGGTCATTAAACTTTGCAGGCAAGAGCCTTAACTGCTGAGCCATCTCTCCTGCCTGCATCAAAGACTCACTCTGCATGTAGGTGGCACCATTCTGTGGGCTGCAGTCCAGGAAGAGTGAAAAGAGAAATCTAGCTGAGCAACAGCTTCTCTCTCTCTCTCTGTCTCTCTCTCTTCCTGACTGTGGGTGCAATGTGATCAGGTACTGCATGCTTCTGCCATGATAGACAGCATCCTCTGAGACTTTGAGTCAAAGTAAACCTTTTATTTCTCCTTAAATTTCTTTTTTGTAAAAGGTTTTGTATTTATTTATTTATTTATTTATTTATTTATTTATTTATTTATTTATTTATTTATTTATTGAGACTAAGAGAGGGAATGTTGGGATTATAGCCATGTACCAACATCCCTGGCTTCTAACGAACCTCTGAATCACCTGTTGGTCCCTCTTTTTATCTCTAATTTTGAGTTTTACAAACTGGGACCAGAAGTGATGTAACTTCACCCTTAAGCCACCTATGAAATAGGTTCTCAGCTTAAACCAACCATATGCTACACCTATTAAAATAAATGATCTGACATGTTTTATTTACTCTAATTTTTCTCTTTATAAAGACTGTATACTTTAATTCTCTCCTTTAATTGTAAGCCATTTTGGGGCTAAGCAGGGCATACATGGTGGCTTTGATACTATAGATGAAGAAAAGCTCACAGATTTGTCCTCAAAGCCTGGAGGTCAGGCCTCTCTAACTTGTACCAAGAGTACCAAGAGTCTTCAAGAATCCTTTAAAAACACAGATAGCCTTGCTTTCATTGCAAGGGCACCATTTTATAAATGTAGGCAGGTTATCAAATTATCTGACTGGTAATGAAGTTGAAAACATAGTACTACTAGAATAAGTACAGTGAAATCTGAGCTCTCACAAGATGCTGTGGTTGAATAAACTTGCCTGGATCTAAGCAAAGGTACTGAGGTGGTTTATGGGAAGAAGACTGGGATATCTGGACTGAACTGACACTTTCTCCCAGTCATGAACTCTGACCCCCTGCAGCAGCTGGGCTCCACTGCATCAGAATAACCACATGTATCTTTTTGTCTATATGCAGCTTTGGTCTGCCCATCCCCCACGTCCCCTAGATCTTGAATCTTACAGCTGGAAAAGTCTCACTGAAGCCCAGCTCTCCTATTCTCCACCCTCTTGTATTAGCTCCTGACTGTCCCTGCAGTTTCTGTCTTTCCTTAAGATTTCCTTACCCTTTATCTGGTTGTTACAGAGAATTAGTTTCAAACTAACAGGGGGGAGAGAGAAAGAGAAAGAGAAAGAGAAAGAGAAAGAGAAAGAGAGGGAGAAAAACTGGGTTAGGCTAAAAACAAAAATCTCAAGGCTCACCATCCAATGATGCCCTTCCTCCAGCAGAGTCCCACTTCCTATAGGTGTCAAAACCTTCCCCAACAGTGCTACCAACTGGGGATAAATCAAACACAAGAGCATATGGGGGCCACTTAATACTTAAAACACCACAAATGCCTTCATCATTGGCAGATGTGACTGTAACTCTTAGTAAAGACTACACATGGGCCGGAGGCATGGCTAAGCGGTTAAGGTGCTTGTCTACAAAGCCAAAGGACCCAGGTTTGATTCCTTCATGTACACCAGATGCACAAGTGGCACATGCCATTTGGAGTTTGTAAATAAAAAAAAGTTAAAAAAAGACCACATGTTGCTTAAGGAATAAAACATACTCTGGAGTTTATGCCAAATTTCTGGCACATCTCTTTCTTCTTTTGTTAGCTGTACTAATACTGTTATGATGATTGTTGCCCTTGAGAATTTTTTCAATATTTTGTTTATTTATTTATTTATTTACTCATTCATTCATTCAGTTAGAGAAGCAGGGAGGGAGGGAAGGGGAGAGAGAGAGAGAGAGAGAGAGAGAGAGAGAAAATGGGTGCATCAGGGCCTCTAGCCACTCTAAATGGACTCCAGATGCATGTTCCACCTTGTGCATCTGGCTTACATACATACTGGGGAATTGAGCCTGGCTCCTTAGGCTTCACAGGCCAGTGCCTTAACTGCTAAGCCATCTCTCCTGCCACCCTGAGATTTTTAAAAATTATGTTAATAAAGCTGAAGTTTTTATTTTAATGTTTTAGGAAGTCTAATAGAATCTTATTAAGATTTTTAAAATTAAAAATAAAACCATCTGCAGTTCTGATGCCAAATGCCTATCTCGTCATAGACATCTTGACATTATGCTTTAATGTGCTTTTCCTGCAGATCTCCCTCACACAAACTGCAGACAAGTAGTGCAACTGCTGAGGTAACTGGTACTTGTTGGACCTTGAATTAGAATCTGAAGACAAGCAAACAAAAAAGGATGACGGGCATCACATCACAGGAACACCATTCCTGAGGCCAGAGTCAACCGCGTGCAGGCTGAGTGCACGGCTCTGATACACTAGCTGGCCTTTCCTCATACTTCAACTTCTTTAGCTCACTTTCCTTCACTGTTAAGCAATGCCCACCTACAATACTGGGGCAGGCCAAGATAAAGACCTTCATGGTATATTACAGGGGAGGAGGACTAGTGGTGAAGTGCATCTCATGTAAGAGGTGTCAATCCACAAGCAGCACTTTGCGTATCTGGTTTTGTGTAGATGTTGGAGAATCGAACCTAGGCTGGCAGGTTTGCAAGCAAACATCTTTAATCACTGAGCCATCTCCCCAGCCCAGGACTTTTTTCCATATTTTATTTATTTTGAGAGGAAGAGGAAGAGGAAGAGAGAGACAGAGAGAGATAATGGATGCACTAGAGCCTCTAGCCACTGCAAACGAACTCCAGATACATGTGTCATCCTGTGCATCTGACTTTAAGTAAGTACTTTAAGTAAGTTAGTACTGACTGTGGGTGCAATGTGATCAGCTACTGCATGCTTCTGCCATGACAGACGGCATCCCCTGAGACTCTGGGTCTCCTGTCTCGGCCTCCCTGCTTAGCTGCTGCAGTCATTGCGGGACTACAGATGCTCGTGCCACAGACTCCAGCTTTATATGCGCTCTGGGGATCTGAACTCAGGCACTCACACTTGCACAGCAAGTGTTTTATCCACTGAGCCATCTCCCTGCTCTGAACATTCCATTTTAAGACAGATAACACTCTGGAGGCAGCTTGGGCATCAATTTGCCTTAGATATCCAAAGAATCAGTGATAAAGGCTGGATAGTAACAGGGAAGCAACCCTGTGATTCTTTTGCCTGTTCTAGAATTATCTCTGATCTGATTAATCATAATTCACTTTCATAGGCCACACTGACTTTGGGACCTGCTTCCGTTCAGGGAGATTTCAAGTGGCCTCTGCCGGGAGCTGTTCTCCTATTAGACCATCATCAGGGAAACCCGTCCAAGCCCTCGTTCATCTTTTCTTCTAACTTCAAATGAGCAACACAAAATAGTCTGTTGCTGAGGAGGCACCACATGCCTCAGACACACTTTTTTCCCCCTTTTTCCTAATGGAGCATAGGCCTCGCAGGTTTGGAGCAGAACAGGAAATATAATATGTCATGAGGAGAGTGCGTCAAGAATCAAGACTGGATTCATGTGGAGAGATTAATTCATAGGAAATCAAAGAAATAGGAAGGAGATGGGATCTGGATTCTTTCTACATTCTCTACACCACCAGGAACCCCCTGAGTCCAGATATACAAATCTTAGAAGGGTTGTTTCTCTAGAACCTGTGTTGGAGAGATGCTGTCTTGACATTGACGTCGAAACAGTGGCAGGATTCTCTCAACCAAGGATGCAAGAAATACTGTTACCCAAATTAGGAAGGGCGTCAGAGTCTGTTCATATAACATGACAGCATTTTTCTTTCCATCAAGGAGAACTAAAGAAAAAATTTCAATTTAGGATTGAAGAAAAGTGTACAAATAGCCAATACTGGAATTGCAGGGTGAGAGAAATTTTACAATGAAATTCTTAGCAGATTTTTGGAAGCAGATTCTGGAAGCTTTCATTTGTATGGAGCACCTTAAGCAAAGTCCCACTGTAACAGACAAGGCAAGTGGAGAAAGGTCACGTCAGCCACCATCTTCAATTCTTATCATGAGACAATTTTGTTGAATTATATTCTTTTTGCTGAATTACAGATGTTCGGATATTACATTTTCAAAAGTACAAATACATATTTTAAGAGTGGACAATGACTCTACCCTAGTAAGAATGTAGGAGTCGGGGAGAGTGGCTGTAGGCACTGTTTCCGGGTAAGGATCCTTCCCTAACTCTCAAGTTGGAAACTTGTAATTAAAGCCAGTTCACAATATACTACATCTTTCATTTTTTCCTTTCAATCTAAAGTTTCCAACTTCACTGAGCTCTCATTCCTGGAAAAGCTTTTGGCAGTCACTTTTTGGAACCCGCAATTTCTGTAGCTTTTCATCTTTTCTACCCTACCCTTTCTGCATCTAAGCTTCCCTCTCCACATGTGGTCAGTAACATGGCCACCACCACCGGAAGTGAAACTCTGCTCTGCAGGGGCTCGCTTGTCTACACAAGGGCTAACATGTGGGGCAGGAAGGGGGTTCGGTGTTCATGGATCTCAAGACACTCTCATCTATTATAGCACGAGACTCCATTCTCACCATCTTCTACATGTAAGAATGCACGCAGAAACAGTGAATTTCCTGAAGGCCATAGAAAGCCAACCAGTAGGTCTGGGTCTCCATCTCATACTCAGATGCTGGGTTGTCCCTCTCCCCCACTGCCTTGCAATTCTCAGAAGGTCACTTCTGGCAAGCCACTACTATAATCTATTGTTCGGACTTCTTTTAGGATGATTTTAAAAGAAAATACTCTGTTGGCAATTTTAAAGCATGTTCCATAGGTGAGGCACCATGCTAGATGCTTTTAAATGTTATTACCAACATTTACTAAGAATTGGTTATTTTCACAAATGATAAAACTTAGTCTTATCAAGTCGGCTCAAAGATCCTGAAAAGCCAACACAGTGAACTGTGAAGCAGTACTAACGAAATTTTGGGTTCACTTAGAACAATCTCTTTAGGTAAGAGGACATACTTGTGCACAGCACACACATATGTAAACGGTGTCTGTCTTCAAGGCCGGGGTTACAAGAGACAGTGCAGGGGAGACTCGGGCTTGCTGCTCTGGGGCTGACTTTCCTGCCGGTGCCTCTGTGGAGAGCTCCTGGGCACCATGACATGCAGGCATCACTGACACATGCCTGAGGCAGCTCCACCGGGCAGAGCACTGGGCTCTCCACATAAATTTTCAGGACTTTCAATGAGATCTGGGGGTTTGTGGAATAACTACCTCCAGGCTTGGTGGGCCCACAGCCAAGCATCCTACTTCTGTTCTTTGCTTACAACAGTTTGTGAATTGTGATGCTGAGGTCTGTGAAGTCCAGGTACTTTAAATGCTTCCACTAACTTTTAAATATAATCATGAATATTTCAAAGTGTTCTTCTACTGTCATGTAAATTGGAAAAGCAGCACTCTGCAAAGCTCACTTAAATGAGGTATTAGAGTATCTCAACCCCTTTTACAAATGGTATCAGCTGTGCCATGTTCCTGCCTCACAACTGGCAATCTCACTAGCAAATGCACTTCAGGTAAATTAACTGATGGTGCCCCAGTGCTACAGCTGATAATCTGCAACATCAGGGAAAACAGCATGTTCAATGGGCAAGGAACTTCTAGAAAATCAATTTCAAATGTTGTCTTATTTTGTCAAACACACATAGTAATCATCTCTTCAGGATCTCTCTTTACGAATGGGGACACACCTTGATACCACCATAAACAGCCACTGTTTCAGATACTTGAAGACACCTGCTTTGTTCCAGAAAAAGCCATAAAACATACGTGTCAGGAAAGCCGTGCAAAGCCTACAGAGCCCTGCTGTTCTGAGCAAGTTTACTGATTTTATTCAAGGCCCATTATTTCTCCATTTGTGAGAACCGATGAGAAGTCACCACAGCCGAGTCAGTATGAGGCACAGACATGTTTGCAAAGACGCCCTCACAATAGAAGCAGAAGCCTAAGAAAGTTTCCTTCCCGCCCGCGTCTTGACTTGGCACACTGTCTCAGATGGTATTCATTTGGAATCAGGAGATCGATGACATAGCTTGTCCAAGCCTCCTCTGTAAGTGGCTCTACTAGAAGTGGGCACAGGCAGAAAAATAGAAATTCTTCTGTCTGTAGGCAACCAAAAACATACCAACTCATCTTGGAGTAATTTAACCAATAGGATGATTTAGAGGACAGTTCAGTGGCACCGTTTCTGGAAGGCAAGGCTTAGCAGAAGGGACATAAATCAAAGGTGACTGGCAGGTATAGGATATATGCAGCAATCAGCCAAACCATGTGCACACTGGCACAAATTCAATAAGATCATTTATAACATTTTAAGGCAGAAGTACACAAAAGGGGGTCTGGTGCTAACTAAATCCACAGATAGCTTACATGCCACTGAAATAAACACTTCCAGATGCGGGTGTACAAAAACCTTTCACAGAAAGAAATGTTTTCTTTCATAAATCTGAACGAGGGACTCTTAGCAGAGAAGGGCAAAAAAAAAAAAAAAATCTAAAATTGAGATGGAGCCTCTTACAGACTAGAAGTGCTCGTGGCGGGGAGTGACCTGAGGTAATGAGGGACTGCACAGCATGTGTGGACTCCGAAGCGTCACTGTGATCAGCAAGCCCGGACTGCTGTTGAACCTAGGGAGAAATGCTAACGTGTCATTCATTCCACAGGGTCTGTACAATCTGGGCTCTGAGGATCTTGTGAGTGAAGGAGCAGTGTGGGCTCAGACAGAGACAAGAGCTACTCATCAAAGTTGAGAAAGGTTATGCCAGAACTTACACTAGCATGAAGATATGGCAGACATGGAGTCAATGACAAAAAAAATTGAAAACCCGGTTAGATTACAGTCATCTTTTAGGAAGGCACGCCTACATTCACTAATGGCTTAGAAAGTTAATTTGTTCACCAAACTAGCATAATAATATATGGAACTTTCTGGTTATATATGCCCGTAAATTCAAAAACAAGACTAGAATGTCTTTTTAACTTTCACTATAAAGAATTCATTTATTTTTTTGCATGTAGAGAGAGAAAGAGAGAGAATGAATGAATGAATATGGGCATGCCAGAGCCCTCAGTTACTGCGAATGAACTCCAGATGCACACACCACTTTGTGCATCTGGCTTTAGATGGGTACTGGGAATCGAACACAGGCCATTAGGCTTTGTAAGCGAGCACCTTAACTGCTGAGCTATCTCTCCAGCCCCAACTTCCACTTTTGAAGTTTGGGTCATCTACGCATTAAGCCTTATGCATTCAACCCCACCCAGCTCCCAGTCCAGCAGCCAGGAGATCATCCTGCAACTAATACCCATGTTGAGTCTTTAAGCTAAGTTCTCGGGAAGCAAGCGAACAGAGATGGGTCTTGAGAACACTTTCCATTGCTCTATGCACTGACCCAAATTATCAATCTGCCAGGGTGAGTTTTCTCATTACATCTTTCTTGTTCTTCTCATTCTATATGTCAAATATCTTCTGAATACATGTTGTCCTCTCCATCATCTCTGTCACCACCGAAGCAGCAGCTCTCTTGGCCTCGTGCCTCAACACCACAGCACAACAGCGGCCCTGTTGGTCTCTGCTTACTGCATCACCTCAGGCTGTCTCTCTTTAGCATCACTGATGGGTGACGTTTTCTGTTACCTGAAGCAGCTCCTTTATGACCACATAGTTACATGAATACTTCCAAATAAAATCATACTGAATACTCTAATAAAACTATAGCTGCATAATTAAAAAAACCCAGTTTATTATTTGTTGAAGACTTGCAAAGGCATTTAGTGTGATGAACTGCTGGTACATTGTGAGGTCCAGGCAAAGTGACCGAGAATGAAAATCCTTCTGGAGGGGGCATCAGCCTTGGAGACCTTTCCACCCCGGTTATCACCACTGAGCAGCCAGGCTGCTGTCCTGCGGCTAGGCCTCATTCTTTCTCTTCAGATTTCTGTTCTTCTTCCTCCTACATATCATGTCAAAATTGTTCCTCATTCCTCTGTCTAGTGTGAATGACATTATTCATTTCAGGCATGCTGTGTCCTCTTTTCTCTATCCCGAGGTACTCACTCTGTTTATCTTTTAGTCACAGCAGCATCCAGGAACTCCCACCTGGGCACTCATCTGCCTACAGCACACCTCAGACTCACAGAGTTTTACCATAATTTGTAGTATGCGTTCATTGAATTAAGTGGAGGCATCAGAGCCATAGGGAGCTCAGGATATGTAGGGATGCTAACTTTGGGCCCCTCTACTTAGAAACTGAGTGCTGTTCAGTTGGGTAAGCATAGGTTCTTACAAATGGACTGCTACTAATTTACTGAGAATTCTGTCTGGAGTTGTCCTTTGAATGTGCTTCACACCATTAGGAAAGGAAGTACCTGAATTGTTCCTTTAGCAGTGGTAAGTGACGAAGTGACTTGCAGTAGTACAGAGCCTTCCCTTGCTTCATCACTTTAAAGAATTTTTTTTTTTTTTTGCCATTTCTAAGCCAATTGAGTGGGTGACATTTGTTACTTTCCAGGAAAAACTAAAGTAGGGACTGTAGAGATGACTTAGTCAGTGAAGTGCTTGCGGTGTAGCCATGAGGACCTGAGTTTGATCCCCAGGACCTACTTAAAAGGATGCAGCTGTAACTCCAGTGCCTGGAAGGTGGAGAGGAGGATCCCAGGGGCTTACTAACCAGTCTAGTAGAATCAGTGGGCTCCAGATTCCGTGTGGGATCTTATCTCAAAAAAATAGAGTGGAGGGCTGAAGAGATGGCTTAGCTGTTAAGGTGCATTCCTGCAAAGCCTAAGGACAGAGGTTTGATGTTCCAGCTCCCATGTAAGCCAGACACACATGGTGGCACATGCATCTGGAGTTCATTTGCAGTGGCTAGAGGCCCTGGCATTCCCATTCTCACTGTCTGTCTCTCTCTTTCTCTCTCTCTCTAACAAACAAGTAAATAAAAATAAAAAATCTTTTAAAAAAAGAAAAATTAAAGACATAAATGTGCACCCTTGGCCTACACACACACACACACACACACACACACACACACACACACACAACTACACCTCCTTACAAATATGAACACACATGGATAAAACCCATACATACACACACACACACACATATGAAAATGAACTAGTTCACTCATCATAAGCAGCAACTCCTCATACTATGTTCCTTAGACAATGATTTCTTAGAAAAGCTTAGTATAGTCCAGGCTAACTTTCTCTCTCTCTCTCTCTCTCTCTCTCTCTCTCTCTCTTTTCTTCTCATCCTCCTCCTCATCTTTCACTCCCTCACTCTCTATCTCCACCAATTGCCTGCCTAGATGAGAACGGTTTTTCAACTATAACTAATTTACTTATTAGTCTCTTACCTAATTCATCCTGAAGATAAGAGCAGGCTCTTTGGGTTAGGTCAAGAATAGAGTAACATCAGCCAAAATGCCATCTCTAACTTCTCTACTGGAAAGTAATATCTGCACAATGGTTGGAATTGGAACTGACAGGAATCTGTAGGCCAGGCTGTGAACCTCCGGAGCCAGAAAGGGAACTCAAAACCTGCCTTGCTGCTGTCTCACCAGGGGCACGGGGCCTAACTAGCACCTTGAATGCACCTGGGCAAATTCAGAGCCTGACACTGGGCTCCCCCCTCACGACCTCTGCCAACTAATCAGTCAAAAATATTTCCTGATCTGGAGCCCTACTCCACATATTGGTCCTGTGCCCAGAACAGCACGGGACTCTAACCAGGTAAGAGAGCCAACCAGGTGCCAGGGAGAGAGTTCGCATCTGACTGACATATGGGCTCTGAGTTTTCTCCCCTCACAGCTTGAGGTCATGCAGAGGCGGTGTGTGTGGGTGGAATGTTTGATGTGTGCATACACAGCCTAATCTAGAGGATTTGGTTTAAATCAAATCATAATTAAAACACTAGCCAGGAAAACAAGGAATCATTTTTTTTCTGCAGAGTTTTCCTACCTTGTGTGTGACCTTAAATACATGTCGGGAACCCTAAGAGTACGGTATCAGTTTCATTTTTGGAAGTGTAAATTCCCATTTACAGCAATCTGCTTATTAGGTTGTGGGACTAACTTTGCAACTCCATCAGTCAATTAAGTGAAAGTTCAATGATTATATCTGGGGAGTAAAGTAGACAATACTATTTCAGAAATCACCAACATGCAAATCACATCTGCTCAGCAGGCTCTTACCATGGCTACTAGAAGGAGATTTCAGTTATGTTGTCAAAATATTATGCAGCCGTTGCCCTTAAAACCTGCTGATGGACATTAGACATACGAACTTCTGTCAATAGTAAGTAAAGAACCTACTACAATCAAATTAATGTGTTATTTTCTAATATTCACCCAATTAAATCATGATGAAAGTTTAATAATTTGAGTAGTATTTTTGCCCAATTTAATATACTGAATGAGTGGTATATCACCAATATTCACAATCCTCTTGTTTACAGACTTTGAGTTTCTTGCTATTTTAAGAGCAGCATTTTAAAATTTAGAACTAGTTTGGCTGGGCATGATGGTGCACATCTGGATTTCCAGGCTCCCTACGCTCAGGAGGCTGGGGGAAGGACATCATAGAGTGGGAGGTCACCTGGCTAGAGAGTGAGACTGTCTGTAAACACAAAGAAACAGAAATAGCTCATGGTAACTGAAGTTACGAGGTAAAGGAACCCTATTTTACTTCTCTCCTCCCCTCTCACTTTTTTTCTTTTGAGAAGTCTTTTCTTTTTGGGACTCACTTAAAACATTTTTCCATCCTATTTCCATTCTCCCACATGACAGCAGAAACTCCCAAATGATAATATTTGACCTTCAGGTATAGTCTTTACGCTGTCTTCTGCTCACAGAGTCACTCTGACAGTCATGCTCTCGGAGTTCAACACGTTCACGTTCTTCCTCTTGCCCAATCCTTTCCCAACAAATGGCAACGCACTGCCTTCCTCAATTGTTTCCAACTGATACAAACCTGCAGCAAACACCCAGGACAGGGCTATTCTCTTCCATGACTTTACCACACCCCACATTAGACAGACAAAGCTTCCTGGATGCAGGCAATGCTCTAAAAAATTCTGTCATTCTCTGGAGTGTTCTATGCGGCGTTAGGCACATTGGGCTTGAATATCCATGACTCTTGTTTTACCCAAAATAAAGTTTGTCACTGTTTTTTACACATAATAAATGCTGTATAAATGTTATATTGTCAGAAAATTATACCTATGATTTTTTTCTTTTGCAGAAAACTAAGAAGAATCATACTACATAAGAAACCCACATACTGTCTCTAATCATTTATCAGTTTAGAAACATCTGTTAGTCAAACAACTTAAAAGTTATTTGGATTATAGGGATGGAAGGGTTTGGGGGAGGAGAATATGAGGGCATGGGGAGATATACACAAAAAGAAATCCAAAATGAATTGGTGCCATGGAAACCTTCCTCTTGGATAGCAGACTAAAAGTTCTAACCCTCAATAGCATTATGAGGGGACTATCTGGTAAGAAAGGCCCAGGAGAGGGTGCGATGAAGCCTAACCTGAAAACATTTGGTTCTGGCTTATAACTCCCAGTAGCAGAAATTAGCTACAACTTACATTCAGCTATTGATCGGAGAGACCTACAAGGTCCCCAAACCATGACAGGCTTCTGTCAAAGCACTTGATTATCTGCCTGAGGTAAAAGGTAAGACCCTATTGCTGAAGACACCACCTTCTGCCAACACAGAACACAGAGAGATCTGAATAGAATCTGAAAGGAAGCCAGTTCCCAGATAGTTAGTCCATGTAGTGCTACATGAGCTGCCAGGGGACAATGGCCTGCAATGTTTTGATCAAGCAGGCAACACTGCTATACAAGAGCAACCTGTCTGACAAGATGTATACACCTGTGCAATAGTAGCACCTAGTCTAGGTGGGTAACCAGTGGCTCTCTTGACTGGCTAAGAGATCCACTCAGTGGAAAGGAACTTATAGCTGGAACTGTGAACCAGGAACCAGGTCTGAATCCTATGGAGAGCAAGAATACAGATGCTAATGAGAAGCTCCTGCTAGTCTTTGGCCAAAAGAAAGGTTACACCCATCAAAAGCTCCCTAAATTAACAATGCCTGTCCTCTTTAACCTATACTGATCTGACTCTCTGTGGGGAATCTGATTTTCTTTTCCAGAAGGCAGCAAGAACTGAGGAAAACCAAATTTGAGCTGACTCCACGGCAGGAGATGAACCGCCCTCGCACATCAGCCAGGGCCCGGGTGAAACCACAGAGGAACTGGTGAGATGAGCAAGAGTGCAGTTTCCATGTCTGATACCAGTGCCAGGGTGATGGAGACAAACACAGAGGATACTCAATGCACCGATGCAGAAATCCAGAAGCTGCTGAGAGCACAACACTAAAGTCGACTTAAAAACACACCTACCATGGCTCAGGGAATTTTACAGAAAAGTCACAGGGTGGAAGAGAATATCCAGAGACATTGCCCAGCCCCCCACAATGACTGACTGCTGCTCTCATAACTCAAAATCCACAACCTCATGGTGAATACAAGCAATCCCACTGAAGAGCGCTCTCAGTGGAATTAAGGAAGGGAGGAGGGAAATGGTGGTACCAACACATGTGTTCATACCGAGTTTATACTTAATAAAAACATTACTTGATTTGTATGGAGTATGTGGTGCTTGTGTGAGGTGTATACACACGTGTGTGCAGATGCATGTGCCCTGTGTGCTCACTGTGAAAGCCAAAGGAAGGCATCAGATGTCTCCTATCACTCTTCTGTCTTACTCCCCTGAGCAGAATCTCTCACTGAACCCGGATCTCCCTAGGTTTTCAGGCTTTCTGACTAGGGAACCCTGTCAGTCCTCCCAACCCCTGTCCCTTTCAGCACTCTGGTTCCAGGCATGCCTGGCTATTTTTAGGTGGGCTCTAGGGACTGAACTCTGGTCCTCACCCTTGTGAGGCACTCTTACCTGTGGATCCATCTCTCCAGCCTGTGAAACAACTTTTAAGCCACCCTCCTAAGTCCCTCTACCCCCAATCCCATACTATCCCTCATTTGGGCCATGACTATACCAGTCTATATAGAACAGTATTTATTTATTTGTTTGTTTATATTAGAGAGAGAAGGAGGCAGAGAGATAGAGAATGGGCATGTCAGGGCCTCTAGCCACTGCAAACGAACTCCAGACACAAATGCCATCTTGTGCATCTGGCTTACGTAGGTAACAGGGAATCGAGCCTGGGTCCTTTGGCTTTGCAGGCCAAGTGACTTAACTGCTAAGCCATCTCTCCAGCCCTAGAACATTATTTTTTAAAAACCAATTTTGTGGGGCTGGCAAGCCTGCCACCAGAGTTCATATTCTAGCACCCACCTAAAGCTGTATGCCAAAGCAGTGCTTGTGTCTGTAATCCCAATGCTCCATGGTAATGGGAGGTAGAGTCAGTCGAATTCCAAGCCTTGCAGGATTCTGGCCTTCCCAGCATAAAAGCAATACAAGAGAAACCCTGTCTAAAACAAGGTGAAAGGAGAGGACCAACACCCAGAGGTTGTCCTCTGACGTCCACAGGACACACCCACACACCCCTCCTATTTGTGACTGAAACTCTGTAATATACTGATGACTAAAATAAAATAAGGAAACCACTGATTGGTCTAGTATTGCAAATGTCACCCGTAACTTAGATTTCCTAGATTTCAAAATACCTCCACTGCTCTTACTGAATGGGATTTTAATACAAGACATCATCTAATGCTTCGTGGAGCATTTGCTTTCCCTGCAATATAGTTTAGGAAATGTGACTGCACGTTCCTTAGAGAAGACAGAGCACTGTGCACTGTGACAGTCATGGGGAGGGGAGGGCACCCAGAGCTCAGAAGTCCACGGTGCCAGGGACCCAGAGGAGCCCGCTCCTGCCCACGTGGAGAAGGGTGCTGCTTACTGTCTGACCTCAGACAGGCCCTTAGTTTTCTCTAAGTCTGTGTTCTTCAGAATGTGGGATAATACTAATCTTGCTTTGTTGTAAGAAGGAAACATAACAGTGAAGATAAATTGTTAGTAAAGATATGAAAATTATTACTTGGTCCACACACCTATCTCAGATTCTAGTGATGTTTTTTCTCTCCAACTTTTCCACTTTTTATTTCTTTGTTTTCACATTCTTTCCCTGAATAATCCTAAAGTGAAAATAGTATTAGTTAGACCACTTAAAATTTCTGATATTCAACTGTGTTTGACCTAGAGAAATGGCAATTTTATATAATTTGACCTAGAAAATTCTATAACTGAAAATTTCCCTCCTCCCATCCTACTTTAGAATTAAAAACAACTACATTAAAAGTTGCATGTAGGATATACAAGACGTCCAGTTTCAGGCTATTGTCATAAGGTACATGTACTGCATTTTACCTTTTTGGAGAATCAGTTGCCTGCATTTATAAAAAGATACATGGACTTCAACCTGTAGTGACAGATTTAATACTTTGGGGAAATTCATTGAACAAAAATTGACTTCTAATAACAATATAAATGTTTAAGAATTCTACCAAACTTCTACTTGATACTTACGTTGGAAATATATTCAAATACTCTGAGACACTTGATTTTCCAGATTGGAGATAAAATGCTCAGATATTTGCATTATTCATAAATGTGAAATTCTACATCAAACTAGTTGATGCAATCATGTGTTAACTTTTAGTTTTCTATGTGTGTGCATATGGAGGCCAGAGGACAACTTCAAGTGTTGCCCTTGGGTATGTGTTCCATCAGTTTGTGAGACAGGGTCTCTCACTGACCAGAATTCCAGGTGCCACCAGGTCTGGCATTGTTTTTACTTGGGTACTTGGAATGTAACTCGTGTTCTCATGCTCGCAAGGTAAGCCTTTATCCTCGGAGTTCTTTCCCTAGTCTCTGCCATGCAATTACTTTTGTCCTTAAAAGTGCAACGTGAGGGCTGGAGAGAGGGCTCAGCAGTTAAGTGCTTGCCTGTGAAGCCTAAGGACCCCAGTTCAAGGCTTGATTCCCCAGGACCCAACATGAGCCAGATGCACAAGGGGGTGCATGCACCTGGAGTTCGTTTGCAGTGGCTGAAGGCCCTGATGCACCCATTCTCTCCCTCTCTCCCTCTTTCTCACTCTGTTGCACATAAATAAATAAATAAATAAATAAATAAATAAACAAACAAACAAACAAAAAAAAAGTGAGTTTCATATTTTCCATCTCTATTGGCCTATTATTAACATCTCTCAATAACTAATGATTTAAGATTATCTAAGAAACCCATTATATACACACATTATACACACACACACACACACACACACACACGTGTATCATATACATGTATGTATGTGTACATGTGTGTTCATATTTCTGGAAGGTGAGGAGGCTGGAGTTTAGATTGAGCTCTGTCATGTACTTAAGGTATCTTTGGGCAGTGACTCAGACTGACTGATTCTCTAGTCCCAGCTAGCACTGAGACACTAGGATTCTGCCTTAGCATAAGACAGTGCTGAGTGGGTAGGGAAGAGACTTGCTTCTGGGATGCTATTGGTTATTTAGTTTAATAACCATGGTTAAATGAGGAATCTGCCTCATTGTCTGGTTCCATAGAGTGCTACCTGATCCTCTACAAGCTGAGAGGGAACATATTTTTCTACTTGAGTATCAGGAGAAGGTAAGACAGACTTGGGTTTTGAGACATGGAATTTTGTCATCACACTCTGAACAGTTTCTCTGGCCGTCAACAGTCACACCTGGTTGTCTATCAGCCCGTCATGGCATTTCCCCCTGCAAGCTGGGCTTGAGCTCCAGAATAGGAACATGGGCTCCATTCCCTGCTTGTTAGTAGCAAAGACCTAGTATGTCTTACCTTCTTTCATATGACAGAGGACAAAACACAAGCTCTAGTAATAATTTGAAAATGTCTTTTACTCTAACCCTATGCAAGTGAATTCTAAGAGTATAAAAGACAGTGACAACAGCAACAACACACACATAACCAGCTATCAGGCTGGGAAGGATGGCGTATGCCTGAAATCCTTTTTTCCTGAGCCTGAGGTAGGAGGCATACAAATTGGAGATTAGCCCGGGCTACACAGTGAGTTCCAGGTCAGCTGGAGCTACGTGGTAAGACTGCGTTTCACTTCTCCACACTCCAAAAAAAAAAAAAAAAAAAAAAAAAAAAGCAGAAAAAAACCCCTCAATAATCAACCAAACAAAGAGAAATGTCATTACCAATAACATTTGAATCTTTAGGCTATAAAGGTCCTCTTCAAACGGTTATTAATGTCACTTACTTTTTTCCTGATAGGACAATCCATTTATACTATTTGCTATACCTTCCGGGGGACCCAAATACCTTCTTTAAGTCTTTTCCTTAATTCACATCTCAGGTAAATTACCAATATTTGTGAGAAATGAGGCAAAATGGAAAGCAGGAAGACCGATATATAATGATATAGTAATAAAAGAAATAAAGTAAGAAAAAAAGACCATAACCTAATCAGTTTAACAGTTCTTTTGAGTGAGTAAATAGAAAGTGAGGTATAAAGGGTTGGGCAGAGCTGTGAAAAGTGTGAACTTCAGAAAAAAGGTTTTAAGGCAGAGTATGGAAGGCCTGCGTTGTCGTCCTGATTCTACCATTGAATGTAATCAGTGGTCCACCTGTAGGCACTCTCCTTAGTCTAGGGTGCACCTTCTCCCATCTTCGGCCAACTTCTGAGAGTAAGAGAACTCAAAGTGCCAAGTGAGAACAACAGTCAGTCACACAGATGGTCTTGTTGGCGTAAGTGGTGGTGGAGGGCTCGCACAGGGGGGTGGCAGACATCCCCTCTCTGTCCTACCCCTGCAGACACCATAGTGCAGAGCACTGTGAACACCTTCTTTCCCCATTTCATATACATCATTCCTCTCTTTTATAATTTTGAAAAATCCCTCCCAATCCAGTTTCCTTTTGTTATCCTTCAGGTGTGTTCTGATTACTAATAGCTTTTCATTTTGTTTCTCTACCCCCTAATCATTACTTCATTTTCTTCTAAGTATTTGATATTTTAAGCCTTTAATATAGTTAACCCTTTGTTATAAGTTTATTATATTTCAGTTGGTTTAAAATTTTTTAGTTTTGTGCCGGAGAGATGGCTTAGTAGTTAAGCACTTGCCTGTGAAGCCTAAGGACCCCGGTTCGAGGCTTGATTCCCCAGAACCCACGTAAACCAGATGTACAAGCTGATGCAAGCATGTGGAGTTCATTTGCAGTGGCTAGAGGCCCTGGTCTGCCCCTTCTCTCTCTCTCTCTCTCTCTCTCTCTGCCTCTTTCTCTCTCTGTCGCTCTCAAATAAATAAAAAAAAAAAATTCTTAGTCTCACTAATCTCATGTTTCAAGATCTGCCTTTTGGCTTTATCACTTAATATAATCTATTATGCAGAAAGAGAGACACCTGATTTTGTTCTTTGTTTGCAACTATAAGACTTTACAAATATTCATGAAAAAGGATACATGCCTCTGATACGCAGTTTTCAAATCAGGTTCTGGGGATTGGAGAGATGGCTCAGTGGTTAAAGCACTTGCCTGCAAAGCCTAACAACCCAGGTTTGGTTCTCTAGTACCCATGCAAAACCAGATGCACAAACTGGGAGCATGCATCTGGAGTTTGTTTGCAGAGGCTGGATGCCCTGATGTGTCCATTCTCTCTCTCTCCTCTCTCTGCTTGCAAACAAATAAATAAATAAATAAATAAAAATTTAAAAATCATGTTCTGGTTTGGGGTTTGGCTCAGTGTTTGATGACAGACTTTGCATGTGGGAGGCCCTGGGTTCTTCAGTATCAAAAAATTATGTTCTTAAAAAACTAAATAAATAAGCTAAAATAAAATACTTAAAACTCCATAAAAACCAAAAGCATTATGTTCTTATGACATTTAACATAAATTTTACATCTCAAAATAATGGGCATAATTACAAGAAGCTTCTACAGACATTGGGAACTCATAGTAACTAATACAAATGAAAACCAGAAAGAAAACAACGCCTTTAAAGACAAGGAAAAAAGTACAAGAGATAATGTAATTCAAAAGAAGCCACTCTAAGAGTCCACTGCCAAAGTCTATCCTATAACATACTTGGTATTTCATTATTTCCTTGTTTATTATCCTGACACATTCATGCATATTCCACTTTAGGAGGCTGACACAGAAGTATCGAAACAAGCAAACTGTCCTGGGCCTTGGTTGTATAAATCAAACATTACTTTTCCCATGCCAAATCCTAGTTTTAGAAACAGAAAAAGGATTGGAGAAACTTCTACTAACATAATAAAAAAGATTTTTTAAGGGCTACAAGATGAGCATTAAATTAACGCGCACACATACACACAGACATACACATGCACACACTTTCTTTAGCCTGCTGAAATATCAAGTCTTCAGTCCTCCATTAAGAAAACAAAACCCTGATTATAAGCTTTCAAATGATTTAAAGATGTGAAAGCCTGTCTGCAGTTCAGCCTAGTTCAAAGCCAGTGGAGAAATCATTTCTTCTTCTTCCAACTCAAAGTATGTTTAGAAGGACATCTGAGAGAAGTGGTAATGCCAGACTAACCAATTTTCAAATATAAAATGCTTTTAGCAACATTTGGATACATATAATTTGACAAAAAGTTTTATACCTAAACTTTAAAAAAATAGAAGATATAAGCTCCAATAAAAAGCTTAATATGTAATTGAAAGAAAATAATATTTTGCAGAAAAAACTGTCCTTCCAAAAAGAGACAAAAATGACTAACTTTTATTTCCCAAGAGAATTATGCCACTTTTATACAACAAAATTACAGCCGCCACAAATTGCTTTCAACAATTCCATTGCTTCTTCATTTGACCACTTGAAAATCAAAATTCTTTCAGATTATAAATATAACTTTTTATAACTCTGTTATTACGTACTGTGAATGGGGAAAGGGGGCCAATCTTGTGGCCATAGCGTCGAATGGCCTCTCTGATGTGGCAGGGCTGGATGGCATCGCTGTGAGCCTCAACACCACAGGCCGCAGTGCTCTGTGACAGAAAAACACATAAATTGTTGCTAAATCAAAAACACACAACAGAACTACAGTGTATAAAATATGAAAATAAACCTTTATAAATTGGACCATTTTTCCCCTTAGGATGCACATCACTGCCGCCATACGCTGCATCTGAAAAATGTTCCATTAACAAATCAAAGATGACTTTTCCATGACCCCTTCCTAGCAGACCTACCAAATGCAGTTTTTATGCCTACAGTATTTCACCTAAGCCGGCATGTCAAGGTAAGGAGAATACAGTCACTCGCGTGCTGATGAAAAGTGTCACGGGAGCTCGCTGAAAGAACCGCAGGAAGCTCGTTTTTAAAAATATCATTTAACATTTATTATTATAAATGTTCCTTGGGAGATACTTGGACATAGTTTTGAAATTAATTTAGGGTCATGAATTTAAAATGAAAAATATAAAATTACTACATATTTACTTATCGTATTGGGGACTGTCATGAAAGACCTTAGGATGAAGCAAAACAAAAATTTTCTATTTAAATCCTTCTTATCTACAAAAGGGCTGTATGAAAGCACAAAAAGACAACAGAAAAATTTTATGTAATTAGAATATGAAAACAAACTCAAGAAATGATATGTATGTGTATGTGTACATATTTACATGCATGTGTGTACTGTGACTTCAAAACCACTAAAATGTTCAACAGAAGCATTATCATCTCCTGGCTTGGGATGAATGGGCTACCTAGGGTCTGGAAGCCAGCCTGATCAGTTACCAGCTCTACCTCAGTTTCCTCATTTATAAATAAAGACAATCACAATTCCTTTCTAAGGCTGAGACAGACATACAAACAAATCACACCAGTACCTGACACATTATCTATTAGCAGCATCAGGTGATTATTTAAATTAAGAAATGAACATGGAATGGCCATGTGCTTGAGACAGTTAAGCTAATTTACTTTGGAAGGTAGATCACCAACCTTCCAGGAGAGGAAGAAATATCCAGCTTGCAACTCTTGCTTGGAACTCACTTGTAATCACCTAACTGACATGATTTGTTTTTTTTAATTCTAGAATTACTAAAATTTTTCTGATAGCTCTCACAACTTTTGCATGCATAATTTCCCACAGGGAATATAACCCTATAGCTAGCAATCTTTAAGGATCACCGCTTGGGAAAATATTACCAAAAATTTTTATTTTGATTTTTATTTTATGAATGAGTGAGAATGAGAGCAAGCGAGAGAATACTGGCATGCCAGGGCCTCCAACCACTGCAGTCAAATTCAAGACATGTGTGACACACCTTGTATGCATGTGTGACCTTGTGCACTTGTGTCACCTTGTATGTCTGGCTTACGTGGGACATGGAGAGTTGAACATGGGTCCTTAGGCTTTGCAGGCAAGCACCTTAAACACTAAGCCATCTCTCTAGCCCCCAAAATCTTTTTATAAAGCTCAGCTTCTTAGACTCAGTATTTTCACTTGTAAGAATTTTTCCTATAGACATATTATACAGGCACATAAATATAACTGTAGGCATATCTATATATGCATATATATTATAAGATATGATCTTTTGAAGTACATAAATATTATGAAATGATTAATTGACAAACAAATGCATTGCCTCCCAATGTATTTTTTTTTGCTGAGTATGTGACTTCCACATTATTTATATGTATGTACATGCACACACACATAAATATATTGTGTGTAGCTGGGCATGGTGGTACACACCTTTAATCCCAGTAATAGGGAGGCAGAGGTAGGAGGATCACCATGAGCTCAAGGCCTAAGACTACTGAGTGAATTCCAGGTCAGCCTGAGCTAGAGTGAAACCCTACTTCAAGAAACCCATGTATGTATGTATGTATGTATGTATGTATGTATGTATGTATGTATGTATGTATATGTATGTATATGTATATATATGTGTGTGTGTGTATTATGTATGTCAGGCCAGGCACATGTGGACAACTTTCAGGTTGGTTCTTGCCTTTTCACCCCATTTTGAGTCCAGGTCTTTTATTATTTTCAAGAACTTCTGGAAAATTCTGCTGTTTCTGCTGCCATTTTGCTACAGGTACACTGGGATTATAGGAGCCTGCTATAGCTTATGGCTTTTATATGGGACCTGGAGATCCGAACTCAGGTATTCAGAACTATGTAGCATGTGCTACTGAGCCATCTCCCCTGCTCCATATTTTCTATTTTTTTAGGCTATATTTATCTGTAACTATAGCCATCTTCCTATACAAAAGATCTTTTGAACTTTGTTCCTATCTAGTCATGATTATGTGTCCTTTGAAAGACTTTGTTATTTTATGTATAATGAATGGTACCTTGACACCACCAGCAAGAAGCTGACCATAGAAAGCTGTGTGTGCATAAGAAGAGATACACTGATTAATGATCTTTACTCTGATACCACTGTTTAGGAGAATTATGTTAGGAATTATTTTATATATGTGTAAGTATTAGATTTTCTTTTCTTTTCTTTTTTTTTTTTTTTTTTTTTTTTTTTGGCTTTTCAAGGTAGGGTTTTGCTGTAGTCCAGGCTGACCTGGAATTCACTGTGTAGTCCCAGGGTGGCCTTGAACTCACAGTAATCCTCCTACCTCTGCCTCTTGAGTGCTGGGATTAAAGACATGTGCTACCATGCCCAGCTCTATTTTTTTCTTTTTAAAAATTTTTTTATTTATTTTTATTTACTTATTTCAGAGCAACAACAGACAGAGAGAAAGAGGCAGACAGAGAGAATGGGTGCACCACAGCCTCCAACCACTGCAACCTAACTCCAGACACATGTGCCACCTTGTGCATCTGGCTTACGTGGGTACTGGGGAATTGAGCCTTGAACCAGGGTCCTTAGGCTTCACAAGCAAGCCCTTAACTGCTAAGCCATCTCTCCAGCCCAAGTATTAGATTATTTACCACTCCCAGAAAGTGAACAACTGGAGATTTATTTTTTGTGGGTGCATGTGTATGAATGTATTTACATGTGTGCGTGCATGTGTTTGGAGGTAGAAACTGTGTGTCTTTCTTGGTCCCTCTCCACTGAAAGAATCTGACAAGTTCTCTAACTGAACTGAGAGCTCATCAATTCAGTTAGATTATCCAGCCAGTGCGTCCCAGGATTCCCTGACTCTGCCTCTCCAGGCTGGGCTTATAGGCATGTGTCATGATGCCTGGTATTTTATGAGGTTTCTGAGGATCTGAACTCAGGTCCTCATACTTGTGTCCAGTACTTTACCCAGAGAGCCATCTCTCCAACCCCATGGAAGAGTGTTTTAGGCAACATTTTGGTTTCCTAGTTTTAGTTACTAGATGTGTTGAAAAGTAGTATAACTTTAATTCTTTAAAACTACTTTGCAATATAGAAATCCCTTACAATTCAGATTTCCCCTTAACAAGTAAGAAATGAACTTCCATTCCATTTAGAAATGAAAGGGAAAACCATAAATGAGGCTAATTTTTATACTTCTTTACTATCAATTATAAAATTTTATCTTGTTATTGCAAATAATAATAATGACTAATAGTTCCTTACTATATAGAGTTAGAGATAAAGTATAACTTCTGGACAAGTCACAAGTTTTCAAAAGGCAAAATAACTGTTTTACCCTCCAGGCAGGCTCTAGATGAGTAGAGGGATTGGCTAACACACAACCTTACTGGGTTGATGGACTTAATAGTGGTCACAGCTCAGGTACAGTACTTATCAAGTGAGCAAGGAAATCCCAAAATGGATAGAATCGAAGAGAAAGAGGGAATAAAAGGAAAACAGGAGCCACCAAATTTGATAAATGAATTTAACCCAAATATTGACTAATTCTTGTTTGGCACTGAATCCATGAAATCCTACAAAAGTTAAAATAAAGATTTGAGCTTTTACCAACTGCAGAGAGATGTGAAGCTTAGAGGTTAAGGGTAGAAGAGCAGATCTACTGCCTAATACACACATAGATACACACTTACCACCGTCACTACGACCATAACACACACATAGACACACACAACCGTCACTGCGACCACACCGACTCTCTTCTAATACACACATAGACACACACTTACCACCTCGACCATACTACACACATAATACACACATAGACACACACTTAACACACACATAGACACACACTTACCACCACACACACGACTCTCTTCTAACACACACATAGACACACACTTCACCACTCTCTTCTAACACAAACATAGACACACTACGACCGACCACACGACTCTCTTCTAACACACACATAGACACAACTTACCACCGTCACTACTACCACACTGACTCTCTTCTAATACACACATAGACACACACTTACCACTGTCACTACGACCACACCGACTCTCTTCTAACACAAACATAGACACACACTTACCACCGACACTACGACCACACTGACTCTCTTCTAACACACACATAGACACAACTTACCACCGTCACTACTACCACACTGACTCTCTTCTAATACACACATAGACACACACTTACCACTGTCACTACGACCACACCGACTCTCTTCTAACACAAACACGACCACACCGACTCTCTTCTAATACACACATAGACACACACTTACTACGACCACACCGACTCTCTTCTAACACACACATAGACACACACTTACCACCGACACTACGACCACACCGACTCTCTTCTAACACACACATAGACACACACTTACCACCGACACTACGACCACACCGACTCTCTTCTAACACACACATAGACACACACTTACCACCGTCACTACGACCACACCGACTCTCTTCTAACACACACATAGACACACACTTACCACCTCACTACGACCACACTGACTCTCTTCTAACACACACATAGACACAACTTACCACCGACACTACAACCACACTAACTCTCTTCTAACACACACATAGACACACACTTACCACCGACACTACGACCACACCGACTCTCTTCTAACACAAACATAGACACACACTTACCACCGACACTACGACCACAGACTTCTAATACACACATAGACACACACTTACCACCATCACTCTCTTCTAACACACACATAGACACACACTTACCACCATCACTACGACCACACTGACTCTCTTTAGGATGTTCACCGACACAGAATGCTCTTCTAACACACACATAGACACACACACTTACCACCGACACTACGACCACACTGACTCTCTTCTAACACAAACATCTGCATCAACACAAACATAGGCCAACATAATTCAGGTATTTAATTCAGCAAGCAAGAATTTTATTTTGTTTTTTTTTTTTTTTCCGACTCTCTTCTAACACACACATACACACACCACCGTCACTACGACCACACCGACTCTCTTCTAACACACACATACACACACCACCGTCACTACGACCACACCGACTTCTCACACACATACACAGCTCAGGCTGACCTGGAGTTCACTAGGTAGTCTCAGGGTGGCCTCAAACTCACAGCAATCCTCCTACCTCTGCCTCCCAAGTGACTAGGATTAAAGGCGTGACTCTCTTCCACCATGACACACACCCGTCACTGTAAACAAACTACACACAGATACATGTGCCACTTTGTGCATCTCTTCTTTACATGGGTACTCTCTTCTAACAACACATAGACACACACTGGTCATTGAGGCTCTTTTTGCAGGCAACTCTCTTCTTTAACCACTGAGAAATTTCTCCAGCCCACACTGACTCTCTTTAGATGACAGAAAATGCGGTCTGCATCAACAGAGGCCAACATAAAGGGAAAGAATTTATTTTGTTTTTTTTTTTTTCTAGCTCAGGCTGAGAAATAGTAGTCTCAGGGTGGCCTCAAACTCACAGCAATCCTCCATCCCACTAGACAATCTGCTGTAAACAAACTCCAGATACATATATTAAATAAAACTTAACTTTGAACTAACCACTGAGAAATTTCTCCAGCCCCCTCCAGAAAAATGGAGTAAAAGGAAAGATAGAGTAACTAAAAACTAGACAATCTGCACAATAATATATATTAAATAAAACTTAACTGAACTCTAAAGAAAAATGGACTAGAGAGAACTAAAAAGAAATTTAACAAAAGTAGGAATGGTGAATGCTAAATTCTATTTGTCATCTAAGTTTCATTGATATATGCTATATTACTTAACACAAAAATGCTAATACTATAGCTTCTAATGAACTATTGATCGATACATGAGTCAAACATCTTTTTATGTTCTTAAAGTTTGAAGATGCATTCATTCACTCTTAGCACAGTGACTGGGAAAAATGAGGCAGTTTTCAGCAAGAAAATGTTGATGAGGATTGAATCAACTAGAACTGCTACAGTTCTTCAGCAATTAGATCCCATTCATTGAAAACAGAGTTTGACCTTAGCTTACAATGTGTAAAGTGTAAGAGAACTAACGCTAAACTAAAGCGTTAATGCTTCCAGAAGAATAGGAGAATACCGTCATGACTTGGGAGTAGACAAAGGTTTCTTAGAAAGGCACAAACATAAAAAAATGGACAAATTAAAAACTGTAACAGGAAGCCAATTTATGCTTATTAAAAGAAACATTAAAATCCACACATAGGGCTGGAGGGATGGCTTAGTGGTTAAGGTGCTAGCCTGCAAAGCCAAAAGACCCAGTTTCAATTCCCCAGTATCCACATAAGCTAGATACACAAGGTGGTGCATGCTTCTGGAGTTAATTTGAGTGGCTAAAGGCTGTGGTATACTCATTCTCTCTTTCTCTCTCAAATACATAAAATAAATGAATAGCTTTTTAAAAGTTTTTTGGATTTTTGAGATAGGGTCTCACTACTCTGGCCCAGGCTGACCTGGATTAACTTTGTAGTCTTAGGGTGGCCTTGAACTCACAGCGATCCTCCTACCTCTGTCTCCCGAGTGCTGGGATTAAAGGCATGCGCCACCATACCCAGCTCTAAAATAAATGAATAAAATTAAGAAAAAAGATCCACACATGGTGGTACATACTTGTCATCTCAGCACTTAGGATGCTGAGGCAGGAGGATTCTGAGTTCTAGGCTACCTTGGACTATACAGTGAGACCACATCTCAAAATTTAAAAAGAAGGCTGCAGAGATTACTCAGTGGTGAAGTCACTTGACTGCAAAGCCTAATGACCCGAGTTTAATTCCCCAGTACTCACATAAAGCCAGATGCACACAATGGCCCACACATCTGGAGCTCGTTTGCAATAGTTCGAAGCCCTGGTGCACCAATTCTCTCTGTCTGTCTGTCTTCTCTCTATCTCTTTCTGCTTGCAAATAAATACATTTTTTTAAAGAAAAGAGACCATTAAGACAATGAATAGGCAAGTTAAAAACTGAGGAAAAGTATATTAAAAGCATATATTTCACAATGGACTACTAACCAGGGCATATAAAGAATTCCTAAAATCAGTAATGAATTATAATGCCCAAAAGAAATTGTATAAAAGATTTGAAGGCACACTTCTCAGAGACAGATAATTCAATGACCAATTAGAATGTGATAAAGCATTTGTTATCATTAGTAACGGAAATGCAGGAACTGTAATTGTGATTGAACATTGATTAGAACAGCTAATAGTAAAATACGGTAACAACCGATGTTGATGAGTATGTGAGCCAACTGGAACTCTTACATATGGCGGCTGCAAGTATAAAATGGTATCACTGTTTTGGAAAAAAACAACAACAACAACATACAGTTTCTTTAAAAATCAAGCATGTATTTGGCTGGAGAGATGGCTTGGTGGTTAAGGCACTTGCCTGTGAAGCCTAAGGACCCATGTTTAACTCTCCAGATCCCACATTAGCCAAACACACAAAGGTGAGGCAAGCACAAGGTTGCACATGCCTACTAGGTGGCATAAGTGTCTGGAGTTCAATTACAGTGGCTGAGGCCCTGGCGTGCCAATTCTCTTTCTCTGTCTCTCTCTCTGTCTCCCCCCCTTTCTGTGTCTAACACATAAAATTAAAAAAATCAAGTATAAACCCAATTCTATTACTCAGTGATTTCTTTGCTAGCCATTTACCTAAAAATATAAAAATATTTATTTTTCAGGACTTGTATAGGAATGTTCACAGCAGGGGTATCCATAATGCCTCAAGTGGTGGTCATAGCCTAGGTATTTGCCAACATGAGAGTGGATAAACGGCTATCCATACAATGAAGTTTTAGCTAGTGATAACGATCAATGCGTCATACCTATATCTTTACTGGAAAACATGTATTTCAAAACCTTCTGCATAAAGAAAGTTAACATAAGAGCAAATACTATAATTTTATATGAACTTCTAGAATCGAAAATTCATCTATGATGACAATAATCAGAACAGTGGTTGCTTTTCATAGGACAGTAAGGGACAAGCATGCGAGACCTTTCTGAAATGATGACACTGTTCTACATGGTGTGAGTTGTGGAACACGCAGGTTAGTGTAGTTGTCAAAATTCATTAAATGGTATATGTAAGCATCAAGTGGTTCACTGCATAAATTATCCTTTGTCAAAAATGGAGCCATAGCTATGGCTGGAGATATGGCTTTATCAGTTAAGGTGTTTGATTACAAAGCCTAAGGGTCCAAATTCAATTACCCATTACCCATATAAGCTAGATGCATAAACTGGCACATGCATCTGGAGTTCATTTGCAGTGGAAGAGGCCCTGGCATGCCCATTTCTCTCTCTGTTTATAAATAAAAAAACAAACAAACAAATAAAATGGAGCTATAAATGATGTTTCAGAATGTACAAACTGCCCCATGTGTACAACTTACATTATAATGTATTAAGTGAAAGGGGAGAGGTTGGCTAGAGAGATAGCTCAACAGTTAAGTACACTTTATGCAAGTATGAGGGTCTGAGACCACTGAGTTTGAACCTCCAGAATCTATATAAACAGCTGGGCATGGCTACACACATCTGCAGCGTCAGTCCTGTGGGGAGCAGAGAGTGGAGAATTGCTAAGGCTCTGTCACATGTAAAAAAACAAGTGGATGAGTGATGGAGGGGTGCACAGTATGTCCTCTGGCCCCTGTAGCTGAGCCCATGGCATTAGCGCATATGTGTGCACATACCACACCACTCATACTATGCACATGCAAGGAAAACAGAGAAAATGATAAACTGCAAGATGGAAAAAGGGAGAGAAGATAAAGTTATTGTTAATACAGTTAGTATATTAAGTACAGTAAAATGTTAATTGTATTTGTAGGTGTATTTGAGGTGGTGTATAGAGTATTCACTCTGCAATTCTTTTAGCTTCTGTTTCTACAATAGGAAAAATTCAACTAGGAGATGGTCAATACAGTTGCTGACAGAATGGTTGCAACTAACAATATGAGCTTGAGAAAAACAGTACAGTTTTCATATCTCTGAAAAGCACTGAGACTCTCTACTTTGTAAGAAGGGTAAGTGCGGGTGGGAATCAAAGCACCACAGACCTTCTTCCTTTTCCTCTGCTTGGTCTTGGCTGCATCTGGTCCAGCACTCCCATTTCCCAATGCTCCTGACCCGGCTTTCCCTGAATGCTGAGATCCAGATGATGGAGCGGTTGGTGTCGGAGGTGGCGTGTTCTCAGGAGAGTCTGGGCAGGACTTCATGCAAGATCCCTGTCCAAAGAGACATGGCTTTGAGATGAAGTGACCAGGCCTGTTAGTAATATAACATACTAAACATGACATAGACACAGTACATTCTTTTTTGTTGTTGTTGTTTTGTTTTGTTCTGTTTTTGAGGTAGGGTCTTGTTCTAGCCCAGGCTGACCTAGAATTCACTATGTAGGCTCAGTCTGGCCTTGAACTCACAGCAATCTTACTACTTCTGCCTCCTAAGTGCTGGGATTAAAGGCATGAACTACCATGCCCCATCTGACACTGGTACATTCTTAAAACTCCCTTTGGAGTCATCGCTCAGCCAACAGTCTCTCAACTACCTCTTAATAACTAAACAAAGTCTGTGGCCTTGTATAGTCTGGGTCGTTTTCCTTACTATCTCATGCACTCAATGCTTTTTATTACTTACAGATGTAAAATTATATTTTATTCTTATCTAGTCCATAGAAATGCTGCTCCCATCTTCCCTCTAAAGTTCTAAATATGTTACTTTTTAATCTGTTTAACTATTCAGACCGATTAAGAATTCTTTACTCACAGCTTCTCATCTTCTTTGTTAGATATAGGTATCTTACAAGGAATTTCTGCCAGTATTTCAAATTTACAAACCTCCAAAGAACACCTAAACTATTTCCCCAAAATGGATGCCTTTTGGACAGTTTTTATGTCAATGGTTGTCAGAATTTTCTGTCTAATTAACAAATGGGTTAGGATCACTACAGTGCTCCAGTCCTTTCTTTATACAGTGTCCCCCCCCCCCCGCCGTTCCCTCCCTCCCTTTACTCTTCCCTCCCTCCCTCCTGTTTAAGTCCCTGACCTATGTAAGGATTTGTATTTTCAGTATCTTCTCTTCTGTGGTCAAACACTTTAATTTCTTTCAACTAGTTATCATTGCATAGATGTTTAAGTTTCTTCTCACATACTCCCCATATGAATCTCCTTTACACATGCTCCACTGATTCTAAAGAATGGTGCTTGCCAGCGTGGTGGTGCACACCTTTATTCCAGCACTTGAGGGGCAGAGGTGGAAGAACTGCTGTGAGTTTGAGGCCAGACTGGTTCTCCCTACCTTGAAAACTCCAAAGAGAATGGTGCCTAAAAAGCAAAATTAAAAAATTCCTTTTCATATAACAATCTTGGGTCCAAGAAACTATAGGCAAATAAAAATCTTCTAGTCTTTTTCCTGCACAGTCTTATTAATCTACATTTTTCTCATCTTATCAACCATATTACTTATACTATGCATAGGTCCATGAGTGTCTATAATGAAGTAAGAGAAATTAGGTTAGCCTTCGAAGAATGCCTTGCTGATACTCAGGTACTAGACTTAAGAGTATTTCCTTGATCTGATTCTCTAGAAAATGCTATCGAGATGGAATGAAACTAATTACAAAATGAGTATTCTTCACCCAAAATGCTTGGAATCAGAATTGTCTCAGGCTTCATATTTTTAAAAACTTTTAAAACTAATTAATTAATTTAATTAATTTATGAAAAAGAAGGAAGAAAGGAGGGAGGGAGGGAGTCAGAAAGATTAGGCATGTCAAGGCCTTTAGCTGCTGCAAACAAACTCCAGATGCATGAACCACCCTGTGCATCTGGCTTTACATGGATACTGGGGAATCGAACCTGGGTCTCTAGTATTTGCAGGCAAGCACTTTAACTACTGAGCCATCTCTCTAGCCCTCCCTTTAAAACTTATTTATTTATGAGAGAAAGAGGGAGGTTTCAGATTTTTCCATGCGTATGTGCATATGCATGTTCATGTACATGTGGGTGCATGTGTAGGTCAGAGGTTGACAACAAGTGACTTAAATCACTGTCTTTATTCACAAAGCAGGGTCTCTCACGTGAGCTCAAAGCCTACCAAATTCAGCTAGTCTAGCCATCTAGCTTGACCTGGGGGGTCTCCTGTCACTGCCTGCCTGAGTGTTGGGATAACAGGTGGTTCCCATGTCCACTGTCATGTGTTGGTAAGGGAGGGGATCCAAACTCTAGTCCTTATCCTTGTGAGGCAAGCACTTTATATATTGAACCATTCCACCAGCCTCAGATTTATTATTTTTAAAAGTTTATGCCGGCATTGTGGCATACGCCTTTAATCCCAGCACTCGGGAGGCAGAGGTAGGAGGCTTGCCATGAGTTCAAGGCTACCCTGAGACTACATAGTGAATTCCAGGTCAGCCTGGGCTAGAGTGAGACCCTACCTTGAAAAACCAAAAAAAAATAAATAAATAAAAAAAAAAAAATAAAAAAATAAAAATAAAAATAAAAATAAAAGTTTATTGCAGAATATTTGCATAGCTACTAAAGATCATGGCTACCTGTGTGTAAACCATATGTTGAAAAAAATCTATAAAACTGAATATTAAATTAAAATTAATTTGCATTAAGTTCTTAACCTAGGAAGAGGAACCCACACTTAGCTAGCTCAGATTGAGTTTCAAATTACAGTATACTGAACATGGTGTTGACATTGGAATCTTCTTAAAACCTCCTTTGAAACTCATCACCTTTTAGTCAACAGTCTCTAAACCATTTCTTAATAATTCCAAGCAGTCCGTGACCATATAATTTGCACTTCCTATTATTCCTCCTCAATGAACCGACCTTTAAGTTGAATATTTTCATCAGAGTTCTGCTCCCTCCGTGTAAATTGCACATCATTGTCTCTGGGGCTGAGACTCTTTCTTCGTTCTACCTTCTCATCAGTCCACTTTCCCTTGACACTCAGCATTCTCTCAGTCTCTGATTCTTACTAGGGAGTTTATGCACTTCCATGTGCATTTATCATGACTGCTGCACTTTCCTTGCAGGCTACTCATTTGGAAATTAGTACACGCTCTCTTGAACTATGTGTTTGCTCATGTAGTTGCCCATCTTAAAAATCAGTGTGTCCTATCAGCGTCCAGCTCTCTTGCTGGACCCAGGGTGTGTAGTGCTTGGAGCTGGTTGCTGATTTGCAATGTTGATGAGTAAGATTTCTGCTTCAGCGTGGCATTCTCTTTGTGATCTGTCAGGAAGTGAAGGGCGCGAAGGAAGACGGTCTTCATGAATGTCTACTTTGACTCTAGTCAGCGGAGGAAAGGTGGAGGCCAGGCCAGGAAAAAGCTTGAGGCTTACACTGACAGTCTGTCAGGATGCTCTGACACTCTCTCTCACCTCCCAGAGAGCCCAGGAAGCCCAGCACACATAAGACATTTTTCTCAACTGCTGTGTTGCTGGGCACAGCGGCTGTGGTTGTTGAGCACTTGCCCAGGGCGGCTTGGCCACCCCGAAGAACCAAGAACAAGGACTGGGGTGTGTGTTAGGGGGGTTTTCCTAGCCATGCAAGCAATCACTTGAGTGCTAAGGGAAAGTTCGGTTGTTTTGTTCACAGTAAATTTTCTCAATTAGAAATGTTACAACAAATTTGTCTGAAGTTAATGGAAAGCATACTTATACACATATGCATAAAGTGAGCAAGCATCAAAGACAGTGTAACGGGTGTTCTTTGACATCATAATTTGGGTTTAAAACATAAAGAAAACAAATAGTGTTTAATCAACTAAGTAAGCTTTAGGAACTTTTAAAGTATGTTGACTGATAATGATGTATGACCCTTTCCAGGAAAAAAAATATGGATTTTTAGTGGGTCTAAACATTTTAATCCCTACTTGAGTTTCAAACCAATCTGCTATGAAAAGATGTTAAATGAGTTTGGGTTTTTTGAAAAATATTTTATTTATGAGAGAGAGGAAGAGGGAAAGGGTGGGAGAATGAGAATGAGAGAGACAGTGGGGAGGGGGGAGAGGGAGAGATAGAGATTGAGAGAGAATGGGTGTCAGGGCCTTCTGTCACTGCAAATGAACTCCAGACATATGTGCCACCTGTGTGTCAGTCTCTATGTCTATGTGGGGAATAAAACCAGAGCCTTCAGGCTTTGTAGACAGTACCTTTAACCCCTGAGCCATCTCACTGGTCCTTGGCTTTGTAATAAGATGCTACATAGGCATGTATCTTAGCACGTTTTTAAAGTACTCTAGAGAAGAATAAATAAACCTGAGGTCCATGGGGTGGGTAGGTCCCTGTGACCCATGCCATGTCTTTGAGGGGAATCTGAACAGCTACAATAATACACAGAATGAGTAAGTGTGGTTATGGAAACTGAGTTTATAGCACCACAGGTTCTCAAAGAGGTCTGTGGCCCAAAACAAATCACAATTAATTCTTAGAAATGATTTGAGCCACCATCCTCATATAGCAGGAAGTAGATGTTTACAATGAAGGTGAGCTACCAAACAGGGATTTGGCATTTCCATGTTGGACATGTCACCGACTTGATGCCAGCCCACTTTGTAATCACCCATGAAGATGTTAACTTAGCGCTTTGTGTTGTCTCCTCTACGGCTTTACACTGCATGATATGAACCTGCTGATTTTAGAACTAATAAATCCAAATGTTGGCAAATGTATTCAACACCTTCTGTGCCATTTCCGGTTTGCAAATACAGTACTTCTTATAGAGGGTATTTTGACTATTGGAAGTATTGCAAAGTTCCACAAAGGCTTCCAAGAGATGAGAAGACTTTGCAGTCCCACAGGTAAGGTCCCAGCAGTATAAAGCACATCAGAAAACGATAGAATTTTCACATGGTAGGGCCAATGTAAAAACTCAAGATAAATGGAACAAATCCTGTTTAAGTCAGCTTATACATGGATGGGTAAATGAAATGGAAAGCTATCACTAAATGGCAGGAATCATTTATGGCAATAACTCATTTTGCTTTGCTTTTCTTCTTAGGGATTGAACCCAGGGCCTCCTGTTTGCTAGGCAAGTATTTTAGCACTGAGCTACAGCTCCAACTCACTCTCATTATTAGAGGTATGAAGAAATAACTTTTCTCAATGTTGTTCAGTTATAGAAATGATTTGTTCACTTCTCATTTCTCATGAAAATGAGAACTGTTCTGCAACTATTGGTAAAGGGCTAGGAAAAAAAGTGAGGCAAAGAAAGGGTTAAAAAAGTTGTATTAAGTTGATTATCAGGGGTTGGCACAGTGACACTCAGTAAATATTTGTTTGAGTGATGGATGTATTAATATTCTTTAAATGAAGGCTATACATTGCTTCATAATCCCTTCCAAAGAACTACTAATGTAAGTAGCAGGCACGTCACACAATTCCGAGATGTGGTAAGTCACATGTTTGGATACTCACCTCAGCAGAGCTGTGGTGCTGGATGAAGGTTGCAGAAATGGCGTGGCTGAAGGGGTCCCCTGCTTTGGTTACCATGTCCTGCCTCACAAGAAGAGCCAGATCCACCAACTGAAGATCAGAGTAATAAACATCAAGTCAAATCCCCAGAAGCAAGCATCCATGCCACTCAAGTGGTAATCCTATGAGCAATACACTCTGAGGGTTATTGATAATACTGCCTCAAAAGTCTGTATTGTAAAAGCTGGGTGTGGTAGCACATGCCTTTAATCCCAGCACTAGGAGGCAAAGGTAGGAGGATCACTGTGAGTTCGAGGCCAGCCTGAGACTACATAGTGAATTCCAGGTCAGTCTGGACTAGAGTGAGACCCTACCTCAAAAACACAAAACCAAGCCGGGCGTGGTGGCGCACGCATTTAATCCCAGCACTCGGGAGGCAGAGGTAGGAGGATCGCCAAGAGTTCGAGGCCACCCTGAGACTACATAGTGAATTCCAGGTCAGCCTGAGTGAGACCCTACCTCGAAAAAAAAAACCAAAAAAAAAAAAAAAAAAAAAAAAAAAAAAGTCTGTATTGTGAATAGGAGAACTGCCTTTACTGACTAGAAAGTGTACCTATCCATAAATATAACTGGCATATTTTGACTTTTGAGGGGACTGGTTTTCACAATTTACTTTATGACCATTATGGGAATATTTTTTAAAATACAGATTTATGGGTTGCAAGCCCAGAGGCTTGATTCAGCTGGTCTGCTTTAAAGGGGTGTCCAGCAGTAACTGTTCTGAACATGAACCAAAAAGGTACTGATCCCTGCTGCCCAGAGACCACACCTGGAGAAATGCCCACAGCACCATGATCCCACACCCACATCTTCAGAGCTCAGTCCATCTCACATGCTTAGAAAGGCATTTTTCAAGGCTTAGAAATAATTGTAAATAAGACAGTTGAGATTGTAAGAGGTCAACAGCAAGAAAAAGTAGGCATTCCATATCTGGTTAGCGTAAAGTTGTAAGAAACAATTTTTGTTTTCGAGGTAGGGTTTCACTCTAGCCCAGACTGACCTGGAATTCACTCTGTATTCTCAGGGTGGCCTCAACCTCTGCCTCACAAGTGCTGAGATTAAAGGCATACGCCACCAAGCCCAGCAAGAAACAATTTATTCTTATTCTTATAAGCACTAGCGCTAAAGATGCAAAAAATAAAATAAAATTTAATAAAAATTTAAAAACCCATACCAACAACACAATTGTACTACATTCTAGAAAATGATGAGTGTCACAGATGAAAAACGACAGCTATTATTCCAGTGGAATAGAAGGCCGGATAAAGAACTGATCATGAACAGTGGGGAGAGCAGGGACCAGTCAAGAGCAGCTTGAGGTGACGGATACAATTCTTACCTGTGCCACAGTTTCATATGCTAAATATGTTAAAATTTCCATAGCAACAACATTGGGCTTTATCTCCATGCTACCACAATCCAGCCAGTCTCGAAATTTGGAAGCTTTTTTGGCTAGTAATATAAAAAAAAAGAGAACATTAATTTTTAAAATGTTTTAATCTGCATATTATTATCAGAAAACAGAAAATATTTCTCCTTAATATTGTACAAAAATATGCCTACAAAAGCAAAGTCTTTGAAATTTTATTAATATTTAGATTTTCTAGTCTCAAAAAACTCAAGTTTTAACCTTGGCTACAAAACAAGACAATAATTGCATTCCACAAGTCCCTTATGTATTTGGGTCCTTCATGTTGTCTCCATGGTAAGATGACAAAGCATATGAAACCATTTCACATTTAGTACTTCTCACACTGCTCCAGAGTATCAGGGGCCACATTACAGAATTTGTTTCCTTAATGTAACACTATTCTTGTGGAAAGAAAAACCTGGAATAAGAAACTTGTGAAGAAAAAAGGATATATAGAAACTGCATTTCCAATAGTTTTCAAAACGAGTCCACCACTAACATAAGCTCAATGTTGTGAATTCAGAATAAAACAAACTGATTCTGGTCTGCGGTAACTTGCAGTTGTGTTTGCGATGGTTAAGGAGATGTCCAAATCCTTAAGCCTGACTCTCAAAACTAGAATTACTGCAACCTGCCTTGATCCCTTCTGGCTCTGTCAGCTGGCCTTGACTGTGACCCCTGCTTTGTCCATGCCTGCTCCTCTCCTTCTGTGCAATGCTCTCCCAGCATGTCTCCTCACTCAGATGAACCCTGGCCATTCATGCCCAAGGCAGACTTTTCCATGCTAGTCATCTATTGAAATTACTACACAATTTTCACATTACATATAATTTCTCAAGCCATAGTATAAGTTGTGTGTGTGTATGTATGTGTGTGTGTGTGTGTGTGTGTGTGTGTGTGTGTGTGTGTGTGTTTGCTTGCAGGCAAAGGCCATGCCTCTGCATACCTATGGTTCCAGGCAGATACAGAAGCAAGTAGCACCAGGAACCTCCAGTTAAACAACAGTACCCTCCCACCTCCTACGTCTAATATGACATACAGCCTTGCTTAGATATTGCTAATTTAACTTGTAGCCTAGAGGAGGAAAAAGGTTGACAGTGAAGATTTATCAATTCTCTAGGATAATTTCTAAAAAAATTAATTGTATTCTTTTGATTAATCTGGCCCTACTGGTCTGTAAAATACTTAACAGTAACTCAGAGCATGATGTTTTCATCCTTATAGATAGACTCTTCATGGATTCCATACATACAAGAGGATCCCTTTAAATAAATCACAGAAGACATGAAGTCCTGCTATTGAAGTGCATATTCAACACTGTCAACTGTGGCAGAATTATGATAATCCCCCTTAAGGCTATCTCTCTAGAGTATACTCTGACCCACAGCATTCCATCTAACTAGTGAGCTGGCATAGCTCAGGCACACTTGTTTACCATCTGTGGAATATTTCTCAAGTTAACATGAAGAGGCAGCAAACTGGCAAGATCAATGAAATGCACCTTCTTCACTTCTCTCTCTGACAGGTCATCAGGAGAACAGAAACAGAGAGTGACTAGGCTGCAAGCATACATTTTACAGGCAAGGAAAAGAATCACTGTTGGAATTCAGTCAGCTCTAAACTCATACGCAAAAGAATCCCTAGCTTCTTTTCTAGACATGAGCCCAAGAAAGGAGGTTCAAGGACTGTATACTCCCCTTAATCCCCCCCGAAAATCAGTTCTGACTGGCTGCAGTAGACTCACAGAAGTATTTCTATAACAAATGAGTACTTTAGTAAATGTGCACACTGCTATGGATCTGAAAGGTACACTGAGGTTCTATGCCACGTGGAATCATTGCAAAGCTCTCTACACTAAGTCCCATTGTGCCCCCTGTAAAAGGCATGCTGTAGAGACTGCCTTTCCAGAGCAGTGTGGGCTTCAGCAAAAGAGGCGCAGATACCTTCGGTGATGCCAGGTTTTGCCAATGAGTTCCTTTCCCTTCATTCCTTCCCAATGTATCAGAAGGAAGACTCCTCTAGAATACGACTAACACTGTCAACAGAATCCTGAATGGGCAAGGCCACCAAGGACTATCAGCTTTCTGACACTACCCAGTTTTCAGCCTGTGCCACACTTAAATTTGTATAATTTTACATAGAAATTTAAGGTTAATTGCTCTCATAGTTTTTATATTTCTTCTCAATGAACATTAGCAAAGTTCTAAGTTTTTGTCTTTTTAAATATATTTTAAAATTTTTTATTTATTTGAGAGAGGGAAAGAGACAGATAGAAGATGGGCACACCAGAGACTCCAGCCACTGCAAATGAACTCCAGATGTATGTGCCACCTTGTACATCTGGTTTACGTAAGTCTTGGGGTCTTCTCTCTCTACCCATGTGCCTCTTTCTCTCTCTGTCTGTTGCTCTCAAATAAATAAAAAAAACAACAAAAAATAAAAAAAATACAAACTCTGACTAAAAAGAAAATCTAGATCTTAGTTATTTATAAAGACTAAATATAACAAGTTGAAAGGATCGGAAATACTTTACCAGGCAAACTATACTTACAGCAAGCTATGTGAAATGCTATTAGCATCAGATTTAAGACTAAAGCAAAAACTGGTATTAACATAAGCCCCAAAGTCTGTTCAATTTGGTCAGTGTCCTGACACCGTTGTCACCATCCGTGCGTGATGTGGTGGACTCATTCTTTTTTTTTTTTTTTTTTTTTGAGGTAGGGTCTCACTCTAGCTCAGGCTGACCTGGAATTCACTGTGTAGTCTCAGGGTGGCCTCGAATTCACAGCAATCCTGCTACCTCTGCCTCCTGAGTGCTGGGATTAAAGATGTGTGTCACCACATCCGGCTGGATTAAGCATTTTTAACCTATTTTTATCATAGTAAACAGATTCTTCCCCAAGGCCTCATAATGAAGCCCCTTTGGACATAGATAAGCAAATATTTTAAATAACTATAAGCTTTCTTTCTGTCTATGGAAAAGAAAGATAAGTGAAATACACTGTTTATATATCACAATTACTTTATAACAAGGGGAAATACTCATTTTTAATCTACTATACTTATGTTAAAAGCAAAAAGTGAAGAACAAAATATAATTTTCTAGTGAAAGGCGTTTTGCGAGACTTTATGACTGTTAGTTTTAGTGTGTAATAGCACTTCTATTCCTTAAGTGAATTTTCAAATGTGATTTAAAAAATAGTTCAATTGCACTAAATGTTACTGTTTAAACTGGAGATTTATACTTATAAGATACTCGAATGCCATTTTTAAACCTAAAAATTACAATACAGAACCCTCTCATTTGCTGAAATGACCATGATCTGAAGTGCCATTTACTTAATGCTTCACAGATGCACCATGCCAAACTGTTAGTCAGATGGCAAAATATATTTAGTTAGGAAAAGACTCTTCCCAAACATGGTTTCTTATACTTTACTGGGGACTATTTGAAATGTGTCATTTATTTGCACTCCATGATATATACATGAACTTCTCATTTTCCTTTTCCCAATCAAATACATTGTTTTTGTGAGCACATAATAGCTTTTCATTGAAAGACACCATTGTTTCTATGATGCCTCAGACCAGGCTCATGTGCTCCTTCGTCATATGTTTAACTGGACGGTTCATCACACTTTCTCTTTGACCTTTAGCCCAAGAATCTTAGTCATCACTGAAGGGCAGCTATTGGGATATTCGGTTACACAGTTGGGCCCCCTAGCAGGGGATTCATGTACTTGTCATGAGCTGCTCCTTGGTGATGGGAAAGTGCTAACTTTCCTGCAAGGTTATTAATGAATTTGGCTAACAATGCCGGCTACAGTAAGAGGTTAAAGACATGGAATAAACCATGGAAATGTTACTTTGTGGCATTATGAATGTGCATAAAGGGAAAGTTGGTATTTTAAATTAATACTAAGGGTTTTAAGTGTCATGACTGTACAATGATGATCCACTGCATGTTAAATACAGTCAGAAATACTAATATAAATATGACTAAGAAACTGGAAATTAAAATGGGAATATTGAGAAAAGGTTTTTTTCTGACTAAAGGTAATATGAGTAATTTTCATGGTTGTCTGTGTATTACTACTGGGCTTTCAATCACTTTACATTATTAATTGCAAAAAAGCAGACCACAGTCAAATCTTTGTAGGCTCCCTGACAATGCAGACATTGTTTCTATAACAATTCCAACTATGTGTATATTAAATATATCAATATCCAAGGAACAGAGAACATGCCATACTTAGTAGATCTGTAACACACTCTCTTACACATGTAATTAAGTGACTTAAATGCTTACTTACAGAAACTTAACTGTCGACTTTCACAGAATTCTGCATATTGAGCTGAATCCATAGTTCGAGTCTGTCTTTCTGCTCTCTAATGGATAAAAATGAAAAGACACAATATTTTTAAAGAAAGTAGACTGTTATATGTACTTCACAGATAAGACTTAGGTTTGAGGTATCATTTTCCTTTCCTTTCTCTGGGTACAGACACACACACACACACACACACACACACACACACACAGATATTTCAGTCAATAGTTTTTTCAAAATTATTTCTTTTGGAAATAAATTTAAAAATATTATTTTAAGCTCCTGTGTTTTTGACTCTTAAACCCAACTACTTAGCCTGTGCTTGCCTAAACTTGCCCATTTATTCATTTTTCAAAGAAAAATGTGATGGGAAAATAAGCCAAATAGAAAACTATTAACTGTCAATGTCCATCTGCTTTAATGCTGTGAGTTGCAAAATTAAAACAGAAATCAGTGAATGAAATCCACTTATGACCTCTCTGAGCATGGTGGCAGAGTTAATAATACATCCTGCAAATTAGCAGGAAAATACAGAAAAAGGTAAACACAATACAACTCCTTGAATCTAAGTCCACGATGAGTCACAGTTTGGTAGTCTCACTGGTGGCTTTTTTGATGCAGGCCAGCAGATGTTTGCAACCTCACAGAGGTGGGACACCCATGGTTTGGTGGGAAAGAATACAACCACTTCCGCTTCCTTGGTAAGGGAGGCAGTTTGAAATGAGACAGGCTGGTACTTCTTGGAAGGAGTTTCTGACCAGTAAAGGAAAAAATTCTCTGAGATTTTATTTTTTCTGCTGTGGAAGGACTTTCTGTAAGTTATCTCCATCGCAGTTGTTGGAGCGCTTAAGTAGCACTTCTCGTGTCTGTAGATGCTCTGGCATGTTTAGAATCAAAACTGAAATGACTTCTCTCCATACTGTGTGATGTGAACTAGTGGGAAATCCACACGTTTGTCAGTTCATGTGTACATCAGTACAGAAAAGACAGATGAGGTGGTGGCAAATTGAGGGAAAATTTCTGCCTCCTGGGCTGCTGCTAAGACAGCTCTTTCCCCCTTTCCCTCATCTTTCTTCTCTTATTTCCTCCTCCAACATACATAAGACACATATGTGGACACAAATCCAGACTTTTCTTGCCTATTCAGGTAATACTACTGAGAAAGTATTTTATAAAGTGTATTCATGTGTGTGTGTGTGGGGTGTGTATACATATGTGCACATGTGCGACTGAGTTTTGGCCTTCCTTTTAATGTAGTTGACACATGCCTTAATGGGTGACTAATGATGAAAATAAAAGCAAGCAAAGAAATGTTTATGTGTTCTCAACAGAGCCAGTACGTTACTCATGTGTTTATAACACTGTATCAGTCACATGCATTTTGTGTGCATATGGATTTATATAAAGACACACTCATCTGTAACATATCTGTTTTGTCTGTGTCTGATTTCAGTGGGAACCTCTCAGGTTTGAATTTCTAGTTACTAGAAAAACATCTGACACCTAATAAATAATCAAAATGAGAAATGAACATTTTTTCCATGAATAAATGCTATTGTTTTATTCAGCAAGGCCGATTGTGACGTTATCAAAAAGCAGCCAGTACTTGATTATCTTGGAACCCTACATACCTTCTTTCCTACTCTCCATCTGGGCAGCCACACCTCTGGCCCTGTACATGTGGCCAAGCAGAAAGCACTTAGATTAACTATGGAACAAGATACAACATTCCTAGAGGAATTCTTAATACTTTTTCTTCCACAATGCTGGGCAATCAAGGTTCGACTTCTGTACATACATAAGGTAGCAGATGTACCTGCAATTAAGAATTCCAGCCCTTTAAAGTTAGGAAGAGTTATTTTAGAGTTTACGGCTGCCAGGGTGGTGAGCTCAGATCAAGTGTGTGGCTACTTGGAAGATTTTGCCTTGCAAAATAACCCATTCCAGGCTATTTCAAAGATACCAATGAACACGCGAAGGATTTTAAATTATTCCAGCTAGATTCTCTTTTGTTCTGAATTATCTTAGCTCTTTTCCCCCATCCCTTCATTATGCAAGCAGCGCCTTTTGATCTGAGGGGCATTAGGAAACTGGCTCTAGTGTTCACATAGGAACCCATGAACCCAGTGCTCAGCACACAGGAAACAGTCACTGCAGGGCAGGTGACGACAGTAAATATTTGTGGGAATGATGTATTGGAGCTAGAGGGTAGCTTACAGTAGATCTTGTTCAGTGCTCTCCATTTTAAAGATAAGGAAATTGTAGTTAAAAGAGAACTGATTTGCCAGGTGACAGCTAGAACAGAAGCCTGCCATAATTGTATTATAAAAAGCTTCCTTAACCTATAGTAGCTTTTACGCCAATGTCCTTGATGATCTCAGACCAGGAAGTGTAAGAAGTATAATCAAATTATCTGAATTCCAGAGAGGGTAAGCAAGTTTTTAAACTGAAGACCCAGTTAAAAGAGTGAAAAGATTGTCCAAATGTTAAATAAGCATTGCTCTTACTTTCTGAGGTGTCCTAATTCCACTCCCCCCTCCCCTGTTTTTCCATTCAGATTCTAATGCATTCTAGAGTGCACACTGGTAGGAAATCAATGGAAAATATTGTGCAGGGAGGGCTGGAGAGATAGCTCAACTGGTAAAGTGCAAGCATGAGGATCTGAGTTGGATCCCCAAAACTCATATTAAAAAAAAAAAAACCTGACATGATGTGCAGGTTTGCAATCCCAGCACAGGAGAGGCAAAGAGATAGGTGGTTCCATGCTATGGAGATACTGTTTCCAAAATGGTGAGTAAGTGCCTGAGGAACAACACCTCTAAGCCTCCACACACACATGCATGCATGTGCATACACAGGCACACTCCCACATACCTACACAAGCACACACAAATACACAAATATGAAGGGAAAATAATTTGTCAGCTCAGTACAATAACCATTAAATCAGAAATATTAGCCAGGCATGGTGTGCATGCCTTTAATCCCAGCACTTGGGAGGCAGAGGTAGGAGGATGGCTGTGAGTTCGAGGCCACCCTGAGACTACATAGTGAATTCCAGGTCAGCCTGGACCAGAGTGAGACCCTACCTCAACAAACAAACAAACAAACAAACAAACAATCAAACAAACAACAACAACAACAACAACAAAAACCCCAGAAATATTTACTCTTTACACAGGAAACACAACTGCTGAGATTAGCAGTCAATAGCTCAGTTTTACAAAAGAGGACCTTGGGGTTTACAGAGTTAAGGAAGAACTTGAAACACATATAAAGAATCAAAGATAGAAGTAAAACTTGATCCTAAGTAACAGCCTTAAGTTTCTCAGAGAAGGGGGACTTGAATATATCCTGCCAACCAGAAGGGAAGCTGCACTCCCTTTAGACTCTGGGATCTTCTGAACAAAGTATCACATTCTAAGCTTTATTTTAAAAGTGTCGCTTTAAAAGGGAGCTACAAAGTTGGTCTGCCTATTCAATAAGGTCATGAAACTGGAATTTAAAAAAAAAGACATACTGTAGCCATATGGGCCTGCACATGCTTGTTGTCACAGCAGTTGTGAGGCAAAGGCAGGAGGATCATGAGTTCAAGGGGAGTACAGTAAGTCTCAAAAAACCAACCTTCCAACCAATTATCAAACAGCCCCCTTTCCCCACTGAAAACTTCACATGCTGTTAGAATACTAAAAGCCAAATCTGTGAAGTAAACTGACTAATCACAGCTGGATTATGCTAGCTTTTGTTCAGGCTGATGGTCTCACATTACACAATGCTCCTCTGATCTCACACTGCCCCATGAGCCAGGGTCATCTGCACATGAGTCAGGCTCTTGTATCTGTTAGCCCAGTTCATCTTCTGCTTAGTCTGTCAGTTCTGCCCACTCCCTTGTTTCTGTAGGTGTCAACAAAGCTGTTCTAGAACATTCAGAAAAATGTATAACATATTCATTTGTTATTCTAAAATTAAACTATACCACAAAGTATAATAAGGTAGGAGCATATTTGGAAAAAAAAAATTACCTTTGAAAAAATTATTCCTAAAATCTTCCAAATAACAGTTTCAAATTTAACTGGGATAGATTTTTAACAAAGAGACTGCTTATGTTACTAGTCACACATCTCACTACTGGGGGGTCTAGCCTGTCCTGGCTAATGTAAAGCAAACTTAGAAGGCAGATTCCCATGTCAGAGAAGTTCATTTCTGGACCCTAGTGAATGAAAACAGAGAGGACTATCTGAACACAGTCAGTACTAAGTATAACTTGCTTGCTTTTCCCATTATCTTGAACACAACATAATCCCAGTATATCCGTGTTGATTCGAATTTTCAGTGACAAGTTTTGACTTCAATTCACATAAAGTTACTTTCAGCAAAACCACCACTGCTTTCCCATTCTATGCTGGCTGGAGGTCCATGGGTGGATGGGTACTTGGCAGCAGTAAGACATTCTTTCCCCGAAGCATGCTCAAAGGTGACAGAAGCTATGTACTGGCATATCTCTTTGGTATCTTCTCAAGACACATGACATCTAGTTTCTTCAGTAATTCAGAATCACAGAATATGACTTTCAAACCAAAATGAATGCTCATCTTACCACAAAAATGCATTAAAAAACCCAATTTTGATGCCCTTTCTAAATGGAAGAGGCCAAATACTGGTGGTAATTTACTAATGTTGGTGGTAATCTACTACCTATCCCATGTTAGACAAGAAGTGGAACGTAGGCTGGGCGTGGTGGCGCACGCCTTTAATCCCAGCACTTGGGAGGCAGAGGTAGGAGGATCACCATGAGTTCAAGGCCACCCTGAGACTACAGAGTGAATTCCAGGTTAGCCTGGGCTAGAGTGAGACCCTACCTCGAAAAACCAGTAATAATAAAAAAAAAAGTGGAACGTGAAGATTGTAAACAGAGGGGATGGTGGCAGTGTCCAACAAGACCACATATGAACTGTAGAATGTTTCTGCATGATTATTACATGTATGATATGGCACATTTACATGCGGGTAGCAACAAATCGGTAAAGCACACAGGCTGGAAGCAACTGCTCTACCCGCTTTGGTGGATGGATTTGTCTGGCTGGCTGGAGAGGCATCTGGCACTGTAGTGAGCTCTTTTGCTTGATGAGTCAGTTTTGAGGCAGTTACGGTGAATGGGCCCCAGAAAGTAAAGGCAGCAATGTCCTGAGTCTGCCCTTGCAGTCTCTTCTTTGTTAGAGATCAGAGCATCTGGCTTCTCCTTGTTTCTTGACTAGATCTGTTTTTCCACAAGCAACCTGAGCCCCTCCTAGGAGGGAGTTTCCCTTTCCTAGAATTCAGACTTGATCCTGGCACTGTGGTTGGTTAAGCCCCCAAACTTGACTTTATGGCTGGCGTCTTCCTGAGCCAGCCCCTGGCCCAGAACAATCAGCTCTCACTCTGGCTCACCTGAGCCTGAAGGTAAGGCTCACAACAGTAAGTTGACAAGTAGACGCTTCCCAGGTGGGCAGTTTCTCTGGCTCCTGAACCTCTAGGTTCTGGTAGATCTCTGGACCAAGATGAGGGAACCTGTGCCCCACCCTTCTTTACCCCATCCTGCCCTCCACATGGCGGGGGCTTTCTGCACTTTCTTCTTTCCTCTCTAAATGTCTTTTCACATTTCTTCTAGGCCCTTCAAATAGGCTCTTAGACCATGTGGGCATCTTTTCCCTTCCCTTGGTTGTATACTTCCCTAAATAAATTCTTTGGTTAAACACAAACATGAGCTCAGGGTTTGGAGTTTAAGGACTTTCCTGAACTCCCAAACCATACCCCTTAACAGTTTGAAGTTGAGTAGATTCCCTTATCACATCAAGGGACACTCACTCAGAATGAATGCTGAGTTCCTTTCTTCTTCACTACACTGTGAAACACATCACTTTGGGCCTGGAGTACTGTAACAGGTGGCTTGTCCTGCCACAGGTCTCTTCTCTCCTAACCTATCATGGGGGACAATTACTTTAAGTAAAAACATAAAGAAAGGCCCTGCTATATAACCTTAAGTAAGATCCCCAGCTGACTGCTGCATGAACTTCAAGCACCAATGACTGCCTCCCAAATGCATCCCTCATCTGGGCTATTCTATCTAGGGACATGCTTCTCTTGATTTACAACCAGAAAACAAACATAAGATTTTTCTTTTTTGGTATGTGGTTTGAAATTTATGTATGGTTGTGAGCACCATGTACATGTGTGCTGTGGCATGTGTGAAAAGTCAAGGGACAACTCTGGGGTTTCAGTCCTCCTCTTCCACCATGCTTGAGACAGGGTCTCATTGTTCCTAGCTCTGCTCACCAGGGTAGCTGACCCTTAGCTTCCAGGAAATCTCTTGTTTCCACTTCCATCTTGCCACAGAAGTGCTGGGTGACAGGGACCTGCCACAACTCTAGCTTTTACATGGGCCTGGGGACACTCATGCTTGCATATAAGTGTTTTATCCGCTGAGCAACCCTTCTAATCCCCTCTTTATTTTATTTTCTTGTTTTTAGCTATTGAAACAAAGTCTTGCTATGTCATCCAGGCTACCCTGGAATTCCTGCTTCTACTTCCAGAGTATTGGGATCACACTTGGATGCTACCATGGCTTAGGAGTTAAGGCACTTGCCTGTAAAGCCAAAGGACCCAGGTTCAATTCCCCAGGACCCATGTAAGCCAGATGCACAAAGTGGCACATTCATCTTTTGTGGTGGCTGGAGGCCCTAGTGTGCCCATTCTCTATCTGCCCCTTTTTTCTCTCTCACAAATAAATAAATAATAATAAAAATAAATTTAAAAAACTAAAGAAATCTTTCCTTTTGGCTAATTTTGCTTCACTTACAGTCAGTCATGAAATTGACACACATATACATACATATATACACAAAATCAAAGCAGATATCCAAATGGCAGAGAATCAGAGACAAAACAGGCTTGACTCTATGACGAAAACCAAAAACGTACTAAAAGGCTACTACAACATTGAGGGAAATAATTCATAGTCTTCAATACAGTCTTGAAATCAAAAGCTCACTGCAGTTTCATACCTATTACAGAATTAAATAAAAGTACAGCACATTTTCTTTTAAAAGTGGTTTATGCTGGTATTAATTTGTTCAGCCAGGATGGCTTTCATAATATACCAATTTTATGTGTCAAAGGGATTAAGAATGCATTATTCTAATTGTGTGATGTTTCCTGAAGAAATAGCTGTAGACTCCAGGACATTCAAGAGATTTAAAAGGAATTTTGTGCTGAAAGCAAATGAGTAATTCTCAGCCAGTGCAAAGTGTCACTGATTGAGAAATACACAGAAGGGCACTTGTGATATTAGTTTATGATGGAGTTGTTTCAACTGCATTTCTCTTTCTTTTTAGGCCTAAACCTTATAGACCTAAAAGTATTATTCATACCACTATAGGATTTTTGCCTTTTCTCTATAGTTTAAGCTATCAAATATAGGAATATATAATGAAAAATATAGTTATTACAATCAAGAGGATACATTTAAGATGTCAGTTTAAATTTTTCATCTGATTTTATTACTCTAGTAGTGGGGAAAATTATATACACAATAAAATATTTCCTGTTCTGGTACAAAATATGTGCTCCCTAATTTTTTAAAACAACCTCATACCATATAACTTAACCCCAGATTTTGTAGTAAATCCACATGTTTATTACTATTAACTTTTATTACTGTCTTCTTGAAGTTGTAAACATGCTTTGGAATAGCTAAAGTGACAGAATAAAATTTATTCAGATTTCTGTCCAAATTAATTTTTAAAGTAATGGTAGAAGACTGACCCACTTTTCCTGATGCAGGGTGCTGCAACCTGTGTGCGTGTGCGTGTGTGCGTGTCTGTCTGTGTACCTTGTCTCTGCATCTAAAAGTATGCATAGCTGGGATAGTAATGTGTAAGATCATTAGGTATTCTGAAGAATATTCCTGAAGGTTCTTGGAGGCTGCCATGGTCTTATAATAAGACAAGCATAAAAAGAAAACAGTATGCAATCTAGTCCAGGCATTCTCTGTAACCTTAAGTTAACACCGCAGATCTTCTCATCTTGGTCAGTCATAACCAGACGCTCAAGCATGACTTGCACGCTCAACCAAACTTGCTTTACGTATATAGGTTGAAAGACTGCTACCTTTGCAGTCTTATGAAAAGGAAAGGAGCCTGTCCATACAACACATCTCTCACATCCCCCTCATGGACAAAGAGAATTCTGCAGACCAGGACAGCCCTGGTTGCATTCTCCTTCTGTTGTTATTATGTGGTATATCTGAGTTATATTTGTAAGAACTTTTTTAAATACATGAAAATGTTTTTTTTAAAAATTACAGATTAACCCATCACTCTATTTACCTTGCATAGCGGTGACAAAAATACCTGACAGCAATTTAAGGGAGGAAAGGTTTGTTTGGGCTCATGGGTTCACCACTCCATGCTACAGGTCTGCCCACCAACGAGCAAGCACTTTATCTCTGTCTTCAGAACAGACATGCTTCCCACGGGAAGCCCAGAGGATGGCCACAGTGCTGAAGAACCAACCATGCCCACACATCAGCCAGAGTGCTCTGTTACAATGGCAGGAGAAGAACTGTCTCAAAAGTGTGGTAAGAGACCCCAGTTACTGCTGTAATCTGCTGATAGTTTTATTCTCTTCTCTAGATATTAAACTTGCTCACTAGTAAATCGGAATCCCAAATGCCTTAAAAACCTAAGAGTAGCCAGGTATGGTGGCTTATGTAATTTCAGTTCTCAGAGGCTATGGCAGGAGGATTGCATTAAGTTCAAGGCCAGCTCAGCCTACAAAATAAGTCCTTGTTTCAAAAAGCAGAAAACAAAACAACTGTAGTTCCCAAACCAAACAAAATCATCAAAGAGAAAGATGAAAACTATTAAAAAAATCAATAATGAACTCTATTTATATTATGTGCTGCTAAAGAAATTGAGTCACCAGTCTGGGGAAACTTCTCAAAGGAATATATTATAGAAGGAAAAGATGCTTTTATAATTTGATAAATAACACTTGAGATTAGAAACAAAAAAAATAAATAAAAATTTTTTATTCCTCAAAAGGAATGCTGTAATCATTTCAAATTACTTTCTTTTCTCACAATTAACTGAGCTGTTTCCATGAGTCAGTAGACATTTGTGAGTGGCTAAGCCAGCTGTGAGCATGAGTGAACACCAAACCAAAGGGAGAAAACAACTTCCTGATGTGCCAGGCCTTAGTCAGGGGCATGAAGAGAGGACAGATATTTCACCGTTGTGACTGACATGAATACAGATACAGCGGGAAATGCAAGAGTGAGAACTGCTTTTGTTTCAAACACAGTAAACAGAAACTCCCCCAGAGCAGAAACGCCCACGTGCTCAGGAAATCAATAGCTAATTTTAATTAGCTAATTTTAAAGCATTTTTTAGAATGTGTAAGTGATTGGGAGCATGAAGCCTTTGGAGGGAAGTGTCACAGGGCTGATGTGGAGAAGGCCCGGCTGTGTACAGATGCAGAGGGCTGAGCACCATGGCTACCACTGAGGCTTCGAAGAAGGCATCAGAATGTCAGACCTGTAATTATGGTTATTTAACAGAATGGTTTCTGTTAAGATAGCTGATGATAAAATTCCCATTCTCTTAGATGTTAGTGCTCAAATTTTATTCAGCCTTTACTTATGAGTAAATGTATGATAACTGTTAATTGATTAAATGTCAGTGGCTATTAGGCCTGGTTCTTAGGTAAGAAGGCTTAAAATAAGGCATGCCCAAAGGATGTAGAGGGGATTATAAAGAAAGATGAACTAAAGAGGACCTTTGAGCAATTTGGCAACAGTGAGGACGCTTTGCTTAACTAGTCACAGAAGCTTTAAGGAGCTAGCTAGGACAGCTGCAGCAGTAAGAAGAGACTTTGGCAGAGGAGGTAACAGTCATGGGAGGAAGAATTAGAGCAGTGACAGTTTTGAAGTTTACTATTTTACTGTTGTTATTACTATTGTTATTATTTTTTGCTTGTGTGTATGAATGTGTGTGGTGTATGTACCTGTATATGCCCTTGCCAAACCCTATGCACTGACCTGTGATGGTAGGGCTGAAAGTTGGGTGTCCAGCTCCACAGCTCTCCTGCCTGTTCGTATTTGACCCGAAGTCCTTACTGATACCCGAGCATGCTATTTTTTTCCCAAGCCTGGAAGATTGCCAGGTTTCTGCTCCCCTTTGCCAATGGTGTTACAGGAGCACGTGGTCGCACTCAGCTGTTTATGTGGGATCTGGAGACTTGATCTCAGGTGGTTTCAGGCCCCCTCAGGCCCTAATGCTTGCATAGGAAAGTGCACTTAACCTCTAAGCCATTTTTCCAGCTCTAATTCCATGTTCATCCTCCCAACAGCCGGCTTAGCCAGGGAACTCCATTATTTTCATTTTTTACATGAACAATCTAAAACTCATTGGCTCTCTGCCTGGCTTTAATGAATATACTTATTATTTTGAAATAATTTTAGATTTACAAAAAAATTATGAAAATAATGCAGAGCTCCTGTATTCTTCTTACCCAGCTGTGTCACCCAAAACACACCCTATGTGGATGTGAGCTACATAGGGTACGTGAGGCCTGGTTAGTGTGCTTGTACAGGTCTCTGTTCATTGAGACCTACTGCGGGGAAGAGAGAACTCCTCCTCTAAGATCAGTGCTCTTTCTGCAAATGATGGGCTCTCCTAACAATGGTCTTTATTCACCTGTACAAGTTTCTGTCTAACCAATGAAAATCACCCGGCTGTCACTGTATGCTAATAGGCCATATTACAACTCCAGAGACTTACAAGATTTGTGATGAATAGCTGAAATGTTCTTGAGTGGCCCTATAAGAAACTGGTCATGTTTTTGTAGAATTAACCATCTAGGGCTGGAGAGATGGCTTAGCAGTTAAAGAGCTTCCCCATGAAGTCTAAGGGCTGGGATTCAGTTCCCCAGGACCCACATAAGCCAGATTCACAAGGTGGTGCATGTGTCTGGAGTTCATTTGTAGTGGCGCGCTCTCTCTCTCTCAAATGAATAAATTATTTTAAAAAGCCCTTTTAATATGAGTAATGTAGAATATTGATTAGGTCTAGAAATGTATCCTGAAATTAATTTTATTTCATAAAACATAACTGGACAAATACTATGGAATTATCCATATACCTTCTGAGTCATTTTGTTGGGAAATGGCAGTCCAGGCTAGATATCCCAATAAGCTCATGTCACATGTACTGCTGTTTCTGGTCCTAGTTGCTATGCAGGGCTATGCAGGGAAGATTACCTCTTGGGCCAAAGCAGGTATCCCATAAACACAGTTCAATGAGAATGGCCTATTACTTTGTATACGCTTCTTTGCATGGTGTTCTTTGGAGGAGGGAGAAAAAAATTCAGCCCAGATGGCACTTGTTTTGTATAGCACCATATTCCAATTGCACAAGTAGCAGGATGGATACTTTGATTAACAGACAGATAAAATAAAATAAACACCTAAAATCAAATTCCTCTATATTGTCCCGAAACTTAAGAGGCAGGAAACATGGTTAATAAATACTGAATGATTTCTTCAACCTTTTGATGTCAATGAGTCTTAATGAACAAAACTCCTCAAATTAACATGTCTCTTAGGCTGAAACACATTCAGACATTAACACATATCCTGTGGTTATGATTGTTCTTTGAAATTCAGAGTCCATGACAAAGTATTCCTTCAATACCAAATCAGACAATTTGTCAATTATCTAGGAAAGCATTACTAGAGGGAAAATAAACCACTGTCCTGTGTGAGAGGTTAAGTGGGGCTTGGACCTGATATCAAGCCCCCATATAAACTGGTGTAGGTGTAGCCATGAGTCCTTCCTCGAGCTTCCTCAACGTATTTGTAATGGTGAATACACACGGCAGCTAATAATTATCTGTTCTCATGACAAGGCATGAAATAGTTGTTGCTCAGGGTGGAGAAATAGTTTAGTGGTTAAGGAACTTGCCAGTGAAGCCTAAGGACACAGGTTTGATTTCCCGAATCCACATAAGCCAAATGCACATGGTGGTGCATACATTTGCAGTTTGTTTGCAGTGGCTAGAGGCCCTGTATACTCTCTCCCAAACAAACAATAAATACAATATAATATTTAAAAAAATGTTTTTCAACTTAAAAACTTGTGAATTCTGCGCCAAGGAAGATGAAGGAAGAAAAAGATAGTAATATAAAAGAGAAAGAGAGCATAGAGAGGAGAGAGAGAGAGAAAAAAACAAGACAAGACTAAGGTTAGTCTTCATGATGTCCTCTCCAGGGCCCTGTGGTTCAGGTGTTCCCTCTACAGGCCTGCTGAAGGATCAGTGTTTTAGCCTGCTGTTCAGGATATAGGAGTTTCTGGTACCATTTCCATTTGGGTCCCTATTTGTGTCCCCCCACACTTACCCTTTCCCCCACCCTTATCCTCCTCCCCTTTACCCTCCCTTCCTGTCCCACCCTCCCTATTGTCTGGTCCTCAAGGTACTTATTAGGTATGACAGCATCTCGGGCAGATTCAGGTTAGGAGCCACAGCTGAATGAGACCATGTGACAAACATCTTTCTGTGATTGGGTGAGCTCACTAAGAATGATCTGTTCCATGTTCAACCATTTTTCTACAAATTTCATTGTGTCATTTTTCCTTCCTGCTGTGTAGAATTCCATAGTGTCGATATAGTACATCTTTGTAATCCATTCATCTAATGATGGACATCTGGGTTGATTCCAGCTCTTAGCTATTATGAATTGAGCAGCTATGAACATGGTTGTGTAAATCTCTCTGATCTGAGGCTTGGAGCTTTTAGGTTAAATGCCCAGTAAGGGGATAACTGGATCTGTTGGTAGGTATATAGTCATCCTTTTCAGGAGTCACCATATTGCTTTCCATAGTGGTTGTACCATCTTACATTCCCACCAACAATGAAAGAGGGTTCCTATTTCTCCACAGCCTTGCCAGCATTTGTTTTCATTAGTTTTCTTAATGTTAGCTATCCTTACTGGGGTAAGGTGGAATCTCATAGTTGTTTTAATTTGCATTTCCCTGATGATTAGGGATGCTGAACATTTTCTTAAGTGTGTGTTTGCCATTTGTATTTCTTCCTCTGAGAACTCCCTGTATGGTTCTCTGCCCCATTTTGTGAGTGGGTTGTTTGACTTTTTATTGGTTAGGTTTGGGAGTTCTTTTTCTTCCTTCATCTTCCTTAGCACTGACTTCTAACTCCTAGTACCGCATGCAGTTAACTTCCACAATGAGCTGTTGATCAGAGACACCTACAAGGTTTCCCAAAAGAAGACAGATTTCGGTCAGAGTTCTTGATGACCCACCAAAAGTTAATGGTAAGACCCTACTGCCAAAGACACCATATGCTGTTGGGATGGAACATGGTGTGACCTGGCTGGAATCCGGAAGTGGGTCAGTCCACAGTTAGCTTGTCTAGTGCCACAGGGTGCTACATGAGTGACTGGGGGAAAATGACCAACATCTGTCCAAACAACTCATAGTCTAAGTTACTCAGCAGTAAACAACCTGACGTGATGCTCCAACAAGTGCAATAGTGGCACACAGCCACGGTGGGTAACCAACTGCCCTTGATTTGGCTAACAGAGCCACTCAGTGGAATGGAACTCATAGCTGGAACTGGGAAACAAGTCAAAACCATTTCCAAAAAATGAGCCCATTCTCCAATATCAAGCTCCCACCAACTGTGGGCTATAAGAGGGCCTACACATATAAAATACTCTCTAAAATAACAATGGCCAGCCCATCTATCTGGTGCTGACTTCTCTCTCCATCAGAGAATTTGCTTCTCTTTTTCAGATGGTCATCGAAACTGAGGGGAGGATCAGCCTATCGTACTTCACCAGGGCCCCAGCTGAAACCATAGAGTAATGGGGGAAATGGGCAAGAGTGCAGCTGTCTTGATGAACCTGACATCAGCACAAGGCTGAAGGAGATAGACACAGAGAACACTGAACTCCTACTAAACCAGATATCCAGAGACACAGAGGCTCCCAAGACCTCATCACTGAAGTAGAACTAAAATGAACCCAACATAGCTCAGGGAAATTTGCAGAAGTGGGGGCGGAAAGAGTGTTAGAGCAACAAGTTGGGTCATTATGCACAGAGACATTGCCTCTTCCCTATAATTGTTGACTACCCTCATAATGCACGAGCCACATTCCCCAATGATGGGGGGAGGACAGGGAGTAGGCTACCAAAGGCACCAACATGAAGGTAAAATTAAAATAAATTTTAAAAAATTGTAAAAAAAAAACTTGTGAATTCATTTCACCGGCACAAATTAGAAATAGATGTGAGAGAACCTGAATTTCCACTATCACCAGGTAAGAGCATTTAATCCCTGCTAAGCAGTTTGGAATTATCAAATATTTTCCACTTACCATACGATTAACTAGCACATTTTTTATTTATTGATTTTTAATACTTTTATTTATTTATTTGCAAGGAGAAAGAGACAGAAGAGAGACAGAGACAGAATGGGTGTGGCAGGGCTGCCAGCCTTTGCAAATGGACTCCAGATGCATGTTCTACTTGGTGCATCTGGCTTTATGTGGGTACTGGGGAATCAAACTCAGGTTTTTAGTCTCTGCAGGCAAGAGCCTTAGCCAATGAGACATCTCTCCAGTCCTGTAGCACAATTTTTTATAGTAGACTATATCTACAACACTAATTTCTTTTAGTATTAAATATATATATATATATATATATATATATATATATATATTTTTTTTTTTTTTTTGGTTTTTCGAGGTAGGGTTTCACTCTAGCTCAGGCTGACCTGGAATTCACTATGTAGTCTCAGATTGGCCTTGAACTCATGGAAATCCTAACTCTGCCTCCTGAGTGCTGGGATTGAAGGCATGGGCCACCACACTTGGCAGTATTAAATATATTCTTAACTTATCAAGCTAGGGGGCTCATTCACAGGTTTGATTAGTCAAAAGAGAATTTTTTAAAAATTATTTATTTATTTGATAGCAAGAGACAGACAGAGAAAGAGGCAGATAGAGAGAGAGAATGGGTGCATCAGGGCCTCTAGCCACTGCAAACGAACTCCAGATGCATGCGCCACCTTGTGCCTCTGGCTTACGTGGGTCCTGGAGAACTGGGCGTTGAACCAGGGTCCTTAGACTTCACAGGCAAGCACTTAACCGCTAAGCCACCTCTCCAGGCCAAGAATTTTTTTTTTCCGGTTTTTAGAGATAGGGTTTCACTCTGGTCCAGGCTGACCTGGAATTAACTGTCTAGTCTCAGGGTGGCCTTGAACTCACGGCAATCCTCCTACTTTTGCCTCCCAAGTGCTGGGATTAAAGGCGTGCGCCACCACGCCCGGCTAAAAGAGAATTTTTGCTACATATAATCCAATCCAAATCACAGTTGCTTAGGCAAGAAAGAACTTCATCTTGGCATATGTAATAAATTCTAGAGATGATTTTTCAGATGACATAATCACACTCTGAGGTCGCCAAAGCCTCAGTCCTCTCCAGCATCTCCTTTGATACTTTATGATGTGGCCTTGTCTTCTTGATTCATACTGATTTTCCAGACATCACATCCAAATAGATGCAAAATAGGAAGGGAGTTGAAAAAGAGTGCATCCATTCCTCCTCTTTATAGCCAACTGCTGTGAAGGTGATAGAGTATTTATGCTTACATCTCATTGGCCACAATTAAGTCATGTGACCAAACCTTGCTGCAAGGTAAGGAGAGAAAGCATGGTTTGTCTGGATGCAAAATATCCAGCTATAAGTTAGCATGCTGATGAAGGCGCGCATAAAGGTAGCAGGCAGCTGTCTGCCATGGTGTGTGTGTGGTCTACCTTATTGATTTCCAGAACTGAGTTTTGTAGATATAGGAACCTGTGATGGGATGAAAACTGGAGGGTCTCTCCCATTACAAGACTCATTAATTAATTTTGTGTAAGTCTAAACTTCATGAGGATGAGGGGGCAAGATCAAGTAAAATAACCATTAGTAATGTCCTTGTTTCAAAAAAAAAAGAAGCACCAGTCTAGGAAGATGCAAACTGAGTTTAATGTAACAATTCTATGAAGGTGAGTGATATTAAAGGGGCTTGATAAATGATTGCTCCCCGGGTATTTACCCCTTTCATTTACACACTTATGACTGCGGTTAGGAGGAATCATTGCTTTTGGAGTATTCTATTTTAATCCTTTCCTGGAAAGTTATATACAGCAAGAGAAAAGCTAACATTCTCAGAGTTAATTAAAAAGAAAAAAGTTAACTGAAGTAGATTAGGGACTGTGAGGGCTAAAGTGATCCTGAGAATGAGGGATTATCACCAGAGCTAGGCAGAATTAAGCACAGGATAGATTTTAATAAATAGGACAATAGTACCTGCAAACCATTGTTTCATTTTTAATGAAGTTGAATTTTTGAGTAGCACACATGATGGCATTCAGGACTATTTACAAGGGACAGTAGAGCTTTCATGCTGGTCTGTATGTATCCTGTATCTAAGGGAAGTACTCAGTTCCTTAGACTGTTTCACAGCCATGGGGTCTACGGCAAATGCAAATTTGCCTGCAAAGCCTTAACCACTAAGCCATCTGTCCAACCCTAAGATAATTACAGACCATCCTTTGTAGTTTTAAAAAGAAAATTTAGGAAACTGGGTGTGGTGGCATATGCCTTTAATCCTAGCACTCGGCAGGCAGAGGTAGGAGGATCACCATGAGTTCAAGGCCACCCTGAGACTACATAGTGAATTCCAGGTCAGCCTGGGCCAGAGTGAGATCCTACCTTGAAAAACCAAAAAAAAAAAGAAATTTTAGGGGCTGGAGAGATGGCTTAGTGGTTAAGGTGTTTGCCTGCAAAGCCAAAGGATCCTGGTTCAACTCTCCAGGACCCACATAAGCCAGATGCACAAGGGGACGCATGCATCTGAAGTTCGTTTGCAGTGCCTGGATGGACAAGGAGACAGATGTGTGTGAGTGAGTGCGTGTGTATCCACTGAATGGACGAGGAGACAGATGAGTGTGTGTGTGGGTACATATCCAGGGAGTCTGAATGACCAGGTGGTACATGTACACAGGTGAGGCAGGTCTGTCTCTTCTGGCTGCCTCCTTCTCAGCAAGCTTATTTCTGTAACTTACTGTGTTACAGAAGTACACTACAACCTTGCTTTTTAGTCACACTGCCACATACAACACTGAACATCTTCTAAGATCTGAGACTGGAAATGCAAAATTAGTCTAACTCTCTTAAGGTGATGAGGCTAAGTTGGGAACTACTGGTGATATGTTAGCCTTTAGGTTAGGGTTTAGGAAAAATAAGGACAATCTAGAAAGAGAAGCAGAGGTAAGAAACAATGTACAGAAAATTTATTCCATTGTGTCTGAGTTATAGATCCCGAGGCCCAGCTATCTGCTCACCTTTAAGTTGCATACTAGATACACTTCATTATAACATGAGAAATTTATGTATAAACTATTTTCTAAACAACACACCCAATAATATGTCATCTAGATCAGAGACTATGCACTGAAGCTTCTTTAATCTGCAGCCTTGACATGAATCCATCATCCTAGCAGTGTGTATGCCAAGCTCAGGACACACGGTGGTAATTCCAGTCAGAGTGAATCTCCCATGACTGCTCTGCCTAGGCATCCTGAAATAAGCAACCTCTTTCTCCTACACAAACAACACTTGTATTATTTATTAACAGCATACTTAATAGAAATGTATCTTTCAATTAGCATCAGGATATTTATCTTCCAGACACTGTAAGAAAACTGAACATCAATTACATAAAGGCCTATATATCATCGCCAAGTTGTTTAAACAGGCAGAAATCTGATCTTGCTAACATTATAAGCAATCAGGCAAGGGTGCCAGATTTTAGTTAATATGCATCTCTAATACCAGTCATTTTCTGTTTCCGGATAAAACAAACTAGAGAATTTTTATAGACGGCAAGAAATTACATCTCACTGAAAATTCGTGATTAGATTATCTTTAAAACTAAATGCAGAGTCCTCTGATTTATAAACACATTGTCTCCTAAAAGTTTGTTTTAAATTAGAATGAATCTTTCCATAGACACTCTGCCTTTAGTGGTCCTTGTTCCCACATCTACAAAAACCTCCTCAACCCACATGCACCTGGACTATATTCAGTTAACACAGGCAGGGGAAGAGCCACAACCAATTTAAAAAATAGTCATATTTCAACAAGAAATACTATTATGCCAATTTTGAAACCTAAACTTGATCTTCAATATCTTTTTCTTCTATTACTTTTGAAACCTTTTCAAATTTCTGGCACTTTGTTCTCTTTCCCAATAATACAAAATATCGTATCATTAAATTTTGTCAAGGCTTAAAACCATTTTGTCATGATTTCTTGTCACCCCAAATTCTTTATAAAATGTCTCTCTCTGCTAAATGGTCAAGAGATGAATAATTTGAGGCATATAGTATATTAATAAGTGCATGACCTTGGTCCTTAATGTGCTTTGAAAAATTGTGAAAGAAGGTGCTGTAACATCTTATCAATTATGGTTTTTAAAAAATTGTGGTACTGAGATAATAAAGTTTTACATTTGTAAACGAAGTGTGATAAATCCACTCTTGAAACGTATGCTGTTCAGAAACTGTCAACATACTCTAAACTCATGAAATTCTTCTGGATAAGGTCAGAAAGGAAGAACTATAAAACGTTCCCACTACTGTCCACTTGTAGATAATAGCATATCACATTCCCTTCTTTGCACTCAGCACTTTGTCACTGTCATGCCAGGCAAGCTGCATAATCTCAGTGCTCTAGTGTTCTTACCCAGAAAGGGCATAGTAATAAGCCGGGCATGGTGGTGCACACCTTTAATCCCAGCACTTGGGAGGCAGAGGTAGGAGGATCACTGTGAATTCGAGACCCCCTGAGACTACATAGTGACTTCCAGGTCAGCCTGGGCTAGAGTGAGACCCTAGCTCGAAAAACAAGTTACCCTGTGGGCTGGAGAGATGGCTCAGTGGTTGAAGGCACTTCCTTGCAATGCCTGATAACCTAGGTTTAATTCCACAGGACCCACATAAAGCCAGATGGACAAGGTGGTGTATGCATATGTAGTTCCTTTATAGATATGGGAGGTCCTGGCATGCCCATACACACACACACACACACACACACACACACACACACACACACACACACTCTCTCTCTCTCTCTCTCTCTCTCTCTCTGCCTTGTTCTATCTCTCTTTCTCAAGTATATAAATAAAAATATTTTTAAAAACTATCTTGTGAATAGGGAAGTAGGAGTAGGTATGCCCCCAGTTTGAGATGTTTGATCTAAACAGCAAGTTCTAGGCTAGCATGGGCTACAAAGGAAGACCCTGCCTCCTAATACGCACATACATTCATAATACATACCTAGATTTAGTCAGATAAGATATATAATGCATGTATCAGGTTTTACAATGGTATATGACATGTAATTAAGAGCCATATGGACTCTACTAATATTATGAAGATTCTGCATCAACAACATCAACAACAAGATTTCTTCAACTCACAACTGAAATATAGAATGAGCATAATAATTGTATATATTGCTCCAAAATTTGTAGGTTATCTCTGAACAAGGAAAGATAAGTATTGCATACTTGAAGAACTTTACTCAATTTTACTCATAAATATTTTTGTAAAAGAAATTTATGTATCACTTCAAGGTAAAAGTGTTAAGAAAACATGTGCTTTCTGAATACAAAGCCCCCACAAGGACAGGCATTTAGAACTACTTCCATCATTATTAATTTGCTTGTGTGACATTATCTGTTGGGTGTCTCCACAGTTAATCACTGTTCTGGGGCTGGAGATTCTGTCACAGTCGAAACAGACAAACCTCTTGCTCTTGGAGCTAACAGTCATGTGGGGATAGGAAGATAACAGACAAGAGCATCAAGGCCTGAGATACAAGAAGTACTCCTTTGCTCTTAGTTGGCTGGGCCTGTACTCTAACAAAGTACCACAGGCTGGGTGGCTTAAACAACAGAGATTTCTCAAAGGTCAGGAGGCTAGAAGTAAGTTCATAGCTTGGTAGTGGTGGGGGCTCTAGTCCTGGCTTGAGTACAGCTGCCTTGTCAGTGCCATAGCAGAGAAAGAGAGAGACAGAGACAGAGGCAGAGACACAGAGCGAGCTCTAGAGCCTGCCTGTGCTCTTACAAAAGTACTCACTAATACTATCTTGAAGCCTAAACCTATGACTTCATCAGATCCTCATTATCTCAACTCATTTTCCAATACCACCACAGTGGGAGTTAGGGCTTTCATAAATAAAGGGCGTGTGGCATTGGGCACAGCTCAGTCCACACTACCCAGGTGGTATGGCTGGGGAAGATGTCTGACATGTGGGCAGAGACTGGGGGAAATGACAGGACACAAAAACAGTCCATGGCCGGGCATGGTGGTGCATGCCTTTAATCCCAGCACTCGGGAGGCAGAGGTAGGAGGATCGCCGAGAGTTCGAGGCCACCCTGAGACTACATAGTTAATTCCAGGTCAGCCTGGACTAGAGGGAGACCCTACCTCGAAAAACCAAAAACAAACAAACAAACAAACAAACAAACAAACAAACAAACAGAAACAGTCCATGCACCAGTCTGGAAGGAGCACTGCATATGTCCAGTTCTGAGCCTCAGACCGTTAGTATGTGGACAGAAATAAAGATGGGGAATTGGCCAGTGGATCTGGCAATAAACCTATTTGGTTAGTAGTGACTTTCACAAGAGGAAGTTCTCAAGAGAACTCTTTTCAGAAGTTCTACTCTGAAGGAGAGAAGGAAAATGCAACCTGAAGCCTTCAACCAACAATGGGTATCAGAGATTCCTAGGATCACGAGGAAGGGCTAAGATACAAGGTAGGAAAAGATTAGAGAGGGAAGTGCCAGAGGCTTACTGAGAGAGGAGAAGGTGTCATCATGTGCAGTTAAAGAATGAGTATCGAGGGCATTTGCGAAGATGGCTGGGTGGTGCTAAGTGCTACTCCAAGGTTCTTGGTTACAAATATGAAGCAAGATAGTCTAATTGTGTTTTCTCCAGTTATGTTTTTAAAAATATTTTATTTATTTATTTATTTGTAAGAGAGTGAGAGAACGATAGAGACAGAGAAAGAGAATGGACTTGCACAAGGGCCTCTAGCAAATGAATTCCAGATGCGAGCACCTGACTTTACGTGGGTTCTAGGGAATCGAGCCCAGGTCATGAGCCATCTCTCCAGCCCTCCAGTTATCTTTTGTTGGTATAAGGAGACACATCTAGGTATGGAACAGCAGATCAAATGGATTTAACTACAATGTGATTTTCACATGGCAGGCATTGGTGTGATCTCTCAAAGTTTAACTGACGAGGGTCTGTTATCAAAAGAAACTTGGGGACTAAAGATAAGAATGTAATTAATAATTTTATGTGAAAACATTTCCCTGTATTTTTCCTTATATATCAGAAATAAATTCTTTTTTTTAAATTATGTATTTATTTCTTTGAGAGGGGAGAGAGAGAGAGACATATAGAGAATGGATATACCAGGGCATTTAGCCATGGCAAATGAACTCCAGATGCATGTGCAACCATGTACATCTGCCTTTACATGGGTTCTGGGGAATTAAACTTGGGTCCTTTGGTTTCATAAACAAGCACCTTAACATGAAGCCATCTCTCCAGCCTCAGAAACTAATTCTTTACCAGATGCATGGTTTGCAAATACTTTCTACCTCTCCCCATTTTCTAGATTTCAGTGCACAGATGTATTGTCAATAAGGTGGCTGTCTAGATGAATAATGGAACTGCACAGAGCCATTCTCTAGGAAAAAAGGATTCTTTTTTAAGAAATACTTTATTTTTATTTATTTATTTACTTGAGAGGGAAAGAAGCAGAGAGAGAAAGAGAGAGAGAAAGAAAGAATGGGCATGCCAGGGCTTCCAGCCACTCAAACAAACTCCAGATGCATGTGCCCCCTTGTGCATCTGGCTTCCATGGGTACTGGGGAATCAAACCGAGGTCCTTTGGCTTTGCAGGCAAGTGCCTTAACCTCTAAGCCATCTCTCTAGCCTGGAAAAAAGGATTCTTTAGTGGTCTTCTTCCTCTCCCTCCCTCAATACCTTTGTGTTCCCCTATGGCTTGGATTGTGTCTACATATATAGATGGTAGATGGTATTATTCCTTGAAGATATTGTGAATAGGCTGGATTTTGGTAAAGATCTACTTAAAATTATTTAAAAGAACAATGTGTAGTTTTGATACTATTTTCCTTCAAAGTGAAAATGGTTTACCCAGTGATCCGAATTTTTCTAACGGGTGTTTTCTTAAAGGTGACCACTCTGACTTTTACCTTCTCCATATCTAAAATCAGATATTAACTCCATTATTAATAATCACTATTTTGTATTCCCCTGGGTGCAGAATAACTACTGGTAGAAGTTCTCAAGCCACAATGGGAAAGCATCATGAAACTGAAGCAAAACAAACCCACCCTTCCTAGAAGTGCTTCTTGTCAGCTATCACAGCATGAGAACAGCAACCAAACTCTGAGCTATAAGATTATACCTATTTGATTCATCATATGTGAAAAAGAACTTACTGAACGTGTCCAGTGTTTGGAGTACTATATTAAGTACGGAAGGCAGGAAAGAAAATAAAATTAGTGCATGCCCTAAGAAAACTTATTTACCAAGTTCAACTAGCCAAACAGAACTACTTGCACCTTAATTGATCACATACTGAAATCCCTGAGCTGAGATGCTGCTAGATTGAGAAGGTTCTGGTAAGGAAAGCACACGTGTATTTAAAGTAGTGAGTGTGTGAGCGAGTGTGATACAGATGCATGTTAGCTGAGAGAGGAGGTAGGAGAGAAGACCAGGGGGGTGGATGGGAAGGTGAGAGATGAAGATGGAAAGGCTGACTATAAGAGATTGGAACAGATATATTCTTAGCATGCTAAAGACTTTCAGCAGGAGGCTTGCTGGACCGATCACCATTTAGATTGAGGCTATGTAGCGTTCCAAGCAGATACATGAACACAATGGAATCTACTAATTGCTAAATACTTCTAGCTTAATCTAAAATGATTCATTCTAAGTGAGGAATATAATGACCTAGGAATAACCCTATTTCTATTGAACAGTTAATCTGTGTGCTTTACCTTGAAGGAGTGCTAAGAACTAGAGGTAGCTCCTTAGAATGGATAAAGAAGAGATAAAATATCTATACCAAATATGCAAGGACATGTTAATTCCACTAACTGAAGCACTAACTGAGAAAAATCTTGCCACAGAATACATTTAGTTTCATATTTAGAAATACTAACGCACTGAGATTAAACCAATGAAGATAAATAAAAGCCAGACTATATAACAAAATCTGCCCACCTACCTTGGGGAATGTGGGTGAAGGAGAAAGAATAGGGAAACACAATCCACAAAATATTCAAGGCAAAAATATTTTGGTTATTACAATAACCACATTCTGAGAACTATAAACACTAAATGTAAATTAGTGGTAAATCCTGTGGGATTCTTACGTTCACTGATATTTTCAACCTCTTCTCTGCCAAGGTGTTTTATAAACAAGTGAGCAGACAGATCTCCATGACAGCCCTTGATATATATCTTAAGGGAGGAATTTTCTTTTTAAAGAAGACAAGACAGAGAATATTGATTGGTTCAAAATGTGTAATTGCAGACATAATCCATGTGAGTTTGCAAAACATCCCTTTATGCAAGAGCCACCACAGCCAGGCAAGGCTCACACATGCACACTTCTCTACAGGGTGGGACACACCTTAGGCGGGATTGTTTCACTTCCACTGATGACTGGACTGTACTGGAAAATGCTCTTCCTTCCAAAGGATCCTTGGGGACATCAGACTTTATGCTCCAATTTGGATTCAGAAAGTTAGGATTTCTAGAAATACCTTTTCTATGCTACCATTTATTATTTTCCTGGCAGACTTAATAGAAAACAGGAAGGACAAAAACCTTCAATTTCAGCCATGAACAGTGAAGACTTCTGATTAGCTAAGAAGTTACAAGACAATGGGAGTGATACTGAAATTTTTGATGCTGGAGATCCAACCAGGGCCTCACGCATGCTAAGCACTTGAGGGGGATCAGCCACTGAGCTCCAATTCCAGTATTGAATTTTTTTTGGGAAGAGGGATCAGATGTTGTAGTTATAGGATCAAATTTAAAAGTTAGGGGCTGGAGAGATGGCTTAGCAGTTAAGGTGCTTGTCTGTGAAGCCAAAGGACCCAGGTTCGATTCCCCAGGACCCATGTAAGCCAGAGGCACAAGGTGGTGCATGCATCTGGAGTTCGTTTGCAGTGGTTAGACGCCCTGGTGTGCCTATTCTCTCTCTGTTTGTCTCCACTCTCTCTCTGCTTGCAAATAAATAAATAAATAAATAAATTATTTCAAATAAAATAAAAAGTTAATCTCTTTGTGTTTTTTTTTTATCCCCAAGTACTTTTTTTTTTGTGTTTCTTTGAAATTGTCTCTCTTCTCATTTCATGTATTAAATATTACTGTATTGTGGGAGGAGTTACTGAAGTATTTAATTAATTTAAATAATTTTAGATTGGTTCTCAAGGTGTATCTAAACAAAAATTACATTATATGTAAGTTATGATAATCTCTCTCTCTCTTTTTTTTTTGAGGTAGAGTCACACTCTAGCTCAGGCTGACCTGGAATTCACTATGTAATCTCAGGCTAGCCTCTAACTAACAATGATCCTTCTACCTCTGCCCAAGTGCTGGGATTAAAGGCGTGCACTACCACTACCACGCCCAGGTCTTATTATGAAAATCTCTATTCCCAGATAATTGCTAGAGCTTTCACTGCACCTGGCAAATAAAAGTGGTCTGAGAAGGGATCCAGGATTAAATGCAAGTCTCTTAATATAGTCATAGCTTTTTAATAATGTTCTTATACATTAGATAAATTTAGAAGCATATTAAAATTATCTTCATCTAAGGGCTGGAGGGATGGCTTAACAGTTAAGGTGTTTGCCTGCAAAGCCAAAGGACCCAGGTTTGATTCCCTAGGACCTACCTACGTTAGCCAGATGCACATGGGGGTGCATGCATCTGGAGTTCGTCTGCAGTGGCTGGAGGCTCTGGCATGCCCATTTCTCTCTCTCTCTCTCTGTCAAATAAATAAATAAATAAAAATAAAATAAAATTATTTTCATCTAAGTCAATCTGATAAAAATTGAGAATGGGCTGTTCTGGTCTCTATTCTAACTATAGTTCTGATGACTTCTCCCTGGACCACCAATCCCTTTTTGCTTGTTATGATTGAAGAGTCTGGAATTTGATAATTACTATTCTATTTACTATAACTTCATCATGCAGAATATCTTTTACTAACATAAAATTGCTGCCTTTATTCTATTTTAAAGCCTTTCTTCCTAAATTCTCTCTTCTATGGAAAAAAATATTGCAATCCTTAGCATTTAAGTTTGTCTGATATACCTCAGATAGATGCTGTGTATTTAAAAACATCAAGTAAAGGATATTTCTGTGCTTACAAATACATGTATGTATACAGAAATATATATACATATAAATTTCAAATATCTTTTTAGGGTATCTCCTTTCCTTTCTTTTTCTCCCTCTTTTTTTAACCTCTCTCCCCTTTTCCTTTCCTTTTTCCCTTTGCCCCTTTCCTTTTCCTCTCCTCTCCTCTCCTCTTCCCTCCCTTCCCTCCCCTCCCCTCCCTCCTCCCTTCCCCTCCCCTCCCCTCTCCTCTCCTCCTCTCTTTCCTTTCTTTCCTTCTTTTTTTTTTGGTCATCCTAAGGAGTCAGCCCATGGTCTCATATATGCTGGGTAAACTGTCTATTTTGTTTGCAAAATTCCATACACACTGATATTTTAAACATTTTTGGGAGGTTCAGTTTTTAAGTCAATGTTTTAAGTGGGGTATTTGTAAATGTTTATCCCACTGATACAAGTCTTTTTTATGTTCAATTTTGTCTGGTTTTTAAAAATTAAAGTCATTGGTATTACTGTTTTTAATTTTTGGCAAGTGTGTGCTTGTAGAGTATGTACAGTGTGGTATGTGATGTGATGTGATGTGATGTGTGCATGGTGTATGCACATATGTGTGCAGATGCACATGCCCTGTGTACAAACGTGAAGCAGCCAGAAAAGAACATCCAGTGCCCTTCTCTTGTCGCTCATCCACCTGTTTCCTTAAGACTTTCAGGGCCTCTCACCACTTTTCTGTCAGCAAGTCCCAAAGATTCTTCATTCGCAGGTCTTTAGACTTCAGTCTGCCCTCCATTCCTCCACACAGGACCACCCATACTCAGCTGTTTACATGGACTATGGGGAACTGAACTTCAGCAGACTCAGGCCCTCTTATGCCCTCAAGCTTGCTCAGCAAATGATCTTAAACACTGACTCACCTCCTCAGACCCCTATATAAGATACACTAAGTTTTATAGTATTTTATTTTCCTTTACTTTATCATTAAAAAAGTCATGACAAGTAGACACAGAGGCTCATGGAAAGAAAACCTTTACAGACAGAAGCACATGGAGAACCTCCCAAGCCCTTTGTGCTTGGCCTCCTCAGTGAGCTGGACAGCCCCCTCTCTCCAGAAGCCTGACCCTCCTCAGTAAGCTGGACAGCCCCTTCTCTCCAGAAGCCTGACCCTCCGGTGTGGAGATCCCTCCCCCAGGAGGAGAAGTCATTCACATTTGGGATGGCTTGAATGATACCAGGCATGATTTCTTTCATCATTCAGCCTTTATGAGAATCTTTATGCTGTAAAGGCAATGGCCAGTTCATTTCAGGTTAAGCAGATTCAGATGTTCACCTGGCACGTCAATCAATTTAAAGCATATTAAAACTATTAATCTTTCTTACATTGTATACACACCACTTTGCTTCCTCTCTAAGTTTTAAGCTTTTGGCTTAAAAGCAAAACATGAACAGTCCCCAGTCCCAACCTACCTAAGGCTATCCCCTCCAGCTCTTGTGTTTACTCATGAATTTGAAGATCCCACTAGAGGAAGAGTTCAGCTGACGTTTGTGTCCATGTTTAAATGATCTTCACCAACTTAGAGTGAATGCTTGACAGTAACAAAGCCCAAGTCTCTCAGTCCCTCCTCAGGCAGAGAGGCTGGTGTCAGGCGGAGCCCTCCCGTCAGTGACCTGAGATCCTTCTGCTAAGAAAATCCAAAGCTACCTACAGCTTTTAGCGATCTTTAGCTTTGTTGAGTAGGATTCAAAAAAATACAACGTACAAAGCAATTATTATCCCTAAAACATGTATGCCCGTTTTGGTTGCTCAAATATACTAAATTTCCTTGGAACCGTATTTATTTATTTTGCTCCTGTGGAAGGAAGTTAGAGGTCATGATCATGGATGTTTGGTCCAGAGATACCCAAGTATTGGAAGTTTGGTGCTGGAGAGAAACTGGGTAAGAGATGATGAACTATGACAAGGATCATCAAGACAAAAAAGACAGAAAAGTTCAGAAATGTCTCCCATTAACACTCACATAATACGTAAAAATACTGAAGTCAGTTCTGAATGAGACACAAAGCCAGGCACACATACATCAGCTGACAGCCATAGGATAGAACCTGGTGTGGTTTTCATGTGCTCACTCAATGTTTCCAGAAGCAGCTAGGGTCCCAAGGGGACTTTTATGTCTGTAAATCATTTTTTTCTTAAAAATTACATTTACATGAGAACAATAACACCACCAAGAAAAAAGAAAATCCAAAGAAGCTTTGCTGGTAGGTCTATACTGTTTTTATACATTCTAGGGGAGAAGGTAGTACAGAGTTTCTGCAAGTGAAGCTTAGAGGAAAATTAAATCACTGAATGATGCCGAGACTGATTATTCCACTGCACTTTAAAAACATGAGATTGCAGTCTGTGAGTCCAAAGTGGTTTCATATGGACGGCCATAGCTGCGGTTTACTCTTGAAACTATAACCTGTCAAATTAGAAGCAGGCAAGGCCTCTGCTCTTAACGGATCCACTTTCTACTGTCTACGGTTATGTCTACAAGCCCATCATGTTTTATTCTGTTAAACTGTTATGTGGATGAGTAACATATAAAAACTTCTCTTGTTATGTTGGTTAGAGAAGACTGGTTATGATATAGACATAAAGAAGATGCCAGTTTCTGGCTTATTGTATAGAAGAGGGTGACTTCCACAATAACTAATTTTATCAAATATTGATGTTCTATTATCCTTGTTACCACTATGATAAACACACATACAAGCATGTATAAGTACACATATTATATTAAATATGTATGTTGCAGGAAAGTGATATACAAACTGTGTGCTCATGCTTTTTCTACTCAGCACTTCCAGAAACTTTATTGATTTTAATGCATGCCTTACTGAGTCATCATTTTTCTAGGCTTATGGTAGGTAGCCAGTTATTATGAGCTTAGTATTACAAAATCCTTAAATGTGGAATGACCTGTGTAATTAGCTTGGTGAGCTGAGATCTTGCCATCAAAATAACAAAGTTCTCTGTTCTATGTAATTAATATTCTACGGACAGTTCTTCCATACTGGCCCCTTTTTAATACTTATTTTGTCTTCATATAAAATGTTGAAAAATAAAGCATAAACTATGTTGGCTGCCTGTGTAATGCATCATAAGTGAAACCATGCCACTACACAATCATGTCCTGTGGAAGCCATGATGACATCAGAAATATAAATTTGTCATCTGCTTTGGACAACTTAGCATGCTTTTGGCCCATGGCAAAGTTGAACAAAAACCACTTGCAGTTGCCCAAACCAAGATAACCACACATTTCTAAGGTAATTGATACCTAACAGAATACTGCCCTCAGATCACAGTTCAGGATCTCAGCATGCTAATTCTTTAAAGAAGGCTGTAAAATTTACAAAGCATATATGCCTATGGGACTTCTACCCCAGTTTAACATGGACTAATTATTTTTTCACATGCATTGAGATTATGATGAAGCAGGCACTTAGAAAATCATTTAGAACTCTGGAATTATATCTCTTGTACAATTCAAAGAGCAGGAGAAAATTGAGATTCTTTTTTTAACATGTAACAGTATAATCACAGTTAGAAGAACTGGCAGAATACTGTCTTGCATTCTGGAAGGCACTCAAATGAAATAAATCAGCACTTTAAGTTTTCTTGGAGTATATTTAAAGAAACAATAGTTTTAGAACAGATAGCTAAGGTAAACAGAAGACATATAATTTTGATATCCATTCTTGAGACACATGTAGAGAATGTGAGGTTATGTCACTAACGTTCTGTGACAGTGATTGATAAGCAGCCATTGCCCTGGGCACCACCTTAGCTAGCGAGACCAACCACAGCCTGCAAGTAGCAATCTGAAAAACAGCTCGTGGGCTGGAGAGATTGCCTAGTGGTTAAGGCACCTGCCTGCAAAGCCAAAGGACCCAGGTTCAATTCTCCAGTACCCACATAAGCCAGATACACAAGGTGGTGTATGCATTTGGAGTTTGTTTGCAGCAGCTGAAGGCCCTGGTGTACCCATTCTCTCTCCTTATCGCTCGCCTGCTTGCTTGCCTTCCCTTCCTTCCTTCCTTCCTTCCTTCCTTCCTTCCTTCCTTCCTTCCTTCCTTCCTTCCTTCCTTCCTCCCTTCTCCTCCTTCCTTCCTTCCTTCCTTCCTTCCTTCCTTCCTTCCTTCCTTCCTTCCTTCCTTCCTTCCTTCCTTCCTTCCTTCCTTCCTCCCACAGTCCCTCCTTCCCTCTTTCTTTCTTTCTTTCTTTCTTTCTTTCTTTCTTTCTTTTTTCTTTCTTTCTTTCTTTCTTTCTTTCTCTCTTTCTTTCTTTCTTTTCCTCCCTCCCTCCCTTCCTTCCCTTTCTTTCTTTTTCTTTCTCTCTCTCTTTCAATTAAAATAAAAATTTTGAAAAAAAAAGTTGGAAAAAGAAAAATAAACAGCTCTTTATTCAACCTGCCAAAGCAAAAGCAGAGATAACTGGATAATTTGACACAAAACAATAAGTAAATATCAATTAGCTCTTGTGGAATACGATAAACCAGCAAATGTCAGATCCAGAGTACAAAATGCTACTCATGTGCAAAGGAGAAAGTAGAGACACAGAAACTAAAGATGTTTCCCCAAATCCAGTGTGAAGGCAGCGTTACTCTCGTCCAGGGCACGCTCCTGGAGCATGGCTGGCCCCACACAAAACCACTCACTTGGGATTGCAGGCAGCAGTTAAAGAGCACTGGAACAGTACCAAAAAGCATGGGCGCGACTGCTACCACCAGAAGCATTACCATACCTCCATCCTTTCTTGCTTAACTTCATCAATTTCATTGTCTTCAAACATTGCCAAAAGTTCTCCTGTCTGGTCAATCGAATTGATCAAGTCCTGGGCAATTTTCTGTCTTTTATTTGCATTACTGCTGCCACTCAGTTTGTCTTCATGAAGATAAGAAAAGAGAAAAAAGACATGTTTAGACTAGGTTTATATTAGCAGTAATGAGTGTGTGTATTAAATACTGCATAGAAAGTTTGAAATTTGAATTTACTCAAAAATATTTTAAAAGATTTCTTGCCCTAAAAGTGGAAGTCATGTAGAAATAAATCATTTATGCACAGCACAAATTAAACTGACATAATAAAATAAAATTGAAATATACCAAAGTAAATATAAATAAGCTGACTGCATAAAAGCAGAGGGGTTCAGGGTTGGCGAGGTGGCTTAGTGGATAAAATGCTTACTGTGAAAACCTGAGGAATGAAGTTTGGAGGCTCACAACCCAATGTCAATTCTGACCTGGTGTGGTGGCCTGCCTTTATTCCCTAAGACAGGGAGGTAGAGGGAGGGGAACCCCCTTGCCAAAATTGTGAGCTCTAGGGTCCAGGGAGTGACCCTCACTGAGTAAATAAATTGGAAGCTATCAAGGAAGACATCCACTGTCAATCTCTGGCTGCCAGAGTCATGCACACACAATGTGTACACACATCTAAACGTGTATGAGACACAGACACACATACACAAAGTAGGAGAGGCCTCTCACTGTCATGTTTAGCAAATAATAATAAAAATAATAGGAATAAGATAACAGAAGAAAAGGTAAGGAATGATATGCTAGGTAAACCCAACCAAATTAAAAAACAAAGACAGCAGAATCCATAACATTAATGTTAAAAACACAGGTCACGATCAAAAGCACTAAATGAGACAGAGTGGAACATTATGGAAGAATAAAAGGAAGACAAATAGTTATGCATGCTTATGCCACAAAGATAACAGAAAACTGAATACAAAAAGAAACTTGTTACAAAACATAATTATTGTAAGATATTTGAATATACTAATTTAAAAATTTGTCAATTTAAGACAAATTTAAGATTAAAAACACTCAGAAGCATTTTAGTAGCTACAGAAAACATATAAATCTATTTTATTCTCTTAAGACATTTTCTTCATTTTTATCATTATATTTTAAAATAAAATGCCAAACATCTTAATAAAGACATATACTTAAAACAAGGGCTACGGATACAGCTCAATAGAGAAGCCTAGCATGTGGAAGGGCCTGGGTTGGTCTCCAACACGAAGGGTTTGGAAACTGAGACAGACAGACAGCACAGATATAGACATGGAAACTTCCCCAACGCAACCCCATGCTCTTTCCTAGGTTTTTCTTCCCTTTTATGCTATGCTATGCAACTTCCTATACCCATCCTATGTGTGAGCCATGATATACTTCTCTGTGCTCATATAGCCATATGGTACATCCCTTTAAACAGGTGCTTTATGCATTTTAAGAATAATTTTTTCTTTCTTTTTTTTTTTTTTTTTTTTTTTTTTTGGTTTTTCAAGGTAGGGTCTCACTCTGGTCCAGGCTGACCTGGAATTCACTCTGTAGTCTCAGGGTGGCCTCGAACTCATGGCAATCCTCCTACCTCTGCCTCCCGAGTGCTGGGATCAAAGGCGTGCCACCACGCCCAGCTTGCATTTTAAGAATAATTTTTATTTATTTATTCATTCATTTATTTATTGAGAGAACAGGCACGCCAGTACAAATGAACTCTAGATGCATGCACCACCATGTGCATTTGGCTTACCCTGGGTACTGGGACATATTTAACCTGGGTCCTTAGGATTCACAGTCAAGAGCATTAACCACTAGGCCATCACTCCAGTTTTATGCATTTTTTAAAACAGGGTTTTTGTGGTTCCTTCCTACCCATTCTTCAACTCTGCTGATACAACCTGATTCGTTTGTAAGTTCTGCACAATACCTTGTTGTATGTAACGTGTTTTCTACCAATCCCCTTGATGGGCATATACTCTATCACTTCTGCCACTGAAGAAAATGCCACAATAAACAGTTATTTATATGGTGTCCTGCTTTGGTTCTAAGACACAGATTTCTAAAAGTAGAATACTAAATTAAACACTTTAAGTTTCATAACAAACATTATGCAATTGTTTCACATCTACATTAACCCTACAATGTCCAATAGCGAGGAGGACTGGCTTTTCTCTACCTATGAAATATCTGATGAATACAAATTACACAGTGTGTCTCAGCATCCTAGCTAAAACCTTTCGCACGATATTATAGAGAGTGCCACAGTGTCTGTCCTGGTTTAGTCTGGATCTGGAGAAAAAGCATCCAGTCTTTCAAATACAAATATGCCATATGCTGGGAAGGTTAAGCAGACATTATTTAGTTGTCATAATTATGGATGCTGAGCAGGTCAAGATCAAGGTGTGAGCACATGTGGTGTCTGGTGCAGTCTTGTTTCTAGATTGTACATGGCCGTGTTCTTGTCATCTGACAGACAGGAAGTAAGCCCTGATGTCTTCTTAGAAGCACACTAATCCAGTCATAAGGGCTCCACTCTCAGGACCTCACTACTTTCCAAAGATACCACTGTTTGCATCAGTATAGATGGTTTAGAATTTATCCAAATGAACTCTCGTCAATTACTTGGACATGTATCTCATTTTTATTAAATTTGCAGGGTTTTCAGTCATTATTTCATTGAATTTTTTTTTTTTTTTTTGTCAAGGTAGGGTCTCACTCTAGCCCAGGCTGACCTGGAATTCACTATGCAATCTCAGGGCAGCTTCAGACAGCGATCCTCCTACCTCTGCCTCCTGAGTGCTTGGATTAAAGGCTTGTGCCACCATGCCCAGAGACTGAGTATGTTTTTGGGTTATTTTTCTATCTTTTCCTTCTGATACTTATAATATTTATATCCTGATGTATTTAATGGTACTGCATACATTCCTGAAGTTCTTAATATTTTTCATTATTTTTAACTTGCATTATATTTAAATTTAAATTGCTTTCATGATACCTGTAACTTTACTGTCCTTTCATCTTCCAGTTTGAAACCTTTTGTTGAGCTTAAGTCTTCATGTTTATCTCCCTTCTTCCTCCTTTGTAAATCTTCTCTTTGGATTGATACTGAATGCTTGCGGTAACCACACTGTCTTTTTTTTTTTTTTTTTTTTTTTTTGTGAGAGAGAGAGGGAGAGGAAGACAGATAGAGATGGGCAAGCCAGCAGCCTCGCAGCTGCTGTGAATGAACTCCAGATGCGTATGCCCCCCTGTGGTGAAGTGTGGCATTGTGCCCTTGCGTCACTTTGCATCTGGCTAAACGTGGGACCTGGAGATTGGAACCGCTGGAGATTGGAACCAGCGTTCTTAGGCTTAGGAGGCAGGCGCCTTAACCGCTAAGCCATCTCTCCAGCCCCTTTTTGTTATTTTTGTTATTTGTATGTGGTAAACATATCGTGTTCATATATGTGAGCACACGTGTGGGAGGCCGGCATGCATATGTATGCATATACACATGTGTGCACATGCATGTGGGGGCCAGAGGTCAGTGTGGGGTGTCTTCCTCGACTGCTCTTCACCTTGTTCTTTGAGGTAAGGTCTCTTACTGAAACTACAGCTGATGGATTGGGCTACACTACCTGGCAAGTGAACCCCAGGGATTCCCTGTCTCTGGCTTCCTAGCACTGGGATCATGGGCATGCACTACCATGCCCAGCATTTGAGGTGGGGACCGAGAATCTGAACTCAGTTCCTCTTGTGCATCAGGCACTGTCCACTGAGCCAACTCCCCAGCCCTCCGTGTGTTTAAGCATGGTTTCCTTGGTTTATGTGAGCATACCTAGCACCGCTACTTTGAAGTTTTTGTCTGGATAAGTTCAATATCTGGATTCCCAAAATGCAATTTTTAGGGTGTCCTTTTGTTTTATAGATGGTACCTAGTTATGCCCTTCCATGTCTAGTATTGTGTTGTTGAGAACAGACATTTTAGATAATTTATGAGCTGTCTGTTGTAATTCCCTCCGCTTAGTGGGGCTTATTCTTGTTTGGTTCTTTGCGTAGTGACTTGGATAGACTAGCCTAGTGGATGCTTTCCTTGCAGTGGACAGCCTTTCCCATGCACCCTACTTCATTACACAACCACTGTGGCTTCAGTCAACCTTGGATGTCAGTTTTTAGAGCTCCCAGGAAGTTTCCTGCTGTCTGAGCATCACACAGAGCTGTTACCCTCCAGCTGATTGTGCTGCTGTTTCTGACCATAAGTGTGGACTCGAATTGCTCTGCATCCTAATGTAAATAGTGCAGATCTCCTTTGGACAGTCAAAGGCTTGCCATCTCTGTGCTGTGCTATGGCTCCAAGAAGACTCTTAGCTATTCTTTCCCTTTCTGACCTTCCAGCTGAGTCACTCCTCTGCTTGTTGTTTCCAGGCTTGAGCTTACCTCTAGGATCTCTATAGTTTTTCTTCCTTTTTAAGGCACATAGGTATGAACTTCCACATGCTATGTTCCAAAGAACCTCCTTAGTGAGAATGGCATAGCTCTCAGTTCTGAAGGATTACCCCTCTCTTTGTGCAGCGCACGAACAGCAAGAGCCTCTTCCAGAACGACTGCCAGGGATCTAAAAGGAATTTGCTGAGAAGGCAAGCTATCTCCTAGTCTTTTAGAGTTATCCCTAAACACAGGGAGCTTTGTTCCCTATGTGCATGTTAGGGTGGCAGGATCCAGGGCCCAGTATTCTAAGCTCACTATCTCTAGGGTACAGAATGAGGTAGAGAGCCCCACTTGTCTCATCTGTGCCTGCTTAGAGCAGAGCCAATTGTGCAAATGAGAGATATCAAACTCTTCCTCCTCTTGCGAGAACAAATCGTCACTCTGGATCGGGACCCCAATGTTCTTGCTCACACTCATCCCAGGCAGGGCTAGGACGGCAGAGAGGGGGTGGACACTGATCAAGAGACAAGGTCATGGCTCCAATGCAACAACACCCCAGCATTCTTAAAAATATAAACAAACAGCAGGGCATGGTGGCGCACACCTTTAATCCCAGCACTTGGGAGGCAGAGGTAGGAGGATCACCATGAGTTTGAGGCCAGCCTGAGACTACATAGTGAATTCCAGGTCAGCCTGGACTAGAGTGAGACCCTACCTCAAAAAAAAAAAAAAAAAAAAAAACCCAAAAACAAACAAACAAAAAAAATATAAACAAACAACAAAAAAAGCAAGGACTTACTTGAATCTTTGTTCCTCCATTTGTTGCATGTCCTTAGACAAATTTTAGAGACTATAATTTTTTAAAAAAACAAAACAAAACACTTTTTTTGGTTTTTCGAGGTAGGTTCTCACTCTGGCCCAGGCTGACCTGGAATTAACTATGTAATCTCAGGGTGGCCTCAAACTCTCGGCAATCCTCCTACCTCTGCCTCCTGAGTTCTGGGATTAAAGGCGTGTGCCACCACGCCCGGCTCAAAACACTTTTTACCAGTTAAATGTATTTACTAGGGAGTCAGCCAAGCCAATCTATGCACATAGCTATTCTTAGTTTTTCCTGAATATGTTATTGTATAATTTATATCAATGAGAATTGTTTTATATTCATTTTGGTGTATGTGAAGTATGTGCATGTATGTGTGTGTACATGTATCCCATGCACATATGTATGTGGGCGAAGGACAGAGGAAGATGTCACATGTCCTCGTCTGTCACTCTTCTGCTTTCGTGAGTCTCTCAATGAACCTGGAGTAGCAGGTGTCTTCATTAGAATGGCTGACCAGGGAACCATGATGATCCTCCTGCTCCGCCCCACCCACCCTGTCAGTGTTAGGGTGACAGACCTGGTCCACCGTGCCCAGCTTTCTCAGTGGGTTCTAAGGTCAAACTCAGGTCCTCATGCTTGCAAAGGAAATGCTCTTATCCATTGAGCATCGTCCATGCCTTACATCAACTGATTTTTGAAATGCCTCAATGTATTTAAAAAATAATACAAAATTACAGCTTACAAATGAAGATGAGGAAAGACTTGAAATGAGTAAGAGAACCCCACTAACATGATGGGGTTGGAACTGAGCTTCTTGCTGTTCAAACATGGTATTAACAATCATAATTTATTAATGGCAGACATGTGTGAAATGTTTTTAAACAGATTAAGGATTCCATGTATTAGGTGGAACAATTTCCTTCTCAGAAATGAGAAAACGAATCCTCTAGGTAACAGACGTAGAGAGCCGAGGCCTGGCGTGGATAGCAACATAGATGAGCATTGTTCCTAGTGCATATACTCTTGTACTCCAGACAAAAACAAACATTTAAAGTCATCTGATGGGCCTGGGGGATATCTTAGTGGTAAGATACTTGTGTAGCAGGCCACAAGGTCTGTGACTTGCTGCAAAGTGCATCGATGACTGACTAAATAAGTAAATAAATTTATCTGTCAGAGAACTTTCCAGTAATTAAGTTCCACTGTAATTGCCAAATATTAAACATTTAATAGTGTGCAATACATTTGATCAGATTTTTTTGTAAGGCTACTGGTTTTGATTGGATAGTAATAAATGAAAATAGTTTTCTTTCAAACTTTGTTTGCTCTAGCTTTTCTGAAATTGTACTTAATGAACTACTTTGCTAATTTATTAATGTATCTGCTAGTAATGGTGCCACTATATAATATCTGTAATCAATAAAAAAGTGAGACTTCTGAACATATTTCTAAATAAATAAAATTTAGTTGTAGATATATTCTACAAGTTTCTTTAGACGTGGTCAGTATAGTACTCATAATAAGCTTAGCACTGTGTGCTGCTACAAAATTAATTCTTTTGTAAACACCCTAAAATAGGGAACTGACCTAGTTGATCAAATAGGGGAGTTTTTTTTTTTTTTTAAACTTTGTCTTATGCTTTGGTTGGATTTTAAATAGCACAAGAATAGGAGACCATAAAGAAGTAACTATGTCATCATTTATATCATGCACTTTTCAGGAAAAATTGACAAAATATATACATGACTTAATTTCAAAGGTATATAGTATTTACCATAGAAAATTCACTCGCAAAAATCCATTATGCATTGACTCAATACAATTTTCTTAGTTTCATGTTGTCTAGAGAAAAGCAGTATCCACTACTAAAGGAGCTGAAATACCAGAGTCCAATAAAGTCACATAAGAGAAAATCACGAGCTTAAACTGCCAACAAATAACTGATCGAGCAATCTCCAAAGTATTATGTTAAAAATAAGTACATTTATGCAAACTTCTTTTCCGACCTTGTAAAAGGGTGTTTTCTTGGTACATGTGTCTGTCAGAAGCCACTCTTTTAGCACCCAGCATGCACCGTTCAGCATTTGTGGTGGGTTACCTTCTATGAGGTCATCCTCATCGATGCCCTTGACGATCTTTGATTTGTAGTCTCGGATGAACATGTATTTTAGAAGTCTTCTAAGTTTTTTCTATTAAAACATAAAATAAGAGAATTTACACATATTTTCTTTATTGATAAAATACTATGAGAATTAAACTTAATAAACAAAGACCTCAAGGTCATTGGGGAAAATATAGCAATCATTAGCATAATATTTTGAGATATATGCTGGGTGTGGTGGCGCACACCTTTAATCCCAGCACCTGGGAGGCAGAGGTAAGAGGACTGCTGTCAGTTTGAGGACACCCTGAGACTACATAGTGAATTCCAGGTCAGCCTAGGCTATAGTGAAACCCTACCTTGGAAAACAAAAACAAACAAATAAAAATAATGTAGTCATCCAATAAAACATAAGAACTAAAACACAGGCATTTTAAAAAGAATTTTTATTTGCATCTATCCAGACACCCCAGAATCACAATAACACTGTTTTTTGTGTGTGTTTTAGAAAACAAATTAAATTTCTTTTGAAGACTGTAACAAATACTATATTCTCTGTACTGAGCTAAGCTTACTTATACTATGGACTTTGTAAACACTTTAGACAACATTTTATTTAAAAATTGTTTATAACCATCTAGACAAGGAATTGATTACAAATTTTCTTTCCTTTTTTTTTTGGGGGGGGACTGACCTTAAATTTAATACTGGCTTCTAATTTGTGAAGCTGCCTAAATCTTCTAAGTGACGATTTGCCACCATTCCAGCTTCTGAGACTCTTTTCATCAGAAGTGTAGGTTTATATGGGATATTTATGGGAAATATTCTGTAATCTGAGAAGCATATTTTCAGGAATCTCAAAACTGTTGATTGACAGGTGGTCATGATAGCCTTTGGGAGGTAAGCAGAGGACTGCACAGAATTCCATAAATGTTCAGTGATGAACAGAACTCTATAGCTTGCTCAGGCTCACACAACTATTCCACTGGTCCCAGACCTGCAGGTTCAAGATTCCGAATACTGGCTGAAACATACTATACTCTACAAGCTCTTTACAGGGATATCATTTGATATTTTTGATAGTCCTGAATCACAGAAAAATATAATTACTTGTCTTTAATAGATAGAGAAACTGAGGTAAAGAACATACTTGCAACTAAAGCTCAGTAGGGCCAGAATAGAATATAACCAGAGTCTCATTTTTTTTTTTCATTTGTGAAGTAAGGAAAGTACTTACTTAACATGGCTATTGTGAGGAATTTTTGAGAGCCTAGGAGAAATTGTTTGATGTAATATGTAAAACACTAGTCAATAAATAATGATTTTAAGAGGAAACACACATACCTGCCTATACATCTTTTGCTATTATTCATTTTTCTCTTTGCTCTATGCTTGGTATTTTAATTTTAAGTTGTCTACTATTTTACCTATGTTGTCTACTTTAAATTCTTTTTTGAATACTATAGTATATAATATTATTTAAGGGGAAGATAAGGAAATTTGCAACTATCCCATCATAGCTATGTTGCTGGTAAAAGACTCAGGTTAACAGTTCATTCTGACAAGCAGCAAAGCTTTGTCAAGTGGTGGACTCTCCCGGAGTTTCCAGGGGATTTCCCCACCTGGGGAACAAGAAGTGTTAGTGTGGACTGTCCAGGTGCTGCTCTCTTTACTCACGTCAGGGAAAGAGAAAAGTTGACAGAATGCACTGCTCAGAGCTAATGCTGATGATGCTGTTGCACCTTAGCTGCCATCAAAAATTGTCTCTGCTCAAGGGTGTCCTTCCTTCCTTCCTTCCTTCCTTCCTTCCTTCCTTCCTTCCTTCCTTCCTTCCTTCCTTTCTTTCTTTCTTTCTTTCTTTCTTTTTTTTTGGTTTTTCAAGGTAGGTTCTTACTGTAGCTCAGGGTGACCTGGAATTCACTATGTAGTCTCAGGGTGGCCTTCTCATGGAGATCTGCCTACCTTTGCCTCCCAAGTGCTGGAATTAAAGGCGTGTGCCACTATGCCCAGTCAAGGGTGTCATTTCTGCCAATAGCATTCAAGGCTCCTTCCTCCCAGCATCACCTAGTCTGCACAGTGTGGTATCTGATGCCCAACTGTTCTCAAGTATCCTCCAACAATAGAAGGAGCTGCTAAATCCCACACAGCCTGACTTTGCTCTCTCTTCCTAAATTCCTGCTTTGCCCTGATTACAGAAACAGCATGAGGGTTAAGTTTCCTGGAGTTTGGTGTATTCTGCATATAATCACATGAGCCTCACTTAGGCAGAAACTTCCACTTCAGCAAATCTAGCTCTCCTTGAAATTCTGTATGTCTTAAAATACTTCTAATGAATCATATAGATTACTAAAATAGTTCATAAGCTTCTTGATAGTGAATTCATTTCTCTTCCCTTAAAATCCCTTTAATCAATGAAGCATTGATTAAAACATGTGAGATAGTATAGAATACTTTCAAGTAGCTCCTCATGAAAAATTAGGAGAAAGTTAGATGTACAAGTACCTTCTCTGACATTTTTATACCAAGAGTTTAACGAGTATGAAAGGTAGATTTTCATCAAAAATAAAAATCATTGTATATAGTTACACTTTTGAAATATTTGCTTCATTGATTTTTTTCTGTATACCAGAGTCAGAGAAAAAACTTTGTGTTGAAAGTTACAAACATTATTCTATGCAAGTGTGAACCCTATTATGATATAAAATGGGAAGAAAAATAACTATGCGGCTTGGTGATAGACCGCTTATAAGAACGAAGCAGAGCTGGCACTTAGTGACTTCTACATAGCAACAAAAATGTCAAAACCAACCCGTAAGGAGAAGTGAGGAGTAACTGTTAGCACAGTTTTTGCATAAATGCTCTGCACAAATCTTTGTGGCAGTAGGCCCATTTTGTTGGGTAAATCACAAAGGGTAAACATCACTTCAATAATTATGATTCCCACTTGAAAGCTATGTAATGAATGTAATATAAGCAAGTTCAATTCAGCGTCAGGCCCAGCATTTAACACAGTGAATTTGTTTTATTCTACCTTATCTTTTCGCATCAAAAACAGAAGATCTTCAGCAGAGATTACCCTTGCGCCTCGAAGCTGAGAAACTTCAGCAGCTTGCTGTAACTAACAAGAAAGGAAATTTAGGACATTCTCTCTCTCAGTAACATAAATTACACACAATACAGTCAGTGATGTCTCACAAGAAAGAAATACCAAGAGTTAAAAACCTTAGGGAACAATCCAACAATTACATTTCTGCTTTTAAAAGCACAATCCCTGTTTTAAGATACAAAAAAAAATGCAATTAAATTAACATTTGAGTCCACCTGTAATGGATACAATGAACAGAAATCCTTGATTTCTTTCATGCAAAAGAAAAATCATATGCAGCTTTCAGAAATACATTAATGCACCTGAAAATAATTTTATGAAACTTTATCCTTCCTACCCATATGAGCAATGGTTTCACTCAGTATCACCGGTTGAATAAGTATATTATTAATCTGAGCTCCCATGCTGCTATGATGTGAAATAGGCCTATTCAGGACTTTAAAGATCAACAAAAACAGTAGCTGTTTCTAATATCCAAAGGAAAAAAATACTTTTAGTTTTGGCAAGTCCTCAGTGGGTAAAGGATTCAGTCCATAAATCATAATCCTGGACGGCATTAATTTCTTTCCACACTAATTACATGCACACAAAAAGTTAACTGTGTCTGGGATGCACAACACAAAACACAGTGCATGAAAGACTAGATGCCCTGAAATGTTCATCTGGGCCTCTACAGCTACAAAGTGGAGAGTTTTCAGGAATTCAGAAGCCCTAGAAACATCATCTTACTTGAAAATGACCTGGAAAATAAAAGAATGTGAAAAACGATAGTTCTATTTTTTGGCAAAGGCAAACTCGAGTTTCTTATTTTGATTAGCTGGAAGGAACATAAAATACGTCCATCTGAAAAAAATAAAGATGATGGAGCAAACACTACAAAAATGTGCCTGTAACTTCTTCCAAATTTGATCAAACCATGCTGATTGCACCAAACCAAGTCTCTCCAATCTGAACTATTATAGACATATTTACATAGAAAAGCTGATCTCTGTTCTTGTATCACCCTTCTTTGAAAGGAGGAACTCTAACTCATACATGAAAATATCTTTAAAAAGTGACACTGCTATCTTAATTATATGTAATTAAATAGTGTACTTGTATTCAAGAAATTCTGTTTGAATGCTTAAGCAATTTTGCTCAGTAAGCTTCAAACCTTCTCCAAATACACAGACTACAAAATAGACCATAAACTCCCTCTGTGTCAGCTTTACCACCACATTTCCTGGATACTGGTGGTTGGTATATAAACATAATCCTACCTAAATATAGAAATTTAAATTTAACTGGGAACCATTTAAAAAGAAATCTTGGGGTGGGGGCTTAAAAAGATGATATATCTACCCTGAAAGAAACTTAACAAATTTTAGTAGGCATGAACATATTTTTTTATGAAAACTGGAGGACTGTCAGGGCAATGTGTGTATATTTCTTTTTTTCAAATAAAAACATTTCAATCAGAGCTGAAAATACATGCAATCAGTATGAAGAAGAATGTGAGTTACATATCCATTTCTCTGGACACAGAGAACCAAGTAACTTTTAATTTTCCTAAATGAATAATGGTGCCTATCTGAAAACTTTTTAAACACCATATGGATATCAGTAATGCCATTCATGCTAACAAAGGAATGGGAGAAAGGAAATAGGTGTCCCTATGTAGTTTTCCCAATTAGTGGTTTATCCATACTACATGGTCTTTATTCTAGAGCACTCTCTAAAATGTTAGTTTACAAACACGTGAATAAGTAAAAGATTGAAAAGGGATAATAAATATGTAGAAGACCTCAACATTTTACATAGGGTTTTCAAAACCAGTTGTGGTGTTCTTTAGGAAAATTTTATTATTGATTTCTCCAACTGATTTTCAGACTGTCTTAACCATGTGCTTACAACCACCCACCATCATTGCTAGCCTCCCACTTCCCTGGGCTCTGCCTGCTGAGGATGCCCCCTGTCTGCACAGCCCTGTTGTATTCTGAGCTTCATAGGACCTCTCGCAAAGGCTGTTCTCTCTTCTTTAGCAAGAGGGCAGAGGGAGGGAGAGCAATTTGATTAGCTAATGGAAAGAACCCATACAAACACGTGCATGACCCATGGCTTAATTCGAACTTTTTGTCTATGCCTATCAGTGGGAGAAAAACCTATCCTTTTCTACAACACCAACTTAGAAAACAGGGTGGTAATCTGGAAATATGGATTCACAGTGTAGTTAGCTCAAAGTCAGTGTATGCATTGAACATGAAAACAAGCAAACCACTATCAGAAATACTGCAAAATCCTTTAGTATTAAGGACAACAAAGTTGATTCCATAATTTAAGAGTTAATTTGCTCACTAAATTTTTGGGCCTGGAGAGATGGCTTAGCGGTTAAGCGTTTGCCTGTGAAGCCTAAGGAACTTGGTTTGAGGCTTGATTCCCCAAGACCAAAGTAAGCCAGATGCACAAGGTAGCACATGCATTTGAAGTTCAGTTACAGTGGCTGGAGGCCTTGGAGTATCCATTCTCTCTCTCTCTCTATCTGCCTCTTTCTCTCTCTGTCTATCACTCTCAAATAAATAAATAATAAAAAATTTTTAAAAAGAGTTAATTTGTTCACTAAATTTTCAAAAATAAGTAGAGCTCTAATTCTTTACTCACTGTAACTAAATATTTGTAGCAGTAATTAAACTAATATGAAATAACACTGTTATATATTTTTACAGCAGATATTTAATTGTATAAAATATGCAAAAAGTTATACAGGAGAGCAATATTTTAAGCCTAATTGCTGCCTTAATAAGTATTCAGATTTTCTTAGCTATATGGATAAAAATATGTATGGTTGTTTACAACTTAGTAAAATATTTTGCTGAAAGCCAGATTTATTCTGCTACAATAGCAATTCAGTTATAGAATTTCACATTTTTCTGATTAATATATTTATTCTGCAAAGAAAAGGAACTATTATTCTTGTAACAACTATTTAAAAATAAAAACAGCTGGGTGTGGTGGCGCTTGCCTTTAATTCCAGCACTCGGGAGACAGAGGTAGTAGGATAACCATGAGTTTGAGGCTACCTTGAGATTATATAGTGAATTCCAGGTCAGTCTGGGCCAGAGTGAGACCCTACCTCGAAAAACCAAAAACAATCCAATAACAGTAAAAACATACCAAATATTAGCTCTTTATGCTTACATTTTGGATATTTCATGATACCTTATTAGTAGGTTAAGTATTAAAAGGTTCAAGAAGCATGTCACCTCAAATGCATCATCGAATTCTTTCTTTTTTTGAGACAAGATCTGTGTGTAGTCAGAGCTGTCCTAAGACTCACCATGTAGTCCTGGCTGGCCTCAAACTCATGATCCTCCTGCATCAGTTTCCCAAGTGCAGTATTATAGGCATTTCACCACAGCTGGCTCAAATGCTTTCTGTTTGTCCATGGGTGTCTTGTCAATCTCTTCCTGCAGTCAATAGCACTAATATCCAGTTTTTAACTTTATTACTCCTTTAACAACTCCTGTTGAATGTGTTCTTTAATTTACTCAGGCTGTGAAGGTGCCCACTGCTTTCACAGTATTTCTCCAAGTCCAGGCCTTTGCAGACTTGTATACAGCACATTTTAGGCTTCAGTACCCCCAGAGTAATATATGCTAGATTGCTAAAATCATCTTCCTCAAATATAATGTCAATCATTGTTTTGAAGTCAATGATAATTCATTGTTATCCATTATCACGGTGGTTGTGACCACCCACCCAACTGACTCAAATTTTTTAATATGACAAATTTTTTGTCATAGTAATTGGGACACAGTATGTCTGAAACCTAGAGAAACAGTACTCTGGGTGTGTCTATGAAGGCATTTCTGGATGACAATAAGATCTGAATCACGAAGTTAACTAGTAAAGCAGACTGTGCTGTTTTAGAATATTTTCTGTTGCTATACCTGAATACCACGACTTGACTGAGTTATAAACAGAAGCTCATTTGGCTCACAGTTCTGCAGGTTGGGAGTTAATATATGGTATTAGTTGAGTCAGCATTATAATGAAAGACCAAGTGAACATGGGGGGGGAAAGAAGGAGAGAGAGAGAGAGAGAGAATAATCATTTTATTAGGCTTATTAGGGGTTCTCTCTTACCATAAGTACCCCATTCAGACAACTGCAGCATTAATCCATGGATAATCACTCACGATGGCAATTTTTAAGCCAAGTTTTGGAAGGCGCCTTCCAACCACAGCACAGTGTGGATGCGCTGCACTGAACTGGCTGAGGGGCTGAATAGTTCTGATAGATTTCTTATGCCTGTTAAGCCATTAATTTCTACTTTAAGTTAAGAACATCTCTTATCTACTTCCTAGCCCTCGATTCTTTTGTTTTAAAAACTCTTGTGCTGTTCTTTATTGGGGTTTAGAAAGAGTTATGATATAAGCAAATTGTTTAACTGAAAACTCCTTTTTAATCCTGATGTTTCCGGAATGCACTGAACTACTTTTCATTTAGTCTATGTGCTATTTCACTTTGGCTATATAACAAATCTATAAAGGATGTCCAGACAAACAGGAGTGTCATGCGAAGTCACAAAAGCAAACCATCCAGGAATGGCTATTTCTATTTGTCTGCATATTATTTAGAAAAGAGGACAAAATCTTACCATTACACATAACAGTCTACCCATAAAAATTCATACATGGTCAATTTCCAACTTAGTCAATGTTCAATTTAGATTATTTAAACTAATCTTTTTTTTTTTTTTTTTTAAGGTAGGGTCTTGCTCTAGTCCAGGCTGATCTAGAATTCACTATGTACTCTCAAGGTGGCCTCAAACTCGCAGCAATTCTCTTATCTCTGTCTCTCAAGTGCCACCACACCTGGCTAAAATTATTCAAATTAATAATGGCACAAAGTCATGACACATTCAGTAGAAACAGAACTTTTATTTCTTCCCAGGCTTCGAATAGGGGTCCACATTGGGCAGGAGCAATGAGACAGCTCTTCGGCAGCACCCTGACCACTGGGAAAGGAAGGGTACTACACTGTGGACTATGCTGCTAAGCTGGCAGAGGGGGGGGGGGTGCACAGGTTAAGTGTATTAAATGCAATTTCAACTTACAGCGTGTTTTCACCTGGTAAGTTTTATCAGGAGATAAGCCCTTCTAAAGTTGGAAAACATCTGTTCTTGTCTTACAGAATATTTTCATTGGTAGCCTAGGAACAGTTTCCCCCTCTCCCCAATGAAAAAGAAAGAAAAGAAAGTATAGAAGAAAGATTGCCTAAAAACATCCAAATCAGTGGCTCATGTAGTCGCAGCCTAGGCATTGAGAACTAAAGTGTTTGAAAAGGAATGCATTTATAACTAAATTAAGTCACCATTCAGTATACTATAAATAAAATATATTTGACTTAATAGTTTCCAATCATATGATCTCCCATTCATTGTTGGTGACTAATCTACTGTCTTGAAGCATAAATATATATATTATATACATATAATATATATTTATTGATAAAGAATGGATATAATTTTTGCGAATTTTATTTTTATTCTTCCTTTCAGAATAGTAAGTCAAACACAGTTAAGTCAAAAATTTAAGAATATGATAAACTTATAATAAGTTATATAAGTTATCAGTACCTCAGGACTAGAATATTTCATATATTGGCATGGATCTGTATATACACACATACATATATATTAAAGGAATTGCCAAACCACAATCAAGATGGGTCAACAAAGCTTTGAAAATGTCCAACAGGGCTTGAGAGATGGCAAAGGGGTTAAGGCACTCATATGCCAAACCCAAGGACCCAGGGTTAATTCCCCAAAACCCACATAAGCCAGATGCACAAGGTGGTACATGCATGTGGAGTTCATTTGCAGTGGATAGAGGCCCTGGAACACCCATTCTCTCTCTCTCTTTCTCTCTCTCTCTCTCTCTCTCTCACACACACACACACCTGCCTCTTTCCCTCATAAATAAATAAATACAAAACAAAAAAGTCCAATAAACAGTAACTATGTATTTATTATGTAAAGACAGCAGCCTTGACATGGAACTAATTCTTCTGGTTACTTGTATTTAAATGTGAAATTGGGAGACTGCATAATAACTATTTGACCATTCTATTGCAAGTCTATTTTTTAAATAAGGTATTTGTAAGCAACTCCCAAATGTGAATACATCCATGTTTTAAAAGCCAATACAGTTTAGGAAATTTTCAAAGTTGAAAGTAATAATCTAGGTTCTAGTTTCAATAACAGATGATAGTATACTTATGTTAAAACTTAAATATTGGGCTAGAGGGATTGCTTAGTAGTTGAGGCATTTGCCTGTAAAAACCAAAGGACCTAGGTTTAATTCCCCAGGATCCACATTAGCCTGAGGTAGCACATGGGTCTGGAGTTCATTTGCAGTAGCTGAATTCAGGCCCTGGCCCACCTGTTCTCATTCTCCCTCCCTCCCTCCCTCCTTTTTTCTCTCTGTAAAATAAATATAAAATATAAAAAACTTAAATATTATACTTTATTAAGCTATAGTACAGGTTAAATAGTATAATGATAACTAATTATAGTTAGCTTAAAAGTTTTAACTTTTACTATTAGCTATTGAAAGTAGAATAGTTTATTTAACTATTTAAAATACAATTAAGCTGTAGAGAGTAGGGATCCTACTTTGAATTTTTATAGCATAATTTATATCTATCATCTGGCTATGCAATAATTAGAAAATGACTTTTTTTAAAACCCAGTGACTTAATTTACAGCCTTTAAGGTTTTATAAATAAAATCTGGGAGACCTACAGAATGGTGCTTTTGCTTCATCATTAATGCTCTTAACCTATGGATTCTGTCTATCTGCACAGCTCCTCCATATTTTCTTCCACCTGTATTTCTAAAATCTTATCCACTGAAACATGTGGCTACTTCTTGTTGCACCAAGAGTTCAAAAGTATAACAGATCAAAAAAATGAACTGCTTTTTCAGAACTTTTCCTAATTTTTCACAAGCTAACCTAATTACCTTTCACCCTAGAATGTTCAGAAATAAATGCAGGTCTGTACTTGCTGGTTAGATCAAGGCACTAAAAGTGCTGATCACAAGCAAAACAATGCAATAACCAGACTTACCAAATGCAAAGAAAAGACAATGTAAAGAATGGTGCTGTTGAGTGGGAAAGTGATTTCTAACATTATTCCTGTTACTTCTGACTTCTTTTGGGGTGGGGGAAAATTCTACTTTGTAATTTTGACTTCTCACTGAGAAAATACAAGAAGAAAGTGCCAAGCTTAGACTTTTGGAAGGGTAGCTTCTGAGGCAGAGGGTAAGCACTGATTTCAGGCAGAGGTCAGAAGTGTACCGGTCCTCCACATGGATGTGGCCTCCTTTTCAGCTCAACACTGCTGGGTGTTCCAGGGCCAGTGATCACCCTGCATCTCATGACCTTATTCAGCGGTTACATCCATGCTACTGTGCTACAAAAGTTCATGTAAGAAGCACTTAGTTAAGGAGCTTCAAAGACCATTCCTTCTAAGCAAGTTTCCAAAAACCATCTACTAGATGTCTCTTCTTTGGAATGCTTCTGTTGTAATGTTTTTAAATACCTAAGGTTTGATGTTCGAGAGAGGTAATGTAAACCACACATAGCAAGCCCCAAATGAGTGTCATCTACACTTATTTAGAAAAGAAAAATTAGATTCTGGGATAGTTATAAAAGTTTGTAAGTATTCACAAGACAAAAAAGCCATCATTGAACTATTTTAAGCATCATTTACTTTACCATAAAGTTAGTGCGTAAATAATTCATGTGAATAAATATAAAATATATTTGAACATTTGAGTTTTTATCCTTATATATGTATGCATACATACTATGTATCATATACAAAATATCAAGTAGACCCCACTTAAACTTAAAGGGGAAAATTATGCTGGCTTCTTTTGATAAAAAAATGAATTTTCCTTCCAGTAATTTCTCAGGTGGCATGATCTCAGTAAGAAATAGCGTACATACTTAGTAAGCATGCCACTTTGTAGCTCAAGTCAGAAAGAGAAAAGATGATTTTGTTGATCTTCAAGTCCCACAAATAGCAACTAAAGAAAGGAAAATGCCAAAGCGTCAAAGAATGTTCCTGCTTTTATTTCTTAATTTTAGTTATTTTTGCAGGGTATTATTTACTTTTGGTGTATAATTAAGTGCTTGCATCAATGAGAGAGAAAAAAGAAAAATTATAAATGTAGTCATACAATTTGATGAGATGCATATTGGAGTCAACTGTCATGGTGAAATTAACTGAGTCATGTAAGTGAAAATAACATCCAATCCACTTAGCTATATAAATATACAAGGAAGTGTGAGGGCTCTTATTGAGCATTAATAACTTATCATAATATTTACTATGGTAGACAAATTAGCAGGTGCTACACAATTATTATTCTACCCAATAGTTCCAGATAAATTTGAAAGCCAAAGACAGTTGCAAAATGGGGTTATAGCACTGTAATTCCTACTGCACAAAAGTGTTTGTCCTCTATTTCTCATCTGTTCTCTGCTTTTATCGTATGTTGAATAGAGATAATTTGCATATACTTCCCCCTCAGTCTGTTACAGAGCTAGCTCTTAATCAAATTTTGTATGCAAACACTGCTTACATAGGAAAAGTAATATATGTTGTATACAGTATTTATCAAATTACATGTCGTGTATGTAAAGCTAAATGAAAAGTCAGGTTTCCTATGACCAGATGTCAGTCAGGGCTTTATTTCACCATCAGGTTGTTCAGAGAAGCTCAAGACGATGAAAACGTTTAGGTCGTATTACACTCAGATCATTGCTGAGATCAAAGGGAATAATGTGTAGGAAAAGAAAACCATACAAGCATAAGATATTGCTTAGAAATGGTTGATTCTTAGTTAGAAGAGAAGTAGGAATGTAATATATATGTGTACAGAAAGAGAGACAGAGAAGAAAAGAGAGACTACTGATTATTTGGTAGCCTGTGAAAATATTTAGCTCTATTTAACTAAAACCAAAATTGGGTTACTGTTACGAGATTCATTCAAATCAGGACATAAAGACATAATTATCCAACAATACATAGTCACATTCTGACACAATAAACCCCCTGAGAAGATAGGAACCCTCAGCCTTCAAAGATAGATATCCCCATTCCTTTGAAGTCTTCTCTGATTCAAGCACAAACCTAACCACTTCCTTTCCATGGCGCTATCTGAGAGCCTTCTACAACTTCTGCCAGCTCTCCACTACCTTTCTCCTTGGTGAAGATCTCTTTACCAGAAGAAGGCTTCTCTTCCAGGATGAAAGCCTCCATCACCATGTGTAACAATAAAAATTTTATTTTATCAATTTGGAAAATGCAAATTAAGACCAATGGCTGCATGGCAAATGTGGAGTCAGGCACAGGGTACAAAGCAGTGGGGCTGAAGACAGCAGCATCCTATATGGTGTGTGTGGAGGGCTGTGTCAGATGACGCACACAGGCTGTACTCACTCAGTGAAGGACTGCCTGTTTGCTTTCAGGGATGTTTAAAAGAATAAACAAGGAAAAAAATTGTAGAAAGAACTAAAATATAATAGCGACCCAGCATTTTGCTATTTTATTTCCTTCTCTAGATTATTAAAGCAGTGATAAGACAGAAGGTCAGTGTTAAATACAGCATTGCGGGTGAGGCTGAAACCAAAGAGGTAAATAAGAGAATGAGAGGTTTATTACATTTACTTGAACACTGCTTCCGGTTTGTTCATTCAATATATAGTTATTGAGCACCTAGATTATGCCAATCATGGAGAGGGAAATTGACATTATGCTAATCAGAAGCAAAACACAGAAAGAAGCAAGCAAGCAAACAAACAAATAAATAAGGGGAAAAAGCAAACAAATGAAAACACAGTCCCTATTTTTAACAGAGATTATGAGATTAAATTCATGGATTATTTTTAGTTAAGATATGCAATAAATAACAGCAAATATTATGACTATTACTAAAACTCTCATTTTAAAATAGGCTAGTTCAACAACTTACACTAACAATGAAAGAATCACCAGGCAGGTGTTACACACTATGTTGAATTGTGCACTAAGCTAACTCCTTTGCAGAAGTTAAGGAGGCAGGCTTCATTAAAGTGAATGATTTTACATCTCAAAGACATTGCTACAGATTATGTAAAAAGAAATTATCTCTACTCATCTGGAGTTAATGCTGTGATACTAGCATGATGAATTTCTAGCCAAAAGGCAAACCAGATTGTGTCTCCTAGTCTTTAATCAAGATTTGGAGAAAACCTTAGCTTTGATCTGGCTGGATCCCAACTAGTATATATGTAATCTAGGGCATCTTTGGAGCTGACCCCATAAGGGATTATTTTCACTTATTTTCTCTCTCTCTTTTTCCCTTTCTGTCTGTCAGATTCTTAGTGAACTAGATAGCGTAGTGGATAATTGGAGAACAGTTGAAAAATCTTTGAGGAAGGATTAGGAAAATCTCTGTGGGAAGTACATTGCTTCTTCGCCCTGCCCTACTATAATCCCTCTCCCCCAAGGCCTAACAACCATGGGGAATTTAGGCTTAGAGGGAAGCAGTAGTCAACTGAACCAGTACACTTACTGAATCTGTAAGAGAGGGAGTCACCCTATCATGAACCTGGTATCCATCACTCTCAGATCTCCTGATAGTGCCTCGTACTGGTCAAAGTCAATCAGAAGGCAGAGGGCAAGAGAGACCTTGTGATATGAATGAACCTCCTAGGATGAAAACAAGAGTGATAAGAGGATGGAGGGAACAAACAGAAGACAGATAGAATCACATGAGTCTTCAGACTTACCAAGGATAATCTCATCATGGTCACTTTCTTCCCCAAAGGCTTAAAGTAGAATGTTTTCTGTCTCATTTTTAACATATTTCAGTTCAGACAAATTAAAAATAGAAATGGGTGGGAAGTGTACACTACCAAATAAACAATGTGGCCCAGGGATGAAAACAGTAATTCCAGATTCCAAGAGTAATTGCAGAAGGGGTTGTACCAATAACAAGAATAACAAGAATAAACTGGGATTTGATAGGTAGTACACTATAGATGCGTGCCATAGTTTACATAGTTTATAAGATAGTTCTTCTAATCCTTGCAAAAACTTAACAGGTTATATGACACTCATACTTTACAGATTTCTTATAGATGATTAAACATTTGACACATAAAAACAGTAGCATAGGACATTAAAATAACAAGAGTGATATAACAGATATTCTTATATCCACTGTATTGCACAGCTACTAGAAAGCTACTTTTGTAATATCATTTCTTCATGCAAACTAATATTTAGCTATGTAAAACCAGTAGTTTGATCAGTCAACATTCAGTATATTGCAGGACTTAGACAAAATTATCTATGTGGCCTTTATGGAGTCTTAAAAACTCTTTGAGGCTGGGCGTGGTGGTGCACGCCTTTAATCCCAGCATTTGGGAGGCAAAGGTAGGAGGATCACCATGAGTTAGAGGCCACCCTGAGATTATATAGCGAATTCCAGGTCAGCCTGGGCTACAGTGAGACCCTACCTTGAAAAACCAAAAAATGAACCCCCCCCAAAATTAAAAAAAAAACTCTTTGATAAATTCCCACAAATATTCCTATTAAGACATGTTTTGTTTTGAGAAGTAGGGGATGAGTAAAGTGTTAACATACTGTTAAAACTTTAATGAAATTCATTTTTTTCCAGTGGATTACAGATCTGACAGTTTGAATGACTTTGTGCTGGGTAATTAATGTCTCTTACCTTAAAATTCCCCCTTTTAAAAGAAGCACAATTATACCTGCATTTATAATAAATAGCAGATGCAAAGTATATCAAATAAATTCTGCTATCAGACCCTCAAGAAATATACATTCCTATTGTAAGCTCATCATTTTCTGTCTAATATGTTATGGAAGAGCTGAGATGAACGTGGCTAGAAGACCATCTTTACCATCTTATTAAGTCAAAGTGGAGGTAAGTGGTGTAATTTTCACTAACTAATTTGTTTCAAGTGACATTTTTATAATGTATATATAAATATATACATATAATATACATATACAAATAAATGTATATATATTTATATATCTCTATACACATAATGTGTCCCTTATCTCTATCAATATTCATGTTATATATCTGTTTGATTAATGTATTATCTCAGTCATAGATATGAACTAGAAAAGAAAAAAGAACTACCCCAAATTGTTTTTACTTTCTAAAAATGCCAATTTGTAGGTAAAGGTAAATATTTACTATGGAATTACAAATAGCCATGAGTAGAAAACTGTATCATATCTGTTTTTCTAAAGCTCATAAACTCATCATATAGTATGTAAACCATTAATCAGGAAAACTAATGGAAAAATCCATCTCTCATTACTAGTCAGAGAGGATTTTCTATGGAGATGTCAGTAAACTTTAAGGGGACATAAAATTCATCAAAGCACAAAATCAGAGGCTATTGAGAGATCACAACTAAATGAGACATCTATCATGTCATCAAGGCTCAGGAACATTCCTAGAAAGAGAGACAGAAGGAATTTTAGAGCTTCAAGGTGGAAAGGAGTACTTTGGGGCACTATCCAGATGAGACTGTTTTTATTTTTAAGTCACTTTTTACACAGTAATCAGAAAAGATAAAGACCGTCACAATTTAATTAATTTCTACTTGTTGTACCTAGAAATATCAATGGTATTGGTTGAGAATGACACCCAAGTATGAAATTATGTCTGAATATGTAAGAATCTGTGGTTTTAACTTTCTATGAGGAATCAGTATTTTCTGCAGTTGATTTTTGTGATATAAGGAGAATATTTTCAACAAAAACAAGATAAATGAATATAAGTGTATAAAAGGGATACACATGTAATTTGAAGAGAAGCATGATCTAAAAAAATTAGAGTTTATTTCTCTTAGTATAAAAATTAAAATTTTTTTTGATAAAAGCCAAGTTGTCAATTTGTTAAACTATGCTTTTCTTGGTGTATACATTTCATGGCACTGATTTAAAATAATCAAATAGCTATTAAAATATTAGTATTATTTTCAAAGTATCATTTAATCTGACTTAGATTTAGCGCTCAGATATTTTCAGGGAAAAACCATGCTTCTGTTTTCTAAAGTGTATTTTTAAAATGACATTCATTTTCCAAGGAAACTATTTGAAACCCTTTGGCACAGAGAAAACTTTTAGAATGGTACAGAAAAAAATAAATAGGTCCACTGAACATAATTGCCTCTTTATTGTTTCTGAAAAGTTGAGATAATATCTATTATTTAATAGCAATGGATCAAGAAATAGGAAGAAAAGATACATGTAAGTCATAGCACTTCTAAATGAATCAATGATTCTACTTCCTTTGGGAAGAAAAGTGTCGGAGTATGTGGATGGGCAAAGTCCAAACGTTTCAAGTTTACTTTACAAAGACATGAAAAGTTCCAAACAGAAAGGAACGAAAGAGCAGGAGGTTAAATTTAAATGAATATACTAACTAAAGACAATTATAATATGATACACAGTAAAACAATTTTATTAGGCAAGCAGGATTTATATTTCGCCATACATGATCAAAGATATTCTGAATGTAATTTATAGAAATAAAAATTATAAACTTATTTTTTTTTTTTTAAACTGGCAGTTGGTCTGACTCTTAGAGAACAAGAGGATGCATGGTGATCACACTCAGTCACTGGATCAGCCCTTAGATGCATGGTGATCACTCTTGGTCACTGGGTCAGCCCTTAGATGAATGATGACCAGACTCGGTCACTGGTTCAGTCTTTAGATGAATAGTGATCAGACTTGGTCACTGGGTCAGCCTTTAGATGAATAGTGATCAGACTTGGTCACTGGGTCAGCCCTCAGATGAATAGTGATCAGACTTGGTCACTGGGTCAGCCCTTAGATGCTCATAGCAGCTACATGGGCAACTGCATGGACTTAGCTCTGCAGGTGTAGTATGACATCTCCCATGAGCAATATATAAATAAAGAAAGAAACAAGACTGTGCTCTAGTATAACTCACTTTACAAACACAAAAAGCAAAGCATGGTGCATGGTCCATGGATTCCTGACCCTATGTCTGCTCTAAGAGATGAAAAAGTATCAGAAAAATGACATCCTATAAAAAGAGAAACAAAAATATTCTAAAGTGAGCATGAACATAGTCCAACTACCCAGTGTACATGTGTATATGCAGGTATCTTTTCAGAAATTCATATACACCAAGATAAAAATGGTCAGAACACAATCACTTTCAATTGGCTCTTCTTGGACACATCAGTGGTACAGCTGGCTAGGTAAGTAGCTCAGTTCACTTTCAAAGAAGTAATCTGCAGGACCTCGTCACACATTAACACATTAGAAAAGACAAACGAATGTAGCATAATAAAATAAAACAAGTCATAAAAACACAAAACTCATCATTAGTTCTATTAACTTTTTGGAAGAATTGATGTGTAACTATTGTTAAATCAGCATCTAGAACTTTTGACATTTGCAAATCATATACTTAGAAAGTATTATTTATTTCTAATGTTTTATACTTAAAAATCCCATTTTTCCTCAAGTTTTATCCTTTACAACAGATTAGATGCTCTTCAAAAGCAAACATACTCTGTCAAATAGAAATTTAGACTCTTGAGCACTACACTAAATATTGTGTTTCTGTTAGATTTTCATTAACTATCAAATGTCAAGTCAGGTTAAGTTAAGGCATTTGCCTGCAAAGCCAAAGGACTCAGGTTCAATTCCCCAGGACCCACATAAAGCCAAATACACAAGGTGGCACATGTGTCTGGAGTTTGCTTGCAGTAGCTGGAGGCCCTAGCGCACCCATTCTCTTTCTCTCTCAAATAAATAAATAAAAATATTTTTAAAAGTTTTAAAATCAAATGATGAGTAAGAAGTCACTGATTACTAAAATCCTACTAATTTACCGAAGTCCCAACAAATTCCACAGAGATACATATGAACTTAAGTAAATATATAGTTTATTAAATATGTTGACAACAATCAGGAAATCAAAACTACAGACCCATGATATTTCAGAAATTAAAAAAAAATATTCATTTACTTATTGGGAGGGAGCAGAGAGAATGGGCATGCCAGGACCTCCAGCTACTACAAACGAAATCCAGATGCATGCACCACCTTGTGCATCTGGTTTATGTGGGTAGTGGGGAATCTAACCTGGGTCCTTAGGCTTCTCAGGCAGGCGTCTTAACTGCTAAGCCCTATCTCCAACCCTGTGCCTGATTTTTTGTTGTTGTTGCTGTTTTCTTTTTGGAGGTAGGGTCTCACTCTACACCAGGCTGACCTGGAATTCACTGTATAGTCTCAGGTTGGCCTCAAATTCACAGCAATCCTCCCATCTCTGCCTCCCAAGTGCTGGGATTAAAGGCATGTGCCACCATACCTGGCATGAAAAATTTAACTCCTTATATTTAAGGTAGCTATCTTTCCTTTCTTCTTGACAGATCTTCCTCTCCCTTACCTTTGTAGACAAGGGCTAAGGTCTGGATCTGGGAATGTAGCTCAGTGGGTACACTGCTTGCCTAACATGTATTGATGCCCTGGGATCCCCAGTGCTGCATAAACTGGGTGTAGTGGTGTACACCTATAATCCCACATTTGCAATGTAGAGGCAGGAGGATCAGGAATTCAAAGTCAGCTTGGGCAACATGAGACCTTGTTTCAAAAAAAAAAAAAAAAAAAATAGGTCTCAGACTCATTGTATGTAATCTATTTCTTCCATTTCAAGATTGTAGCTCTTTAAGCAGATCACACCCAAGCACAAGTGGCTACTTTGTGCCTTGACTAAAGAGAGTCCTGGATTTCTATTTATTTCATTTATTTATTTGATAAATATGTATTGGGAACCTACTGTATAGTAGGCACTGTGCTGGGAGACAGGGTACAACTGTGAAAAGAACAGCCACAGTCTCTGCCCTCAATAAGTTTCCTTGTGACTGGGACTAAATCAATTAAGACATGATACATATAATGATGTCATATATATACATATAAAATACATATAAATACATACAATGATGTCAGGATCAGTTCATTGATGGAGAACCCAGCAGTCCTCAAGGGCAAGGCATGTGGTAGAGATAAGCTCCCAGGAAGACAGAGGACAGAATGTGAGCAAGGACCCCACACCAGATTGTGAGGAACAGAAAGGACAGTGGTTAAAGAGAGGTGAAATCGAACACCGTGGGCAGAGGAAAGACAGTGGCCATTTCATGGACTTTGCTTGTCATCATTTCTAAAAACTTCACCATTAATCACAAGTACATGGTAACTGTGCAAATAAAAAAATGCTTATAAATTGGAAGTTTCCAAGGAAAACAAGTAGAAAATGTAAGAAGAAGGCAAGACCTTTTAGTTTACTTTTTAATATATTCTATTAATTTATCTTACTTGAGAGAGAGAGAGAAAGAGAGAATATGGGTGTGGCAGGGCCTCCAGCCACTGCAAATGAACTCCAACTGCATGCGCCACTTTGTGCATCTGGCTTAAGTGGGCACTGGGTCCTTAAGCTTCACAGGCAAGTGCTTGAACCACTAAGCCATATCTCCAGCCCATTATTCACTTTTTTGGATGCAAACATTTCTCCTTGGTAGTCAACAGTGAGAAGAACAGGTAAAATTCAAAGTCTCCCACCAACAGGACACCTGCACACCCTCCACACTCAGTCAGGGTATCTTTCTGGGCTCCCATTCCCTTAGCTGAAATCTAGGAGGATACTTCTTTCTCTTCAGGGATGGGAGAGGATGACACACTTCCCTGCAGGGCAGGGCAGGGCAGTGTGCAGCCTGCACAGCATGGTGGTTTGAGATGAACAATGAGTGTGTGTGCTGCACATCTTCCAGTCATGTTAATGTTATTAGGGAAAAAGAACTTGAAACATTTCCTTGTGAAAAGTGTACACATAGAGATGACACTGCAAAAGCTGAATTAAATTTTATTATTGAACAAAAATGCCTCAAGACCTCATTGTACTTGCTTAAGAATCCATTCAGCCTTAATCTCACCTCATGGTGATCTATATTCCTCTGCAAAGTACATGGTGAGTAGTGTGGTATGGCTGGCGATACTCCAAGAACAGAACTGAAACTAGTGTTAGGGAAAACTAGCTGTTGGGGTTGAGTACAGTAGCTATTGCACACCTATTATTCTTTTTTTGTTTGTTTGTTTTTCAAGGTAGGGTTTCGCTCTAGCCCAGGCAGACCTGGAATTCACTATGTAGTCTCAAGGTGGTCTTGATTCTCCTACTTCTACCTCCCAAGTGCTGGGATTAATTGCATGTGCCACCTTGCCCAGCTATTATTTTTATTAAGGAATCATCATTTTCTCAACATTTTGTACAAAGATTGACTTTTCAAAATGCCACCATACCATAAATATATCTTTCAAGCATTATGGTATACTGTTCTGTCAACCCATATAAAAAAGGAGCCATCCTGCATCACAAGGTTATGTGGATTATTCCATAAAGTATAGTTTCAGGTGAGCCTTATATCTTAAAAACAAACAGTCCTATAAACTGAGGCATATTACAAAGAGAGTATACAATCTTTATCTCAACACATACTTACTCTGTTGTGTTCTTTCTGAAAGTGATAAAATCATACATAGAAAGAGAAAAAGTTGTTTTATTGTTCTTAATTTTTTTTAAATTTTTATTTGGAGAGAGACAGAGACAGAGACAGAGAGAGAGAGAGAGAGAGAGAGAGAGAGACAGATAGAGATGGGCGCGCCAGCAGTGTCTCAGCTGCTGTGAACGAAATCCAGATGCGTGCGCCGCCTTGTGGTCAAGTGCGGCATTGTGCCCTTGCATCACTTTGCATCTGGCTAAACGTGGGACCTGGAGATTGGAACCGCTGGAGATTGGAACCAGCATTCTTAGGCTTAGGAGGCAGGCGCCTTAACCCCTAAGCCATCTCTCCAGCCCTGTTCTTAATTCTTTTAAAAATATTTTTTCTTTATTTAAAAGAAAAGGAAAGGAAGAGAGAATGAATGAATGTATGTATGAATGTGGGTATGCCAGAGCCTCTAGTCACTGCAAACAAACTCTAGATGCATGCAACACTTTGTGTATCTTTTTACATGGATACTGGGGAATCAACTCCCAGGTCAACAGGCATTACAGGCAAATGCCTTAACTGCTAAGCTATTTCTCTAACCCTGTTTCTAGTATTTTAACACAGCCTTCATCTTCAGGCAAAATGCATACGGGAAACAATAATTTACCTTACATGTAACCTCAAAATATTTCTTTATTCTATATACAGGACATTATACTAGACACTATTTTGAATTAGAAATAAGACAAGAATGATGTGGGTGAGAGGACAACATATAAAAGTCCTAAGATGTTTAAAGCATATCCCAGTGTGGGCGAGCATCCACACATAGAGGACAGATAGAAAAAAATAAGAAACTTAAAATATTATAGCCATATAGGATAGGTGTTTGATAAAAATCAGAGTAATCAAGTTTTCACTAATTTCAAATTTGTAATTGAGACAGATAGACACTGAAATTCAGGTTTTACTCATCATGAAGAAAATTCACTATATGCAATGAAGCTATGAACAATTCAGGACTTTCATGAACCTTCTAAAATCTAAGAAATTCAGAAATATGTAACTCATAAGAAGTATGCAACTTTAAAAACTGATATATTTTTCCTTTTTTTGTTTTTTTGTTTTATTGAGGTAGGGTTTTACTCTCTTGCCCAAGCTGATCTGGAATGCACTATGTAGTCTCAGGGTGGCCTTGAACTCACAACAATCCTCCTACCTCTACCTCCCAAGTGCTGGGATTAAAAGTGTGTACCACCACACCTGGCTATATTTTCCTGTATTTTTATTTGCAATGGCGTGAGCTGAAATGATTTCATGCATGTAACTAAAGTGACAATAGTAGTAAAACTCAGGTAGTAACAGAGGTAGAGTTAGTGTAAATTAACCTTGTTCAGCCACCTCTGCATCCTCTGAACCTCCTGTTCCTGCCACTATGGACTTTCCCCAGCTATGGGCAGAGAGCTTTCCACAAAAGCCCAGGGCTATGCCTTGGACTCTATTGTCTCATAATCTTCCCAAGTTTGTCAACCTAACCCAACCTCAATTCTTTTTGTTCTGAGTGCATATATGCATGTTTATATGCATGTGTGTGTATTTGTATGTGCACATGCATGTGGAGCGTGTGGAGTCCAGGTCAATGTTGGACATCTTCTACAATAGCTCTCTAGCTCTCCACCTTACTGTTTTTTTTTTTTTGTTGTTTGTTTGTTTGTTTTTTGGACTTAGGGTCTCACTCTAGCCCAGGCTGACCTGGAATTCACTATGTAGTCTCAGGTTGGCCATGAACTCATAGTGATCCTCCTACCTCTGCCTCCTGAGTGCAGGGATTAAAGGCATGCGCCACCACGTCCAGCTCTCCACCTTACTTTTGAGACAGGGTTTGGCTCTGCTTGCAGTGCAGGGATTATAGGTATATACCACAGGGCCCAGCTTTTAGGTGGGTTCTGAGGATTGGAAGTCAGGTCTCTTATGCTTGGGCGGTAAGCACTTTACCTATCTCCAGACCCCAATCAAACCTTTAAAACTCAGTGCAGGCTTCCTAGCTTTTGTGAAATCTTTCCTAATTGCAAGTTCTCAGAATGCCTACTTTTTCTTTTCTTTTTTGTTTTGTTTTTTCTTTTGTGATTTTCCTGCCTTAGGCTCCCAAATGATGAGACTATACATTAAAGGTGGGTTTTTACTCCATTTCCACCACTTACTTGCCAGATAACACCAAGTCAGGACTCATATGTTACCCTCTTATATATTCACCATCTAACACCGGGGCTGACGGTATATCAGCGAATAAACGAGTCAATGTCCAGGCACTGGACTAGGAATTTGAACAAATGCCTGGCCCAACAACAACATTTTACTGTTAAGGAATGTGTCAGAGATTGATAAACCCTTGATCAAGGACTCAGTGAGTCCTTTTCTAGGGTCCCCACCCCCCAAAAAACCCAAAACTGGTCTGCTGGGTTTTGGGGCACTAACATTGTACTACAACAGAAAGTAGCAACTTAAGACTCAAGTTCTTTGGTCTTCAGTCCTCGGATAGAATCTCTTGAAGTTCAAAAACAGAACCACTGTTCTCTGGCCAAATACAGGCTCATTTTTAAAGCATGCAAACTGGGGTTTCAGTTGAAAAAATAAATTATAATTTTACTAATTCAAATGGACACTGATGGGCTTCTCAAGACTTTTATAATCATATAAACATAGCTTGATTACTCTGAGACAGTTCTCAATTTCACATTTTGGATTACTTCATGGGAGGAACAATGACTGAGTAGACTGCCAGCTGCACCTCCATGCACTACACCAGTGAAAAGAAACCTCATTATTATTCATGGAAGGAATGGCATCTGAGAAAACACTTTAGCAATGTCATAAGTAAATTATTAATCCATGCCATAAAGCAGACTATGGACACTGTCATACTGTAAACCATAGAATTTGAAAAAACCAGCTGGCAGACCACCCAGAGAATCCTGGGAGACCATCCATGGTCTGTGGGGACCACACTTTGGGAATCACATTTATAAGAAATGAAACTGCTTCCACCACAGTAACTCAGGAAATTGATCTTTAAGCTGGGGGAACACACTGCCTTTATGCCAAAAATATCAAATTATTAATACCTCCAAATTCTTCCAAGACATAGTCATAACCCCCGATTACCTTGTTCACAGGAGGGAGTCATGTAGCTACCCTTGATAAGGCATAAGTGTACACGTGAGCATCTGATATTTTCATATAAACAGTGGAACTACCAGCTGTTCTGAAATAGAGCTTTTTGTTTTCTTTTGTATTTTTACCTTCAAATGAATTTGCTCGAACAGTTCTAATGTCAGTATGTAAAAATAAATAAATAAACAAAGGCAAGTCAATGTGATTTCTATGGATCTGTCTTGAATGGCTCTATCTGGTGTTTATGGCTCTGTCATCACTGAGAGCACACTGCAACTGCTTTCCAGTTAATGCGTGAGCCTGAGAAGATAGCGGTCTGGAGAGTCACAGAGAGTAGTGGAAACCCAGATAGTTATTGGATGCTAGCTATATGTCAGGAAAATAAACATGTAACAATGGTGAGAAAAAACTTCAAAACAAAGGAACAATGGAAGGGGACAAGCCTTCCATAATAATCTAGATTATTAACTGTACCAAGCAAGCACATAAGTAGTCAGAGCAGCACAACTAAACAGAACACTCAGAAGTGAAACCATATATGTTTGGAGAGTCAGTGGATGATGTTTCAAATTGGCATTTCAAATCACTTAAGTGAAAAGAGGAGCTTATTAAGTTCTACTTAATAAGCATCAAGATGCTCAACAGATACAATAGAGCACTAGAATCTTCCAAAGTGCAACGGAGAGCAACTGAGGAAATACCTATAGCAGCAGAATGTAGTGCTACGCAGCTGTGAAGAGCTAAAGAGCAACACCTATGTGAACAGATCTGGAGGTGCTTTCAGGATGTACTGTGAAGAGCTAAAAGAGCAACACCTATGTGAACAGATCTGGAGGTGCTTTCAGGATGTATTGTAAAGAGGTGAATGAGCAACACCTGTGTGAAGAGACCTGGAGGTACCTTCAGGATGTACTGTGAAGAGGTGAATGAGCAACACCTGTGTGAAGAGACCTGGAGGTACTTTCAGGATGTACTGTGAAGAGGTGAATGATGAACACCTGTGTGAAGAGACCTGGAGGTGCTTTCAGGATGTACTGTGAAGAGGTGAATGAGCAACACCTGTGTGAAGAGACCTGGAGGTGCTTTCAGGATGTACTGTGAAGAGGTGAATGAGCAACACCTGTGTGAAGAGACCTGGAGGTGCTTTCAGGATGTGCCTTCAGGATGTGAAGAGGTGAATGAGCAAAACCTGTGTGAACAGACCTGGAGGTGCCTTCAGGATGTATTGTGAAGAGGTGAATGAGTAACACCTGTGTGAAGAGATGTGGAGGTGCTTTCAGGATGTACTGTGAAGAGGTGAATGAGCAACACCTGTGTGAAGAGACCTGGAGGTGCCCTCAGGATGTACTGTGAAGAGGTGAATGAGCAACACCTGTGTGAAGAGACCTGGAGGTGCTTTCAGTATGTTCTGTGAAGAGGTGAATGAGGAACACCTGTGTGAAGAGACCTGGAGGTGCTTTCAGGATGTCCTGTGAAGAGGTGAATGAGCAACACCTGTGTGAAGAGACCTGGAGGTGCTTTCAGGATGTACTGTGAAGAGGTGAATGAGCAACACCTGTGTGAAGAGACCTGGAGGTGCCTTCAGGATGTACTGTGAAGAGGTGAATGAGCAACACCTGTGTGAAGAGACCTGGAGGTGCTTTCAGGATGTACTGTGAAGAGGTGAATGAGCAACACCTGTGTGAAGAGACCTGGAGGTGCTTTCAGGATGTATTGTGAAGAGGTGAATGAGCAAAACCTGTGTGAACAGACCTGGAGGTGCCTTCAGGATGTATTGTGAAGAGGTGAATGAGTAACACCTGTGTGAAGAGATGTGGAGGTGCTTTCAGGATGTACTGTGAAGAGGTGAATGAGCAACACCTGTGTGAAGAGACCTGGAGGTGCCCTCAGGATGTACTGTGAAGAGGTGAATGAGCAACACCTGTGTGAAGAGACCTGGAGGTGCTTTCAGTATGTTCTGTGAAGAGGTGAATGAGGAACACCTGTGTGAAGAGACCTGGAGGTGCTTTCAGGATGTCCTGTGAAGAGGTGAATGAGCAACACCTGTGTGAAGAGACCTGGAGGTGCTTTCAGGATGTACTGTGAAGAGGTGAATGAGCAACACCTGTGTGAACAGACCTGGAGGTGCCCTCAGGATGTACTGTGAAGAGGTGAATGAGCAACACCTGTGTGAAGAGACCTGGAGGTACCTTCAGGATGTACTGTGAAGAGGTGAATGAGCAACACCTGTGTGAAGAGACCTGGAGGTGCTTTCAGGATGTCCTGTGAAGAGGTGAATGAGCAACACCTGTGTGAAGAGACCTGGAGGTGCTTTCAGGATGTACTGTGAAGAGGTGAATGAGCAACACCTGTGTGAACAGACCTGGAGGTACTTTCAGGATGTACTGTGAAGAGGTGAATGAGCAACACCTGTGTGAAGAGACCTGGAGGTGCCTTCAGGATGTACTGTGAAGAGGTGAATGAGCAACACCTGTGTGAAGAGACCTGGAGGTGCCTTCAGGATGTACTGTGAAGAGGTGAATGAGCAACACCTGTGTGAAGAGACCTGGAGGTACTTTCAGGATGTGTTCTGTGAAGAGACCTGGAGACCTGAGGTGCTTTCAGGATGTACTGTGAAGAGGTGAATGAGCAACACCTGTGTGAAGAGACCTGGAGGTACTTTCAGGATGTACTGTGAAGAGGTGAATGAGCAACACCTGTGTTAACAGACCTGGAGGTACTTTCAGGATGTACTGTGAAGAGGTGAATGAGCAACACCTGTGTGAAGAGACCTGGAGGTGCTTTCAGGATGTACTGTGAAGAGGTGAATGAGCAACACCTGTGTGAAGAGACCTGGAGGTACTTTCAGGATGTACTGTGAAGAGGTGAATGAGCAACACCTGTGTGAAGAGACCTGGAGGTGCTTTCAGGATGTACTGTGAAGAGGTGAATGAGCAACACCTGTGTGGAGAGACCTGGAGGTGCTTTCAGGATGTATTGTGAAGAGGTGAATGAGTAACACCTGTGTGAAGAGACCTGGAGGTGCTTTCAGGATGTATTGTGAAGAGGTGAATGAGCAACACCTGTGTGAAGAGACCTGGAGGTGCTTTCAGGATGTATTGTGAAGAGGTGAATGAGCAACACCTGTGTGAAGAGACCTGGAGGTGCTTTCAGGATGTTCTGTGAAGAGGTGAATGAGCAACACCTGTGTGAACAGACCTGGAGGTGCTTTCAGGATGTTCTGTGAAGAGGTGAATGAGCAACACCTGTGTGGAGAGACCTGGAGGTACTTTCAGGATGTACTGTGAAGAGGTGAATGAGCAACACCTGTGTGAAGAGACCTGGAGGTGCTTTCAGGATGTACTGTGAAGAGGTGAGTGAGCAACACCTGTGTGAACAGACCTGGAGGTGCTTTCAGGATGTATTGTGAAGAGGTGAATGAGCAACACCTGTGTGGAGAGACCTGGAGGTGCTTTCAGGATGTATTGTGAAGAGGTGAATGAGTAACACCTGTGTGAAGAGACCTGGAGGTGCTTTCAGGATGTTCTGTGAAGAGGTGAATGAGCAACACCTGTGTGAACAGACCTGGAGGTGCTTTCAGGATGTTCTGTGAAGAGGTGAATGAGCAACACCTGTGTGAACAGACCTGGAGGTACTTTCAGGATGTACTGTGAAGAGGTGAATGAGCAACACCTGTGTGAAGAGACCTGGAGGTGCTTTCAGGATGTACTGTGAAGAGGTGAGTGAGCAACACCTGTGTGAAGAGACCTGATTATGAATATAAAACAGGCAATTTTACTCATTCATATTAGTTAACTCTTTTTTTTTTTTTTCTTATCTTTCCTTAGTCTAATTGCTGGGACATCCAAAGCACTGTGCTAAACTAAGTTGTGTCAAGGGACACTTTTACTTTCATTCCTTGAAAGGAAAAACATTCAGTCTGAACTTGACTAAGACGTTTGTTTTCTGGAAAAGTAGTGCTCTACCAATCTTGCAACCATTTTTATGAATTAGAAAATTGGGTTAATAAGGTTACTGATAACCAAGTTCTTACTATGAAAGCAAGGAGAGTAAAATAAGAAATATGAGAAAGATGTGGGCTGTGAGAAAAGTGACTACAGGGTCCATTTGACAGTACTTGAAAAATTTTACTTCCAAATGTAGTAGTTAGAAGGACAAAAAGAAAAAGAGAGAAGTGTATTACATGAGAAGAGGAATTACATAAGTGTATGCCAAGAATAATCTATTTTTGATTTTTTTCCATAGTGTTTTATAATGGCTGTAGTCCCACAAATAGTGTCAAAGATTCTTTTTCCCACAAATTCTTACCCCTACTTAGTATCTTTGGTCTTTCTGATCAGGGCTAAGTGACAGGTGTGAGGTAATATCCTAATGCAGTTTCATTGTGCGTTTCTCGGCTGAGTAGTGATGTTGAGACTGTTTTCATATATGTGTTGGCCATCTCTATGTCTTCTTTTGAGAAAAGTCTGTTTAGATCCTCTTACCATCTTGAGATCAGGCTGTTTTGCTATCGTTGAGTTGCCTGAGTTCCTTAAGCATCGTGTGTATTAACCCCTCAACACATACTTTACAAATACTTCCTTATATAACCAGGCATAGTGGTGCATGCCTTTAATGCCAGCACTTGGGAAGAAGAGGTAGGAGGATCGCTGTGACTTTGAGGCCACCCTGAGAATACACAGTGAATTCCAGGTCTGCCTGGGCTAGAGTGAACCCCTATCTCAGAGAAGAAAAAACAAAACAAAACAAAACAAAACAAAACAAAACAAAACAAACCTCCTCATACTCCATGGGTTGTTTCCTCACTCTGTTCACTGTTGTCTCGGCAGTGTGGAATCTTTTTAGTTTATTAGCACTGCACTTGTGACCTTTTGTTTTTGTTGCCTGTGTTTTGGGGTTTATATCCCAAAACATTATTTGCAAGACAAGTTTAACAGAGCTTTGCCCTTGTGTTTCCTTCATGTTGTTGCATAATGTTAAGCCTTGCATTTAAGTCTTTAATCCCCTTTTATGGAATTTTATATATGGTGTCAGGTAAGTCTAATGTCAGTCTTCTTCATGTAGATAGCTAGTTTTACCAGCACTGTATTGGTCAGCATTCTCTAAACTTTTACACAGATCTAAGTACGGTCCAGCAGTTTCACTATTAGGTATACACTCAGAAGAAACAAGAGTCATTATACCAATAATGTGTCTGCTCCCCCATGTTCACTGCAGCACTGTTTCTAACAGCCAAGATGTGAAGTCAACACGAGTGTTCGTTATCCATGAGTGGATAATGAGAATAGGGCAGAATACACAACACAATACTATTTGGCCTTCACAAAGTTAGTTATAGGAACTGCCATATATAGATAACCTTAGAGGATATTATGCTAAAGGAAGTATACCAGGCAAGATCAATACTACACCTCGCTCTTAGGAGTTCGAGCATAAGGGTAGAGAGTAGAATGGTGGTTTCAAAAGCTGGAGTGGAGGAAGATGCTGGTGAAGGGATACAGAATTTCAATTGGATGGTAATAAGTTCCAGAAATCTATAGTGATTATAATTAATAAGAAAGTATATTACATTCTTAAAAACTGTTAAGAATAGATTTTGTATGTGTTTTCATAGCCAAATATGCAAAACACCAAAACATGCTAGTTAGATCAATTCTGCCATGTCTTAGCATATCAACTTTTCAAAATAACATGCCATGCAGAAAATATATACAATTTTTGTCAATTATGTTTTAAAAACAGCTTTAAAAGACTGGGGAATGATAATGTAGAAGAGTACTGGTGTCCTTGTGTGGATGATACAATGAGGTTGATTTACAGCAGGGAAGAGAGTAAAATGTTCTTTTAAAAAAGTCAGTGAGCAGGCTGGGGGAATGGCTTAGCAGTTAAGGTGTTTGCCTGAGAAGCCTAAGCACCCTGGTTCAACTTCTTAGGACCCACATAAGCTAGATGCACAAGGGGCACATGCGTCTAGAGTTTGCAGTGGCTGGAGGCTCTGGTGTGTGTGCCCATTCTCTCTTTGTCTCTATCTGCCTCTCTTTCTCTCAAATAAATAAATAAAATATTTTAAAAATATTTTTTAAAAGTTAGTGACTGAAGTGGGCTAATTAATAGGTTAGAAAGACTTTGGCTTTAAGTAAAGATTTTTAAAACATTTAAAATGAGATTGTTTTGAATTTTTTGTCATGACATTGAATCCTTTCTGAAATCTGACACAAGTTCATTAAATACAATTTCCAAATTATGACATGGGCATCTTAAAATATCTGTACAGAAAATTCCATCATACAAGTGGTGAATTCTGTGTAATGCACATTTCTCAGTAGATAATGTTCTTCAATATAATTAAGTGCCGTTGACTCAGACAACACATTTAACCAAATTTAAGGAGCAAAAACAACTTCTCTACATAAATACAGCTCTTATAAAATGCCCCATTATTACTAACAGACATTACCTTAGTCTAGTCACGAGGGACAAATACCCCAAGCATCTGAGGTGAGTGGACATTACACTAGAGGCTGGGAATGCCAGCTTGCTAAACCGTGACCTACACCACAGGGAAACCAGGGTGCAATGGCAAGACAGACCAGGAAGAGAGGGTGCAGAGCACAGCAGGAAAAAGCATGATGGTATTTCTGAGTCTTTTATCAAGACAGAAGCAATGAAAATGGAAAATGGTTGTTCGTGATGCACAATAACGGTAGAGAAGTCAAAAGATGACTTCTGGTTTTATCCATTAACTGCACTGAAGAAATATCCACATGTGAGAAAAAGCGGCTGCTGACAAGTAGAAATTCATTTCCAGGCACATATCTGAAGTACCCTGTGTGTCACAGCCTAAAGAGAAACACGCAGGTCCACACAGATACAGCTGTGAACAAGGCTCACGCAGTTGTATCTCTTGTAGCCAATCCAGCCTGCAAGTCTTTGGAGACTTGTACAGGGTGACTGAATGACAGGATTATTCTGTAACACTTCAAAGTGTAGCATTTCATATCACTCTCCAGACTTCCAATTTCTCTTGAAAATAATTTGTTTTTAGAGTTGGTTATACTAGATCTGCAACAAAGCATATATGAATAGCAAGGTTTGCCACAGTTGCCACGCTTCAATGTTCCATTCTTAGTTCAACATTTGAGTTGCTCAGCTCAATTCTCCATACATACCCTGGAGTTTATCTGATGATTGAACATACCTGTGCAACAACTGTTGAGGCCAGACCACAGTAGTTATCTAAATATAAATTCTACAGCTTCTTAAGATTTGAGCACTTGATAAACACTAATATAAAACAAAGTCTAAGTCAGGGTTGTGGAAAGGATTTAATGAGCTAATATTTGTGAAATACTTGAAGCCCTGTCACAGTGTGAGGACTCAGGTGTGTTAGCTTCACCATTGGAGAGCAAGGTTCTTAGAAGTGAGGATTTTTGCTTTGGTTTCAAGGAAGCACCTGGAACAGTGTTTGGCCCTCAATACATCTTATGTTCATGAACAGGTAAGTAGATGAAGAGCAGTTGTTCTTATTGGTATTAAACAACACTGCTTGCATAAATGTGAACACTAAGTATGTACATACCTTAGAATCCTAAAAATGTATAGTCTTGTATGCTAAAAATCTATTATATCTATTATATATTTGTGTGTGTGTGTGTGTGTTATATTATATCTTTTATTTTATTATATCTTTCCTTGCACACAAAATGTGTGGGTTTTCCCTTCACATTAAGCAATTCTCCAACTGTCTGGACACTAAGTAGGTGTCCTGTACTTAACTCAAACCCAAACACAGTGACAGGACAGCCACAGGGAAGTCTTCCTCTGAGAATAGTGGCCCTAAAACATGGCTTTGGGGGTACATGCTGGGCAACTTGATCTCAAGGAAATCACAAGGCCCTAAAACCCACCTTAAAATCTGCCTTTCCCTCCTCTACCTCTCATCCTTGTCTTGCAGGCCAGTGTGAGGCTTTGTACAAAATTCCCTCTCGGCCTGGTCCAATTCTCTAGAAAAGGAACAGTGGCTTCACTCTTCTTACTGAAATTTCCTTGGCCAGAAAAGACTACACTTCTCTTCCAGGAAGAAATGCTGAAGTCGGCCAACATCTGTACACACTTTGATTATATACCATTGTCCTCTATTTCACCTCTCTAGAATTTGCCATGCAGAGTTTGTTGTGAGCCCAGCAGACCCTGAGTCCACTGTATGGTCCCAAGGAAAGGGGGACCAGGCTTCTGAAACACGGCAGGCTAGTGGTCACCACAGCCCATGCGGTTCTTCTTCTTTGCTCATTCATACATTTGCATGCTTTGTCTTCCAAGTAAGTCCTTCTTTTCCAACTTATTCCAGCACACCTTCACAGGATGGAGAGGAAATCTCTTCCATCACTACAGCTTCCTTCCATATGGTCACTAATTAGAAAGTTCACCAACGTCCTTTGCTGAGGGTTTTACAGAGGCACCTCTAGCAGATAGGACTGACTAGATTACTGGCCATTGTTGATTTAGGCCTCCTATGAGGTACAGCCTGTTATTCCCCACACTTACATCTGACTGCAATATGTGTATAACAGCCTGTAGTGTTACTGTTTATTTTACTCAGGAAGGATCTGAAAAATTAGTCTTAAAGCTACAACGTAAAACTAGGAAAATAAAGAGTTTTGTAACACTTTATTTAATGTCACTGTATGTCACCTTGATATTTCCCTACATAAAAACAATAGGTCTTGAAGGATAATGGGTTGACAGGCACAACAGATAATCTGTCTAAAAGAATAAAACTGATGAAATTACTGGGAACAACCATTCCAGACCTCTGAAAAATAGCCAAACGCATACAACCAATTGAAAAAGAATTATCCAGGAAAAATGACTGAATCATGGCAAGAACAACAGTGTGGCATATTAACTTGGGCTGCAACCATCAAGGCTATTCCCTTATCAGTTCCACAGCACAGTATTGCTATTAGAAAAGAATGGTGTGATATGGAGTGTGGACAAGCGCTGTTCACAGGGGCATTATCACAAACAGTAGCCACTGTAATTGGGAGCATCAGTGTGCAGCTGTCTTACACAGTAAGCAAGGCAAGGAGAAATAAATAAACGGAGACATACAGAAACCAGCCATTCAAGACAAGCTACTCCGTACCATGGCAAGTGAGCAGAAGAGGAGTCAGGGCTTAGGGTGGAAGAAGTATGACCCTGCTAAATGGCGCATGGGAACTACGACAAGCAGAATCAGAGTTCCCGCTGCCTTCCTGCCCTTCTGCTCTGAAATGGGCCACCAACCCTAGGAATGCCAGTCTGTTTCTGAACTTCTCTCTCCCTTGTCTCCTGAAGACCCTCTTGTGACAAGTGCCCTACTCGAAACCCAGACAGAAGGAAGGAAGACACAGAGATACTGAGCAGAAGAAACTGAGCAGACAAGCCTTGGCAGGCTCCCCTAGTTTATCAAACATGAGGTCATCTCTCTCTTGCCTTAGCCATGGTTCTGCTCTATACGGTGGTCTTCATCAAACAGCTGAAAACACAACAGATTTCACTTTCTTGGGTGTTCCTCTGTGAAGGCTTGTAAGATGTATATTATATCAATGTGTATGCTTCATTTTTTGTTAATCTGTCTTTTATTACAAGTGCCTTAGCCATGAACCTTGCAATAGTAAAGGAAGAGATTAACACATCTCCACAGCTGCAGGAAGTTTTGCAAGGCTCCCATATAGTCGTGGGGATCGGGAAGACTTACACATGGGATCCGTGCATGGTTAGGGCAGACCAGCAAGGGCTCTAATCACCGACAGTGGTTGAACCTCAAAGTTTGCTGACCCAGGGGCAGTCACTAAGAAGTCCTAGGTTTAAAGATAAAAATCCCTGGAGCTGAGGTGATGGCTCAGTGCGTTTGTGTCTGCCTTGCAAGCACGAGAACCTGAGTTGAGAGCCCCAGAATGCCAGGTGTGGTGACACAGGCTTATAAATCCCAGCGCTGGGGAGGTGGCAACAGGAAATCCCTGGAGCTCCATGGCTAGCTTAAGCTGGCTGAATTAGACAGCTCCAAGTTCAGTGAGAGACCTTGTTTCAAAGATTATGATGCAGAGTAACAGAGGAAGACCTCATACAATCACCTCTGGTCTCTATATTCACGTGTGCATGCACACACATATATGAACATACATGCACACAATAAAATAATAAAATAAGATTTACAAAGTAAATTGAACAGATGCTAGTGGTAGGTTTTAAAGAATCAATAATATCACCAAGTAAAGAAAATACTAGAAATAACCACCCATGGGTGGCAGAGATTCTAAAAAATGCCACAGTATGCTCCATAAAAGGTCTTGCTCAAAATACTTGCTGTGAGGCTGGGCATGGTGGCGCACGCCTTTAATCCCAGCACTTGGGAGGCAGAGGTAGGAGGATCACCACAAGTTTGAGGCCACCCTGAGACTACATAGTGAATTCCAGGTCAGCCTGAGCTACAGTGAAACCCTACCTTGAAAAACAAAAAACAAACAACAAACAAACAAACAAACAAAAAAACTTGCTGTGAAAGAGACAGGGCTGGAGAGATGGCTTAGTGGTTAAGGCACACATCTATGAAGCCTAAGGACCCCAGTTCAATTCTCCAGGTCCCATGTAAGCCAGATGCACATGGTGGCACATGCATCTGGAGTTCATTTGCAGTGGCTAGAGGCCCTGGTACACCCATTCTCTCTCTCTCTCAAATAAATAAATAAATAAATAAATAATAAAATATGTTTTAAAAAAGAAAGCAACAGCAAGTGTGGTGCATGGTAGGAAAAAAACTCAATAGAAAGCATCCTGAAGGAACTCTGATGACGGACGCCCCAGACACACAATTTAAGTATGCTGTTAAATATATAAACTTAAATGATGTACTGGTTGGGTATTGTGTGCACACCTTTAATCTCAGCACTTGGGAGGCAGAGGTAGGAGGAACGCAGTGAGTTCAAAGCCTGCATGAAACTACAGAGTAAATTCTAGGTCAGCATAGGCTAGAGCGAGATCCTACCACAAAAATTCAAAATAAATAAAGTATTAGGCTGGATTTTATATGGTTCTAAAATAAATGTTATCATCTCTAAAGAATATATTAATTATATAGAACAGATATCTGAGAGAAACAGAAATCAGCTAAAAATAAAAAGGGTTAGTATTTACATCCAGCAGGACACATGAGGAATTCCACTTGCCATTTCCAATCAGAGGAGCAAGCAGGAAATTCTAAAGGATTTCTTGTGACAGTGTTTAGCTACTTAAGTCTTCTTATCTGAGACTCAATCTTGGATCAATTCCTCCTAGGCTAATTGATCTAAGTGCCATAATTTATAATTTGAAGACCAAATTAGCCCTTCCCCTGCTTTTGAGGCCAATGCAAAACTACCTTAAACAAAACAGAGCTGAGTGTTCTGCTCACTTAGAAAAACCACATTTAAAAAAAAATTGAATATTGAGAGAATGGTAATATTCATTGTTTTTCTTAGTATAACTTAGTTATTTCCAACAATCATGTGTCTCTTATTTGTGGACATAAAAGACATTTGGACAACTGATAACCAAATATTTAACAGGGGTGAGAGTAGACGATTTAATTACTAGTTCATGAAGAGAGACAGTTTATCTTTCTACAAGCTGAGTGTGTGGAAGACCATCCATCTTTTAATGTGCTGCTAAGAAACCCAAACTGAAGGTAGAGTACAGCTTGACATAATCACAGCATCCAAAAATGCCCAAGAAAAAAACTGCAAAAGCGAACCGACTTCAAGGGCAGTTCCAGACAGAAACCTGACTTTCCAGGGCTACGATCTGACAATGCTACATGTAAATATTGCCTGAGAATGTTCACGTAAGTTTAGCTATACCAATGAAGTAATCCAAAGAGAGTGATCTAAGGCAGGTATTATTTTAGAAATACGAATGAGAGGGAAAAAAGTCAGAAAATTATAGAATACTTTTAAAAACAACTTTAATGTGAATTTGTTATATTATTTAGATAGGAATTAAATTGTTTTAAAACTCTGTAATTGGAAAGAGTAAGATAACAAGACTTGAAGCATGATTAATAACTAGATAAAACTAAAATAAATCAGCTAAGGAGAACTGATCCTCCACACATAAAGTGACCCTCCCACTGCCCACCATTGCTGGAGACTGTAGCCCATTTCCAGCTAGTAACTGATTCCTTATATTCAGGGATCTGTGCCTTAGTTTGCTCACCTGGAAAACCAATGGTAAGTACAATATTCACTTTACAATGTAATTTTCTCAATAAATGCAGGGCATACACTGTGCACACAATGGTGCAAAAACTATTAGAACAAATGATGCAAAGCAGGCAGAATGGTATCCAGCGTAGACGGCTGTTAAATTGTATAGAGAATGAACCAAGGCCTTGTTCGTGCTGAATGTATGTTCTACCACTGAGTTATAGCCCCAGTTCTGAAGTTTTAAGTAGATCTGAGCTCGTGTGAGCACTTTGCATTTGGCTCTTCTATTGACGATACGTCATAGCTAGGAGACCTGAAGTATCTGGAGGGTGAGCTGAGTCTCATTCAACTTTTCTTTCCTTTCTGCATCATATTACCATAGTGATTTCTAGAAATTATGCAATGACCTTCTGGGAGCAGGATAGGAAAAGATATTAGACACTATTTATGCTTTTATGCTTTTTATGTGTGTGTGCTATTTATGTATGTTTGTATGCATGTGGTATGTGTGCATATATCATGTAGACACGTGTGTTGAGGACAGAGTTAGACATTGGGTGCCATCCTTAGTTGCTCCCTATGTTATTTTTGTTACACAATCTCTCACTGAACCTGTGCCACACCAATTCTCTAGATGACCCAGCCAGAAGACTTCTGTCTCTCCCTCCTCAGAACTGGAATTAAAAGCATGTGCACCACACACAGCTTTCACATCGGTGCTGGGGCACCACACTTAGTCTTCATGTTTCTGTGTCAAGTACTTTACCTACTAAGCCATCTTGCCAGTCCCTGTACTTACACTTTTAAAAACAGAATTTATTACAATATTCATAATTTCAATATTTTAGGCTTTTACAAGTTTTGTACATTTACATTCCTATCTATCATTTCATTTGATCCAGTTTCAAACTGTTTTTTTTTTTTTTTTTTTGAGGTAGGGTCTCGCTCTAGCCAAGTCTGACTGCAATTGGAACTCACTCTGTAGTCCCCTGAAAGCCTCCAACCCACCTGCAATCCTCCTATTTCAGTTTCCCAAGTGCTGGGATTAAAAGAGTGTGTCACCACACCCAGTTTCCTTCTCCAGTTTCAGATACACTCAGCCCAAAAAATATGAAATGGAAAATTCCAGAAATTTAATATATAGACTGTGTTAAGAATAGAGCTATGAACTCTTCAGCCTGCCCCTCTGTTCTGCCCATCCTCCTCCTGCTATCTGTGTCACCTCCTCGTTATGCAGGTAAAATCTTTGTTATTGCATGTATCTGCTGTTGTGGCATCTCAGCACAGGCCCTATCCCTGTCAGGTTAAAGCTACATCACAATGCTTGCCTCATCCCACATCATCACAAAAAGAAAATGGATGAATGCACTACATTCATGTAAATGTTCATCTTCAAATGCGCATAATTTATATGAAACTTCATTAGAGATGTGCATGTACAGGGAAATCATAGTATGTGTGGTGTTTTAATGTCCACCATACCCTCATGGGTTTTGGAAGCCTGGCCCTTAACTGGTGGCAATTTAGGAGGTGGAGCCTTGCTAGAGGTGGTGTGTTATTAGGGACAAGATTAGGTTGCTTCCCCCTTGCTGGAGCTTAGCTTACACTCTTGCTTCTTTCTGCCAGCTGCTTTGGCAAGAAGTGAAGCCAGCCTCTACTCTAAAATACATACCCTGCCATGATGGTACTTCCCCTTCCAGACTGTAAAGGAAGCAAATCCTTTCCTCCCATTGGCTGTTCTCGGTCAGGTGGTCTGTCTCAGCAACTACAAGGTAACTACAACAGTATATATAGGGTTTTAGGAATTCACTGTTAGCCTTGGAAAATCTCTCCACAGATAAGGGACAACTGATATTATAGTAAAAACCCACTTTGTGTGAAGATACAAATTAATATTATACAAATATTCTAGATAACATTCATATCTAAAAGCATTCTATCCTGAAATCTTTGGAAAAGGTATCTATTTGTTGAAATTACACAAATGGAGTTACACTGCAAAATCCGTTTTGGTATATATAGCCAGTTTTTGATCCATAGTGTTTCTTGGCAAGGGCCCAAATTCAAATTGAAAGGGATTCAGCTGGGTGATACATCGTGCACCAACACTTATACACTATTAAAAATAAAGCACTGGGCTGGAGAGTTTGCTTAGCAATTAAGGTGCCTGCCTACAAAGCTAAAGGACCTCGGTCTGATTCCCCAGGATCCATGTAAGCCAGATGCATAAGGTGGCACATGCATCTGGAGTTCATTTGCAGTGGCTGGAGGCCCTGGTGTGCCCATTCTCTTTCTATATGCCTTTCTCTCTTTCCCTCTCTCTCAAATAAATAAATAAAAATGTTTAAAAATAAAAGTAAAAAAAAAAAAATAAAGCATTAGATATCTAAATTTTCTGTTTGAAACATAACCAAAATCAACTCACTTAGAAATAAATAGTAAGCAAAATTCTTGTTATGAATACTGCATCTAGTATTTACAGTGGAGTCAAAGGAAACAGATGGCTTCTTAAAATCTAATCATTTCAACCCATCCCAGGGCAAAGTCAAAGTTTTTACAGTACTTCCTAATGGATATCTTATAAACTAATTTACAAAGTGCACAAATAACACTGTCAAGGATTAAAATGATAATATTATAACTCTATACTGTTAAAACTTCTATTTTTAAAGCACAAATCTAGACAAGGATGGTGAATATTATAAATGTGTAAATCATGAGTAATTCCTGCTCAGTGAAATGCACGTGAGTGAACACATAGCCATTCCACCTGGAATGCCAGGTCAGAGCAGGTCCAGTGTCTTAGGAGAACATTATGCTGCATTTGCCTGGGATGCTAAAGTACTTCTTAAACCTACACCACAGGAGAAGGTCAGTAAATAACACGCAGGACATGGATAGAAAGCAATGCATTAAGACAATGGAGGACAAAAATGTATATGGACTTTGTCAGTCCACAATGGTAAAGGTAACAGACAAGGGAGCGCATTGCTAATGTCACCACAATAAACTCTGTCGCACAAGTAAGAGACATCAGGGAAAGCAGAACTTAATGCACAGGTGTTAAACAACATGCCAGGATTCCAAGCCAGAAGAAGTAATTTGTTACAGCAGCATTTCAGCTTAACAGTGTCTGCTAGAAGGAGAGGAGGAACTAACGCTGAAATCCACATCCCACCACACAGACTAATTTTATAGTTATAGGAAGAGAGTGAGAAAAAAGGATGGATCTGTGGTCTCAGTACCGCTTAGATTTATGGGCCCTTATAAACTGGCACAGTACATTTGGCTTGGTTCAGCAAGTGTTTGGAAGAGAAAACATGTAAGTCTGATCCATATAAGTATATGTAAACCAATGGAAGGAAATGGTATATTCATAGCTGCCTTCATGTTTCCTAGAAAGTTCCCACGAAGAGCTTTAAAGATTAACTGCCTCCGTGTTGTACCAAAAAATGTCTGAAATATATGAGTAGAGTAGAAGGAAACCACCAAAAACCCTAGTTTAAACTAAAAAAAAAATTACATTTTTTGGAGAGGTTGTATTTTTTAGAAAGTATTTCAAGAATAACATAGAAACGTCTTCTTTCCCACAGGCCTAGGTAACTTCTGTGACACGAAGGAAAAGCACAATTAGCACATTTCTCTGGCTTTATTTAGTTGTTTGTTTCTTCTACGTGGCTTTAGGGATTAAACCTAGTCTTATGCATGCTAGGTGAGCGTCCTACCACTGAGCTACAACCCCAACCATTTTCTGTGTTTCTTTTCTTGCCATTTTTGAGACAAGGTACTTTTATGTTGCCCATGCTGACCTTGAACTCTCTCTGTAGGCCAGGCAGGCCCTAAAATTTTGATCCTCCTGCCTCAGCCTCCTGAGTAGCTGGGGTTACAGGTCTGTGCAACCAGGCTCGACTTACAGTTTATTGCTTTAAATATGCCTAGACAGGCGATACCCAGCGTGACCTCCAGCAGCACTGTCATTCTGGGAGGGAGATGGCTTCGCTGCACACTCGGCAGGGCTGTCAGGCCAATGAGATGTTGGGAATGTCAGGGTCTTCTAGGGAACCTGCACTGAAGCAACACCATGTGTAGAAGGAACTAACGCCTCTTATTGTCATGAATCCCTTCATACCCTACATTATTTACTTCCCATTATCTGGAAACTGAAGAAAGAGATCGACGGCCTCCACTAACCTCAAGATACACCAAGTATGGTCACTACCCAGAGTGAAACATTGACACTTAAAGGAATCCAATAGAGCATTCAGATCACAAAGAAGATTTCGGATTTGTCCCGATATCTCAAAGCTAATTTGAAAACTACAGGATCCAACCTAACCTTGGTCAGTGTTCAGAGGTATGCACTCCTGGTGAAGGGGTCAGATGTATGGACACCAGCTGGGAAAAGGCAATCCTTTCATCTCCAAATGAAAGCAATTTCTACAAACTGAGGTGATGATGTGGAAGCTAGTGTATGAACCAGTGTACAGTTGCTTCTACCCCTGAATTTGACACCATCCATGGGATCTAAGAAAATAAGGCAGATGTAGAACAAATGTTGAGAAACAAAACAAACTCCCTGCTCACCTCTTCTCTGGGCAATTATTCAGAGTGTCACCCGTGCGTTCACTATACTGTTAATCTAAAATGCGATGAACCCAGTATTTAAAAAGATGTTCTTTGTATTTGTCTCTGCTTTCACTTTTGGAAAATGAACAGTGAAGAAGGGTGGTTAAAATGCCAGAAAACATGTATCTTCACTTCAGGCAGGTTCCTAGTTGGCATGAGTTTCACATGTGTTGAAAGATGAAGGGCAAAGGCAGGGTCAGCAAGCATCTGCGACATTTTCACTCGTCCAATGGGACAGTGACATAGGATTCCCCAGGCCAACATCATGAAGATTCTAATATACATTTTCAAATTATTTATAAGACACATTTTCAAGCTGCAGAAGGCACAGGTCAGGATCCCACCTAACCAAACCCAGTAAATTTTCCACATTCCCTGTCTTTGCCCTGCTCTGGTACACACATTAAAGGTCATTAGCCTGCAAGCTTAGTCCTTTCCATGCTTAGAGCCACTGGGAAGGGGCGGACAAGTTGCCACTGTCTTAGTGCAACGCCTAATGCAGATGGGAGACAGCTCAGCATACCGTGTACCGGAGTGCTGCCATCCACCACTACTGAAGACTGAGGACCCTGTCCTGGTCATGAGGCTGCACTCTAGTTTTCATATGGATTGTCTACTTTACGGGACCTAGTATAACTAGCGCATGGGCATGCCAATGAGGTATTATCTTGTTTAGGTTAATTAAGGTGGGGAGATGGTCAACAACTTTGAATGGCAAACCTAAATAAGCCCTTTTTTAAAGTTGCTTTTTGTCAGGTATTTGGTCATAGAAGCAAGCAAGTAATAAATTATACAGTTAGTCTCTCCAGAGTAGGTCCTGACAAACCCTATTAGCCTTTACCTGACCCCTCTCAGTGGAGATGCAAACCTTGTCTAAAGACCAATCAATCTCATCCAGACATCCTTCCTTCAGTGTGGTGAGAGAATTCTGACACCACAGCAAACCACGGGCTGCTGGTGTTCCCCACATTCTACCTGATCTCACTGGTTGAGCTGAGGGCCAACTCTACTAGGAGAAGGAATCGTGAGTTTCCCAACTGGGACGGACATGCTTCTGTGTCCTGTCACTCGGTTCCTAGGACAAAATTCCTGGCTGGAATTGATTGGTGCTTTAATACATATTTCATCCTTACTATGTCATGTCGAGTAACTTCCATGATTGTCTTATTGGATCATCATAGCAAGACTGTGAGGTCACACATACCACTGCCTCTACTTTACCACGAGTGCACTAAGAGCTTAGAAAGGGTAGGGACTTGCCACACACTTCACTAGGCAGTATGACTCCAAAAGACTTGCTTTTAGAGAGATTAGGTACTAAATATTTCATCAGACCTCTAAAACCACCCAGTGTAAGATCACCATTATTTTCCCACTAAGAAACACAGAAACTCCCTTTTATAGTGATGCAATGTTTTCATATCAGTGACACTGCAGATGTGGGCCCTGATGAGTGTCAGACCACAGGCTGTTATCAGCGTACAAGGTAAGAACAGAGCGTGTGTGCGGAGAAACCACTGTGACCTTTCTATGCTGCGCTGTGCCTGGAGAAAGTGTTGAAGGTAGAAAACATAATGACTAGACCTTGCTTCAGAGAGTCTGAACAACACTGATTAAAATTTTATTTTATTCTTATTTTCAACATGCTTTTTAGACTTAAATAGTGACTACATAAGAAGCAGAGATGACATTATAATTTCAACAGAAGCCACACTCCTCTGCATTCAGAATGAGACTCCTGAACACGGGCTGGAGAGATGGCTCAATGCTTAAAGGCATTTGCTTGTAAAACTTGCTGGCCCGGGTTCAATTTCCCAGTACCCATGTAAAACCAGATGAACAAGGTGGTACATGTGTCTGGAATTCACTTACAGCAGCAAGAGGCCCTGGCAACACCTATTCATATTCACCCCCCTCCCAAATGAATAAATAAAAATTTTCTGAACATCTTAGCTGATCTATTCTACCACTACTATCCTGTTTTTGCTCAAGTGATGTGCAAAGTAAAAACTTGACACGCTAACCCCAGACACTGACATCCCTTCGAATGTTGTCCTTCTCTGCTGAGCCCCAAGGTTTTGGGCAACAGCAGGCACAACACAACACACCTAACTGCACATAGTTAGAAGTTTCTTAAAAGGGCATTTCAGAGGCCATGAAACACTGGCAGCACTTGTTTCTCTGTCACTTCTAAAATTATCTTCATGTGCTCTACTATTTATTTGCACAAATGGAAATATGAAGAAAAAAATTACTTGCTCCTTTATAGTCCTTTTATTTCATACCCTATAGTCAGAAAAAATTTTTTTGCTAATACTCCAACAAGAGTCTTTATGATCCACAATGAAATGTACAGGTAGTACAAGAGTATGGTTACTAAAGCATATGCATCTATACAGCCCAAAGTGTAATTAAATATATCAAATGACAGCAAACTAAAGGCTCAGTTTTCTCCATCTTCTATATGTGCTTAAAAGTTTATTAATCACGGGCTGGACAGATGGCTTAGCAGTTAAGGCGCCTGCCTGCTAAGCCTAAGAACCTGGTTCCAATCTCCAGGTCCCACATTTAGCCAGATGCAAAGTGACGCAAGGGCGCAATGCAGCACTTGCCCACAAGGGGGCGCACACATCTGGATTTCATTCACAGCAGCTGAGAGACTGCTGGCGTACCCATTCTGTATCTCTCTTCCTCTCTCTCTGTCTCTCTCTGTGTCTCTCTCCAAAAAATAAAAAATAAATTTTAAAAAAAGTTTATTAATCAGGTAGGCTTGGTGTCTCATGCCTTGGGGTCTCATAACCCTAGCACTTGGCTCAGATAAGAGGACCATTAGGGGTTCAAGGTTAGTGTGGGCTACAGAGTGAGTTCCAGGTCAGCCTAGGCTAGAGTGAAACTCTGCCTTAAGAAGCCAAAAACAAAACAAAACAAAATCATTAGCCTAAATAGAGCAGTTTGGAAATATACTTCATTAATTACTTAGGCACTGTCAAGTTTACAGAACATATTTTATTTGTAGACATTGTTAATGATCTTGATCCTTGTCCTAAAAGCAATAAATCTTTATTATGGAAAGTCTGGAAAAATACAGAAAAGCATAATCAAGATTTGAATGAAATATAATGACATATCACTCATGATCCAAAGCTACCATTAATAAGTGAGTTACTTAAGTTATAAGTTAGTCTAGGGGAACTGATAATATATTTAACTGGAAAAGCTACAAGTGAACTCTCAGATGTGCGTGATCAAAATGGACATAGAAATCAGGGCATCTTAGAAAACTGCAGAGCTTCAACTGCATTACACTATGACATCTAATAGCTTAACATAGTAGGAACAGTGCATCGTTAGACTCAGCTAATAGTTTCAGAAACTATTTGGGATCGTATAACTTGTTTTATGCAGTGCCGGGGTCCATGAGTTTGCATTCTGTATGAATGGGGCAAGAGAAGAGACACCTAAGACAGAGACTCTGAAGAGGGGTGTGGGATACACACTACCTATCAATTCATCTACAGGTCACTTTGAATTAACAAAATTGGTTGTGGTGAATATTTCTGAGAAGGAGGCTAGCAAACTGCAATGCTTACTGCGCCCAACTTGTTGAAAAGCTATGAAAGAACACTTCAGTGGTTTCATTACTAGATAAAACTTGACAGTTAACCAAGGCCTACAAAAAACACTCTTATGTAAAAGAAACCGAATCTAGCTGAGTTAAGAGAATAGAAATGTTAATGAACTATACTCAGAAACTGACTCACATGATCCAATGACCATGGTCAAAAATTTTGGAACATCAGGATGGGGAGAAAAAGCTCCAATATCTGTCCTTCTATGCATATAAACTAATTCATAGAATTAGATAATTGGGTATAAAATCCACAACCATAAAGACAGTAGATACGATTGCTATAAAGATACCAGAACGAAACCCAACAGAAATTCTTCATCACCTTAGGGCTCACAAATCTGTTACACAAAAGATCCAAACAGTTCTTCATGACATGAGATGCAGGAACAGCAATAAGCTGTTAATCAAATACACCAGGCACATTGGCATACACATGTAATTATATCAAATGGGTGGTTGCAGCAGAAGGATTGAGTGTTCAAGGTCATCCTTGCCTACATAATGAGTTCAAAGCCAGCCTGGGCTATAGCCAGTTTCAAAATACACACACACACACACACACACACACACACACACACACACACACACACACACACACACAATAAATAAATAATAAAATAATGAAATTGTTATGAATCATTCAATAATTGGAAAATAAGGACAAAGTACACCACTACTACATACCAACTAAACTGAATACAATTTAAAATGATTTACCAAACCAAGGGCATCATATGCAATCCACATGTAAAACCGAGAACAGCAAGTTACACTAGAACGATAGAAACCCCGGGGGAATGGGATGGGAAGGGAGAACTTTCTGAAGTAACAGAAACACTATTGCTTGTATAGGTTTATGGAAGTGTGTAAACATACAAATCCCCTAAACTAAGCACCTTCATTTTTATGTTAATTTTATGAATATAAATGTGAACATTTATATATTACATATATATATATATATATATAGAAAGTGGTTAAATAGAGCTATCTCTGAGCAATAAGAAATTTAATAAGTATGCACCCACTGAGTTTTTCTTATGTACTATGTCCACTAATTTTGTGTTAAAAATAAGTCTTTTTTAAAATTTATTTTTATTTTTATTTATTCATTTGAGAGAGACAAAGGGGCAGAGCGAGAGAGAGAGAGAGAGAGAGTCACAGCAGTGCCTCCAGCCACAGCAAATGAACTCCAGGCATATGTGGCACCTTGTGCATCTGGCTTATGTGGGTCCTGTGGAGTTGAACCTGGGTCCTTGGCTTTGCAGGTAAGCACCTTAACCACTAAGCCATCCCTCTAGCCCAAAAATGAGAGTCAAAAATTGAAATAACTATTTTAATACAAATACAGTGATTAGAGTAAAACACACTTTATATTTCCCTCTGAAGGAATGACAACTTGCCAACTTTCAGAAGACAACATGGCTAAGTATGCTTTCAGTATATAATTAAAATATCATACATGGTCTTCAAAGTGAAATATGTCGCTATTTGTGGAAATGAAAACTACAATTACAATATGCTGAAAATTATTTTGTTTGCTTTTAGTTCTTTCTCATTTATGTGCTTGTAAATTTTAGAATGCCTTTCTAGAGTTCAAGAGTTAACCTAGGCCTGGCCACACGTTTTACAACAGTGGTGCTGAGACCAGATATGGTCCTGCTCAATCCTATGCTGCCGTTGGAGGCTCAGATCTGTCCCTGGCACCTCTGTTTATTGGTGAGCAATGCTTATGTCTCTCCAGAGTAGAACACTTCAACAAAACAGTGCTAATCACTTGCCAAGCAACCACTGAATTTCAAAATATTTCTTGTGAAAGAAATGCTTACTGTCCTCTGCTTAGCTGTCTGTCAAGCCTGAGTCACTACATTCTCGGGCGCATTTTCTCATAATGGCATTCTTTCTCCAGATTGCAAACCCTCGATCCTCTGTGTCATGGTCTTTCACAAGGACGAGCTGCAGAGATTCATATGATTCTTTGGGATTTCATAAATGGTATTTAAATAACTGCCCAATTCCAAGCTGAAGAAACAATTATAATTTAGCATTCATTTTGTTCCACTAATGTGCAAGACACTGTTAAGGATGAATTCCTAATCTTCCCAGATTCACAGTTCTTTGAAGTTCAGGGGTGGAAATTCTTGTGTGTGTGTGTGTGTGTGTGTGTGTGTGTGTGTGTGTGTGTGTGGTTTTTCGAGGTAGGGTCTCACTCTGGTCTAGCCTGACCTGGAATTAACTATGTAGTCTCAGGGTGGCCTTGAGTTCATGGAGACTCTCCTACCTCTGCCTCCCGAGTGCTGGGATTAAAGGTGTGCTATAAGTAATAATGATCTAAAATCACTATGTGCATACCTAGGGTTATGATAAAGGCCATGTGTCAAAGGGAGCATTACTAGAGCAATTTTCAATGTCTATATAATTAGTTAACATAATACATTGAATAGCTTGTTACATGTTTAGCTGGCAAGCTTCTACATTTACTAACCTCATAATTTTAAATTAGAAAATTATATTTCAACCTACTTACTGTTTTTATTTTGACTGTATCCAAAATATATTAAGAGTGGCACCTATAGGCAATAAACGCACCATTATTTCTACAAGGTGTGTAAAATACATGCAGAGTGATGTCAATTGCATTAAATTTTCCTGCCAACAGGGAAACAATTAAAGTTGGGTTAACTATAAAATCAGGATTACACTAATTTTAATAAAAGGGAAAGATTTACCTTACTTTTTAAAACTTCAGACATGCAGTCATGTGAATGGTAACCTAATGCTGACTGTATAAAATATGAACCATACAAAGGTTTCACAGCTGGTTTTCATCAGCTTCCTTTGTTTAACACTGAAAGTTAACTTCCAGAAGACACATACAAGGCCTACATCCTACAGGTAATGACTGCCAGACGGAGATGCTCCTCTGCCTCTGTCTCAGATCACATAGAACACGCAGCGGACCAGGGACAAGCTCAGCTGGGACAGACTCTGATGGGTCCTAGCTTATAAGCAGGCTAGTAGTGTTGGGAACTTTAGTGTGACAACACAGTGTTTTAAGGTTATATTCTACATATGCAGTAAAATATCTTTAAAATTGAATGGACATTCTTAATTATTAACTTGTATCCTCTGGAGAAGCCTTAAAGATTCTTTACACTCACCTCTGAATAAAATTCAACCTACTAAGTCCTGGGACTCCTGAAAGGGCCACCTGAAGTAGCCTTTCTGCTGCAACCTAATCTATGTATTGACAGTAGAATATCATCTAAAAGAGAAGCTGAACACTAAATCCAAAACTTGAAACAAGTTTACCTAATGGGCTTGACAGCTTTATTTTCCATTTTCTGCCCCTGAAGTGAACTACTCACCTTTCTGTAACTGTTCTCCTGTACGTGGCTTCTGCTGTCTCAGCACTCTTGAATCATGGGGAGACAGCACACTTCCAAAACCAGTATACAAGTCCTTTCTCCCACATGGCTTTTCATGATTGTTAGAGAAAGAAGTTTCTTATTCCTCTTTGAAACACTGTGACTACATGTTAGATATATCTTCAGGGCTGTATGTTTGCTTCCAACTGCAACATTCACTAAGGTCTTATCCCTTCCCCTGGGCACAGAAGTCATTCTCTGGAGTACCTAGAATAGAATTCTACATACTATAGGGGATCACAAAACATTTCTAGGAATAAATGAATAAAAAGTTGTATTTCTGCAAGGGCAAAACACCCAGTGATTTGGAAAACACAGAAGGTATGTTTTTCCTCATATGTAACCACATGTCATTGGATCAGAAGAAAACTCCAAACATAAAATTAAAGAAAGATAAAATTAAAATGATAGTCTATGACTTAACTTCTATTTTTGCCTAAAATTTCATGCATTTGTTTAAGAGTACTTTATTATTATTATTTTCAGTGTGCATCGGGATATGTGCATGTATATGTATGTGTTCATATGGATGAATGCAGGTATGTACTTGTCAGAGTAGATGCGTGGAAGTCAGGGGACAAAATTCAGGAATTAGTCTTCACCTTTCAAATTGTTCCAAGGCACGGTCTCTAGCTGTTTTTCCCTGCTATGTTTGCTAGCTTCCAGGAAATGTTCCTGTCTCTGCCTCCTATCTTGCCAGCAGTGTGCTGGCATTATAAAAGCCTGCTGTGGCTTCTGGCTTTTACACAGGGTCTGGGAATCCAAATTTGGGCACTCATGCTTGAGCAGCAACCTGTTTATCCACTGAGCCATCTTCCTAGCCCCAATTTCATTCAAGTAAAAGATGGGAAAAGAAAAAGAGAAAGAAAGAAAGAAAGAAAGAAAGAAAGAAAGAAAGAAAGAAAGAAAGAAAGAAAGAAAAAAAGAAAGAAAGAAAGAAAGAAAGAAAGAAAGAAAGAAAGAGGAAAGAAAGAAACCATGCCATTAGTGGCCCAAACCTTAGAGAAATTCCTCAAAGATAGAAAATTAAAAAATCAGATGGATGGCATGACAGGCTGGAAAACCACAATCCAAAATATAAGAAAGTTTGGACAGTTAGGTAGGAAGGATCTACTCCTAAGAGGCTCGAAACCCAAGAGGACAAATCAAGACGTATTCTTGGATTAATCATACGAGTGATTAATGTAGAAAATGAGAAAACTAGTCTAGAAAAAAAATCAAGATTTTTGTACTGAAGAGTGTGTAGGAGGAGGAGATGGGCATACCTCAGAACCCCCAATTCTTCGCCCAGTCCCAATTGTCCTACTTCTAAGGTCTGAGTGGGCTCTCTCAAGGTCTGTCCTGTTGATATCATATCAAGTGATGAGCTTGAGTGCTGCTAAGCTTGGGTGTGGATGTGAGGGTGGGTGTCCATCCACATGTACGCGATACACTATCATGCAGACAGAGTTGGGAAGAGAAGGCGGTGGGACCACAGGGTACTAAATGTTCTAGCATGAAATTCTTTGACGTGAGATAATTCTAAATGTGAACCTGGTAGTCCAGGGTGCTACAAAAATAAATGTCAAGCTATGCTGTGGAGGATATTTTATGAAATAATTAGTGCAACATGTAACTTTTAGATATTTAGTCACATAAATGATGGTGAATATAAATCCATTTTCAAAACCATGGTTCATTATATAATTCTTTCACAGACTATACAGCATGTGTAATAAGTAAAAATATGCAAGACTTTAATATATCCCTTCAGAATTGAACAAATCTAGGATGTGGTAGGGAGAATATAAAATGTGTTTGGGTGCTTAATTCCGAGCAGAGGAGCTTTTCTGGAGGATATGAAGAGGAGTTTTGCTGAAGAAAGAGTGTCATTATCAAATGGTAAAACCCGGCCCCATATGCTCTTCTCTCTCCCTGCCTCCTGATGTCTGTGCAGGCCCTGCCATGAAGCCCTCCAGTCGCTTGAAATGAGAAGCCCAAGTTAAACCCTTTTCTTCCATAAGCTGCCTCTGGCCAAGTATTTGTCCTGTAATGATATATAATATAAAAATATGAAGGCAAAGATGAAAAATACAACCATATGTGTGGGTGCAAATATATACAAATGTGTCAGCCCATTCATATATTCCTTGACAAAAGAGTTGGGTTTTTTTCTTATCACCACAATATATTTATACAAATTGTGTATTTGGATACACAAATGCATACATATTCTGAACAAATTTTTAAATGTAAAATATAATAAGGCTATAGTCTGTTTAAATAACAAAATTAATAGTAAAAATGAATAAAAAAGATTCAAATACTTTGTAGAATCTTAATGAAGAAAATATATCAAAGCTCTTATTAAAAAAATACACAGATGATATGAAAAAAGGAAGATACTGGTTAGAGTTTAAAGGGAAATCATATTAAAATTTTAATTATAAACTCAGTCACTGGAAAAAGATGCAATTAGGAAACTAAGCACAAGAATATAAACCAAAATAATACAGAAAAAAGGTAATTAATCGATGAGAATACAGAAAAATATAGAGTTGAACAATCTAAATGCTGATTTGCCTAGAACACTTCCACAACTGATACACTCCCCTAGAAAATGAAAAAAAATAAATAAAAGTAGAATCAAAATCAGAATGATCACTACATAGGAATGAGAGAAGGAATTCTTTAAACTTTCAAAATCTAATCAACAAAACAAAATCAATTCAGGTATTTTTTTCTGATAAATCCATATCAGAAACTCAGAAATAAGTAAATTACGAACTAACAGTATACTTAGCATCAAGCTTGCTGTCAGACTGCTTCATTACCTGAACTCAACAACTGAACAGGCTTGCATAGCCTGAACACTGCTGGACCAAATACAACTTTGTGGATCTTGTATTAGTCAGAACTAGGTTCAACAGTGCATCACAGAAAAATCCAAATATGAAAACATGATAAAATAATGGAAGTTTGTGAATCACTTGTGCAGTAGTGGCACAGTGTCTATGGACAACCAACCATTCTAACATTGGTCACAAGTTCCATTCAGAGAGAGAACTCATATCTGGTACTGGAAACTGAAACTAAGTCAGAATCCCACTGTCAGAAAACACACAGACGTTAGAGAGAAGATCCTGCAACTCTCTGGAGAAGAAAAAAAACCTGAGAACCTCTCAAATTTCCATACTCCCCTTTAACTCAAGCTGTTCTCATTCATGTTTGGAGAATCTGCTTTCTTTTACAGATGATGGCAGAGAAAACAGAGGAGAACCAAGATCCATCAATAAGAAGTTAGCCTACTGCCCACCATGTAATGAGTCACCTCTGCCACATCTACCAGGGCCCAGGAGAAATTTCAGAGGAAGGGAAGGCATGAATACTGCTCTTATTGCTAGCCTGACAACCAGCCCCAGGCTGATGGTGACAAACATAGTAATCAATCAAAATCTATCAAAACAGAAATCCATACACTACAGAGAACTCAACACTAAATCAGACAGCCAACAGGCCTGTCATGGCTCAGGGAACATTGCAGAAGAGGGGGCAGAAAGATTGTAAAAGCCACAGAGTGGGTAGGAATATACTAAGGCACAGTCCCAGCTACCCCACAGGGATGACTGAGGCCTTCATGACCCACAGTGAATACCATATTTGAATAAAAACTTCCTTTTAGCACTGAGTAATTCCATGGTTTTATATAGCACACTTTATTCATCCACTCACCTACTGAATTGACACCTTGCTTGTTTTCAAATTTTCACAACTCTTTTGGGTAAGTATGATATGACAGTTAGGTTATATCAGGTAGTCTTGTAAGAAACCATGAAACTGTCTTCCAAATTGTGCCATTTTTTGTTTCCACCAATAATGAATGAGAGGGTTTCTGTTGCTCCACAACCTCACCACCATCAGGAGTTGGGCATGTATGGATTTGGTCATTGTAATGGTGCGCAATGGCATCTCTTGGTGCCACTTATTTTGAATTGAGTTTGAATTTCCCTTTTTGAATTTGAATTTTGTTGGGGGTTTTAACTTGGCCTGCATTGAATCTACAGATCACACTTGGAAGAAGTTGGATAGCAATAAGCCTTCAGTATTCATGAACATGGGATACCTCTCCATTTGTTTCTTCCTTGATTTGAATTCAGCAGAATTACTTCTGAGAATTTTTTGTTTGATGTGTGTATATGTGTAAACGTAAATGTGGGCACACGTGTGTCACAGTGCAATTGTGGAGGTCAGAGGACACCGTCAGCTGTCTTTACCTTCCACCTTGTTTGAGGCAGGCTCTCTTGTTCATGGCTACATTTGCCAGGCTGGGAGCTGCTGCTGTCTTGGCCTCCTTTCTTGCCACATGTGAACTGGAATTGTAGATGTCTACCAAAGCATCTGGATTTTGCATGGGTACTGGGGATCTGAACTCAGGTGCTAGGTGCTCATGACTGTACAGTGAGCACTCCATTGCAACATTTCCCCAGTCCTACCTGAGTCTTTCAATGTTTTTAGTGTATAATGTAAATAATGGTACTCTATCTTTATTTGAAACTCTAGTCATGTGTTACTGAAAAGTAGGAATGTCACGACTTTGTACCTGACAGTGTATCTAGCAACCCTGTTCAAAGAGCTTGTAAGTGTAATCATCTTTGAAAAGGTGGTTATTGGAGCTACAACTATTACCTCTGATTTTCACACCAAAAGGAGAAAAGGGAAGCTCCTGGTAAAGCCTTCCCTAAAATCTTAAAAACATCACACAAAAAATCTCACTGCAAGGAATGTTAGAAAAATTTTCACTTTGGAACCTGTGACAAAAATAGTTCTTTTGCTAATGACAAAAGGAATAGATGCAGGATGGAGAATCTAGTCATTGTTGTGGGTGTAAAACATTGAGAAACTGAAAAAATAAATCAAAGTTTAGAGGGTTCTAGAGAGAACAGAGCCACATGCAAGGTGGAGAACAAGTGCTGGCAGGGGCTAAAGAGATGGCTCGGCAGTTACAGGTGCTTTGTTGCAAAACCTAAAGGATTCAATTCCCCAGTAGCCATGTAAAGCCAGATGCAAGATGTGGCATATGTGTCTAGAGTTTGTTTGCAATGGCAAGAAGCCCTGATACACGTATTCTCTCTGTCTGTCTCTCAAATAAACAAACAAAAAAGTTCTTTAAAAAGGAAGTGATGGGCTAGAGGGATGGCTTAGAGGTTAAAGCATTTGCCTGCAAAGCCAAAGGACCCAGGTTTGATTCCCCAGGACCCACATTAGCTAGATGCACAAGGGGGCACACGTGTCTGGAGTTCCTTTGCAGTGGCTAGAAGCCCTGGCACACCCATTCTCTCTCTCTTCCTCCCCCCTTTCTCTGTCAAATAAATAAATAAAAATAAAAAACGTGCTGGCAGAGATATCCAGAGTCACAGAGGCTCCCAAAACCTCATCACTGAAGAAGAGCTAAAATGACCCCAATGTGGCTCAGGGAAATTTGCAGAAGAGGGGGCGGAAAGAATGTTAGAGCCACAAGTTGGGTCATTATGCACAGAGACTTGGCCTATTCCCCATAGCTCTTGACTACCCCCACAATGTGTGAACCACATTCCCCATTGATGAGGGTCCCTATGGAAGAGGGAGGACAGGGAGGAGGATAATGAAGTCACTACTACAAATGTAAAACTAGAATAATATACATAAGAATAAATAAAATTTTTAAGAGTTTTAAAAAAAGTGCTGGCAGGACAGTCATCCATGAAAAAAAGAACATGGACCTCCCAGCACAAATGAGAAAACTGCCTTCTCTCCACCTTGTAGGACATCAAGAGAATGGATGACATTCACCTGCACTGGTGAGTGATGGTTCTTATTCATCAGGCAGTGAGGCACTCACCTCTTCCAGAAACATTCTCACAGATACCCCTTGAATGAACTTTTATCAGCTGTCTGAACTTCATCAAGGTAACATGCAAAATTATACATGAAAACCTTTAAAATAATGAATAAAGGGATGAAATATGGAAAAAATTGAAAAGATACTAAGTAATAAGTAAATTACTAACTCAGTAAGACTCCAATAGCATTTCAAAGAAGTATATGCTAAGGTCATGGAGGTTCAGGACTGCCAAAGAATTTCTTACCAGAAAGTTTATTAGTTTGAAATAAAAAAAATTCAAGGGAAAAAAGAAATTAATATGAAATATAACATCTTACTCAAAAAACTTCTAAGATATCAAAATGAAAGCAAACTCTTACATGCAGTACCAACTAATTAATGGTATTCTTAAAAGAGAGATGGTTAGACTCCTTCTACTGAAACTAAAATACTCCACATGGACCAAAAAATACGGATAACAACTAACAGAAAAAAGTGGATGTTGGCTATAAATAGGGTATGTATGACTGTTCACATTGCTATGACAAAAAAAACCCTCTATTTTCTTAATGTGGGTGTGTATAGGAAAATAGGCAGATTTTACAAATAAACTAATGCTCCACTTCAAGACTCTAGAAAAACAAGTCAATACCAAACCCAGTGGACTGTAAGAAATAATAAAGATCAAGGCAGAAATTAATGAAATAGAAACTAAAAGAGTAACAGACAGAATTAATCAAACAAAGAGTTGGTTCTTAGAGAAAATAAATAATTGATAAACCTTTCACAAAACTAACAAAAGGAGACAGAAGACCTAAATTAATAAAATAGAGACAAAAAGAGAGTTGTTACAATAGAACCTAATGACACCCAAAGCATTATTAGAGGATGCTTTCAAAACTTAAATAACAAAAGCTGGAAAACCTAGAAGAAATGGACAAATTTTTAAACAAATAACCTCCCAAAGTTAAAACTGGATGACATCAATAATGGAAATCAAACCATTATCTGAATGAGACAACCTATAATTAAGTGTCCCCACAAGGAAAAACAGAGGACAAGATGGATTCACTGCCAGATTCTATCAAATGTTTAAGGATAACCCAATAGTAACACTGCTCAATGTGCCCTGCAATATGGAAAGGGAAAGAACACTTTTAAATTCATTCTATGAAACCAGAATTACCCTGGTCCCTAAATACAACAACAAAGATAACTGCAAACCAATTTCCATCTGCCAGGACACAGGAGAGCTTGTAGTGGAAGCAGCACCATGAACACTGCTCTCACTGCTCGCCTGACAACCAGCTCCAGGATGATGGTGGCAGACATGGCGATCAAGCATAACTTATCAAAGCAGAAATCCAGAGACTAAACACTAAATCAGACTGCCAACAGGCTTGCCATGGCTCAGGGGACATTGAAGAAGAGGAGGCAGAAAGATTGTAAGAGCCACAGAGTGGGTGTGAATACTCTTGAGGCATGGTCCTCCCACTACCCCAATGGGACTAACTGAGTCCACAGTGACCCCCACAGTGAATCCCATAACTCCACTGAGGAGGACCCCAGAGAAACGGGAACAGGGGATTAGGAATAAAAGAGCATAATCTCTAATATCTATCTATCTATATATATACAGATATAGATATGTATTACAGATTATACAGACTATAGATATATAATTTGTATATATTATATGTAATGTATATAATAAAATTTTTTTTAAAAGATTCTCACATACAAAATCCAAGAACACATTAAAAAATTATCCCTCATGACCAAGTGGGATTCACACTGGGGATGTAAGGTAGGTTTGACATATGTAAATTAACAACTGTGATACACCATATCCTTAAGTTAAGGACAGAAGTTACATGATCACCTCAATTGATGCAGAAAAGACATTCAACAAATTTTAGCATGGCTTCATGATCAAAGTCCTAGAGAAAGTGGGAATAATAAAAGTCATATATGAGAAAGCCCTTGACATTACATTAAATGGAGAAAAACAAACCAGTTTCTCTAACAAAACTCCTAGACTTAATAAATACTTTCAGTGAAGTTGGAGACTAAAAAAATCAACACACTGAAGCTGGAGTGACAGTTCAGTGGCTAAAAGCACTTGCTTATATAGCCTGAGGGTCCAGGTTTAATTTCCCATTACCTATGGAAAGCCAAGGGCACAAAGTGGCTCAGACATTTGGAGTATGTTTGCAATGGCAGAAGGCCTTGATGTACCCAGTCTATCTCTTTCTCTCTCAAATAAGTAAATAAATAAATATTTTAAAAATCAACACACAAAAGTCAGCTTTTATATACACCCATAATGACCTCACAGAAAATGAAATCAAGAAAAACATCCCTTTCATAATAATTAATTAAAACTTAGAAATAAATCTAACCAAAAATGTGCACGATCTCTACAGTAAAAACTTCAAGACACAGAAAGAAAGAAAGAAAGAAAGAAAGAAAGAAAGAAAGAAAGAAGAAAGAAAGAAAGAAAGAAAGAAAGAAAGAAAGAAAGAAAGAAAGAGAGAAAGAAGAAAAAAATCCCAACAGGACACTACAGGATGGAAAGACGTTCTAGGTTCCTGGATTGGCAGAATCAATATTCTGAAAATGCCTTTATTGCCAAAACGAATCCTGATTCTAGTGACATTCCTCACTGAGCTGGAAAGAGTAATTCATGTGGAAGCACAAGAGACCATGAACATCCAAAGCACCCCTAAGGAGAAAAAACACAGGAGAGGGTGTCACAAGACATTATACTACAGGACATTAGTGACAAAGACCATAGGTACAGGCACCAAAACAGACATACAGACAAATGTTTCAGAAATTCAGAAGAATTCAGAAATAAATCCACACTGTTTTGGCCTTTTAGTTCTTGACAAATGAGCCGAAACATTCAATGGAAAAGAGATAGTAAAACTGGATATCCATTTGTAGAAGAATGAAATCAGATCTGTATTTCTCACACTGTTCAAATATCAATTCGAAGTGTATCAAAAACCTTAATCTAAAACCTGAAACAGAAAGTGCTAAAGGAAATAAAAGGGAATACACTTCAAGATGTAGGCATAGGCTTCCAATGACACAGGAAAAAGCCCCAAGAATCAATGCTCCCAGCTAAGGCAGCTGGTGACTTTACATGAAAACAAGACTCATTCACCATTCGGAAACTCCTGCAACCCTTATGAATGATACCAAATTGACCTGGCCTGTGCTCTGTAAGTGGTTAGAGCACATGTGCAGGCAGTATGACTCACTGGTCCTCAAGCACACCACTGAAACCCACTGCACAGGAATACAAAGATTCCTTCCAAACCTTTACTGCACTGATAATAGTCTTCATCACCCAAGATGTCTGACAGAAATTTGCACTGAGATTACTGTTGTGTGCATGCCAGCTAACACAACATCCATTCTGCAGTCCACGGATCAAAGAGTACTTCTTCCTTTCAAGTCTTGTTAGGTATGAAATACATTCGTAAGATACGGTTGAGGGAGACAGCAATTACTCTGATGAACCAGTGCACAGAGAAAATGTTCTGGAGAGGGTTTTCTATCCCACATGCTACACAGATCATTCATGACTCGTGGGAGGAGGTCAACTTTGGAAGAAGTTACTGTCGATGCATACAGATGACTGTAAGGTGTTCAACACTTCACTGAGAGAGGTTAAGGGCAGATATGGTGGAGAGAACTAGAATGAGAAGTGGAACCCGAAGAGTAATGGAGTTGGGGAAATTTCTTATGGATGAGCAAAGTCAGTGACAGCTTAATTTGGAGTCCACTTCTGTGAATATGCTATGAACATTGATCAAAAGGATACAGGATATTGCAAAGCCTTATCTGGGCTTACGAGGACTGACTCTAATATCAAGAGAAGTTCTACTGTCAATCAAATGTCATCAAATAGTATCTGAACATGAAATCCTGTGTGAAAGGAAGACTAAGCCAGCGTGGCCAATTTCATTCTTGTGAAAAATTGTCACTGCCACCGCAACCCTCTAACCACTACCCTGATCAGTTAACAGCCACCAGTGTCAAAAGGCTATCCTTTGCACAATTCAGAAGAATTCTTTGCACAAAAAGACAACTTGCTGAAAGCTAAGATCTAGCATTTTCTTGCTTTCTTTGTTTCTTTCTTTTCTTTTCTTGTTTGTTGTTGTTTTTTGAGGTAGGGTCTCTCTCTATCCCAGGCTGACCTGGAGTTCACTATGTCCCTTCAGGGTGGCCTCAAACTCACAGCAATCCTCCTACCTCTGCCTCCTGAGTGCTGAGATTAAAGGTGTGCGCCACCATGCTTGGTAATTTGTAGCATTTTTTCAGCAATGAAGTATTCTTGCAGTATATGCATTTTCCTTTTAAGCACAATGGTATTTGCACAATTAATGTATTTGTTTTGAGGATTCCTCAAAAGTCATAGTCTGGAAGCTTGGTCCCCAACTTTGGGTGGTGTTGAGATGGTAGAACCTTTAGGGGATGGGGCATAAAAGATGGTACTTCTGCGATTAGTAGCCCCACCTTCATAGATGGAGTTGTATTAGAGAAAAGGTGGTACTTTCCCCAGCTACATGCTTCCTGCAGTGCCATGTGACCTGTGCTGCACAAACCACCATCAGCTGTCATGGAGTCCTTACCAAGACCCAGCGATGTCAGTGACATGCTCAAGAACCCTAAGAGCAGTGAGTAAACAAACCTGTTTTATTCATAAAGCATCTAGACCTGGGTGTTCTAATACAGCAGAAGAAAATGGACTGAGACAGCTATAAACATAATTCTTATATATACAAGAATTTATAGGTAGAAAAATCCTTGTAATTTACTTTGTTGAGATGCCCACTTTATTACTGTGGCCTGGGGCAGAAGCTGAAATGCCTCCAAGTTGGGCCTGAATAACTTGGGCACAAAATTCTCTCATGAATTCGAGACACACACACACACACACACACACACACACACACACACACACACCTACTTGTTTATACCATTAGATGTCTTGTATTTAATCACCTGAACTTGCACAAGATCAACATCAAATAGTACTTATGTTTCTGCAAAACTCCTATGCACTGTTAGCTGGTTAGATGAAAAGCCTATAGGTAGTCACACACATTAAAACTTTTATACTGTGATCATCATAAAGTGGACAGAATAATATTGTCAAAGTCTTAAATCAATCAGAGATGGGGTGCTCTGGGAATCTGCGTTACAACAATATTTATGTGGGTGAACACTTGCAATTATATATGTAAAACTGATTGGATTTATTTATAAAAACTGATGAATTTACTAGACTCAGACAAGGAAACTTTTGAAATTAATATGCATTGGCTTCAGATTTAAATGAGGCTCCCACCAAAGATGAGCAAAGAACCCACCTTGAAACCAGAGCACACCATCCCCTACTCAAATAGCTTAGTTGCTTCCTGAGAGCCTCAGAAGCAGAGCCAAGTTCAATCAATGTACAATGAAACATTTACAAACTTCCATCCTGTACAAAACCAGACGGTGAGTATGCTACAGAGAGAAAGTGTGGCCAGCAGCATGGAGCCTCTTCTAAGGGTCACATCCTTACTGTGTGACCCACACTTTGCTCAGGGCACACCGACCTTGCTTGCTGATTCTAGAGAGCACCTTCTAGAATCTGGACCTTTGTGTTCTCTGTTCCCTCCGCCTGGAGTCCTCTTGCTCTAGATCTATGCACAGAATTCTTCTCCATATTGAAATGCTGCTCTTCTGTCAGCTCTTCTGAGGTGGTCCAGATCTCTTGTCTCTATTTGTTATCTTTTTCCTTCACCACAGTCAACACTCTGTGAGACAATTTATTCATTTACGTATTATCTTTCTTATACACCAAAATTCAAGCTCTGTGAGGGCAATGCCTATCTCATGCACCATTATAGCCCCAGCACTTAAGACAATGCTTGCCATATACTATATTCATCAAAATATCCTTGAAGAGGGCTGAGAGATGGTGCAGCACTTAAGGTACATGCTTGAAAAGCCTAATAGCCACATAAAGCTAGATATATCTGGAGTTTGTTTGCAGTGGCTACAGGCCCTGGACCACCTTCTGATAGATTAGATACCTCTCTACCTGCCCCCCGCCCGCTGATAGATTAGATAGATAGATAGATAGATAGATAGATAGATAGATAGATAGATAGATAGATGATAGATAGAGTAGCCTTTCCTTGGGCATTAAAAAAAATCTTTCAAGAATAAATACATGACAGAGCTTCTGTCTGAATAGGAATGACCATCCTGTCCAAGTACAACAAGTCCAACAGAACAAATGAGATTTCCTTATGTCACATTAGAATCCACAGAACGATCACTATGTTTAACAGAGTTGAATCTTAAGTGTCCCAGGGAAAAACTGCAATGGTTAAAGAATGTTTTACTCTTGAAACTGATAAAACATTAAACCAGAAACTATTCTAAACACACTGCCTGCTCTAGTAATTTCAGCCAATTTCTACACCTGGAACAGAAAGGGGAAAACATTTCTCATTCAGTTACATATAAACATAATGTTTTAATTTTTTAAAATGGGTTTCTTTGTGAAATAAACAATTTAAATAAAATGGAATTCAACTAACTTCCAAATAAAAGAAGTGCACTTCCAGGAGAAATAAAAGGTTACTTAAATTTTTATCTTAGCCTTCTTTTTATTAGAGCATTTAAGTAAATATTCATGAGTATCTATATACATACAGAGACAAAGTATGTGTGCACATTATTTAGTGATTTTCCACTTTCTATTTCAATACAAATGCTTATAAAATTTCCAAATTATAATTTTAAATCTTTAAAAAAACAAATATAGACTGTGCTCTAAAATAATCTACTTTAGAACTGCTTTTGATTATATATAACACATTCATTACTGGGAACGTAATGTCACATGCTACAGTATAATTGAAGATAACCAGCAACTAATTTCTAAGAACTTGCTTCATTCTTCATTTAACTCCATTAAATTGAAAAGAAATATTCAGAAATCACTGATACCACACAAAAAATGATCACATGAGAAATATTTAAGAAATTTTCTCAAGTGATCACCAAAACTCCTTTCTGCTTATCACTTTCTACATTTTATTCTACATTTCTCTATTTTTGTTTTGTGTTAACCAACACAACATGAATGATGACTTTGTCACTTTACATCCTGAATCTAAAAAGGTGTTTATGAAAACACAGATGGGGCTGAGGAGAAAACTCCATGGGTAAAATGCCTGTCATGCAAGTGCAAGCGTGAGGACTGGGGTTCAGGTCCCTGCACCTACTTAAATGCTGAGTGGGGTGGCAGCTTGGCAGTTTGTAAGCAGAGACATAGGAACCCCTGAGCAAGTAGGCTGGACCAGCTGGATTAGGCAGTTCTGGGTTCAAGTAAGAAACCCATTCTCAGTAAAATGTAGAGAGAAAAATTGAGAAAGACATGACAACACTGCCTGGTCTCCACAGGTATGCACAGACACACGGACATGCAACCACACATATGCATAGGTTCACATGCATATGAACACATATCCACATAGGAACGCAGACCACACATACAAACATGTGAAAAAATAAAAAAGTAGCAGATAATAAATACTGGCAGATCAAAGGAAGAATGAATTTTGTTTTTTAGGGAAAATATATGCATGAATAAAATAAATGTGTAAGAGGAGAAATAAGAACCATAACTACACTAAAAGATCATAACTACTACTAAAATACATTTAAATCATCAGTTCTTACCCACATTGAAAATGTCTGTCCTTTAGTAATAAACCAATCATATACCATTGAAAGGTACATTTGGATATTTGGACACCCAAAAGCAGTTTGCAACAATTCCATTAGGAATGACTTTGTATATTTAGTCTTTGTCAGCAATTTTCTAAACCTCAATCATAAATTTAATACAATCTCATTTAAAGATGTTTATCTTACCAGTAACATCATTCTTTAATAAGAAATACCAAATAATGAACAAACTGCATTATATGTACCAGGCATGTATATCTCTGATGTAACGATTCCTTATTGCATAAAGTCTCAAAATTATATAGTACATATGTTTCAGTTAATTAAAGATAAGCTGATAGTAATGTGGCCTAAAACTCTTATCACTGGACAATTTGGTGCTTTAATGTCACAGATTCTAAAATTGTGGGACATGACCCCATAATGAGGCCATATAATTGAACTGGGGAGGTCACAAAAACTGCAACAGTAAAATATTTCTGAACATGCAACAATCAAAAATTATTTCAACATCAAATACAAAACAAACCCATGTTACATGGTACAACACCACTGCAGCCTTGGCTCTGAACATGCAACATGTACACGTTGCACTGTACATGCTGCCAGACTGGGCATCATCAACCAACAATGGCTGAAACATCATAACTCAGCTTGGAGACGATGGCTATGTCGCTACATGATTCCTGCAAATACCAAGCATTTGGCTCTTCTGGAAACACAATGGCTTAATTACACACACACACACACACACACACACACACACACACACACACGATTTTCAGTGTGTTCCTTTCCTCACTGCTCAGCATGTAAATACCAAATTAGTATATCTTTAGGTTTTACTGTGTCCGAATGTTTGATTTTTTTTTTTTTTTTTTTTTGGTTTTCCAGGTACGGTCTCACTCTGGTCCAGGCTGACCTGGAATTAGCTATGTAGTCTCAGGGTGGCCTCGAACTCATGGCAATCCTCCTACCTCTGCCTCCCTAGTGCTGGGATTAAAGGCGTGCGCCACCACGCCCAGCTGAATGTTTGATTTTTAAAACTGCTATTTGTTTGACTATCTTGAGTTTCATAAACAATTTTAAAATGAATTTTGGTTAGGATTTAGCCATAATTTCTGAAATGGCTCTAACATAAACTCTGCCATTTTGGACTTCATATGCATGTGAAGCAACACTCAATATTTATTATAAAATCATGATCCTGATCATGATCAGCTCTGTAAAATGCTGAAGATGCTCTACAGCCCGCAGATACGCTCAGCCAGCATTGATCTATATGGAACAATAAACAAGTACATCCATCTCATTAGTATAACAATTTGTTTTTGTATTTAATACTCTGTGAAATTAAATATGTACCAAAAAACTGTTTGAAACTATTTTATGATTTTTGTCATTTATTTATTTAATTAAGTTGCTTAGTTTATATACTTATAAATTATATTACATATGTTTATATCCTAGTGGTCATGTAAACATTTCTTGGATGAACAAAGGTGCCAAGAATGGAAAACAATTTAAGAAACCTTATTATAAATGATACTTAGAAACTCATAGGAATGAATAAAACATAGCAGTAAAAAGTTGCCCATTTCAAAAATGACAACTTTGCTTCATTCCTACCCTAGGAGCAAAGAGCACAACCTCGCTTCCTTTTCTTAATGCTTGTGTGACCAAATGTGGTTTTGTTATCATTACTGCCTAAGGATCAAACCCATGTAAACGAAGAAGACAGGCACCGGGCTTGCGAGGTGCTGGGGCTGGGTACGTTACAAAACACAGATTACAAAACAGATTTTTTTTTTTTTGCTTTCTGAATCTGGCTTTATTTATTTTTAATTAATTAATTAATTTGCAAGAAAGAGAGAAAGTATGGGCATGCCAGGGCTTCTTCCCACTGCAAATAAACTCCAAATGCATGTGCCACTTTGTACATCTGGTTTTATGTGAGGTGTTAAGGAATCGAACCCAGGCTGTAAGGCTTTTGCAAGTCCACTTTTGCTACTGGGATTTTAAGAATCTTTGTTTCCAAACTTCTTCAAAGGTCCTAATCTATGCTTCACTTGAATTTTGATGAGTTCAGCATAGCCTCACCAGCTGTTTTAAAATGGTATCAGGTAAGTAACTAGAAAAATTGTGAATCATTGACATAGAAAGTAAGGGTTAAAGGTGATCAGCTACACTTTTAAATGTGTTGCGTATAAACTGACTTCCATGGTTATTAATAACTAAAATTCAGTATTTTAAGATATCAGGAATAGTGAACACTAGGTGTCAGTGTAAGAAATGGAAAAATACGTTTAAAAACCTGTTGTTCCCAATCAGGTATGTAGCAAAAAAAAAATCAAAAGCAGCTGTGACCACATTTACTTACAATTGCATAATTCAGCTAACAAGCCAATCTTCCTTTCAGACAAAAGGTCCTGCTCCAAAACCATCAAGAGTTTAAAATCAGGTTATGATTATTAGAAATAGCAAGTCTTTTGTGACATCAACTCTATAAGGCATAGCAAGTTTTTATTTCTAAGAATATATTTCTAAGAAAAGTTTCCTTTCCAGGATACATTTTTTGACTAACACTGTTAATCCCAGGTATGAGTCTGCAAGTTTTAGACAGAATGGTTAACGTTGGTAAAAATATTTGCTTGAAAATAATAGTGCTGGGTAATTTTTAAAAGGGTACTAAGGCAGGGGTGCCACTCCATGGAAAGTGCTTGCTCAACATATGTAAGGCCTTGGCTCTAGCTCTGTTATGGCAAGAACCAAATAAAAAGGTGCTGAGTTTCCAGTGTTTCCCAAGCGCAAGGTTCCTGCATAGACTTCCAGGTTCTAAAATTTAAGGTGCTCCGGAACACATGCTCTAATCCCAGCACTTGTGAGGGTGAGGCAGCAGATCACAAGTCCAAGACTAGCATCATAACCAGAGGCGGAGGTCATGGTCTCAAAAACAAAACAATTTTTGAACTCTTTGCCTAGCATGTTTCAATCCCTGCATCACCAAGCACTTGTGATCTCTCTTTATGTGTTTCTCAAGCATGTTGGGAGACTTCCATATAGTATTCGAAAAGGTATTATGATTGAAAAAGAAGTGAAATAAGCATCATTAAATATCATTAAAATATAAACTTTGAGGGCTCAAAAAGCATTAGGAGACATTTAAGGATTTGCTGGATAAACATAAATGCTTTGATTCCACTCTGTTATTTTTTGGCTAATAGCTAACTTCTATCCCAATTCCAGTTATGAGGAAGTACACAGTATATGGGAAAAGCTTTTCTAACTCCCAACATTGAAATAAACTGCAAATTTGCTGAGCTCCATATCTGTTTGGTTATGCATGAAGGGACATAAAGTCAGAGGGGCGACAAGGATTGTCACCTGATGTTGTCATCTGAAGTCCACATCTGAGCTATGGCATGTGTGCACCAGCATTCACACGTACAAACATGTATACACATGTACACACACCTATATTATGCATACATTTACTGAAGTAGAATAAACTGGGTATGTTAGAACAAAAATGAATTTCAGTATTTTTTAAATTTCTACTATAAAGGCATTTATAAATATTAACTATATCACTACTGGATCAGATTTTATGAAAACGCAGTGTATTTTTTATATGATAGCAAAATTACAAGTTATTTTTAAGGAGAATGTTGACTAAATACTTTCACTTTTAAATAGAAAAACGTAGTAAATTTTAAAGCAGCTATAAAAACTTTATTCCTATCAATTAAATTAAATGTATACTTTGGAAAATTATATATATACCTGAGGTTTAACTAAAAACTTAATAAATTATTACTCAAATTGTATATAGATAAAGTTGTATTAGGAATAATGATATATTTTTTCAATCTCATACTATCAAATCTTATACCAAATCCCATCATTCCTAATACAATCTCTTTAAGGGGAAACTTGGGTAAAGAAAGGCTCAACTAGAACTTTCCTTCATAAAGCCCATTACTATTGCAAGGAATAATATAATAGTCTGGAACAGTCTAAGTATCCTTTTTCTTTTTCTTTTTTTTTTTTTTTTTTTTTTTTTTTTTAGGTAGGGTCTCACTCTAGCTCAGGCTGACCTGAAATTCACTATGTAGTCTCAGGGTGGCCTTGAACTCATGGTGATCCTCCTACCTCTGCCTCCCAAGTGCTGGGATTAAAGGTGTGCACCACCATGCCTGGCTTCTAAGTATCCTTTTTTGATATTTTTAAATCTCTTCTTTTTATACACTCAATCAGGGGTCTATGAAATGATGCCATTTTCATGCATATCTTTGGTAAACTAAGAATGAGATTTATGAATTGATCTGGATATGTGAACATGGATGGACACATTTAAAGTCACCACCATAAACAAGTTACTAGCCACCACAATGAAAACACAATGATCAATATAAAGAATTCATTTCAGTGGAAAGGAATAAAATGCACACTTTCAGACTTAGAATATCTACCTTGCAAGTATAAAATGAAATACTGAGATCTAAGAAATAAGAATGGCACTTTAATTATATTTATATATGAAAAAGGTAGAGTCAACTAAGGTTAAAATTTGTATGTTATTAGCCATATAGAAATAATAGGTTATTTCTAAATGTGGAAAAATATGTGCATGTATGTATATAAACACACACACAATATAAACAAAATCTTCAACAGATTGGCTGAACAGAGTATTTACTGACTCAACAGTAAGACTATTTCAAAGGAACTGATTACTAGTGGATTAAGAGGAATGGATAGAACAAAAGATGTTAGGAGGATGAGGAAGACTGGCAATTCCTTCCCACTCATCCACTGAACTGTGACTTCAGTGAATTACTCATGGCAATGGGCAAGGGAACCCTCAGTCAACAGCTCTGCCAACTGAATATGTTTGTGAAAGATAAGACACATTAGTTATTCCTAGAGGAATGAAGTGATGACACATGTGAGAAAACAAGTAATCAAGTAAAAACACATTAAGAGCAACCAATCTGAAATAAGTGCTGCACAGAAAAAAAAAAACATTATTCCTTCCCATAGTAAATCCTTCTATTTCATTCCGTTCCCACAGTAAATCCTGAAGCAAAAAGCTACCAGTAAAAATGAGGACAGTAATCAGGTTTACTGACACATTCTGTTCTATTGTGAACCACTCTGTATATATGTGTTTTCCACAGCAGGTGTGGTTTCAGTTTGTTTATGCTAAATATGTTGTATTTAATTCTATCTCTGGTAATAACAGAGAGGAAAGCTTAAATATTTTCCCTAGGTGGTATGTGAACTAGATCCCATTCATGTCAATAGAGAGTATTTCCGGTTTCTGGAGCTACCTTTGCATGCTCTGACTTAGGACAAAGTCAGAATGGTTAGTAGCTGGCAGACTCTTCCATCTTGTGACTCATTAGATTCCTATGGTGCTGCTGCTTCCTTTATTTTATAGAATCACTAATTATATCACCCTGTCTTATTTTGATAACTTCTATGGTCCAAGTTCCACACAGGAAACCTACTCTATTTTAAAATATGCCTATAAACCATTGCTGAAGTGGCATAATGTACCAGCTTCACACCCCTGGTGAGTGGGAGAGAAAATGGCACACAGTGCTTGGTGTAAGAAAACTAACTGCTGGTTCAAAACTCCCTCTAAGAGAATGAGAGCGGATGAATCAGGCCCACATAGATCAAGTAAGCCCTCTTCTCACATGTAAATATTTTCCTTATTACTTTTCACAATTAAAATATCTTAATTAGTTTCTGATATGAAAACATAGTACAGCAAAATACCTAATATGATTTTAAAATGGAAGGTAGATAATTACATTCTGTGCACAAAATATGGTTTGAATTTAAAATTTTTCTTCAAGTTTTATGTGTTTAGACACCTCCTCTTTGGTTGGTGCAACTGTTCAGGAAGGCTGGGAGTCTAATTGGCAGAGGTGGGTCACTGGACACAGACATTGATTATAGCCCAGATTCCCCTCCAGCTCTCTGCTTCTGGTCTAGCACCATGAGGGAATCCGCTACATACTGTCTTCATGCCATGAGAGATTGTGCCCACTGAAACACAAACCCAAATAAACCTTTCCTCTGTGGAGTGGTTTTTACCAGGCATCTCCTCATAGCAATGAGAAAACTGAGGTAGGCAGAGCTCCTTCCCATAATTGACTTTAAATTCAGAGAAATAAAATAGTGATGTAGCCATTAGAAATCATGACTGCTTTTGAATGTGAAAAGATATTATTGACAAAATAATAGCAGTCAATCTTGCTATTTTCAACAAAAACAAATTTCTATTTACTAAAAATAAGAACTGAACATGGTAAATTAGAGAAGGAAGCAAAAGATGGAAAATGTTTGCATCTGTTTGATAAATTTTGAAATTCCCAGGTTTTATCTTTTTATTTTAAATTAATTAATTTGAGAGAAAGACAGAAAGATGGGGAGAGAGAGTGAGCACAGCATGTCAGGGCCTCTAGAAACTGCAAATGAACTCCAAACAAATACACCATCTTGTACATCTGGTTTATGTAGGTTCTGGGGAATTGAACCTGAGTCATTGGGCTTTGCAGCCAAGTGCTTTAACCACTAAGCCATCTCTCTAGCCCTGAGGGTGTTTTCAATCCATTTCTCATCTAAACCAGGCCATTCTCTAGTCCTGTTATGAATAATCATATTTTATTTACTACTACTACTGTAACAGAAGGGAGAGAATATTCTAGGAATTTCATTAAGCTTTTAGATATGTTATAATCTAATTGTGCCATTTTTTATGGTCAATATGAAAAGTAAGGCTTAGTACTTGAACACTGCAGAACAGGGAAACAGAGACGAAGTTTCTAGTCATTTCTAATTTGAATTCCAGTGAGTCATATAAAATAGCCAAAATTCAAGAATTTATAAAAGAGTAATTTCATTTGGTTCAAGCTTATATAACACAGTTGACTAAATAACTGCTTACCCATAATTCAACTTAAAAATTCCATGACTTGGCCAGGAGTGGTGGTGAACACCTTTAATCCCAGCCCTCACAGGGAGGCAGAGGTAGGAGGACCACAGTAAGTTCGAGGCCAGCCTGAGACAACATAGTGAATTCCAGGTTAGCCTGGACTAGAGGAAGATCCTACCTCAAAAAACAAAACAAAACAACATAAAATAAAATAAATTCCATGACTTAGACTAGGGGTAGAGTTCACTGGGAGAGGGCTTGCCTAGCATACACAAGAACTAGGATCCTCAGTGTCAAACAGATACATACAAGAATATCCAGTGATTTTGTGATTCTAATCTGTCATTGCAGGAATTAAATCAAAAGCTTTACATTGACTTTACATAACATAATTTCATTAATAAATATATTTTACAATGTACATGCAGAAATTTATCAAAGAACAATTAAAAATAAAAGAACTATCATAGAAAGAAATGGACAAAAAAGACATGACAACTAATTATAACACGATATTCTGTATTTCATCTCAGAAAAGAGAAGGTTCACTAGTGGGGAGGGGATGATATAATTCAACTGTGATTAGTAAGCACCACTATACCAGTAGTAGTTCCTGGTTTTAATTACATTATTATTATATAAAATGTAAATATCAGATGAAGTTGAAGGGAGCTGGAAACCATTTGTCCCATTTGTGAAAATAAAAATGGAAAAAAAAAGTTTTAAAAAGGTGTAACAAACAAAAACCTTAGCAAACATATGATAAAAGAAAGCAGACCAGTGGCTGCCGAAGGTTGGGAACTGACTGCACAGGCACCAAAAGAATGACTTCAGGGCTGGAGAGTTGGCTTAATGGTAAGGCAGTCAGTCGCCTGCAAAGCCAAAGGACCTTGGTTAGATTCCCCAGAACCCACATAAGCCAGTGCACAAGGGGCGCATACATCTTTTGTTTGCCATGCCTGAAGGCCCTGGAGCACCCATTTTCTCTCTCTCTCTCTCTCTCTCTCTCTCTCTGCTTTTTTCTCCCAAATAAATAAATAAAAATAAAACTATTTAAAAAAAGAATGACTTCAGATGGTATGAAATTTTAAAATCCTGATTTTACTAATTCCTATAAAATTATCCATTATCAAAACTCATTAAATTATGCATTTTCACTAGCAAATAGTTACATCTTAATAAAGCTGACAAAAAAAAAACAGATACAAATAAAATCTTTCAAAAATATCAATCCCAGTAAAAGCAGAATACAGGAAAGAAATACCAAATAAGATCACATAAATGCTTACCAAGTTAATTAACTGTGTGTGAACTACATCTTCAACCAAAACTGCTGTTTCATGGAGAGGCCGCCTAGCATCACCTAAAGAAAACCTGTAGACATACAAGCAGAGTATCAGATAGATTGCAATTTCCTCTTCCAACAATCCATTTTAAACATCATACACAGAGACATTCTTTTTAGTGAAAAATGCTTGAAAAATTCACAGTAATATATCAAAGTGTTATATGAGCCCTGCTTTAATCTATACAGCATACAAAACAATTCATGCAAAATGATAAAACAGAGTGCAAAGGGAAAAACGATTGCTGAAACCAAAATCTGCTGATGGCATCTACTTAACTAGTGGCAGCTATGTCCTGGTATAGCAAAAGATGGAGAGACCCCGAGCAGGTTAGCAGATACAGATGAAGAGCCCAATATAAAGAAAAGAAAAGGGGGCTAGAGAGACGGCTTAGTGGTTAAGGTGTTTGCCTGCAAAGCTAAAGGATCCCGGTGGATTCTTCAGGACCCACATAAGCCAGATGCACAAGGTGGCACATGCATCTGGAGTTCGTTTGCAGTAGTTGGAGACCCGGGCATGCCCATTCTCTCTCTCACACTCTTTTCCTCTTTCTCTCAAATAAATAAACAAAATATTTTTTAAAATTTTAAAAGAAAAGCTAATACCCAGTGATTGTGGCACTTTTCAGTGTGTGAACAGGAAAATAAATATAAAAGGGGTTCATTTAAAACTGATAAAAAGAAAATAAAAAACCTACTAAGGGATAGAGGAATTGACTCAGTGGATGAAATATAAGCATGAGGATCAGAGTTCAGATCTGCAGCATCCACATAAAGGCTAGAAGAGAGGGTGTCCTACCAGTAATCCCATCACTCAGGAAGAGGACACTGCCTAGCTAGTCCAAGTGAGTCAGCAGGCAGTGGGTTCAAGTGTAAGAACCAGCCTCAATAAATGAAGGAGTACCATTGAGAAATATGCCTGACATCAAGGTCTAGTGTCCACATTTCAAATTTCCAAAACTATAGGAAACATCCTATGCAGAAGCATTTAGACCATTTAAAGTTCTGACAAATACTTGATGTCTGCTGTTTGGTCAGTATAGTTCTTAAGATTATACATAAAGCAGTAAGACATAAACTATATGCACACTGGAAATAAAAAATTAAATTGCCCTAATTCACAAGCCATGAGTGTTTTCATTAAAAAACTATGTCTTCAAGAAGGAGGTAAAACAATGTAAGCAAATTAAATCATACAGAGTAAATTGGATAACAATCACAAAATTAAGGAAAGAGAAATGAACTTTAAAAATGGGGAACAGAAGGAAACACATGAATATAAATAATCAGAGGAGGATAGAGAGCTAGTTATTTCTGGTGTTACATGTAGAAATCATTTTCAAGAAATATTCCATTGTTCCTTACAGAATGTTTTTAAAAGAACAGAGATACTATCATAGGAATTTATATTATTCATTTTCAGTATATTTAACAGGCCAATATTTGAATTTAAAATACTTGTTTTCAAATTTCCAAGCCCTGATTGAAAACAGAGAACTGATGAAGTTTGAATTAACAAAGTACTACAAAACAAGTAAAGGAGGTGAGTTAGGTGACAGTCCAAGAATCAAATATACAGGACAGGACAAAGGATGCTTCTAACTGGCAAGTGTCTTCTTAGGTGCTGACTGCTGTCAATACTTCCCATAGCTACGATTGTTCATGTACACAATGGACTGCAGGATTCTGATACTGTGGTCTGGGGAGCTAATTCTGTTCAACTTTTAAATATTGATTTTTTTGTTTTGTTTTTTTGAGGACTCGCTCTAGACCTGGAATTTACTCTGTAGTCGCAGGGTGGCCTTGAACTCATGGCGATCCTCGTACCTCTGCCTCCTGAATGCTGGGATTAAAGGAGTGCACCACCACGCCTGGCTTAAGTTTTAATTTTTTTTTTTTTTTACATTATCCTACTTCAGGTAATTGGCATTACTCTGGAACACTGTGGCAATAATTGCTTGGTATAAGAAGGAACTGGATGACTTTGTATCCCTCAACAAAATTCCCTTATTCCCTTTATAAGCATTATCTGATTATACTTTTGTAGGCTAGGAATTAGTATAATACCCAGGAATTTCTCCTAACTGGAATTACAGTGAATAAGCAGGTTACAGCCTGAACATGCATTATAGTCAGTTGCTTAGCACTAGATAGACATGTAAACAAAGCATCATACTACTCAGGTCACTGTTTCTGAAAATTATTTGCACGCGTGTGTGGGGGGGAGGATCTAAACTAGGCTGTCAAGCTTTGCAAGCAAACACCTTTAATCACTGAATTATTTCCCCAGTCCCCGTTCATATCATTCTTATGCAGCATTTCCTAAGAGTTTTTTGTCTACTTTTGTAGGGGAATAGGAAAAGAAGTCTGGACATGATCAGTCATTTAAGGCCATCAGAATTGTAAGTATATGCCAATTAGCCTTTCTGTACAATTTTCATATTTCAAATCTTCATAATTCTATATAATTTTATCTATGTGCTTCTCAATGGAATAAATACAATGAACTTTGTGTCAAAGCATTAGGAAAGTTAAAATATAAAATAAGATATCTAAAACAAGGTTTCTTTTTAACATTTTTTTCTCATTGAGGGCTTAACACCTCAATATTAATCTCTCCTCTTCCCTATCATAATTATACTTCTGTATAATTTAAATGAACTTTAAGAATTTTTTAATTTTGTCACATCCTAAGAAACAAGTATAAGTATCTAGGAATATACAATGTTATAAAATTGTTGATGACAAGCCAGGCATGGTGGCACACGCCTTTAATCCCAGCACTTGGGAGGCAGAGGTAGGAGGATCACCGTGAGTTTGAGGCCACCCTGAGACTACATAGTTAATTCCAGGTCAGCCTGGACTAGAGTGAGACCCTACCTTGAAAAACCAAAACAAACAAAAAAAATTGTTGATGACATAAAATAATATCGATGGGAAAAAATCCCAATATATTTATATCTATATTTGTTGAAAATAAGGTAGGACAAGATTCCATTTTGAAAAGGCAAGCATTATTTTCTGTAGATATTAATCCACATTTACTGAATGCCAACATGTGCTGTTTGGGATAAAACAGTAAACAAATCAGGCAAACATCAGTCAAGTTTACATTCCAATGTGGAAAGGAAACAATAAAGAATATAAACAAAAAGAACATTATGATGTTACAAAGTTAGTTTAGCAAAAAAAAAAAAAAAAAAAAAAAAACAGATTCCACCTGTAGAATAGTACAGGTGGCTTTCGGCTGTTAAGATTCCCCCAGGTGAGACACACCTATATGATGGACTGGGTTGGAGAACACCTAATTTGGAGGGGAGGGGAGGGGAAGGGAGGAAGGGAAAGAAAGGAAGGGAAGGAATGGAAGGGAAGAAACCAGGGGGCTAAAGAGATGGTTTGGCAGCTAAGACCCTGCCTACGGAGCCCAGCGAGCTGGGTTCAATTCCCCAGTACCCATCTAAAGCCAGCTGCACAAGGTGACACATCTGGAGTCCGTTGGTAGTGGCTTGAGGTCCTGAGGTGACCATTTTCTTTCTTCTATCTTTCTGTGCTTGCAAATGAATATATATATATATATATATATACACACACACACACACACACACACACACATACATACATACATACACACACATACAATAAAAACCTTGGGTGGCAGAGGTAGGAGAATCGCCATGAGTTCAAGTCCAACATGAGATTACCTAGTCCAGGTCAGCCTGAGCAAGAGTGAGACCCTACCTCGAAAAACAAAAACAAACAAACAAACAAACAAACAAAAAACCTGGAGGTGGGTCTGGTATTGTAAGCCTATTATTCCCACCTCTCCCCCCCCCCCGCAAGAACAAGAGCAGCCTGGTTTAGGCGTACTAGCGCACGCCTTTAATCCCAGCATTGGGGAGGCAGAGGTAGAAGGATTGTTGAGTCTGAGGCCAGTCTGAGACTAGGGGATAGTGAATTTCAGGTAACCTGAGCTACAGCAAGACCCTACCTCCAAAAAACAACAAAAAATAAACTATATCCACAAGCTATAGACTGTTACTAAAAATTTTCAGTACCTGGGATGGGATACCTTCCAGGATACCTTGTTGGCCAAGGAGGTCCCTGTAGCCTCCAAAACATGAAAGGCTATTGCCAAGGCCCTTGGTTTCCTTTGAGAAACAGATGGTAAGACCCTATTGCTGAAGACATCTCTTACCTGAGAGGCAAGGTCACTGAGAAATCAAGCTGGTGCTGAGCAGAAAACCTTCTCCCTCTAGACCAGCCAACTGAAAGCTGGAAAAAACTGCACTGCATGCAGCCGTATGGGAGACAGAAGTCATCAGTGGTGAAAACAGTGGACACTGGAAAACTCAAGTTTGGCCAGACAGGCCCAATGATCAAATGGATGCAATAGTGGCATGTCTGCTCTTGGGGAAACCAACTGCTCCCTAACTGGCTGAAGGCCCTCTCTATGGGAGGGAATACATGCCTGGTACTGAAAAACCTAAGCAAAAGTCTATGGCAGGGGAGGTCATGAGCCTTAGGGGTATAAAGCCTGGTCTTGTCTGGCTTAATGTATATATATATATATATGTATTATTCCTACCAAACTGCCCTGAAAGCACTACACTTAATGTTCATATTCACATATTAATGCTATTCTCACTTTTGGTTACAGAAGCTTCTCTTTTCAGATGGCGATGACACTGGGATGACCCAAAAGGCCACACAGTGCTGAGAAGAAGGGACGGAGGAGTGTCTAGCACTGAAACATCTCTGTCACACCCTCCAAGGCTCAGGGTCCATTGCGGAAGAGGGGGCAGAAAGAATGTAAGAGCCAAAGGAAGGGTATGACTCTTTGTCAAGACAGAAATTGGCCTCAATATCCATGACCTTGCAGTGCCTAGCAATACCTTCGCAAGACCCTCATAATAGGAGAAAAAGATGATGAAATCAAATTAAAAGAGAGACTAATGGAGAGAGGGAGGGGATATGACAGAGAATGGAGTTCTGAAGGGGAATGGGAGGGAAATATCATGGTTTTTTCTGTGTAAGTATAGAAGCTGTCAGTAAAAAAAATTAAAAAAAAAAACAAAAAACTATATAGCTGGAAGGGGTGGCGCAAATTTTTAAACCCAGTACACTGACGGCTGAGGTGAGAAGATCACCATGAGTTTGAGACCAGTCTGGTCTACAGAGTTCATTCAAGGTCAGTCTAAGCTTGGGTGAGAGAGACCCTGCCTCAAAAAAAGAGGGGGAGGGGCAAAGCTAAAGGACCTAGGTTCAATTCCCTAGTACCTACGTAAAGCCAGATATACAAAATGGCGCAGGTATTTGGAGTCTGTTTGCAATGGCTATAGACCCTGGTGTGCCAATTCTCTCTATCTCTCTCTCTCTAATAAATAAAACAATTCATTTAGCATATTTTATTCATATAGTCTGGTCACACATGGTCCAAGATCATTCATGTACCAAATCAAATATAATTAGATGTTAAAGACTGGTCTTCAATCATTATAGCCAACGATGTCATGCTTGCCTAGGATCTCGCCAACATAAAACCACATCCACATTTCAATAACCACTAAACCATTCAGCATTGCTTCCTTAACTGTGAGATGTTTGAAGCTACCAATATGAACACTCCCGATTTTTTTGTTCAAGCTCTGAATAGCTGTCAGGATCTCAGCAGGGTGAGAAGAACCAGCTCAACCTTGGCATCATGCCAAAATGTGGCCAATTGAGGCTTTGAGTAAGTCACTAGAGTTCACCAGTTCCAGGACCTTCTGCAGAAGGTTACAGACCCACTGAGCCATGGCTCTAGGGTATAAAGTCCCAAATATTTTTAATAAAAGATCAAACAGAGCTGGGCATGGTGGCACATGCCTTTAATACCAGTACTTGGGAGGCAGAGGTAGGAGGACGGCTGTGAGTTTGAGGTCACCCTGAGACTACATAGTAAATTCCAGGACAGCCTGGGCTACAGTAAAACCTTACCTTAAAAAACCAAAAAAAAGAAAAAAGAAAAAAGAAAAGAAAAAAGAAAAAGAAAACAAAAGAAAAGGAAAGGAAAGAAAAGGGCTGGAGAATGGCTTAGCAGTTAAGGCATTTGCCTGCGAAGCCGAAGGATCCCGGTTCGATTCTCCAGGAGCCACTTAAGCCAGATGCACAAGGGGCACATGCATCTGGAGTTCATATGCAGGGGCAAGAGGCCCTGGTGTGCCCATTCTATCTCTGCCTCTCTTCTATCTCTCTCTCTCTCTCTCTCCTTGCAAATAAATAAATAAATAAATATTTTTAAAAAAAAGAAAAGAAAAAAGAAACGAAATGAAAAGTAAAGAAACAAAAAGAAAAGAGGAAAAAATCAGACTCTAGACATGCTAGTAGGGATGGGGGAACAGGAAAACATTAAAATGGTACAAAGTAATTTTTTATATGTGAAAAGAAAAAGCTATTAAAAACAAGAAAGGAAAATTTAAAAAAATAACAAAGAGCCAGTAGTGGTGGCGCACTCCTTTAATCCCAGCACTCAGAAGGCAGAGGTAGGAGGATCACCAAGAGTTCGAGGCCACCCTGAGACTACGTAGTGAATTCCAGGTCATCCTGGATCAGAGTGAAACCCTACCTCAAAAAAAAAAAAAAAAAAGAAAAAAAAAAAAAAAAGAAAAAGAAAGAAAAAGAAAAGACAAATTAAATGAGATAATCTTATAAAAACCTGAAGTATAATCTACAAAAACTCTTCAGGACTATCAGACCACAAAGCATGAAAAGTGCATGGAGGGAATTTTACAGCAGAAGCAGAACATCTCCATGCACTTTTCATGCTTTGTGGTCTGATAGTCCTGAAGAGTTTTTGTAGATTATACTTCAGGTTTTTATAAGATTGAAGCAATCACTTCAAGAAAGTTATTTAGTCTGCTAAGCCCCCAAAACATTTAATATTGCTATGACTTTACTATAGCATCTTTACTGAAACTTAGAAAAAAACTAACTTTTCCTAACAGCGGAAACAGATTTTGTTGGTAACCACTAGAGAATTTTACATTCATTGGCCGTGAGTTACTCTCACTGTTTAAAACAAACTGTCTGTAGGGTGAGTGGTGTGGCTCACTGGAGGAGTAAGTGCACACAAGTTCTATCTCCAGCACTGCAAAAACAAACAGAACAACTGTGAAGCACACAAAAAGCATGTTTAATGGCATTACACCACTTGGGAATCAAAGAGGTTGAAGTACAGTAGGAGAACTGACTATGGAATCAGCAGGAGTAAGCCACACAAAGACAGCACATTGAAAGGATATTGAACAGAAACCAGACCATGCTGCACTATGATTGTTATCCATATAGAATATATACAAATATGAATTAATCCAGTAGCATTTCCTTGATGGATGGTGTAAAAAAAAAAAAAAAACATCTATTCTGTACTTGAATGAACTGGGAAAATACCTCATGTTACTCTGTACTTTGAAACTGAAATGCATGTCCCATATGAGAGGCTCTGGGAAGTGCTGCAAGGAGGAACTGGAATTCCAGTATCCTTACCATGTATGTAATTAGACTTCTAAGCCCACCTCATTATGTAACATTGAAAAATCAATTTAGGAACACTGACTTAAGGCAAAGAACTCCAAAAAGGACTTTGGAGAAAGGATTTCAAATAAGCTTCAGTCCAAGATGTTACAGCTTCAAAGCCAAGTACTTCAATTTTAAACAGTGAGATGCTAGTGGTGGCAAGAGCAGCAGACAATGGGGCTTTGTAAGACTTCCCTCACTCATTGTGTATCATGTCAGCATGTTAGCAACTGAACATTGCCCTAGCTGCTACTTATAAATTTCCACAAGCTATGAAACAATGATCTTTCTGACTAATGAAAAACTAACAGCTGATTTTTCTGCCATCATAGTATTAATTAGCCCCTAGAAACAGTTTCAGATATCTTCAATAGTTTAACAAAGATCATTGCTGCTTCTTTTTCAAAGTTAATCATGAATGTCATAATGTAATAAGCACATCTTTTAGTGCCAAGAAGCCAATAGTGTATCATGTATAACCAGTATTCTCCAGAGAATGTTAACCATAGGACGTTGCTAATTCCTTACCTTAAACTTCACACAACTATTGAAACTGTGTTTGACCAGTATGCTCTGACAAAATATAATAAAAATTTTCATCACATACTGAATGGTGCTCTCATTTTATCCTCATTTTAAATAATTTTACTTATTTATTTGCAAGGAGAGAGAGAGATGGAGAAAGAGAGAGAAAATGGGTACACTAGGACTGCTAGCCACTGAAAATGAACTCCAGACACATGCACCACTTTGTGCATCTGGCTTTACATGGGTACTGGGGAACTGAACCCAGATCATTAGGATTTGCAGGCAAGTGCCTTAACTGCTGAGCAATCTTTCCAACCCTTTATCCTGTTTATTGAGATATTATTACCCAACCTAAAAATTCACAGAACAGTACAATGAAAACATATAGTTCTCTATCATAATGTGTAATTGTTAACATCTTGGTACATCTCTCTTAAAAACAGAATTTATACACACACACACACACACACACACACACACACACGTCCTACATCAACAAATATTTCTTAAATGTGATCATGTACAATTTGAACCTCTAATTCTCTAAATCACTATCACTATCATGTATGTCCTTCTGGCTTTTGAAGAGATGTTTTGTATGGAAGTAAAATCCTGTTTCTCTTATAACTTTCAAACAATGGGCTGTTCAAAATATTAAATCCTGCTTTCACATGACAGGTCTTCAAAATTCTGACTATGTCTTGCTTTAACAAGTTTTGTTTTGTTGGCTTCAGAACATTTTTTAAAGCAGTTTGAGATGTTATTTACATATCCCTAAAACTTGATTGTTTAAAGTACACAATCTTGTGATTTTTAAGTAAATTTCAGAGTTATACACCCATCAGCACAATCCAGTTTTAGCATTTTTCCATCATTTTCAAACAATACCTCATGCTTCTTAACAGTAACTCGCAGCCCCAGGCAATCGATGTCATTGTCTATTAATGTGTGGGCCAAGACAATACTTTCTCCAATGTGGCCCAGAGAAACCAGAAGATTAGACGGCATCTATTTGAAGATAGCAAGGTTAACGATTCCTTACTTCTTATCATTATCTATTGTACGGCCATTTTCTCTGACTGAAACCTTCCCTCCTACAGGGAGGAAAGAAGCTCAGGCCTATTACCAGGCTCAGAAACTGACAACAATCAGACTGGGGAAATAGCTCTGTCAGTACAATGCTTTCCTTCCAAGTATGAAGACCTGAGTTTGATCGATCACTCAAGACCCACACTTATCAGGGGGAGCCACTGTAATCCCAGTGCTAGGGAAAAGGAGACACGAGGATCTCTGGAGCTCACTGGCCAGGCTATTTGGTGATGGTGAGTTCCAGGCCAATGAGAGGTCCTCTTTCAAAACAGTAAAAAAGTAGAGGCTGTTCCCGAGGCTGTCCTTTATCCTCTATGTGCATGCACATGTGTGTGCGCACACCACACACGCTCACACCAACGTGCCACTCAAGACATACAACATTCACACAGACAAAGTTACAGGCTTCACAAGGCCCCTCTCCATGGTTATACTGGTAGAGCTGCCTGAAAACTGTGCAGAAGTCTCCAAGTTTCATGAGCCATTATCTTTGTAGGTTGGCTCTTTGCTTATGTGCCTACTTTTAAGTGACTCAATAAATTCAGTTCACTGGTTCACTAAGCTAGACCTGGGTGAAACTGCTTCTTCCTTTTGTCATTGGTGAAAAGACATTTGTTCATGCTGCCAGGAAGTCATACAAGGCGACACCAAAGCAGCCTTGGGAATACTTTCCCAGCTACATGCACTCTCCATTCTCAGTTGGATCACAGTAGTTCAGTATTTATTTAGTTACATATATTGAAGTCAGATGTTTTTCACTTGAATACAAAAGTCCCCAAAACTCTAATAAATAAACAGAAGAAGGATAACCCATAACTTAAATGCTCAACAAATTATAAGAAACATATAATGCCAACAGACCCACTAATCAAAGTTTCTAGGGGTGAGAACTATGAATTAATTCATCTCATACACAAGAGCATCATCAGACATGGTGCTGAAATCATGTTGATGTTTGAATTTTACTGTCATGTTATTACACCTACAAAGGCAAACTATTTTACTGATATGAATTAGAACGTATGCAAGCTTATAATAGTTATAGATTTCTGAATTTACTTGAGATTAATCAAGCTCAGATGGGGTATTGTCTAATTTTTCCTTCCTTTATATATATATATATAGAGGTAGGGTCTCACTCTAGCTCAGGCTGACCTGGAATTCACTCTGTAATCTCAGGGTGGCCTCCAACTCTTGGCAATCCTCCTACCTCTGCCTCCTGAGTGCTGGGATTCAAAGCGTGCGCCACTACGCCCAGCTCCCTCAATACTTTTTTAAATGAAGTAAAATTATAGCTCAGTTCTACTTCAATTAAGAATTCTAGAAAAAATATCTGAAAATAATTAATACCATTACCATACACATTTTCTCTCCTAATATAGTTGCATTTGCAGGAAGAATGCTATTATTCTCATTTGCTATAATAAGGAGTTAATGACGATATAAATGTAGAAATAAGAGAAATGGTGTAGTCATTATACAACCACTTAAATAACTTGAAAATTAATTGTGCAAATATTTGTGACTGTCAAGAGGAAAATACATAATATATCCCAGTTGTAAGACATAATGTATTCCATTTGCCCCTTCAAAAAAGAATTCCATTTAAGTCAGGAAGTACACAAGACAATTGCCTTTATAGAACATGTAAACGAGACAATGATCAGTCACTTTTGTTCTCAGAAAATAAAGAAAACATTTCTCCTCTCTAGTCTCAACAATATTCCTCCAATCAAAATGGAATTTAGTATATCCACCAAAAAATGCATTTTCAATTTATTCTCCAGAACATGGATAGAAAGTGATGACATGAGAAAGATGCTAAGATATAATTACATGTAACAACTCCATGGAGAATAAACACACAGCACACATTAAATGATCTTCTAGTTAAACTTCTAAACCACAACTTGAAATTTTTGGCAAGTATGAATAATTTTTATAGATATTTACATGCACTATCAATGAAATTCATGGATTAATTTTTAGACTGTATTATCAAAAGATTAATCTGAACTTTTAGAAACTTACCATGAACACATGACATCTAAGTATACTAAAAATATTAATAAGAACATATTGTTGTTTCTAAGCAACTGCAGAGTACTGGCTGCAGGTTCCACACAGCTATAAAAATCTGAGGATGATTGATGCCTTTATAAAACAGTGTAGGATTTATATATAATCTCTGTATGCTCCCCTATGCTTTCAACCATCCCTAGATTAATTTCTACTACTATAAATGCTATGTGGACAATTATATACCATATGGTTTAAGAAATACTAATGTGTCTGAAGTTGAACTAACTGTATACCTGGTACCAGCCAAAAATACTTATCTTCATAGGCACCAGCTCTTTGGTAGCAAATATGAATAATAATTTATACCAATAAAGATGATCAGAAGCTTGCTTAGAACTATCACAGACACATTATTATTTCCATTCCTATTTTAGATTATCAAAAGTCACATATGTAGTAAGTGGCAGAAATAATTTCACCTCTGAATAGTCTGACTATAAACACTAAAAATCAAACCTCTGACTACTTTATCATAGTCTTTTTAAAATATATATATATTGTTTATTTATTCATTTGAAAGAGAGAGAGAGAAAGAGGCAGATGAAGAAAATGGGTGCACCAGGGCCTTTAACCACTGTAAATGTACTCCAGATGTATGCACCACCTTGTGTATCTGGCTTCATGTGGGTACTGGGGAGTCACACCTAGGCCCTTTGGCTTTGCAGGCAAGATCCTTAACTGCTAGACCATTTTCCCAGCCCTATCATAAGTCTTTCACAGATATCTCAGAAACCTCAGATTATTTTAATTTTGACCATAATAAAAAAAATAAGTTAAAGATGATTTAAGCACATATCAAAATAGGGTTCCAAGCCAGGCATGGTGGCACACATTTTTAATGTGCCAGCACTTGGGAAGAAGAATTAGGAAGATTGCTGTGAGTTCAGGGTCACCCTGAGACTACATAGTGAATTCCAGGTCAGCCTGAGCTAGAGTGAGACCCTACCTCGGAAAAAAAATAGGGTTCCAATAATAGCGTGCTAGATTACAGTTTAATGTACCATAGAAATGAAAGTATGGTCTTTAGATGACACTTTAATAAATTTACAAATGGCTTTAGGTAACTAAATGTGGATCATGCAGAAATGTAAACCTTTTGTAAAGAGCACAACAGCTGAATTGATTAAGAGGAAAAATCTAAATAGCAAATATTTATTAGCTAGAAAAAGGATTCAAGGGTTAAAAAAAATCTTCCAAGTCAAATGTAAATAAGTGGCTTCCTTTCTATTAATATATGAAATTCACCTTCCTTTTAAGTCTTAAGAATTAACTGTGCTGGAGGCAAAGGTACAAGAGCGTTGTGAATTTGAGTCCACCATGAGACTATATAGTGAATTCCAAGATCAGTATACTAAACAATGTCAAAATTTCCCAAAGTTAAAACCTGAAGCCTGGTGTGAAAACCTGGTTAAACTATGCATTACTGAGCTGGGTGTGGTGGCACACACCTTTAATCCCAGCACCCAGGAGGCAGAGGGGCCACCTTGAGACTACATAGTAAATTCCAGGTCAACCTGAGCTAGAGTGAGACCCTCCCTCGAAAAGAGAGGGGGGGAGAGAGGGAGGGAGAGAGAGAACTATGCATCACTACAGAAATTCTAGAATAAGAAGCATAAGGCTAATTGCATCATAGTTGATGTATTATAATACAGATACTACAGAAAGGTTAAAATTGATACTTGCAAACTGTGGTGGATTGAACCACAAAGTCCTCCAAACCATCATGTGTTTTGAATGCTGGGTCCTCAGCTGGTGGCTATTTGGGACTTGGAGCACTGCTGGATGTGACTGGGGGCAAGATTCTAGGTATTATAGTGAGCTCCCATTTGCACAGCTCAGCTCACTCTCCTACTGCCGTTTTCCACCTGCTGTGGCGGAGGTGACATCCACCCTGCTCATGCCCTGCTTTCTCCTGCCATCATGGAGCTTCCCCTCAAGACTGAAACCTAAATAAATAAATAAATAAATAAATAAATAAATAAATAAATAAATAAATAAATATAAAACAAACTTTCTTCCTATAAGCTGCTTTTGATCAGGTGCTTTGGCCCAGCAATGAAAAGGAAACTATAGCAGAAACATTATTTAATTAGGTATGTGTGATGGTTAAGTTTGTGTCAACTTGATCCGTTTAGGAATCCACAGACATTCCTCATAAGTGGGTCTCTGAGGTTGCTTCCAGGAAGGATTAACAAAAGGAGGAATCCTTCCCCCAGAGTGAGCGGCCCCTCTCAGAGGGAGGGGGCTTTATCTAAGGAAACTGGGAAAAAGGATCCCCTCTTCCCACCTGGCTGCTGGTGCTGCTTGCTGCCTGGACTGAAGAGCAGCTTCTCTCCAGGACACCTCTAGCCTTCAGTGCCAGGTTGGGACTGCTGAGACATTCAGCTACCAGTTTCCTTGAGCCCCGGGCCTGCAACCTGCTTTTGCTGGACTGCCATAAGCTAATCCAATAAGTTCCCTTTTCATATAATTTATTCTATCATTTCTGTTCCTCTAAAGAACCCTGACTAATACAGTATGTAATTATGATTGTTTTCACTTGGCATTAATGTGTGGTGTGTATGTATAGTGTATACATGCATGAAAAGCCAGAAAGGGGGCTGGAGAGATGGCTTAGTGGTTAAGGCACTTGCCTGCAAAGCCAAAGGACCTGGGTTCAATTCCTTAGTACCCACATAAAGCCAGATGCACAAAGTGGCCCATGCACTTAGAGTTCCTTTGTGGCTGGAGGCTCTCGCATGTCCATTCTTTCTCTCTCTCTCTCAACTTGCAATAAATAAAATATTTTTAAGCCAGACAACATTGGATGTCCTCCTTTATTCTTCTCTTGTGTTTCCTTGAGATACAGTTTCTCTCTGAACTTGAAGCTGCTGTTCTTGGGCAGAATGGCTGACCAGGGAGCCCCAGCTATTCTCCTGTTTCCCTTCCACTGAACTGAGGTTACAGCATGCATGGACCCACCCAGTTTTTTACGTGTGTGCCTTAGAAAGTAACTCAGGTCCTCACGCTTGGGCATCAGTGCTCCTATCTGCTGAGCCATTTTCCTGGCATTTGTAATTATGATTCTAGTGAGTTTAATTTTCCTTGCTGCTTAACACATCACTATTATTCCTACCCCATGTAGAGAAGTTGATAAGTAGAGAAAAAAGCCCAAGAGAATTGTAATACTGGAGCTTCCTAAAATGAGTCCAGGAATCTAAGATCTCTGATTTCCATAATCTCAATTTCCTTCAAAATTAAGAATTTAAACTTTGTTTATGTAAACAAATTTCATTTTTCAAGCTGGTTAGAGTTCTCTCTTTTCACTTAGAGAAAACGTTGGTGAACTGTGAGGGGAAAATGTATGGCCCTATTCCCTGGGCAAAGATGTTTCCAGGATCCAAAGAATCATAAACAATTTGTCTTCCTATTAATATGAAACCAGAGTATTATACAGTCTGACTTCTCTCTACTATAGGAGCTTCCCCTCCACTCCCCCTTCCAAGGACTTCAGAAACCTAATTGTGTTTAAGTGATTGCCCAAATATATCTTTCACAATTGGATGACTCAAAATAGATTATTCATAATATACTCTTCAGTTCTTTATTAAATCCACAGAGCTCATTTCTACTCATAGATTTCTACTTATTAACTCTTAGTAAAGAAAATTAAGTCAGAAGGAAGGTTCCTTTATCAAAACAAAATAGGAAAATAAAGAGTTCCACAGTGAGGAAATAATATTTTCTACATAGTTAAGCTTCATCTTCAAAGAAAATGCAAAACAAATCTGATTATGCTGTTAAAATGCAACAGCACACAATGAGCCAACCCATTGCAGACAGGGGTTAGGGTGGGGCTTGGCAAGACAGAAGAAAACTACCCTGGCTATAGAGCATTTTTACTACATGTTATAAGAATAACACGGCACAGGAAAAATACTGGTTAAGTCTAACGACTTCAATTTTCTTTAAAATCACACGTACTTTAAATAGCTAAAGACCTTACATGTTTTCTTTAAAAGCATAATTGGAGAGTAATTTTGCAACACAATTCATTTAGTACAAGAAAAGATTTTATAAAATATTGATTATGTCTTTTTTAACCTCTTTTCCATGAAAACAATGGGCTTTAAATGGGTACTAAGATCATCTCATGAAATTGGTTTTTGTTTTTTGTTTGTTTAGTTTCTTGTGCCAACAACTGAACCCAGGATATTTGACATGCTAGGCAAGCAGTCTATCATGGAGTCTCACCCCAGCCTAATGAATTTTAATTTGGTAACTCACTTTATTCTAATGATACCCCAAGTATGTCTTCAGTGCAAATAAATCACTGTAAACACAATTAAAATACAAGGGGGTCCCTCCTATTCCCACGAAATAGTCCAAAGTTGGAGTATTATTGAAGAATACTCATAGCAGGAGACATTTTAAAATTAAATAAGGGAAAGTACTTTGTGTGTATTTTCGAAGTTTGAATCCCACTAAAGACCATGCTTTCAGATCCAATGAAAAACAATAAGCTGCAAAGTATTCCATTCTTTCATTCTGGACTATACACTGAAGGGAAAAGGTAGAAAACCAGAGTCTACCCATGCTTATTTGCAGGTTTATCAGTGACATGTTTGAGAGCCTGGGTTAAGTCTCCTTCCATGCGCTCAGTATTCTAAGTGCCCTCTTAGTTAACGATGGTCAGATCCCAGCGTTGACTCATCAACACTAAGGTTAGCCCTATTTTCTTTACTCTGTTTCATGACTAACAATGTCTACCACATGCACACACTCACATGCCTTAATCTTATAAGTTTAACATTTTAAGAAGAATTTTGAGCATGGGGGAAAAGTACTCTCCTAAAATTAAGACAGGCAACCATAGATAAAACCAAGTTCTTGGGAGTTCCAAAAAATAGTACATAGCACATCAATAAATGACTACACAAACAGAAAAGTATGATCTTGTTTTTAGCTGGTCTGACATAAAAAGCACTGCTGACAAAACAAAATATTGAATGTTTGATGCATAAATTTTTAATTACATAGTCATAAACCTTTTTAAAATGAAAATTTAAGATTATGCTATTATAAGTACAAGAGATTTTTGTTTCTTAACAGGTAAGGAAAAACCCTATTGCTGTAATGTAGGCATTGCAGCCAGCTACTTATTGCTGTGACAAACGCCGACCAGAACCAGCTGGTGGAGAGAAAGGATTCATTTTGGCTTCCAAACTTGAGGAGAAACTCCAAAATATGGCATGAACAGAGGCTGGATATCACCTCCTGGACAACAACAATTGGGCTACAGCAATAGGAGAATGTGCCAAACACTGGAAATGGAAAGCTGGTTATAACACCCGTAAGACTGCCCCCAACAACACACCTACTCCAGGAGGTTCCACTTCCCCAACAGCCATCAGCTGGGGACCTAGCATTCAGAACACATGAGTTTGCCGGGGACACCTAATTCAAACCACCACACCAGGAGTCATTTATTATGTGACTGTTCTGGAAAAGGGCCATAACACCTTTGTTGCAAATACTCACCAGCCCCTGCTGCACTAAACAGCTGGTGACAATGCACAGATGTATGAATGGGTAACATTAACTCTGATATATGAATTACATCTACCATATATCATGAAACATCACCCTTCTTTTGCTTTACTTCCCTTTAAAAATTTAATCCCAGCATTCGGGAAGCAGAGGTAGGAGGATCGCCATGAGTTCAAGGACACCCTGAGACTACATAGTGAGTTCTAGGTCAGCCTGGGCTAGAGTGAGACCCTTTCTCGGAAAAAAAAAAAAATGAAGATGATAGGCAGATATAGATAAAAATATTCTAGGTTGTATAAGTTTGACAAATAATAGGCTGATAAACAGATATGACCCTCAAGCCATAGCTTGTCAACCCTTGCTTCAATCAAGCACTAATATCAAATTATATGCAGATTGATAATAACTTCTACACTTTGTTCACAGAAAGAAAATGTGCTAGAATAATCAAAAGAAACTTTTCTGAAAAGTGCTCACGCTAGGACTTTTACCTAAAAATGATGATCACTGACCTATACATAACAGCTACTGTGAAAACAGCGCCCCCATAAACAAAACTATAGCATGCTGTGGAGCATGTGGAAAACAAGCAACTTGATCCGTGTTTGTTTACCATGGAGTGGCTACCTACTTTTTTTTTAACATTCAAAAAAAAAAAAGTGTGAGGAGATTCTGTTCTCCCCATTACCTCAGAATATGCCCTGACCTGGAGTGCATGGGATAGCCACAGAGGATATTTAATAAATTTAGAGCAAGGTAATAGGCTGGAGTCTCACCCACTATGACTGATGTCCTCATAAAAAGGGAAATTTACACACATACAGGAAAGATGACAGGACCACTCACAAGAAGGCAAAGTGATAAGTCAATCAGCTCAAAGCCAAGGAGTATCAAGGAGCACAGGCAGACATAAGGCAGGAAGGGACACATCTGGATCTGCCCCTATAGCCTTCTGAGACAATGCCCCTGATTACGGACTTGTTTGCATGTTTGTTTAATTTTTCTTTGAGACAGTGTCTTGTATAGCCCAGGACAACATAGAATAGCCAAGGCTAACCTTTAACTCCTCAGCCTTCTGCCTCCAGATTCCAAACCATGGGATCCCAGGCAAACATCAGGCCCAGGTGAAATCTACTAAGTTTCTGCTAACCTACATTTGTGGCACTTTTAATAGAAGCCATGGGAAATTAATGTAGAAACATGAGAACAGCACTTATGTTTTTTACCTTGCATTTCCAATACTATAGTATACTCAAATAATGTCATTGTTTCATGAACAAATAAAATACAAAGGCTAAAATAAAATGAGCCATTCGTTAAAAGTATCAAGATTGAGTGGCTGTGCAGGGTCCGATTACAGAACAAGTGCTGTTTGGTTCTGCCTTACTTCAGTGGCATATATGCACCTATCTTGCCTCTTGCTATGAAGTGAACATATCTTGAATGATACATTGATGAGTTGTGCTGATTACTGCAACATGGTATCCACAATGTCTCTGCTCAGTCTGGAATGCTCTTGAGTGATCCAAATCCAACTTCACCATTTTCCCAAGCCAGGCAGCAAGGGTAACCAGAAGCTTGGTTAGATCAATGACATTCTTATTTTCTTTTCATAACGAGGTTTCCCATTAAAGAGTAAAAGACACTGTTTTTCTTCACGTCATGTGTTCATATTTCCTTAAATGACTGGTTATAAATGGTTTAAATGGGAATACAACCATGTTTCAGTATGGGGGAAAATATTGAGACATTGTTTTAAGTGAAAGATACTCAAAAAGCAAGTCAGGGGCTGGGGTGAAGGCAAGGTGGCTAGAGTTTGGACCTTCAGTACTCAAAAGCTCCAGATGGTAGCAAGCACAGTGGAATCTCAGAGCACCTGGAGAGACAGGACACAGACAAAGGAGAACCTCCAAAAACTCGCCGCTGAACAAGAGAGCCTGCCTCATACAAGGCAGAGGTGAGGAAGGACACTCGGGCTTATCTTCTGACCTGCCCATGTGCATCATGGCATGTGTGCACATAAATATGTGTATACACACACATATGTGCACACACAAACACACACACACAGAGATTTAAAAAAATAGGTAAAGTCAGACAGTAATATCAAGGTTGTTACAGGGCTGTGACTTTGCTCTGTTTTTATTTTAAGAATATTCAGGAATCCCTTAACTTTTATACAATACAGGATACTTTATGACTTTAAGAACAATTCAAATTACGTGCATTCTATGTTTTGAGAATCATCTCTGAAAATGTGAGACTTTTTAAAATTTTATTTTATTTATTTGACAGAGAGAGAGGGAGAGAAAGAGGCAGATAGAGAATGCACTCCCCAGGGCCTCGGGCTACTGCAAACAAACTCCAGACACATGCGCCACCTTGTGCATCTGGCTTACATGGGTCCTGCGGAATGGAACCTAGGTCCTTTGACTTCGCAAGCAAGTGCCTTAATCACTGAGCAATCCCTCCAGCACATGTGAGACATTTTTGATAATGTGAGTTCACCAGGAATGTTCACGAAGACTTGCCTTTAATTCAAGTTGCTTTACATTTACCCAGAAGGTCAATCTAGGCTATCGCAGCTGTCACAAATCCTTATCTGCTTGACTCTCTTCAGCCTTCCCATTTACATAAACCTTTTACCTGAATCTTTCCCCCAAAGCTCTATTTTCCATAACATATAGAATTAAATCAAAGTGGTAGGCTCTAAAACAAACCACTAACTATAGTCCCCAAATTAAATTGTCCTATAATGTTCTAAGATTAAACAAACAAAAAAATGGTTTGGGAAAATTTACTTTAGATTTTTGGAGAAATGTATGAAAAAAGACCTCCTTGTTAGTAAATTAAAGGTAGATCAGGTATAAATTTGGAGACTCCGATTCTACTCCTTTTTAAAAATGTGAAGTTAGGAGTTCTATAAGCAATCAATTACACATATTTAGGGGTTTAATACTGTTACCTTGCAATGTGGTGAAACGGAACATTATCCTGAGCCTGAATGTCACCAACAGCAATAACCAGCACTCACCAGCAGCTCAGGCTATATAAGTCCTAGGAAAAAGCTTCTCGTCAGGGCTCACATCAGAAGGGAACGCCAACAGAATGCCACAAGGTGGGAAGGTGGGAAAAGGGCACTTCAGAGTGAGGAGGGCTGGCTCTCAAGCTTCTCAGGCAGCGTCCATACAACAGACTGCAGTGGCACAGGGCTATTTTCATGCAGCACCAGTGATGGCTTTTCTCTTTGTTTTGGTTGTGACTTGGGGAGCTTAGTGATGACATGCAGTACATTGACCTCCATTGAAACTATTATAAATGCACGGGAACAGCCTGGAGGACAACCTGGATCAGAAGATCACGGCTCAGGAGAACCCTCCAGCAGAGATTGCATGTGTGCACATGTAAGTGAAAAGAATGATGTGCTTTACGTTTTTAGATTAGAAATATTGAGGAGTCCTGACTCTAAAGCATTTTTAAACATGCACATCACTCCTGATTCCAGTCAAACAAAGTCCAAAGCTGTATCACTGTTTAAGTTAGAAGTCATTTACAGTTCATTTCTCTTTCCCCATTAAAAAAAAAAATGTTTAGAAAAAAGGAGATTTGCCTAGAATGTTGGCCAAATTTCCCAAAAGCTCCAAATACGATGTCTTAGGATGCGGTCTTACTAGCTTCTCCCGCGTCTAGACTCAGCTGTGTCTGAGCCTGCAGGCCTAGATGCTCACATTATAATTTCAGGGCTGCTTATCAAAAGCAGTAACTGGAAACTTGCACGAAACTTGCAAGTGTGCAAAGAAGTAAACATCCACTGAAAAAAGCTCTGATTTACAGGGTGGCCCATTTAAAGCAGTTCCCATTTAATAATGTGGCTGTGTACAGGGCCTCTTTTAAATGGGCCACCCTGTATGAAGCTTAGGTCCAAGATAAAAAATGTCCTCCCTCGAGAATTTTTAAAAACCAAAAACACTGTAGGTTTAGTGGTTATTTTTAAGGTTTGAGATGGTTTCTTTGGACTCCTTTAGAACTGAAAAAAGATGGATACACATTTAAAAAATGAAATGTTACAACCACACATCTGTAATGAGAACCAGTGCCAGGGGGTATTTTTAAAGCAAATTAAAATGGTCATTTTTTTTTAAACTTAGGCAAACAGCTGCTATATACACAGCGCACAGTAACTACTTTTCAGCAAACTTCAGAAGAAATTTCCTAATGAAGATTTATAGGATGTTCTGGGATTGATAATTAAAGGTTCCCCAAAAAGATGTGAATGACAATGTCAGGGTTGTGGGAGTGAAGGACTTGTCCTCAGGCCTGGATTTAGAGGGAAGACGTGCAACATGAGGACAAGGCAGGCGTGGGGCAGAGCGTCTTCACGCACCTTCCACCAGGGTTTTCAGGGGCTTTGCAAGATAACCATCGTCCAAGATTTAGTGTGTGGTTAGTGAGGATGGAAGTGAGAAAGGCCAGCCTTAAAAAAAAAGTACACTGATAAAAAGAGATAATGGGTTTCAAATAGCCTGTGCCTGATGTGAATAATGCCATGTGCTCTCCAAAACCAACAGCAAGAACAAAAGCAGTAACAACAACAGTGTCATCATTCTCCCTGTCAAACTCTTCACAGACATGTGACACCACTAACCTATTTTATCACCACATCACTATGAGGTAGGCTCTATGAACGCCACATCACAGAGAAGGGCAAGGAGGCACTAACACATTAATGATCTGCATGACTCATGCAGTGAAGAAGAGTCTAATGCGATCCAAAGCGAAGCTTTGCTTCCACAGAGTGGACAGTACTCTTACACATTAGGCTATCCTTCCTCTCAAAATAAATAAGGGAGGAAGGGGGGCGAGAGTGAGGGAGGGCAAGCACTGAGTTCCCTGACAACACTATTTAGTTCAGGATTAAATTCTGAACATGATGTCTGTGGTTCCTTACAAGAGAAGCAGCCACATTCACAATCACCATAGGCCCATGGATTCAACCAATCACCTATCTAAATCATTCAGAAGAAAGAAAACAGAGTGAAGAGTGGAGTGGGGGAGGGAAGAAAGAGAGGGGAAGAAAAAGCAGGAAGAAGGAAGAGAAAAGAAAGAAAGGGAACAGAAGAAGGACAAAGGAGTGGAGGGAAGGAAAAAGAAAGGAAGGGAAAGTGAAGGGAAAGGAGAAGAAAGGAGGGGAGGAAAGGGAAGGTAAGGAAAAACTGAATCAGGCGTTTGCCTGCCAAGCCCAAGGACCACGGTTCGATTCCCCAGGACCCACGTAAGCAAGGTGCACAAGGGGGTCATTGTATTTGGAGTGCATTTGCAATGGCCGGAGGCCCTGGTGTGCCCATTCTCTCTCTCTCTCTCTGCCTCTTTCTCTCTTACTCTAACACATACATAAAAACAAAAAAAAATTTTAAAAGAAAAACTCAACCTATAGCGACCTTGCACAAACGTTTTATTTCTTTGTCATTATTCCCTAAACAATAGAGAGTAACCACCAATATGGATTTCAACAACCTCGCGTGTAAGAGGTAACAGAGAAAAGGTTTCAGTGGATGTGGCTGCACCCTTTGTCATGATGGTCTTGAGCACCACCAGACTTTGGTATCCATGGGGTAAGTAAACATGGGTTTCTAATTACACTGTCCACAAATTTCTATGTCCACATATACATGCCAGTTCTGGTAAAAGAGGCCATCAGTATCAAATTGTTACATATAAACTGAAACTACAAGTAGGTCTTTGAAGTTCAGAGGATATTTTTTCAAAGTGATCCTTGAACGTAAGAAATGATTTAGGCAGTTGAGTTAGAAAACCAGACTGAGACCAATGCCAAGTACTCACTCCCTATCCACTGGTCAGTAGAATTCACACAAAAATATTGAAGACAAGGTGGTCTTATCCTTATGTAAGTATAAATTGCACTTAACAATGAATGCTGTTTAGTAAGTACCTAGTAATAATAATTTTACTCATTATGACTGTGCATGAGGAAACCAACAACAATTATTACCCATTACTCATTAACATTTTATTTACTATTGTCTTGATTCCATCTTTTAAGTGTTAGTAATGTTTCATTTGTGAAGAAATGCATTGACAAGATGGGGAGGAGGGCTGTGGGACACTGTAACCTGGGCACTGCACTCACAAAATCACAGTAGCTATGGTTACCTGTCCAAGACCTGCACAAGTTTAGGAGCGTCAACAATTCATCAAGGATAGGGAAGAGCCTGGGAAACCCCACTCTTCCCTGATGCACCACGGAGGGACAGTCATCTGCAGTAGTGTAGCCACTGGACAGTTCCCACTGAATAACTTCCTTCCCACTCATGCTCATGCAAGCAACCTTACTGAAACTCAGTGAGTCACCAAATAAAAATGGGCATTATAAAAAGGCCATGAATGTATAAGGGACTCACTGAAAAAGGGTGGGAGATGGGGGAGGGCAATTGAGGTGTATAGGATAAAAATATTATATACAAATATATATGCATGAAATTGACAAAGCAAATTTTAAAAAAAATTCAGAAGTGTTAAAACAAAGTACTTTAACTTCATTTGCTATTTCTGAAGATTTTGAAATGGAAAGGATATAGACAGTGTTTTAATTTCTCAGGTGGGTCATTAAAACTCAGAGGAGTATAAGTGAAAGGGTGAAGAATATGTGTCTGTGTGTGTGTGTGTGTGTGTGTGTGTGTACGAGCACATATATAGTAAGAGTCAAACAAGAACATGTGTCTTCCTAATACTACTTCCAAGTACTTTTAGTATAAGCAAAAAATATTATTTATTACAGTATGCTCAGAAAACTACCCCTTTTAAACCATTGTATAAAACTTGTACCAGTTTGAAAATACTCTGCAAACTGCAGAAGGTTCTACATAAATGTGCTCTCACAGTGTGACAAGCGCCACTAGCTAATGATAAGCAATGCTAAATACGTTATGTGTCATTTAAGAAAGGAGGGCGGGTCAGAGAAGAACAGTACATCAAAACTAGAATGATACCCATAAGGGCAAAAAGGAAAGCCTGACTGTGATGATTAGAATCTATGATTAATCTACGATTAGAATCTATGATTCAAAAATATATGAAAACCATGAAATTTTCGCATAAAATTATGAGCAGTTTTTTGCATTAGAACAACTGATTGAGAATTGTTGGTTTTTTTTTTTTAATGAATCACAGAAAAGAAATAAAAGTAGAACTAAGGAATAAGACTGAGATTCTAGGTTAGTGTCTTGAGGAAAGTTATACCAATGGACCTGTGAGCAGGCTAAGGAGCCACTTTTGAAGAACACATACATGTCTGGCCACTCTGCCCACATATTTGTACATTTCCAATTATAAAATAGACTATACATCAAATAATTTATCTGACAATTAAATTGAAAAAGCATGCAGTTAATCTCATATAGGTGTGTACTCAACATCAAAGATTATTACTCCATCGTATCATATCTATATACAATACTGTAGAAATATTTTTAATATTATTATAGTTAATTAAAAAGACCTATTAATCAGGTAAGTTTAAGAAAAAATAATACCAACAGTTATAGTTTGAAATAACATGTTAGGAAGGCAGTGAATTAAAAATCCTAAGCAATACTTTTGTAATTCCGCACATGATTATCTAACACAAGGAATTTAAGAAATTGCTTAACATACACACAAATGGCCAATATAAGAAAGCCCATGACCAATAATTATACTACTAAGCCATGCAGAGCTACAAAAACTAGCTCATGCTATTTGCATACAGAACTTGTTTCCCCTGGTGTCTAAGACTAGAAGAAAGCAAAGAAACCCACATCCTAAGCCACAGAATATAGCCACCTGGCCTTGTTCTTATCCCAGGGTGGCAAAAATCCTTTCAATCCCCTCATACCATGAGGACGTCCCCAACATTTGTATAGCATTTTTTACCTAACAAAATTCTTCCTTCCTGAGTTTTAGAATGGTCAAAAGGTCCAATGCAAACACAGTTAAAGGGAAGGACTCAGTGTCATAAAAGTCAAAATGTCATCTTCCTATTTTCCTACATTTGTTCCAATACTCATGGTTCAGTCTGATTTCAAAAAGTTTCTTGAACTGGGATTGGTGGTACATGCTTAGAATCCTAGCATTAAGGAGGTTAGGGCAGGAAAATCCCAAGTTCAAGGCCACACTATAACTTGACTATGGAATTCACGGTTATAAAATATTTACATGAATATATCAATATCAGGTTTTAGAGTATTTATCAGTCAATGCAAAGAAAATATTATGAGTTTTATCAGCACCAGGAACAATTTTTTAATATTCTAACTCTGTGACTGAAATTATAAACAAGTGTGAATCTATATTTTGAAAGCTTGCCATTCTCTTAAAACATATGGATTTTAGAATGATAAAAAAGTGTTGCTGTATTTTTCCCCCAGGGTTGGAAAATGGTTCATTGGTAAAGGCACTTGCCACACAATTCTGAATACCTGAGTTCTGATCCTGAGCCTCACGGTAAAGGCTAAAATCCAGGGAGTGCTTCTGTAATCCCAGCATGCCAAAAGTGAGAGAGAGGTGCTAACAGGAAAATTTAACACTTTGGTTACAGTGCTCAGAGGAAGTAACGTGGAACTGAGCAAGAAGCTGCCGGTCAGCTTTCTTACTGCCATATGGTGATATGCAAACAGTTGGGGAGAAAAGTCATCAACAGACCTGCACTGTTACTAATCCTGTGTATGCCACAACTGACCTTACAGGCACATTGTGCCCACTGGTACAATAGTGGCATGAATGTTATGGGAGTAACCAGTAGGTTTTTGATTCAATTTGAGATTTTTTCTACAGGACTAAATTCTTGCCTGGTACTGAAAACCCAGTCAAAGGCCTATGGCTAGGGGCAGAGGCCTTGGTGGCGCAGGTGGTACTGCTCATAGCCTTACCCATCAGCTTCTTTCTGAAATAGCTTTGTTACTGTAGAGATACATAGCTGGAAAAACTGCAAGGAATATGTGACTACTATGTGCTCAGATCTAAACAGGACATCTAACCCACCCCCTGCAAGATTTAGGGAATCTTGTGGAGGGGGGGCAGAAAGAATGTACAAGGAGGATGGGAAGGTGGACACGGCATGGTTGCTATACTGAGGAACTTGGGTAGCTGTGGTTTCTTGCACAAGATCAAGCCTTCAATATTTCACCTCCAAGAAGAACTCAGGGCAGGTAGGTAATAGCTGCTGGGTGAGGCGGAGTCATGCTCGTCAGCTCTGCAGCCACTTATAAGTTACCCATTCTCTAGTAAATAACCTACAACCCACGAACATGCAAGCAACCCTAATTTCCATCAACAGGTAAAACAAACAAACAAACAAACAAAGGCTAGAGACATGGTTCAGCAGTGAAGGTGTTTGCCTGCAAGGCCTAATGACCAGGATTCAATGCCCCAGGACCCACATTAAGCCAGATACACAAAGTAGCACAGTATCTGGAGGTTTTTTGTACTGGCTAGAGGCCCTGATGCCATTATTCACTCTTTCTCTGTCTTTCTCTCTCTGTCTTTGCAAATAAATTGAAAAATATTCTTTAAGATCATGAAAGTAGGATGGGGATTAATTGGGAAGAAGGGTTTTAGTGAGTGGGGGTAATAAGGTCAAGCTACATTACCTACATATATGAAAGTGTCAAAACTTAAAATTAAAAACAAAGTAATTCCATGATTATAATTGATTACTGATTTGTTCAGGAAACACTATTGTGCTAAAGAAATTCAACTTGCAGTAATTTGTGATAACAAATAAAAGATCTTACAAAAGTATTTTTTCTGTTAAAAACCCTAGTTGGAAGCTTCACTTTGCTTTCTTTTTTTATTTTTTATTTTTATTTTTTATTTTTTTTGAGGTAGGGTCTCAACTGACCTGGAAGCCTATGTAGTCTCAGGGTGGCCTGACTCTCTGCCGAACTCAGGGCGATCCTCCTACCTCTGCCTCCCGAGTGCTGGGATTACAGGTGTGTACCAGCACACCCAGCTCACACTTTTCTTTCTTTCATGCTCACAGATTAGTATTCAATCCTACTAGATTTATACCTAACATTGTATAGAGGTGTTTGAATATACTAAATGGAAAGGATTAATAATAATTACAGTAATACATGGTTAAGAAAAAAATGGCAAAATAGAATCCATTTAATATTTTTAATGTATTATTTTTAAAAACTGGTGATTTGCATATCATTTTACAAAAATTAATATATTTACTATCTCATATATTAGGTAGCAACCCCTCCTTCAGATCAATTAGTCTCCTCCCTAGCTATGTATCAGAATTACAGATCTGAGAAATATACCAGTGCAAGAACCATAGTCTCAAGAGATTCTGAGTAAGTTGGTATAGTAGGGACTCAGGAACTTGTACTTTTTAAAGTTTTATTTTTGATAATTTAATGTATAGCCAATGATGACAATATGTATATTCTATATCAAGATCAACATTATAAAATCTGTTATATTACTTACTTGTTTTATTATTGGCCAGTAATAACTTAAGGAAGGAATGGGTTTATTTTTGGCTGACACAAGTACAAGATATAGTCCGTTATGGCAGGGAAGGCAAAGCAGACGCTCTCATTACCATGTAACTAGTCAGGAGGTAGAAAGTGAATAGGAAGTGGGGCTGACCTATAAAAACACAAGGGCCACCCCAAGTGACCAACTTCCTCCAGCAAGGCTCCATTTCCTATTGTTCCCACCACCCTCATAAATGGCACCACCAACTAGGGGCCAAATGTTCAAACACATGAGCACATGAAAGATACTTCAAATATAACCTCAAAATCTGCATTTCTAAAACTTGTAAAAGCTATTTAGTTCAAGTGCTTTATAATCCCAACATAGTCACAATATAAACACAACAAGTCACCAACTCTGATCTACAACCTTCCTGCCTCAAAATTAGGAGAATATTTAACTTGACAAATTATAGTATCTGGGGAAATATTATCTGAGCTTGCCTAGAACAGTGACTCTTGGACACCAGAAGAAGAAATCATAGTTCACAGCTACATTGTAAATTTAAGTTGACTACAATCATCTCAGAAGACCTGACTTCTATATAAAAAATAATTTTCTAGAATAGGCATATTTGGAATTGCTAAGGAAAGGATGAAAGGAGGGTGGTACTTTTAGTTTGAGGTTAGTGCAACAGATTCAGTAACTATCAGTCACTTCTTTGTATGGCTTAGTGCTATCGGCCATGGTAGAAATCTTCCTGTTGCCCACCACAGAGATTCACTTATAATTCACTAGGAAAGTGCAGAACCATAAGCAATATCCTAATATGAACGCATGCCACATAGCACCTTCCAAAAGCTAGGTAGAAATGGAGAAAACAACAACAGACTTTACTCAGGAAAGCTGAGGTAAGCGGTCCTTACTAGTTGCTTGAGTTTCTCCATCAGGAAAGGTAGTTAAGAGTGCAAAGAAATCAAAAGGGCCTTGTACTCAAATGAAACAGAAGGAGACACAACTTCCCATTGTGGCTGACGGTCCACCGCTATTGCTGCATTCCAGAATTCAGAAGGGAGTACGTTAACATAACGTAGCTGCCTTGGAGCCCTGCCTGGCATCCTCATGCTCACTCCCACTGAAGAGTCAAGGTCACTGAGTGGTCTCATTCTCTACTCACCAGTTCTACCATCCAATGACAGTGTGCTATTCCACTGACCAGACTGACCAAGCTACACTATTTTCCTATGATGCATGGCAATACTGGGGACAGTTATATGGATTCCACCTCTCTTCAAGTGAAGGATTATTATTGGGTACCTCTGTATATACCTGTTCAGATTATAGCACATATATTCACAATTTAAATGACTTTATTTGCTTACTCAGGTACCTAGACTCCAAAATAGCTATATGAGATGACTGAGGCACACATTAGAACAATCAGTCCATGGAAAGGATCTCCTGATGGGCGAGTTACTGTTCAAGGCTCTGCTGCCATCATTGTTAGCCTCACCCAGTACTTGAACACTAAGCTTTCTTAGATGAGAATCAAGGAAACCAGTTAGAACCACGAAACTCAACCTATAACTCAAAACTCATTTACATAATTTATGACCAGCTCAAGTTTCCATTTCTTGAGCAGATAGAATCTACAGTTTCCATACAATTTGTAGCTTTAAGGCTGGAGATGTGGATCAGTTGGTAGAGTGTTTGCCTAGCTGGGTTTAATCCCCAGCAACTCATAAACCAGGCTTGGTAGTACAAGCCTGTAACCCCAGAACTACGGAAGTGGCTGGAGAAGGATCAGAAGTTCCAGGTGATTTTCAGCTACGTAGCAATTTCCAGGAGAGCCTGAACTACAAAAACCTTGTCTCAAAAAAGCTGCAATATTAAGGTGTTTTAATTCTTTTTTTTAGCTATTGACACTTACCCATATTGATGATGCTTCCCCTTACCCTTTTGTTGCTGTTGCTCATTAATTACTTGACTTGTTTGAAACTGTGAGGTTAACATTAGTATGGACTCTATCTACCTCTGTTCAAGTGAAGGAAATATTAACACAGTTTAGTAATGTCAGAACTTTTTCAAAAAGCAATTGTCGGGGCTGAAGAGATGGCTTAAAGGTTAAGTGCTTGCCTGCGAAGCCTAAGGACCCCAGTTTGAGGCTCAATTCCCCAGGACCCACGTAAACCGGATGCACAAGGTGGCGCATGCATCTGGAGTTCATCTGCAGTGGCTGGAGGCCTTGGTGAGCCCATTCTCTCTTATGCGTGCCTCTTTTTCTGTCTGTTGCTAATAAATAAAAATAAACAAAAAATTTTTAAAAAGCAATTGTCAGTCTGACCTTTTCTCCTGAGTAGAAAGTGGACTTCCCCTCTACACTTGCACACACAGAAATAACACAACATGGTCCACAATCCAAAATTCATAATTGGTCATATACTATCAAAAGAAAATTAGGATGAAAACTTAAATTTATGGTATAATCATAAGAGAATTGGAACTTTAAAATACTATTTGAGAGTGAGTGCCACCAGAGCTATTGTAAAGCATGGCATACTTTTGTCAATTACAAAACCAAGGCCATTAACAAGAATACCAATATGTTTCTCTTAAACAGCCATTTGGCATACTGAAATGTGACTCATATTTATGTTCTTGTCAATTAAAATACTATCTGGTTATAACATGGTTCATTAAAATCAAATTATTAATAGGAGGCAGATCTATGAAGAAGGCAGCCAAATTTCTGGACTACAAGAGGGATTTTACTAAACCATCTATGGTGAGTATTCAGAGAAGCAGCATAACAGTGCTTTGGCATAAAAAAGAAATGTCTTAACTGTATGGACAAGTGCTTCTTGAAAATTAGTCTAAAATTAGATGACCAAAAATATAAGCACCATGGCTACAGTCTACAGATATAAAGATTTTCCATAAAAATGAACAAGTACAACAACTATAGATTCTGCAAGCACAGCAAAACCTGAAACTGAAAATATTGTTTTAGCTGGTAAAAACATTTTTATATGTAAGTGAATTATAGTGTTTCCTAACTGCCTAGAGTACATACTGAATTGACATTAAAAAGGTCTGTGCAATTTGTATGTTCAAATGAGAGGCAGAATAAGAAACTAAAGTGTAAAGGAAAATCATTGTGCACACATGAAAACTGCTCACCATCATGAAGTATGATTTGAAACAGACACAGCGCTGTGTTACACATGTTCAGGAGATAGCAAGAGGTTTTCCTCTAGATGTTGATGAGAAGCTCTTTCTGTAAAATCATTTAACAAACACAGAAACTTCCCTACATCACAGCTGAAAGCCATTCCTGCTGCCATGCCTTCTCCACCATGCTGGACCATGCCCTCCCACCATGCTGGACCGTGCTCTGCCCGCCCCCCCACCATGCTTGACTGTGCCCTGGCCCCCCCACCACACTGGACTGCACCTTCCCACCATGATGATTATGACTTCACACCACGTGCCCTGCAGCTGCTTCTGGGAGGGACTCGGTCACTGGAGGAGAGAAATGGCTGATAGAGACTCCAGTGGATGCAGTGTGGTATACTTTAAGTGACTTCAGCTCTGTGTCAGATGAGGTTTGAGCCCAAATCTGAGTCTTCTTAGGGGAACAGCCTCAGAAAGTCAGTTATCATCCTGAATCTGAATTTGCCTTTCTAAAATAAAGGAAATATAATTGCCAGGATGAAAACTTATCACCGACATGGGATGGGTGGGTATGGACATATTCTCCCTGGGAGCAATGGCTTAGTCTTTACCTTAGTATTTGGTGCGACCTTAGAGAACCTATCATGAAGAGTAAGGATTGACTGGGCTTAGTTTTCCAGTCTCTCTTGACACTGACAAGGAGAAAGGTTGAGAAAGAATGGTAAAAGTAAGTGCTAGGGCAGCCAACAGACCAGCAGTGTTTTAAAGTGGGTTTCTCTACCCTTGTATTTTTGCTTGGTACTTGAGACTTCTAAATCTTTCATAAATGTTTCCCTAATGTTGGAGGGGAGGAACATGTATGCCAGGCACACTCCTCTAAGTAAGTGAAAAAGCAGTTTGTAGAGACTTATTTGTGGTGGGTTTATATTTCATCATTAATCTTTATCATAATTGTTTTCAGATTTTAATAGTTATATAAAAATTCTTTGGAAGCTCTTCTTTATGATGTAGAAAACTGAAAAGAAAAAACAATATGTTCCTTCAACCTGCTCTTTCTCACTGGAAGTGAGAAAAATCCATAGCCAGGAGCAGTGATGCCCCTTTAAGTGCCAATAGTCCCGTCTTGCCAGTTATCCCAGAGGCTGAAATAGGAGGATCACACCTAGTTCACCAGTCTAAGTAACACAGTAAGATCCTCCATTTCTACAGCGTGCTTAGTATTGCCATAACTTATGCATTCTGAAAGAAAGCTATGGAGAGATGTATTCATGCGTATTGTGCTTTGCCTACTTGAATATTACTTTTATAATGGTAAGGACTGCAATTTGCTCACTGCTGTATCTCCTCAGCTTAAAGCAATGCCTAGAACTGGTGCAGAGTTAGGTGGGAAGAATAAAGTGAGGGAGGGAAGAAAGAGAAGAAGAAAGGCCAGGAAGAAAAGACATTTTAATTTGACATACTTGATGGGAGTCTGCAATGCTGTGATAGTGCAGGATGAGAAGGCTCAGAGTAGCAAGAGCCACAAGCTCTTTCTGGTATGGCTAGACAAAGAAAGGTATATGGAATAAAACTGTAACCCCATTCACCAGCACAGCCTTTCCCTCAAATGGAAGGAGCATCACAATCACCTAGGGATTTATTTATCAAAATGCAATGATACGGCCCCACCCCAGCCTTCCTGATCCAGTAGACCTAGGAGGGGATCCACGACCTTGAGAACCAGCTCTATGAAGGCTCTCAGTGCAAGGCTTGATCTACAATGACAACCAAGATGTGGTCCGCAGACCGGCAATAATGGCATCACCTGGAAACTTGTGCTGGTAAGTCAGGAAGCCCTGGGTGAAATCCTGGCTCCAAATTGCCTGTAAACTATCAGTTCTCTGAAAATAAATAAACTTCATAAATCCTGGGAGAAAAACAAACCATTTCCTCAGGTCTGGAAGCAAGGCGAGAGCAACAGTTTTGAATACAGTAACAGAAGTTCCAGCCATAGCAATTAGGCAAGAGAAAGAAAGAAGGTAAGCAAATGAAGAGGAAATCATTTCTGCAGCAGATGATACAAGCCTACAGATAGAAAAATCACTGACTCCAACAACAATTATTAGAAATGATTAATTCAGTGAGGGAGGACAGAAAATCAATATATAGGAATCAGTAGCTTTTCTATACATCAGAATGAATTTGCTGACAAAAACATGTGAACAATGCTTATCTTAACAAAGTGTTTATGAATAAGCAAAGGATGTGGAAGAGCTCTACAGTGAAAATTACATAACTGATGAAAGACAACAAAGATGCACCAACTGACGGGAAGGCCTCCAACGTCCATGAAATAGAAGAATATTCCTAGGCCAGCAATAGTAGAAAAGCAATCCACCAACTGAATGCCAATGCTCCATCAAAATTCCACTAACATTCTTTACAGAACTAGAAAATATCCTAAAGAACATGTGGAAACACAGAAGACAGATCAGTGAAGCAATTATGAACAAAAAAGACCGAAATGGAAGCATCACCATACCTGATTTCAAGACACAACTGGAGAGCTGGGATCAACATAAAGACACAGATCAACAGAACACAATAACGAACCAGGAAATGCGCCCAGGCACCTACTCCCAACTGATTCTTGACTAATCCAGAAGGATTACACATAGGAGAAAGGACAGTCCCTTGAATAAGCGGTGCTAGGGAAACTGGATACATACAAGCAAAGGACTGAAACTTGACTTCTATCTCTTATCTTGTACAAAAAAAGGGAGGGTCAATTTCTTCCTATAAGACATACACCTCTGAAAGTACTAGAACATAAACTCAGTGAAAATTCTTCCAAATATACATATTCTCAATAGGACTCCAAAAGTACAGGAAACAAGAGTGAACAGAGACAAGTGGGATTCCATCAAGCGAGAAGGAAAGCAAAGGGAATGCACAAGTGGAAAGGCAACATACAGAATGGGAAAAATTTAGCTAGCTTTTCATCTGCCAGAGGGTTAACATCCATATTATTTAAAGAACTCAAAACACTTTTAAATAAAAATGCAACCCAATTAAAGTCAGCAAATGAGGGGCTAGAGAGACTTCTCAGCAGTTAAAGTGCTTGCCTGCAAATCCTAACAATCTGAGTTTGACTCCCCAGTACACACATAAAGCCAGATGCATAAAGTGGTACATGCATGTGGAGTTCGCTTGCAGTGGCTAGAGGCCTTGGTGCACCCATTCATTCATTCTTCCTTTCTCCCTCTCCCCACCCGCTCCACCCCACACCCTTCATACTAGCACTCAGGAGGCAGAAGTAGGAGGATTGCTGTGAGTTTGAGGCCAGCCTGAGACTACATACTGAATTCCAGGTCAGCCTGGGCTAGGGCAATATACTCCCTCAAACCACCAACAACAAAAAAGACAGCAAATGAGTTGAATAAACACTTTACAAAAATAAAAAAGAAATATGAATAGACAAAAATCAAAAAGAGTCACTATATATCTAACTCCAGAAATAGTCCTAAGAATGTAGAGAAAAGGGATTTTTGAAAATAGGAACTCATACACAGTTGATGGGAAGGGATATTAGTAGAGCCTCAATGATAAGCAATATGGAGGCTCCTCAAAAAACTAGCATGGAAAACATCCTATGATCCAGCTATCCCACACATCAACTCACTCAACCTAGCATGTAAAAGATACCGTCATGCTCATGCTTATTATAGCACTCTTCAAAACAGCTATTGAATTAGTCTAGGTCATGACAGATAAAAAATACGGTATATACACATTGAAAAAGTATTATTCAGTTATGAAAAATGAACTCCCTGAGAGGAGGGTATACCCAGCTTATGTAAAGGCCTGGTTTTGATCTCAAGCACTAGAAAAACAAGAGAAAGACAGGGAACAGGAAGGGAGGAGGAAGAGAGAAGGAGAAGATACAGGGAGGGGGGAAGACTAAGAGGTAGAGGAAGAAATAAGAGAGGAAGGAGAAAGAATGTAGGAGGAGGAGTGGTGCTGTCACTGGTGATGGAAGTTAAGCACTTCATATTGAGCGAAATGCACCACAGACAGGACACAACTATTACACGTTATCGCTCATGTCTGGAAAGTGAGTATTTTCAAAGAGAACAAAACTGAACTGTGAGGACAGAAATTGCTAGGAGATGGAGGCAAAGACAGAGGAGAAAAATACAGTGTGTGTACATTGTATGTATGTGTGGGAATCGATCTGTGCAGTTTATCACAGTCTTTATCACTTTTAGGTCTGCTGTGCTGCCCAGGTTGGCTGCCCATCCTTAGCCTCAGGGACGATGCTTTCATCAGCCTCCTCAGTCACTAGGACTGGCCCCAGGGCACCGGGGCAGGTACCAGTCTTTGAAGGTGCACTAGCACGTCATCACTGGAGTAAGATGACCAAGGACAAGGAAACCTGGGGTTTTCTTACTTTCTTTTAAGATGCTGAATCTGAAGAGCACACCCACCCTTGGGAACACTGGCTGCCTCCCACCCTCCCACCCATGCTTACATCTAAGCATGTACTATCTTTGTAAAATAAACCCCACATACTTAAGAGACTTAACATACGTTAAGTTTGCTCCACTAAATAAATAGAATCATTAGTCTTGAAGTTTTGAACTGTTTCTATATCCCAGAGAAGCACAGGATCATTTGCTTTTACATAGCAGAGATCCCACAGTTACTGTTATTTCCATGGAAACCAACACTTCCCAGTAACCTGCTAAGACTGCTGGTTCTTCTTCCCAGAGCCAACTGTACTGGCAAGAGAAGCTCTGCTGGGCTCACCAGTCACCAGTCCCAATGCCAGGCTGGGCCATGAAGAAATAAAATGATTGCTCATGTGCACAATTTATTTTTGTTTAATAAAATCATAAAAGGTGAATGAAAAAAATGGGGAAATCTTGTACACAAAATATTTAATGTCAATATTTAATGTTTTATACAAGCATTAACTACTGCTGTTTTTAAACTTACTAACTGTCCAAATTTCTGAAAAGTATTTTATATCTAGATTCAAACATAAGATTTAAGATGATAAACAAAGCAACAAGTGTTAATTAATCTGGGGTCTCTCATTTATCAGGAATAAGTATAAAAAGAGGAAAAGAAAGAATACTTCTCTGACATTCTTTAACAAAATTTAATGTTATATATTGTGTATGACTTTACATCTTCAATTTTGTCTTTTCAGTATTTTACAACACTAGCAAGACAAAAATATACTTAGGGAAAATTTGCCAGAAATAAAGGCAATAGCAACACTGAACAAATGTAAACAAATATGGTGAGCACACCTACACAGAAATCAGCGCAGGCTATTTTTAACCAAACCCAAAACCACTATGGCATTTTTATGGCTTATAACTGAAGAGGACCTTTCAAAACAGTCCCCAACTTGAACAGTAAGTTATTTCAGGATTAAGAAAAGACAAATCTAATGTAGTAACACCTTATAGGTGTCATAAAATGCAGATGATTCTTTCAAATCATTTCTAGTAAAGCATTCAAACATTTGCTTTACTTTCTTCTCTTTCTCTCCCTTCTCTTGCAAGGTCTCACTTTAGCCCAAGCTAAGTCTGGATCTCAATTCATTCTATAGCCTATGGCTGCCTTGAACACACAGCAGTCCTCCTAGCTCTGTTTTGCAAGTGCTGGGATTAAAGGCCTAAACCACCAGATCCAGCTTTAAAAACTGCTCTTAAAAGCCAGGCGTGGTGACGCACACCTTTAATCCTAGCCCTCGGGAGGCAGAGGTAGAAGGATTGCCATGAGTTCGAGGCCACACTGAGAATACAGAGGGAATTCCAGGTCAGCCAGGGCTAGAGAGAGACCCTACCTTGAAAAACCAAAAAATAAAAAATAAAAATAAATAATTTTTAAAAACCCTGCTCTTGGGCAAAACAAACAAAAAACAGAATATGGTTGTTTCCATGTGCTTATTTTCTCATTAAATAAAAAAGTAAAGTATTATGCCTACATTATCTTACTTATACCTATACTAACTTGTTCCTCTCAGATGAGGACATTTTCAAAACCAGGGATCATAACTTTTTTCTGATCATAGACAGATGAAGTATGTTTCCAGGAAGCAGAGAAGTCTCAAGACAAGGAGAAATGATAATACTTGAGAAACAGTTTGGGCAAGGTTTGTACAACAGATCATCAATGAAGCAAAAGACTGACTTCTTCCTCAGGAAACTTCTGAGAGGAAGGAGTGAGGAGACCCAGGCGCACGCCAAGCATCTGGGTTTCCCAGTCCTGGAGAAGGTGCAGTAAACAGTCAAACGTTAACATCTTCTTCCACAAACTGAAGAATTCTGGGTAAATTCTTTGTGGATTTCTAAGAAAAACAGTTTAATATCTATTTACCAAAACAAGAATGTGCTTAATTCTTACTCCTCACATATTTAAGTTTGTGGCTACTATTTGAACGACTGTGTCTACATAAACTTAAATAGAACATTTTCCCAACTATTTTAAGCACAACCCATTATGTTTTTAAAATTATAGGCACAATTTAAATGAGGCTTATTATTAATAAATCCTGCTAGCATCACTACACGCATGTCAAACACTGTACTATAAGAAATACCTCAATCTGCTGAGCAGGAGGCCTCTGCTGTAGCCCTCGCCACAGGACTGCAGGTCTACCCCAAGCCAGACCTGAGCTTACTTAACTACCATAAAGCAATCAGAGTTCTAGGATGTCTCTCACCCTGCCATAAAGGGTTGGTTCTCTTTCATAGTTTTAACTCAATGATGGTATACTATAGCTTCTCAAGGAGAGCTTAGAATCTTGGAGGCTGAGGGAAGACTTAGTCAACATACAGGCACAGGGCACCACAAATCTACTTCAAAGGAGATGCCAACACCAAAACTCAGTGAGTGTGATAGTTTGGATTAGATTTCTCCCATAAACTTACTTATTTTGGATGCTTGGTTCTTAGGTGATGGCAATTTGGAAGGTGGAGCCTTGTCAGAGGTGCTTTTCGGGGAGCAGGCTTAGTGATGTTATATAGCCAGCTCCCCCTTCCAGAACTTGGTTCACTCTCCTTCTGCTATTTCCACTTTCTGTGGAAGAAGTGATGTCTAGCCTCTGGGCCTTCATGAAGCTTCCCCTCGAGTTTGTAAGCCAAAATAAAACCCTTTCCTTCCATCAGCTGTTTTTGGTCAGGTACTTTAACCCAGCAATGAGAAAATGACTACAGCAGTGGGGAAGAAAGATAGAGGTAATGTCTACCATGAACAGACCAAAGTTGTCCCACCACAGCACTGATCACAGCACATGCTCACTATTTATTGCTCTGCTCATCCTACTGCCCAGTGCCTTGTCATCTTTGTGCCCCTAGTGCCTACAGTTAGAAAAGATACTACGATTGTATCACTTTATTTTCATAGGGTTTAGACTGAAAACCTGACCCAAAAATTCTTGTATTTAGGTCTATGGAGGTACCCTTGACCTTTCATCCTACACCATTTCAGCAAATGGGCTTCAGCATCAAGGTGATGAGCCAGTCCTTGAAATTCCTATCTAAAATCTTCATTTATTTCTCTCACACAGGAATCACCTAAGAATGTCACTTCTTTTTTTAAATTTTTATTTATTTGCAAGAGAGAGAGAGAGAGAATGAGAATGGGTGCACCAGGGCCTCTAGACACTGGAAATGAACTCCAGATGCATGTACTACCTTGTGTATCTGGCTTTTTTGTGGATAGTGGGAAATCGAACCCAGGTCCTTAGGCCTTGCAGGCAAGTACCTTAACTGCGGAGCCAACCCTCCAGCCCAAAATGTCACTTCTTTGGCAACATTGTTTGGAATAGTATACTGTATCATTTACCCCCGAATACAAATTCCTCCATGTACACAGATGTGTTTAAATTTGTGAGTGTGCATATGTAATCTTCCACTATTAGACTCTCTGGATGGCAAAAGTGGTTATTTCTTACCAATCATTTTGTCTCTAGTGCCCTACATTCACAAGTTCTTTGAATGAACAAATATCTTGGAAGACATCCTACTTCAATAGTTCTAGGCTCTGAAGAAGACTCAAGTGACACAGAAGATACAAACTTTGGCAATTTATTACAGAACCCAAACTCTTATGTGACCATGTTCAGAATTTTACAAATTATAACAGAAATAAGGCATTTTACTTTGACAAACAGGTAAGTAATTACTTGATTCCGAGTTTCTATTTGCAGATACCAGTAAATGCTATGTGATGATGTGACACTCATAGCTGATCTGGTGAGCTTTCTTAGAATTAGTGAGATCAGTATCCTTGGGGAGAAGCTGTCACAGACTGACTTCTCACGCATGAGCATCTCCAGGGCTGAGCTGACTATGCGTCTCCTCAGTCATGACTCAACTGAAAGAATGTTCCTTAATGCAGTACACTTTTAGGCACAAGAGAGTTACTTTAACAAATGACCTCAAGAGCTCTTCATAATGGAAGAGGCTCAGAACTGAATATGCCTGTGTTCAGGAAGGAGGGTCCTGAATGAGCTAGCACTGTGGATGCTGTCTGGCAGATCTTAAACCGTTTCTATACTTGCTTTTTTATGGAAAGATTTTTATCTAGCACAATTTTACATTCAAAGTCAGAAGTTTCAATTTTTAAGTGGTAATTTTTGACTAGTATTTGATCTAGGAAAATTAGACACAAAACATTACTAACAGACAATAGGATTGGTATCATACTTATCCTTTTCCAATGACCTGTCTCTGCTTTGAATACAAAAAGTCACAGACATGAAAAATCATGCAAATACAACTTCCCATCTACGAGCGTAACCATTATTTAAAAAATTAAAGAGTAAGTGTTAATTCAATGTGGAAAAACTGGAATCTGTATACATTATTGGTAGAAATTTAAAATGCCACAGTCACAGTGCAAAATAGTTGAGTGGTTCTTCAATAAACTGAACATAATTTCCCTATGACTTAGCAATTTCCCTCTTAAATGTGTATCCAATTAACTGAAAGCAGAGATTTCATTCATCACAACATTATTCACAATATCCGAAGATGGAAAGAACTTAGGTGTCTATGAAAAGGTAACAGGATAAACAAACTCTGTATATTCACAAAATTCCTTATTATTGAGCCATAAAAATGAAGTACTAATGTATGCTAAACATGGATGGAGCTTGGAAACATTATGTTAAGTGAAATCAGTTACACAAAGAAGAAATAATATATAATTTTACTTATGTAAAAATCCCTTAAAAAGCAAATTATAAAAACAGAAGGTAGATTAATGGTTACCAGGAGCTGGGAGAGAAGAAAGGGGAATGGGAGAGTACCATTATGCAATGTCTGTTAGGCATGATGAAAATGCTTTGGAAAGTATTATTTAGTAATATAAAGAAATGAGCCATCAAGCCATGGAAACACAGAATAATCTCAACTGCATACTGGGCAGTGAAAGAAGCCCATCTCAAATGGCCACTGTTGCAGTCAGGTTCACACTGCTAGCAGAAATCACCCGACCAAGAGCAGCTTTTGGAGAAAAAGGGTTTATTTTGGGTTACAGACTTGAAGGAAAGCTCCATGATGGCAGGAGGAAATGATGGCATGAGCAGAGAGGGTGGACATTACCCCCTGGCCAACATAAGGTGGACAATAGCAACAGGAGAGTATGCCAAACACTGGCAAGGGGACACTGGCTGTAATACCCATAAGCCCACCCCCACCAATACACCGCCTCCAGGAGGCGTTAATTTCCAATTGCCATCAGCTGGGGAGACTAGCATTGACAACACATAAGTTTAAGGGGGAAACCCGAATCAAACCATCACAACTTGCTGAGCGTTGTGGTGAACACCTTTAATCCCAGCAGAGGTAAGAGGATCACCATGAGTTCAAGGCTACCTTGAGACTACATAGTGAATTCCAGGTCAGCCTGAGCTAGGGTGAGACCCTACCTCAATAAACCAAAAAAAATTAAAATAAAAACCACCACAACCACCAACGGTATCATTCCACTATGGAGTCATTAAATGAACAGTGGTCACAAAGAGTTAACAGAGGTAGGGAAGGCAAAGTGGAGAGGATAAATAGGTAGACTGAGGGGACTTTTAAGGCAGTGAAAGTATGTGATATGAATCACCCGTGCTGCTGTAAGCAACCCCTCACCCTGGTTCATAAGCAACCCCAATAAACTCACTGATTCACCAAAACTGGCTTTGGTTCAACTGTGCTTTGGTCTGGCATCTGAGCCCTGAATAGCGTGAATAGACATGATCATGTATTCCCAGAAAAATGGGTTCCTATGATAACACATATAACTTATATCCACCAAATTTAACTTTTCGCCTGCTGACCTGCCTGCTGCTATGGGGGTCCCTCTGTGAACTGCAATGAACGAGGAAGATATCTGTCCTCTTCTAAACAACCGGTTTTAGAAAACAAGGGATGAAGGAAAATAACTTACATGATCTCTTTGGTACAAAACAACAAACTCCCTAAAAACCAAGGCACAACTAAACTGCAGTGCAAAAGAGGAAACAAAAGACCAATGTTCCTTAGGAACTTGAATGCAAAAATCCTCAATGATAATGATCTCCTCAACTGAAAACTTCACAGAGAAGTTCCCTTCTCAAAAAGCATGTCTAGATAAAGTTCATGAGCCAATCCTATTTATTTGACCAAACTTAGATATTTAACAAGGGGAAGGGATCAAGAGGAAGTGCAATGGTTATTTATCAATAAAGGCAAAGTTAGGTTTGGTATCAGACCTCAGGCAAAAGACCACCCAAAGACATCTTCACTGGGCAAAGCTTAGAAAATCAAAGAAGTTCTCAGCACCAAAAAAAGCAACAGCCTTTCCAGAAGAATTTGTTTGTGAAGCAAACCAAAACTTACACCTTTGAGACCCTTTGCTTACAGAAGAATGGCGCAATGCTTTTATTTTGATTGGAAAGCCACTAAGTAGTAAAGTGATGCTTCTTCATGTCCTGAGGTATACAAAACACAAACGATCACTTTTAGTAAACACAAATGATCACTTTAGTAAGTATAGGATTGGGAGTGTATTCTGAAAAATTACAACAGAAAATCTCCCAATACTTTAACTTATCTTGCTTGTGGCACAGGGTCAAGAGAATTTCCCAAGACATACGGCTCTTTGACATCATTTTCCTTACTGATATTCTGCACAAGGACAGTGTAGAAGCTTCAGTAATTGTTCCAGAAGAACAAGTTTCATTGTCAAGAACTTTCATCAAACAACAGCTCAGTAGAAGTATTTGTCTGGCAAGTGCAAGGCTCTAGGCTGGATTCCTAGCACCACAGAAAACTGTTCCCTAGGGGAGGAGGCAGAAAAGTAAAAGAAAGGGAGAAAGAAGGACAAAGGAGTGAGGGACTAAGAGTGAGAAGTAAAGAAAGATGAGAGTGTAGCTCTAAATGGTTAGAAATAAGAGCTGCTCTTGGAAAATTCTGATTTTAACACACACCAAAGTAAAAACAGAAAAACTTTTATACCTTTATGTAAAAGGATGTGGGCATTAGTACCTAATATAAAATTTGTTATTTATGAAAATGTAATATCAGAGAAGTTTGAAGTTCTAAATAATGTGTAAATTCAATTCCAAATTTTAAAATGATCTGTTATACTTAAAAAGCCTTTGCATTTTAAGTTCAATTATATTTTTAATATTTTAAGATCATATCATAATAAGCATTCTATAATGTTAATAAGAAATTATCAAACTGTTTATATCTCCAGGGCCTAGAAGCTTATTAGTTGAATTCTTATTACTTTCTTTAGAAAAGCTCAATTATTAGTTAGTCATATGAGGCCATAAAATTAGGAACTTAATCCCAAAGATAATAATATTGGATTCTTGGAAAAATTAAACTGGCATATAGATGAACAAATATTAACACACATTAAAGATAAATATACTTTAATGCTATAAGATTTAAAAAGTATGTTGTCTATTTAGGTCTAATGTGTCAGCAGATACGAAACAGAGTCTATACATGTTCCATATAGAAATTCCAACTGCCAGTCATGCTTCTGAGTCTTCACCATTCTTTTTCAATTAATTCACTCAGATTCAATAGAAATCAGTGAAATATTTTTATTAACCATTAATAGGTTTTCAAATGATTTGGGTATGAGATGTTTCTCAAATGATATGACTTCACAACCTAGAAGATTCTATCAAATTATACACTTTGTAGTTTTTAATTAAGATTTAAAATGGAAATGTGGTTTTCAGTATTAAGTACATTCTGTTCCCAACATGGGTATCCCTTGTCTCCAGGAAACTCATGCATTACAGATCTTGGTTGACAAGCAAAAAAAGAACTGGATGATATTTAAAAGTCTTGTTAGTATACTAGAGTTGGTGTACTGCAACCAGTACAGAAAAAAGCCACTTACCTCTATCACAAATCTATAAATATAAATGGATGCTTCAGCAAAGCATGTTTAACACACAAATTTAAAGAAAGTCATCCTAGTTTTTATTGTATTGGTGATAACTTTTCAACTGAAAAGTCCAAAGAAAAATAATCATTCAAACCTCGAATTAAATTGTTGATGTGAGAGTTGGACCCACATAAGCCAGATGCACAAGGTGGTGCACGTGTCTGAAGTTCATTTGCAGCTGCTGGAAGCCCTGGTGTGCCCATTCTCTCTCTCTTTCTCAAATAAATAAATATATTTTTAAAAAATTGTTGATGTGAAAGCATTTGACTTTCTAATGCTTGCATAAATTCATGTAACAAGCATTCTGTTTAAACACACACACACATACACACACAGCAGTTCTCCAATGAAGCATCAAAACTAGAAGAAATTTAGTTCTTGAATAAATACACTTCAGCTCCAATCAACCAGAAAAAAAGAAAACCAATGCAGTTGCAATACAAAGAAAACTAAAAGATGATGACATCAAAATGGGGGGGATAGGATGGAGAGTGGATTTCAAAGGGGAAAGTGGGAGGAGGGAGGGAATTACCATGGGATATTGTCTACAATTGTGGAAGTTGTTAATAAAATTAAAATTAAAATTAAAAAAAGAAAAGAAAGAAAACTAAATTGAACCTTGTGATATTTTATTACAGTGACTTAAATAAACTCAATTTCATCTTGAGTACTATCCACCCAGTCTTACAACACTTAAAACTAATTATGTCTTAAGAGGCTGACTAATATTAGCAAATGTATCTGTTTCTAGGATGCCAAGTCATAAAACACATGCTAAATATTTAAACTACCATCAAGGGTCTGAGAAGGGGGCTCAGCAGGTAAAAGCATTTGCCACATGCATAAGGGTCTGAGAGGGTCTCTACAAAATGCCTGAGTTGGATTCTCCAGTTTCCAAGTAAAGAGCTGGGCATGGCCATGACAGAGTAGAGACTTGACAATCAGCAGGGTTCACGAAAACCACAGCTTTGCATTCAGAAACTCATCTCAAGGAAATACCCAGATGAATAATAAAGAAAGGACCCTCAGGCATTTGCCTTTGGCTTCCACACACCTGCAAGTACATGTGCATGCGTGCGGGCGCACGCACGCGCGCACGCACACGCGTACAACTTAAAACAAATAATGGTTGGGGAAGACCGCTCACCAGTTAAGGCACTTGGCTGCAAGGCCAAACAATCTGAGTTTGATTCCCCAGTATCCACACAGAGACAGATGCACAAAGTGGTGATGCATCAGTAGTCCATTTGCAGTGGCTGGAGGCCCTAGTGCTCATATTCTCTCTCTCTCTCTATTCTATCTCTCTCAGCTTGCAATAAAATAAAAGTAATTTTTTAAAAAAAGAAAACAAATAACTACTATGAAAAAATTCATAAACGGCAAGGTACTGCCATGTTTAAAGATCCAATATTGGCAATTTCCAAGTTTTCTGTAATATTTCATAAATAAATTCTTATGTCAATTTTAAAAAAGGATTGTTAGACAGCAGTGCAGCAGCAAAAGGGAAGAGAAGACATGAGACTGTTGATACACAAATATGATTGCTTAATGGGGTGATACTACATATGAGCTTGGTAATACAAGGCATAGGAAAGGCTGTTGGTTCAAGGAAAGACAGCAATGATCCTAACTTCCAACCTGAGCCCCACGTACACACTTTAATCCCCTCGGCTGATGGAGGGCCGCAGGGGCCAGAAGCAGGGACAAGCAGGGACTATGAATATTATCATTTTTATTTGTATCATGAGATTAAAAAGACTGCTAACCAATGAAAAGATGTAAGTTTCAGGAAAGAAAATGCCTGTCATATTAAATTAAAATCATGATTTTGATGTGAATATTATCAATATTCTTAATTTCTAAATTTATCTACAGCTTCATTAGATTTAATGAAATCAGGTATTACTATATAGACTTTTAAGTTTTTACATGTTTTATTTATATTTGTATGGATTTCTCCCTTTTAACGAAAATTTTATGAAACATGAGGTGAAAAAGCACTTGAATTAGTGGAACTAATTTGAATCTTAGGTCTACCACTGACACATTCTGTGTGCCTGGGTAAGTTATTTACCTCCTTATTAAGCCTTAATTTTCTTGTGTGAAAGACAGCGGTAAGGGCAGGTCTTATCCATGGGGGCATCTCTGGAGGGATTCAATGACTACTGTACCTGGCACACGGGAACAAACATGGACAGCTTAGCAAAGAGTACTGACACCAACATGTGAAAAGTATGTTTCACATCTAATAAAATCACATTTTAGTTTAATTTATTTAATTTATCATAGCTAAAAAGGCAATAGAAACAACTTATTATTGGCGACAACATTTTCTCATTTGTAAAAGGAGTAGGGGGCACTTACATTGCTTTAGAAGGACTCCTACCATTCTAAAAATACTGTCCCGCAGCTGTTTAAAATTTATTTCTTTAGACCATAGCACCACTGTTTGGTTGTTTCCAATGTCTGAAACCACAAATAGTAAAAGTGTACTCAGTCTCCTGCAAACATAAATAGCAAGTGCACGCTTCAGCACTTTTTAAAGGATATGGAAATTGGCAACAAAAATGCAGCTCATGTTGAAAATTTACGACAGCCCTGCCATATTTCTTCAGAAATACAATCAGGTAAAAATTAGGAAGATCTCTACCAGCTGGGTGGTATTTTTATGTTTTTTTACTTATATTTTCACTAACTGAAAGACTTTCATTATGCAACTTCTGGCACTTGATAAAATAGAGCAATAGTACCTTTGCTAAAACCACAGTTTCTTTGGTTATGTTTAGCATTACACAAACATCATTCACCTTAGATATCCTTTGCATCAGAGGGTTTAATTTGAAATTCACTACGGAGAATATCTTTTTTCAGGATATTATGTGTTCTGGATATCATTAAGTAAAATTGCATTTTTATGACTTTTTAAAAAGATTGTTGTTCGTGCATTTCAATTATCAGGCATTTGACTTCATAAAAACATTGTGAAAACTATGGAAGAAAGACAAGAATACAAAAAAAAATAGTTCAGGAGAACAAGAGAAGAGAGATTTACGGTGCTGCTATGAATTAAAAGAAAGTTACTTAATATGTCAAAAGCCACAACATGAATTTAGTGTCTCTTCCCTGTTACAGGCATACCTAAAAAAGCACATCCTCAGCTTATGGAAAAGGGGAGAAAAGGGAACATGCTGGCTGCATAAGGGTAAATAATAATATTTAATGTTAAACTCAATAGAGGAGAAAAAATTGTCACTGGGAATAAATGTTCAATAAATTCTTCTCTTACTTCAGTGTTAAAATTTCTACTGCAATTATTTAAACTAGAAATACTAAAACATATTTTTCAACCTTTAGATATATTCAATTTTTAAAAGTGTCAAAGGTCACACTGAATGAACAAGTGATTAAATAAATACAGAGAACATTTGGTTATTTCAGATGTTTCTGCACGCGTGTGTGTGTGTGCATGCACATGTGTGTCTGTAGTATGGTGGTGATGATGTGTGTATGTGGTGTACTTATTTGGTGTATACACTGCTTGAAGCTCCCTGCAGACTCACCTATGGCAGGGTGCACTTGCCTGTAGTGACCAGAGGGAAACGCCAGGTGCCCTCCTCCATAGCTCTTCTGCCCATTCCTTTTTTTAATATTTTGGTTTTTATTTGAAAGAGAGAAAGAGAGAAAGACAGAGACAGAAACAGAGAAAAAGGCAGGTAGAGGGAATGAAAGGGGGAGAGAATGGGAGTGCCAGGGCATCCAGCCACTGCAAATGAACTCTAGACGCATGACGCACCTTGTGGATCTGGCTTATGTAGGTCCTGGGGAATCCAATCTGGATCCTTTGGCTTTGCAGGCAAATGGCTTAACCACTAAGCCATCTCTCCAGCCCTCTTCTACCCATTCTTATTTGAGCCATAGTCTATTAATGATCTTGGAGCCTACTGGTTTTTTTTTTTTTTTCTTTTGCAATCACCAAGATTTTCCTGTCTTTGTTCTCTGAAGGACTAGGGGTTACAGACGTGTGTGGTCATGTTCAGATGTTTAAGCCGGTCCTGGTAGGTGAACTTAAGTGTCCTCTCAGGACCTTATTCTTGCAAAGGAAGTGCTCTTAGCTGCCGAGCTATCCCTGGTGAAGCCTGGTGTAATACATGTGCCTGTATTCCCACCTACCAAGGAAGCTCAGGCCAAAGGAACCCAGGAGCTAGCCTGGGCAACGTAGCGAGAGCCATTCTTAAGAAAATTAAGTAAAGCTGGTGAGGAGTAGCCCATAAACACTTAAGTGATTTGAAAAGAAAGTAATGCTAACAAAACAAGGCTTAAGATGCTTCTGTTCTCATGGAGGCTCCTCTATGTATGAGTTTATCAATCACACTAAATATGTTTTTTCATTGAATCTGTATTCATGTGCCTCTTATAATGCAATTTAATAAACTACTAAAAGTAAAAGAAATCATACTGAAAGTATACAGTGTAACTCAGGTTAACTGAATGAGAGAAGCAACAAAATATGTGCTTGAGTTCTTGTGGGAAAAAAACTTTTTAGCTCACTGAATGCGAGGCAAGAGTAGAAAATTCTCTGCATGCAGTATCTAAGTGACACTTCTTTCCCTGCCTTCTACTAGGTACTTGATTTTGCAGATAACTGGTTGTATTTGAACTTAAAAACTGGAAAATGAGCCTAAGTGGCAAGTTAAAATAAAAACACACAAATTGCATCATGATTTAAGAAACATAAGGGGCGTTCTTCTCATTTCTAGCTCACATCTACTCACACTGTCGCCTTGGGAGTTCTCTCTCAGCCCATCCCTTCCTATTGGAGTTGTTTAGGTGGCATAGCCTCTACCATGCTGTAGCACCGAGCTTCTAGACAACATCAAAAATCCCTCAAAGTTCTCCAGTTATCTTTTGGTCCACACAACAAGATATTATCTGAAAGGTTAGCTGCTTTAAATTGCCCATTATTACTTTAAAATGATACTTAATCATATTTTTCTAAAATAAGAGCTGCTCTAATCAATATGAAAGCTGGGAAAAAAATAATATTTTCAAAAGCATTTTCAGATGGGAACATATATTCTAGTGATGCAGATTTCTGATTTGAAACAAGATAGCTTTTATAAAAACTGAATGTCATTAGTATTCAGAGCAGCAGAAATAAAAAGAATGAAAGTCTAAATGTCTACCTCATTTGCTATAATCATAAGTTCTGAGATGGAAAGAAATACAGAATTAAACACTAACAGCTAATGGAACATACAAACCTTGCAATTTAAAACGAAAAAGTTTCCTCCTAATACCATATAATAGCTTTTGGTTAAAATAATTTTTCCCTTAAATTAACCATGGGAGAATGGAGAGAAAGAAAAAGTCATTGCCAACACATTACAATTATTTGCTGAATATTTAACTCATGAAAACAAATCAGGTTCCAGAACTTGGGCACAGTCACAGAACAATGAGTCATCACACCCTCATCCCTAACAACACACATAAAACAACTTCCATTTCTCATCTGATGAGATACATGTTAACTATAACATGTAACATGAAGTCTTTGACTGTGTAAGGTGCATTAGGTTTTTATTTCTCTATACATATCCTGGAGTTACTCTCCCTGAAATGATGGTATTGGCAACATGAACACTGGAATTATTACTATGCAATCAGTATGTGTTCACGTTGAGCAGGCACATCAACCTCTAACCATAACTAGCACTATGAGCTCAGGATGTCATACAATCGCATCAAGTATTTAAGGTTACAGAGATGTCAGACAACAGCTTCACACAAACTGATCACAACACTGCCACTTCTTTTGCAAACATTTGTGTTAGTATATAGCATGTTAAAATCCTAAGAAGTCATTCCATCTTCCACTAGTACTTTAAGTACTGGAATGTCACAGTTGAAGACAGTCTCTTTAAAAACAGAAATTCAAACATTTTTATATATAAAATTTATTAGGTCAAAGAAAATAAACTACTTATTTTTAAAAATAATTTAAAGGTGTTCTTTATTGTACTGGATTAAATTCAATACAACTAATAATTCTAATATAAAATTTAGTTTTCCTTGCTTCCATCCCACCAAAAAAAATCAGCTTCATTTTTTTTTACATAATTTAGAATTTAAATTCTGTACAAATGATGTGACCTGAGCCTGACTTTTGACATGTCAGAAATCACCATGCAAAGCATGGATCTTCACGGATCAGTAACACTTAAGATAAGTTTATGGAAGAAAAAAAAATAACTTTTCCACACATATTTTTTAACCTAACCAAGATTGTTTCTTGAGCTTTTTATAGTTAAAAAAAAAAAAAAACTTGTTCTAAGGCAAAGAATATACAAAAACTACTAGGTAATCCAAGAGAGTATTTTCCCTACATTATAATCAGGCAACAACCCTATCAAATACTGAAGATTGACATGTGTAGGTAATTCAATAGCGAGATGATAATTCTTCAGTAGTTTCACAGTAGCATGATTTTTCACATTACTTGAAACCACTGTTAAACCTATAGCACATTTTCTGTTTCACTGTGGGCATTTTTTTCTATCTTTAACCCTAAAAGTAATATCTTTTATCTGTCAGCAGTGCAAAAAGCATTCATAATCCAGAAATATTTTCCTTTTTGCAATGCATAACTTTGAATTTGGACTTTTTCAAAGATCAGTAAAACAGTGAGTTTCTTTAAAACCAGAGCCTTATTTATGTGAGACTGTGACTTAACTCAAAACAATTTTTCTGTTCCGAGGAAAGTCAGTCAGTTTGAATCTGAAATACCATAACCTAACTTCCAGCTATCATACAGATATATACACTTAGAAGAGGTAGCCAGTAAAGGTTAGGACACACAGTGACCAAATCATGACTACATTCAACAGACAAGAGAAAACTGAAAGATAGCCGGGTGTGATGGTGCACGCCTTTAATCCCAGCATTTGAGAGGCAGAGGTAGGAGGACTGCTGTGAGTTCGAGGACACCCTGAGACTACATAGTGAATTCCAGATCAGCCTGAGCTAGAGTGAGACCCTATCTCAGTGGAAAAAGAGAGAGAGAGAGAGAGAGAGAGAGAGAGAAAGAAAGAAAGAAAGAAACTAAAAGTTAAATGAGAGGAAATAAACATTTGCAACTTTAAACTTTTTAATAACAATATATCAAAAATACAAACACTTCTGCAATATCTGTTTAATTCAGCAAATAATAAGCCTTTAATCTGTAAAAATGGCAACAGATTTATGAGATGCTATGGATCTCTGAAATATAAACTTATAAAAATATCTATTTGTGCCGGGTGTGGTGGCGCACGCTTTAATCCCAGCACTTGGGAGGCAGAGATAGGAGGATTGCCATGAGTTCAAGGCCACCCTGAGACTACATAGTTAATTCAAGGTCAGACTGGACCAGAGTGAAACCCTACCTTGAAAAACAAAAATATGTATATATATTTGTATCATTAAACAAAGTGTGTTCATGGAATGACCACATATTTTATTGTATATATCTTTATTATCTAATTATTTCTAAAACATTATCAAGATTAAATGAAAATGAACTTTTCCAATGCTAAGTTAAAATAAGAATTAATGCATTAATTTAAAAAACTAGGTCCCAGCCGGGCGTGGTGGCACATGCCTTTCATCCCAGCACTTGGGAGGCAAAGGTTGGAGGATTGCCATGAGTTCGAGGCCACCCTGAGACTACAGAGTGAATTCCAGGTCAGCCTGGGCTAGAGTGAGACCCTATCTCGGAAAAAAAAACTAGCCCCCTACTAAAAGATCTAGTGAAACATAGTGAAATAATATCCTGCTTCTGTATACTGTATTATGTTCCAGGAATTAAAATCACATATTTATAAGTACAGTTGGTACAGTAACCTCTCATTTGCTATGTGCTAAAGGAACTTCAAGGCATGGCACTACGTATGTTTGTGAACGTCCACAATGATCAAAATATGCTGCACTTTAGAAATGAGAAAAATGAGGCTTAGAAGGGTGAGGGATTAGGGGTAGACAGCTGGTTTCCAAACTCTATGTCATAAAGACCATCCTCATAAGCAGCATAGGAAAACATGAGTTTTCTAAAATATAAAAAGTAAAGTGCAACATTCATTGGTATTGTTCCTGGATCAAATCTGTACAATTTTCTTACTTGAGCATACTAACACAAACCTTACATAAAATTATTGTTGATATAAAAAATAGCTTTTCAGTATCTTGCTATTGTCTACATTAAAAGGAACAAAAATCAAATGTTTACCTAAGATCAATTTAAATGAAACAATGATGTGTGTACGTATATAGATGTGTGTGAACATGTGTTACTGTCTTATGAGACTATGCAGATTTCAACAGAACCAAGCTTATTAAAAGCAAAGATGAAATATTATAATATTCAAAAACCAGAATAAAATAAATACATATGTTAAATCATTCATTATACTTTTAAGGCAAACTAGCCTTTAACTTTCAACTGTCTTGCACTGCATCTTTAAAAACAGAGGGAATGACAGAGTTTACTATAAGAACTTGTAAGGAAAATAATTTCGTACAGCAACCTAATCACAAGCAATTAATTTCTCATTGCTCAGGCTGTTGTTCTTTCAGAAAAGTAATTTACTTTATATTTGGTTAAATACAGGAAGTCACACCACGAATGGAGTACTATTATCTACAATGATAGGAAGTTATTCCATATTCCTGTTTAAAAAGAAATTAATTTATCAACACATTCTGTAATATTTATATAAATGCTAAAATACTGACTACCTTGAAGTGTAAAAAACATAATCAAAAAAGCCGGGCATGGTGGTGCACGCCTTTAATCCCAGCACTTCGGAGGTAGAGGTAGGAGGATTGCCATGAGTTCAAGGCCACCCTGAGACTACATAGTGAATTCCAGGTCAGCCTGAGCTAGAGTGAGACCCTACTTCGAAAAACCAAAAAAAAAAAAAAAAAAACACCCATAATCGGAATAATTTAGTAGTGTACATGGTCATTCTTCACAGAACTTTTATTGCCCAGTATGGAAGGGGTTACAGTAGATGTATTTCACACATGCTATTTCTTATCCAAAAGGAAATATACCATGGGATAGAGAAAAGTTCTGGCCAAATCTTTACTCAAATCCAACATTCATGGACGCCACTGTAATTGAAAGACATTTTCAACCAGATAGCTATAGACCTCATTTTCCTTTAAAATAATATGTCTTACATATCTATTCCAACAAAAACTTTCATGTTCTTAAAACTTTACCAAACTGCCTATGCTTAGTTTGTAAAATATTACAGTTTTGTTTTACTTTAATTTACAACTAGTTAAACTCATAAAATATCATCCAAGTTTTCAAACTATGTTAACATGTTATAAAACAGCATATTATGCATACATAATCAACATTTTTAATGTATGATTTCAGAAGGTTTCAAACATCACTTGTTACCTTCTAAAACTTTCTAAGTGATACAAATGATATATTTTGATATTTTAATATTAAGGTAAAATCATTTCAATTTTACTCTGATTGTATCTTCCAATATAAAGAACTATGATGTCAAAATCAATGCTATCACGTGTCACTCCTTCTCCTTTCTTGGACCTACAAAGTAATTAGAAACTAAAAATGAAACAAATCATGTGTGATTAAAATATGATTTTACCATATGACTCTAAAGATGTTACCTTTCATGGAACTTTGACAAAATTATTACAATTATAATATTGCAAATTATTATAAAACAAGATTGCAGACAATTATGAAATGTAAGAAGCATTAAAACCAGCAGGTATTAAAGGTAAAATAATTACAACATAATGGAAAAAAGAGAAAGAAACAAGAAAATAGTAACAGCCTTCATATTTTGAAGTGAAAACTTTATAAAGCTAAAGTCTACAACACAAATTAAATTACTACTTGTCTGACAGTAAATTCAAAAAAGCTTTTAAAAAGCTCATGGGAAAGAATCACATTGGTTTTACTCAAGAACTTTGTTCGGTGTCCTCATTTAGAAAGACTGCCTAAGTAATTTCATCAATAAATCATTCTAAATAGCTAATATTAGAAAAAACCCTTCAACAATATCACTATTCCTCAAACAAAATCTCTATTTTGAAATATCTTTTATGTTTAATTTAAAATATTTAACTAGAAGCAATAAATATTTGTTAATATAAATCTGTTATTTAAAATACAAGTCTACTCAATATACTAAGAACAAATTAACATAAGTGACAGTTGCACATTGACTGTATTTTTCAGGTGCAGATACTCAACATTTAGACAAAAAGTACAATACAAATATGAAAAGGAGATGTAAACACAGAGAACACTTACAAAGCCTTGTCTCCTGTAAGACAGTAAGGTGCTATTAATGACAGACTCCACCAAGGAAGGCCATCTGGAGAGAAGGTTCAAAATGAATTTTAAAAACAGATCAAAAAGATCACAAGAAAACATGGAGGTATAGAGTGGATCAAGATGAAAAAAAGCTCAGAGAAAAGTACACTGTGTGGACTTGAGAAAAATGACAAAACAAGATAGAGGTCTAAATTGTAATAAACTTCAAACTTTTGATCCCAATATCTCTCCATCTGTCCCTCTGCTCCAGTTCTCCCTGCCACACCCAGAGGACAACTATAACTTTCTCAAAGATTCCTTGACCATTCCTCTCCTCTGCCTCTCAAAGATGCTGGGAACTTCTTGATCACTGCAGTGTTATAAGTTAGATTTATAATTATTTCATTATTTTTAATTATATTACAAATGGCAGCTCTGGTAATAACCTGGAAAGTCCACTGGGGAGGAAGTACATCCTTTTACATTCTACCCTCCTCAGAATCTAGACAAACGTCTCAAAGGATGAATATTTGTTCAATAATAGAGAAGAAAATAGAAAAAGAACATCCAGATGACACAGGGCAACCCCATGGGTATGGGGTGTAGACAGCTGGGCCTGAAGTGAGTTCTGACTGCACTCTTACCACACATCTTCACTTGAGCTGCAACCAGGTCAGTGTCACTTTTACCTGCTGACTCCTCACACAGCACTTCAGTAAGGAAAAGCTTCCATGTGGAATCCTGATAGAGGCCACCCATTCCTAGACAATCTTGTCCCCCTACTCCTATCACACATCTGATAGAAATGACCTCTAACCCCGGATGAAGCACCAGATCATCTTAGTTCTGATGCTTTCTTTGATTCTCCACATCTGATCAATCATGTGATCCTGGGATTCTTCTCACATCTATCCCCTTTTTTTCCTATTTTCATTGCTGCCCACCTTAAGTAGATAGAGTCTTCTTGTTTCTGGAAGGAATGCAGCAGTTTTTTAAAGTGGCCATCTGAATCCAATCTCTACTTGTTTAAATGCATTCGTGACAGAATTATCTTTCTCATACAGTTCTTTCACATTACCAATAATTAAAAAATTAGTGGATTATAACTGTTTATTATATCTAACAAGGCCAGCCTCCTGTCTGACTTTTAAAATCTTCCTCTATAACTTGTCAAAATTGTAGATAAAATGTATTAGACTTTCCTTCCCTTTAATCAGGTTGCTCTAGTGGTTTTCCTAAACGTATGTAATCACTCAAGCAGGATGTGTTAACCCTCTCTCTGAGAGACCTGAAGCTGTATGGCACAAGGAACAGAGGCATATTAGACACAAAGTAGTGTTGTTAGATTAAACTACAGGAGTGACATTTATCCACTCCAACATCCATGTAGTTCTTGGGTCCTTTAAGACTTAGCATAAAATTTCACACTCACTATTGCATAATAAAAAATTATTGAGGTTGCAAAAAACTACACAGACAAGCACATGTGCATGTGTCCATTGAGCATATATATGTATATGTAGATATTTATGTATTTTATAGATGAGAAAATGAAACTCAAGAAAGTAAAGAACATGCTCAAGGTCACAAAGCTATGAGTAGTATAAGTAGGGGTAGAAGTACCAGTCTAGCCCAGTTCAGTGCCTATTCTCAGACTCCAGCTCTATTTCACAGGAGCCTTCACAGGAGCCCTTATACTATAATACTGAAAGATTCTAGATTCATATTCAATATAATATTCCATTATATCACTTTTTAGTTATTTTTGTCTGTGCAGGAGTTCTACATTTATAAATATTTATTGAGATTCTAACATGCTCTGGCAAGAAACAGTTAACAAATCTGTGTAAAACACCTCCATAAAGAATAACACAACAGGGGAAATTAAGAACATACACATGAATTAATGAACAGTTCAACACACAGTGTCAGATAGTGTTAAGGTGAGGCAGTGAGTATGGATGGGAACAGATGTTCTTTTAAATATTTATTCATTTATTTATTTATTTATTGAGAGTAACAGAACAGAGAAAGGTGGAGGAAGAGAGGGAAAGAGGGACGGAGGGAGGGAGAGAGGGACAGAGGGATAGAGGGAGGGAGAATGGGTGCATCAGGGCCTCTATCCACTGCAAACGAACTCCAGACACATTTGCCACCTTATACATCTGGCCTTACATGAACCTGGGACCTCTGGCTTTGCCAGCAAGCACCTTAATCACTAAGCTGTCTCTCCAGCAGCAGATGTTATTTTAAATATGGTTATTAATGAGGTTGTTGTACTTACCTTCTCGTTGCTAGTACAAACACCTGACCAAAAGTAGCTGATGAGAGGAAAATATTTATTTTGGCTTATGGTCTCTAGGGGAAGCTCCATGATGGCAGAGGAAAGCACAGCATGAGCAGAGGTTTTATACCAACCTTTGCCACAGCAGGTAAGAAACAGAAGCAGGAGTGTGACTGGAGCTAATACTGGCATGCTAGGGACTAATAAGCTCACCCCTCAGCAACACGCCTCCTCTAGCAAGGCTCTGTCTCCCTAGCTGCCATCAGCTGAGCATCAAGCACTCAGAACACATGAGTTTACAGGGGACGACCTCTGACTCAATACACCAAGGGCCTTCAGTGACAATGTAATCTTGAAGTGAAGACATGAAAAAGGCAAGAGAGTAAGAAATTACCCAAGGAAAGATCATTGCAATAGGTTTTCTTAAATGCCCACAGGCACTAAGGCAGGAGTCACATGAAGCATTCAATACAGAACAGTAGGGTGTAGCTAACAGTGACAGCAAGAGCATGAGGAATGGATACATGAAGGAGAGAATGCGTACACACAGCAGCATAAGATAGGAAGCTTTTATGCCATGCAACGTGAAAACTATTTGAGCTTGGAACAGAATCCAACTCGAATTTTTAAAAGACTCTCTGGCTATCATGTGAAAGAGTGAACACAGAGGGTAGGAGCAGAAATGAAGACACGGATAAGCATATACAGAAAGACAGACAGCAAAGATGGTAGGATGTCAGCCAAGGAGGAGCAGTGGAAACACATGGAGGTGTGAGAGGAGCTAAGACAACTGCAAAGAAGCATGGAGAGAAGCCTGGAGCAGATGCCCAAATCCTGCTCTCTACCAGTGAACTCCTCTACTCCCCAAGTCACATGAATTCTAGTTCTTCCTTGGGCTTCACACTTCTGTGCTTTTCTCTAGCCAAGCTTTGTCTGTCTTGGTACAAGCTGTTGACAGGTCTCGTCTGGACATCTGGGTACGGTATATGTGCCCTGCCTTGCTCAACTCCCAGCCCTGCTGGCTCCCTGACCTGCAGCTCTCCCTCCATCCTTGAAACCAGCAGGATGGCAGCTTCAGTTCATCTTCTGTAACTCAGTTTCCTGCTTCTTGCAACAGGTACACTTGTGACCACACTGGGACCACTCTCATAATCCAATGTCATCCCTGAACCACATCCACAAAATCCCCTTTATGGTAACACATCCAAAAGTTCCAAGAATTAGGATAAATATCTCTTAGGGCTGCCATTATTTTATCTACAAAAACAGTTCATTTTACAGCGTAGGTCTTTGAAGTATTTTATGGTTCCAAAATGGCTTTTATAGCTCTAGCCCTCCTCCCCCAGCTGAAGTTCAAGAGAAAGGGGTGAAAAGGGGGCAAAGGAAGATAACTTTTCAGTTGTGTGTTGTTCTTTGAAATAATGTTCCCAGAACTCTTTTACCTCTATGACTTTCCTTTCACTGGTTACTCCATGCAAAAGCTTGGATGAAAGTGTGTTATTGCATTCCCATGTTTTATACAGAGAAGAAAAGGCTAATGAGCTAAAATCTCCCAACATGAGCAATTGCTACAGAAAATGATGACAGATATAAAAAGCTGAAGATTTGCACACTTACATGGGTAGAAAACCCTAATTTTCATAAATGTAATTTTCTATTTATAAACATTCTACAGGATTCTTGAAATACAAAAATGGCAAGGTCCTATGCTTGTTAGCCTTTCATGTCTGACTTGACCATTTTGTAGTGCTACAATGGGGTGCAACAGATGGGACACATGCTGTACACACACCAGTCTGACTTGCATTAATGACAAAACTATTCTGGGGGCTGGAGAGATGGCTCTGTCAGTAAAGTGCCTGCCTTGCAAGCATAAGATCAGGAGCTCAATCCTAGCATGGATGTAAAATGCCAGGCATGGTGGCACATGTCTATAATCCCAGCTCTAGGAGGAAAGACTAGCCAGCCAATCTAGCCCCATTGGTACGTTCTAATAAGATACCCTCTCTCAAAAAGACGTGGACAACATTCCTGAGGAACACCACGAGGGTATATCTTCTGTCCTTGGCACACATGTGTGTGCATACCTGTATATGTACAAACACCAACACACATAGGAACACACAGTGCCCAGACATTTGTGCATGAATTCATTAATAACTGATGAAAACACTCTCGATTATGAATCCTCCAGTGAAGCATTAATCAGCTAGAGGCAGACTCTAATGTATGCCTCTCTCACCACTCTGGCACTGCAGCTTAAATTTCTAACATACAAACCTCAGGTACACATTCAAACCACAGCAAAGCCTCTCTTCTCTCACCCACACATTGTTTGTGCTACATAAATTATTAACATTCGTATACAGGCCCTAAATACACCTGTCCCCTGTGTGTTCCTAAGAGGACGGCTCTAAAAAGAATGCAAATTAGGGTGACTATGATTATGTTCTGTGCCTGTCTAGTTAACCTTATAACAATTAAAAGAGAAATAGTCTGGTACCATAGTTAAACATACTCTATCAGTCACTGAAAACCAGAATTCAGTTTATTATACTTTCGTGAATTTTTAAGTATTTAGGGCAAGCATTTTATTTGCTTCCTTTTAGCTGAAAAATGTAAACCTGTCCTGATAACGCAAGCATTTCTGCTCAGCCAATCACAGCTGCTCTGTTACATGGCGTTTTGCCTTCTCCTCGTGCATACTCAGTTCTGAAGCTCACCTGGAAGTGGCTAAGCACACTCACACCTACAGCTTGATCCACTGCCCTCTACGTTCTGACGCTGTTCACTTGATTTCTACCTAAATTTTCTGGCATCTTCAAGAAACAATATAAAACTACACTCTAGACTTATGAATGCATGGTTATCTCAGAACACCTTTGTTCTGTCTCCACAGCGGAAAACCCACTTGGGTCAAAATTCTAGATTCTTACTCTCACTTTCTTCTAGGACCCGGTGTTGCTATCTGTTTAAGTATCATCCATTCCTGTTGGAATGACACACAGTTTCCCCCACCTTGGCTACTCTGCATTGTTTCCAGATGAAGTCAATTGCCATTTGATGGATGGGGAGAAGAGGTGGAAGAGAAAAGCTGATTATCAAAACCTGGTAAAACCAGCTCAAGAAAATAAGAACTCAACTGTGAATGCAAAAGCAAAGGTGTACCAGTTTAGCCAAACAGATACCATCCCATCCCTTATAAACCAGCACTGCCCAAACATTAGAAAGGGAATATAATCGTACTTGCCTAAAACTCTATTAGGGGCTAGAGAGTTAGCTTAGCTGTAAAGACACTTGCATGCAAAGCTGAAGGACCCAGGTTCGATTCCCCAGGATCCACATTAGCCAGCTGCATAAGGTGGTACATGCATCTGGAGTTCATTTGCAGCAGCTGAAGGCCCTGGTGTGAGTTCTTTCTCTCTCTCTCTCTAATAAATGAAATAAAATATATTTTTTTAAAAAAACCTCTAGAGCTGGAGAGGTGGCTTAGCGGTTAAGATGCATGGCCTGCAAAGTATAAGGATCCCAGTTCGATTCTCCAGGTCCCACATAAGCCAGATGCACATGGTGGCACATGAGTCTAGAGTTCGTTTGCAGTGGCTAGAGGCCCTGTGTGCCTATTCTCACTCTCTCTCTCTGTCTTAAATAAATAAATAAATAAATAAATAAATAAAATCTTTAAAAAATTTTTTTAAGTTATAAAAAAATTCTATTAGGGTAGTCCCTGATCTTTTCTTATTGCATTCTACCTCCATTCCCTCAATTTTCCTTTAGATAGACACAAATACACAAATTTATATATATATATATATATATCAATTTGAGAAAGGATTTTACAAACACATACATGTACACACACACACACACACACAACTTTAAACACAAGTTTAATGTGATGGCCCCCACAGAAAAAATGAAATACTTCAAATTCACAGAAGAACAAAGCTAAATAGCCAAAACATTTTCTAGTGTTCTTTAGCAATAAGAGAAATGTATATTAATTCCTCAGTGGCAAAGATAAAACAAATACATATGAGCTCTGATGAGCTGCTAGAGAAACAAATCTTCACTGCCACCTTTCATGTCCATACTCTGTGCTAATATTAGTTGCATCCTGATTGTGCTAACCTGTAGGGACACTGGTTTGACCTCCAGTATTGTATTCTATGATAACCTTGAAACAAATTATCAAAAATAAGAGAACCCATTAAGAGTTGGCTGAATAGTTTAAAACTCCTATCAATACAAATAGCTAAAGTTGTTAATCTAACTCATAAAATAATACTCCAAATTTAAAATTAAGATGATAGTTTTTGTGAATAAATTCCTAAAATTTTACAAAAAGAACAGTTAAATTCTCCTCTGGGAGTCACTACACTTTTGGGAACTCTGAAAGTTGGAACTAAAGAGGAGATACTGCAGATACCAAAAACAGTCAAGTTTACACAAGTTACCACATAAATGTAAACAGTCCTAACAATAATGTCATTAGCATTCAAATACTTCTGAGATCGTGAAAGTAAATGAAAAAGTTAATATACGAAAAGCAGTTAAGTCCAGGAAAAGATTTGGGACAATAAAGCAATGTATGAAGCAGCGAGCGTAACACATAGCTACAGTATCGGAGCAGTCCCTGACCACCCAAGTACACAGTGGCTCAGAAGGAAGAAATCACTTTTCTACAACACCTTAGGAAAAAGTTCAAATATGTGACCACACACGTTCCCAATTCATGTCGTTAAAGAATAAAAAATAACTGAGGAAAAATAATCTAAAGCTGAAGAAAAAATACATTGTGCCAAAAGAAAAGTTATGCAATTGACAGCAGTTTAAAAAAAAAGATAGTAAATTCTAGGGGAAAAAAAATCAACTTTAACACCAAGAAAGACAAAAGGGAGTAAAGAAAATTATGTCTAATGATTAGCTCTACTAAAGTAAACTACTGAAAATGCATTATTATTCAACAATGGATTATAAGACACATATTTTTAAATATAGGATTATCCCAATCCAACCACTTATAAATATTCAGAAAAAAATACATTTATGAGTGCATTAAGGGTAACCTTTAGACATAAAGTACCAGTTTACGAACAAAGAAGGTAAAATGCTTTCATATGAAAGATGAATACTTACAGCTTACCTAGCCCTAAATCCCTTTAAAGGTAATAAAATTCACATGTAACTATTTACTATCAAAGCAAACAGGACATGGAAGCATCAGGACAGTGGATTTGAGATATGCCAGGACTACAGAGTGAAACACTCTCTCAAAAAGATAAAAAAATAAGAAAATGTAACAGTTTTTTAAAAAGCCTAATATTTAACATCTCAAACAAGATGAATATTCAGCACTTTTACTAACAATGTGAATTGACAAGGAATTTAATACATTAATTACATTAAATTAATATACATTTAATATATAACACATGTATATTATTAAAACGGTTATTTTTACTAGAAAATTCAGCATAGGCAAGTATTATAAATATGAAGATTGATTACATTTTGATATTTAAAATATTTTGCTATGTTCTAGCATCGCTTAAGTTTGAAAAATATGATAAACAGTTAAAAAAGTATTATGATCATTGATTTCAAAGCTAAAACACTGTCAAAGCTATTTAGTTACAGCATTTTATGACAGATCAACAATATTTTCTTCATTCCCACAAAGTACATGATACCTCATTTATATATAATAAGTTTTAATGATCTTAATACTACTGAGACAAGTATATAGCTTAACCACCTTGGGTTTTTTTAATTCAACCTCGTATTTAAAACAGTAAGGAATTTGTCCTTAAAAATGTCTAAAGAAAGTTCTTGAAAATAAAATGAGAAAATAGGAATCTTTTGGAAATCAGTAAGGACTAAACAGAAGGAGCAAAGAGAAGGATATATACAATGAACTAGCTTAGTCCCAAATTTTTTAAATCCTATTGGATAACTGAAACAAAAATTTTAAAAAATATCTGGTGAAAAACAGCACTATTTGAGAGAGGAAGGTAGAGTGACCATGCTTCACTTCAGTTGCTAAAATGGTGAGGTCAAAAGAACATGTACAATGTACCCAAAGCAGGGGCTGGAGAGATGGATTAGAGGTTAAGGCACTTGCCTGCAAAGCCAAAGGACCCAGGTTCGATTCCCCAAGACCCACGTAAGCAAGTACATAAGGTAGCACATGTACCTGGAGTTTGTTTGCAGTGGCTGGATGCCCTGGAGTGCCCACTCTTCCTTTCTCTCTCTCTCTCTCCCCCCCCTTTCTCTCTCAAATAAATAAATAAATAAATAAATAAATAAATAAATATAAAATATTAAAGACCCAAAGCCACCATACATGAATTATACAAAATTCACTAAAAAAATACTGTAAATTATGATAAATCAAAAAATGTTTGGTCCTCAGAGTGTTTATTAGGTTTGGCCGCATGTCAGGTGGATTCAGGTTAGGAGCGATAGTGGCAAACAGTCATGGTGGGTAACCAACTGCTCTTAATTTGGCTAATAGATCCACTCAGTGGAATGGAACTCATTGCGCGAACTGGGAAATAAGTCAAAACCAGTTACAAAAAATGAGCTCAGTCTCCAAGATCAAGATACTACCAAATATGGGCTAGAAGAGAGCCAACACATATAAAATTCCCTCCAAAACATCTATGGTCATCCCTTCTATCTAGTACTAACTTCTCTCTCCGTTGGAGAATTTGCTTATCTTTTTTCAGATGGACAATGAACCTGAAGGGAGCATCAGCTAACCACACCTCACCAGGGCCCCAGCTGAAACCACAGAACAACAGCTTTCTTGGGGATCACGACACCAAAAAAAGGCTGAAGGAGATAAACACAGAGAACAACCAACTCCAACTAAGCCAGATATCCAGAGACACATAGGCTCCCAAAACCTCATCACTAAAGCAGAACTAAAATGACCCCAATGTGGCTCAGGGAAACTCGCAGAAGAGGGGGCGGAAAAATTGTTAGAGCCACAAGTTGGGGCATTATGCACAGAGACTGGGGCCTACCCCCCAGAACTCTTGACTACCCCCACAATGCATGACCCACATTCCTCATTGATGAGGGTCCCTTTGGAAGAGGGAGGACAGGGAGGAGGACAATGGAACCAATACTATGAATGTAAAATCAGAATAATATAAATTTAAATATATATATATAAATGTTCAAGTACTCATATAGGAAGGCAAGAAAAATAACAACTCAAAAAAATACATGAAAAAACTAAAAAAATCATTAAACATTACTAACTTCAATAGAAATTGCTAAAATGCACCATTTAAAGGGGCAGAGTTGCCACACGTGGTGGTGCACGCCTTAAATCCCAGCACTTGGTAGGCAGAGGTAGGATCACTGTGAGTTGGAGGTAAGCCTGGGACTACATAGTAAGTTCCAGGTCAGCCTAGGCTAGAGTGAGACCCTACCTTTTAAAAAAAAAAAAAAAAAATGCGGGGGAGAAGGGGCAGAGATACACAGAGTACATAAAAATATGCTGATCACAGGTGATGAGCTATAAGTATCCTATGGTATTTCAGAATATTTTGCATGTGTCAATACAGTACACTACTCCAGAAACAAGCATGTGATTGCTGTCCCTCATTTATAGAGTATCTTCTCTTTGAGATCTGTTAGAGTCTCCTCTAAGAGAAGAGGAAGAGAGGGAATGGGGGAAGGAGGGAGGGAATGAAGAAAGAAGAAGGCTTTGACAGTAAAAGCATGGGCCAGGAAGAAAGCATAGTGCTCAGGTGATGAAGGGCTTATGTGCAAGAGTGAAAACCTGAGCGGGGCTCTTCAGAACCCACATAAAGGTGAACACAGCAGTGCACAATGAGAAGATGGGAGGTAGAGCCAGGAGAGTCCTCAGAAGCATGGGGCCGGCCATCTGGGTGTACCCCATGAAACCCTGCCCACACAGGATGGAATAAAGGCCTGACCCCAGGTTCTCCTCAGACCTCCACACATGTGTCATGGAGCAAATGCAGAAGTGCTCTCGCACATAAACATGTTCATTCACACATCACACCAACATCATACACACACCTGAAGACACATCATACCACCACACACGAAATAAACAAGAAAACAAAAGCATGGGAAACACAGACAATGCAAACACCAACCAATAAAAGGATGAACAACTGTATTAATAATTTTATATTCATGAAAAGAAGATTGCAGAACAGCAAAGAAAGAATTATATTAGAGCAAAGGATTAATTCACTAGGAAAACAGAACAATTCTATAAATATAAACAAAAAATGGTATCAAATACATAAAGTAAGATCTGGAAGACAGAATAAAATACACCATTATATATGGAGATTTCAATAGTCCTTTCTTGGCAACTGTTAGAACTACCAGTCAGAAAATCATCAATGATACCAAAACTCTACACATACTATCAACAGAATCAAACTGAAACATACAGACTATTTCCCCAACCACAGAGCCTACAGAATACACATCAAGATGAGTTATGTCTTATGTCATACACCAAATTTAAAATGAATAAAATGCATCAGTTCATCGATTCATAATCAAATCAAAACAGCAAATTATTAAAAAAAAAAAAAAGATAATGCCAGACGTGGTGGCACACACCTTTAATCACTGAGCTAGAGTGAAACCCTACTTAAAAAAAAAAAAAAAAAAAAAAAAAAGATAACGCAAAGGTCTTTAAGCACATGGAAATTAAAATAGGATATTCCTCCACAATCTATGAAAACTACAAAGGAAATATAAAAATGCTAAAACTGAATTAAACTTACCAAATATGTATATATCAAAAATACCATACAGAAAAGTGGTCTTAAAAAATTATCTTAGCTGGGCATGGTGGCTCACGCCTTTAAACTCAGTACTCAGGAAGTTGAGGTAGGATCACTATGAATTCCAGGTCAGTCTGGGCTAGAGCTAAAAATACACCCTACCTCAAAAAAATCAAAATAAATAAATAAATAACTTTTCACTTCAAGAAACAAGGGGAAAATGCAAATGAATATGAAAATGAGGAATTAAAAAATTGAAAAAACACACATTAAGATGAACAAACTCATAAACGAAAGACAAAAATAGATTAAAAGGACAAATTATAATATCAGGAATAAAAATGACATCATCATTCTAAGGCTTGCAGTATTCTTAAAGGAAAATAAGAGAACTTTAGGTTTACAAATTTTACAACTTATAAAAATGGACTAATTTCTTGAAAATCACACAATGACAAAAATACAAAGTATAAATAAATTAGAAATTAAACTTGTAATTTAAAGCCTCCTGACAACCACCTAATGATTTGAAACCCAAATCATTTAACCAGAGTACATATGAAAATATTTTTAATATATTTTATTTATTTATTTGAGAAAGAGAAAGAGGCAGAGAGAGAGGGAGGGAAAGAATGGGCACGCCAGGGCTTCCAGCCACTGAAAACGAATTCCAGATGTATGCTCCCCATATGCATCTGGCTTACGTGGGTCCTAAATAACCGAAAGGGGATCCTTTGGATTTGCAGGCAAATGCCTTAACCACTAAGCCATCTCTCCGGCCCCAATATGAAAATATTTGAAGAGGAATTAGCATGAATCTTTACAATGTAGACAACGAAAAGGGGGGGGGGGCTGAAGAATGGGTGTGCTTTTTATTTTATTATACTAACATTATTACTCTCATAATAAAAACAGACGAAGACAGAACAAAAAAAACTATTATGACAATTATTGTGATGACTATAAAGGTAAGAATCTTGAGCAAAAAAAAAAAGCAAATAGGGCTGGAGAAATGGCTTAGCGTTTAAGGCGCTTGCCTACAAAGTCAAAGGACCATGGTTCGATTCCCCAGGACCCACGTAAGCCAGATGCACAAGGTGGCACATGCATCTGGAGTTCATTTGCAGTGGTTGGAGGTCCTCGTGCGCCCATTCTTTCATTCTTCCTATCTTTATCTGCCTCTCTCTCTCTCTCAAATAAGTAAATAAAAATAAAAATATAAATAAAAGCAAATAAAATCCAAATATATTTAAAAAAAACTGTAAACATGGGCTGGAGGGATGGCTTAGCAGTTAAAAAATTTGCCTACAAAGCCAAAGGTTCAATTCCCCAAGACCCATGTTAGCCAGATGCACAAGGGGGCGCATGTGTCTGGAGTTTGTTTGCAGTGGCTGGAGGCCCTGGCATGCCAATTCTCTCTCTCTCTCTCTCTCTCTCTCTCTCTCTCTCGCTCTCTCTCTCAAATAAACAAAAATAAAATATTTTTTTTAAAAAAACTGTAAACAATAAGTGGGATTTATACTACATATACAGGGTTGCTTCAATATTGAAAATGAAATCAATATGACACATTACATCCAATGATTAGAAAAAGGAAAACAAAATAGCATATCAAGATAGAAAGAAAAACATTTCACAAAACTTAATATGATCTCATGATTAAAAACTATTAAGCCATGGGCTGGAGAGATAGTTTAGTGGTTAAGACACTTGCCTGCAAAGCCTAATGACACAAATTTGATTCCCAAATACCCAATGAAAAGCCAGATGCACAAGGTGATTCATGCAACTGGAGTTTGTTTGCAGTAGCTAGAGGACCTGGCAAACCCATTCTCTCTCTCCCCCCACATCCCTCCCTCTCAAATAAACAAATAAAATATTTTTTAAAAAAATTATCAAGCTAGGGAGCTGGAAAGATGGTTCAGGGATTAAGGGCACTTGCTTAAAAACCTGACAGCCAGGGTTCAATGCCCAGTACCCACATAAAGCCAGATGCAGAAAATGGCACGTACATCTGGAGTTCATTTGCAATGGCTGGAGGCTTGGGGGTACCTATTCCTTCCCTCCCATTCATCTATATCTATCTATCTATCTATCTATTTATCTATCTATCTATCTATCTATCTATCATCTATTGATCTATCATCTAGCTATCTCTGCTTGCAAATAAATGAATAAATAATAATTTTTAAAACTATCAAATTAGGGGCTGGAGATATGGCTTAGTAGTTAAAGCACTTGCCTGCAAAGCCTAATAACCCAGGTTCGATTCCCCAGTATCCACATAAAGCCAGAAGCACAGAGTGGTACATGTATCTGGAGTCCATTTACAGTGGCTAAAAGGCCCTGGCACATTCTCTCTCAGTCTCTTTCTGCTTGCAACATAAATAAATAATTTTTAAAATATTTTTTAAAAAGATCAAACTAGGAATAAAGAGTAACCTTTCAAGATAAAAAGGAATGTCTACCAAAACTAGCTATTTATAATAATAGAAAATGAAATGCCACCCATCCCACTGGGAACAATGCAAAGAAATTTACTCTAACTGCTCCTTATCAACATACTATATTAGAAATTGTAGATTCCCCTTCTATAAAACTAGAAGGGGGCTGTAGAAATGGCTTAGCAGTTCAGGCACTTGCCTGCAAAGCCAAAGGACTTAGGTTCAATTCCCCAGGACCCACGTAAGCCAGATGCAAAAGGTGGCGCATGCATCTGGAGTTCGTTTGCAGTGGCTTGAGGCCCTGGAGCACCCATCCTCTCTATCTGTCTCTCTTTCTTTTTGCTTCTTTCTCTCAAATAAATAAATAGATAAATAAATAAATTTTTAAAAAGAATTAAAGCTAGAAGTGGAAAAGGAATGCAGATTGGAAAGGAAGAAATGTCAAAGCAATTATTTAATAGCTTATGACATCATGATCTACTTAGCAAAGCCCTAAAAGAATGTACAGAACAAATTCTTCACCCAATAAATGAAGTAAAGTAGTAAGAAAGAAGATCCACACACAAAAATCAAGCTACTTCTAAATGCTAACAAGGAACATGTGAAATAGAAATCAAAACATGTCTAAGAAATTATAATTACTCCAAAAATATTGAATATATATGGAAGTGAATAAAATGTTGACAATAAAAATCAACCATGAGCTAAACAAACTGAGGTATATATATAATGTGTTTGTGGATTTGGAAAACTCCAAATACCATAGATGCTGATTTTCCCCAAACTGATCTATAGGTTTCACACAATGCATACCATAAGCTCATCAAAAATTTTGGAAGACTGCCAGGTACATGGTGGTGCATGCTTTTAATCCCAGCACTCGGGAGGCAGAGGTAGGAGGATCAATGTGAGTTCAAGGCCACCCTGAGACTACAGAGTGAATTCCAGATCAGCCTGGGGTACAGCAAGACCCTACCTCAAAGAATCAAAAATAAATACATAAATATTTCTATGTCCTAGCAGATGTGATAGGGTGGACTCAGTTGATGCCAGGTAGCCAGTTTTCTTTTCTTGACATACTGATGGATCTTGGAACTCCTTGGCCCTTGTCACCATACCTAAGAAGCAAATTCTCTAGCCAACAGTGAGAGCTGCATGGAGACTTACTGACAGGTGTAACTTCTCCTCTTAGTCAAAGAACAGCGGACACTTCCTTCTATAGTCTCTGACCTTCCTATCCATAGGCTTCTGACTTGGTTATTAATTCCTTCCCACTAAACAGACTTCTTATCCAATTGGAGAGCAGCTGATTATGCCCATGGCCTGTGTGCCACTATTGCACTGGTGTGTACAACTTGCCTGGCTGATTAATTTTGTAGCTTGCAAGATCCCCTGTTTGTTAAAGCAGCTGGCTATGTTTATCCCCCAACAGCTTGCATAGCACTTTCTGATACTAGGAAGGCTAGCCAGCAGAGAAGTAGCTTCTATCTAAGTTCTCTAAAAGGAGAAATCAGATTTGTCAAGAAGTTTTCTAAATGTATGTATTACTTACTTTCAATGTCCTGAGGCTGTAGGCCTGCGGTGGTTTCAGTACTGGACTCTTCCCATTTAGTTCTGGTGCTTTGAGCCCAGGAAACATTATAGAGGAAATGGCAGATTATGAATGCTGGGGCTGGAGGGATGGCTTAGCAGTTAACACATTTGCCTGCAAAGCCAAAGGACCCAGGTTCAATTCCCCAGGACCTATGTTAGCCAGATGCACAAGGGGACACACACGTCTGGAGTTTGTTTGCAGTGGCTGGAGGTCCTGGGGTGCCCCTTTTCTCCCTCTCTCTCTCCTTTTCTGTCGAATGAATGAATAAATAAATAAATAAATATTTAATATTAGTGAGAGAGGGGCAAGGGAGAGTGAAATTTACAGTATGTTCATATAATAAAGCTCTCAATAAAAAAAAACCTGAATATACAATTACTGTATGACCTAACAATTATCTTTTGGTATTTATTCCAGAGAAAGGAAAAGTATGTGCTCTTATAATATCCTATATATAAATGTTCACTGAAGATTCACTGCTAATAGCCAATATGGGAAATCTTAAGATGTCTTCCAGGGAGAGAATTTGAAAGAAACCATCTACACAATGGTCTCTCCTATTAAGCCATGGAGAAAAAAAAAAAAGCAACACTAAGAGTGCATGCTGTGAGATATCCACTTAAAATTCTTAATCCATCAAAGTTACATAAACAAAATCATAGTGGCCAAGGGACAGGAGAGAGGAGGACACAGGTGAGAGTTAGCTGAGGAATTCTAGAGTAAGGGAAGTGACAACAGGGACAGACATATGAAACTAAATGGGAATGAATACAGTACATACACATGAGTTCCAGTAAAACTGCACAAATACAAACCAAACCAATAGATTGCATTGCTGTTCATGTCCCGATCATGGTTGGAAGCTATAGTTCTACACCTTTACCACTGTTGAGATGGATTTTATCACTGTTCACATCCCGACCGTGGCTGGGTGCTATAGTTCTTCATGATGTTACATTGGGAACTGGACAAAAAAGCTGATAGGAAAATTGTGCCATGTACTATTATAAAAGTTTTAATGAGGTAAGCCTTACCAAATGCATGTGACCAGCAACTTCAATTCAAATAGCTCATTTCTGAAGTGAAAACATTAACTACTGTTTAGTTTTGTCCTAGATAAATCTTTGCTTAAAGCCTTTATGATTTATAATAAATAATTGAATAAAAATTAAATTTTCCTTAATTGGATATATCTCCTTAATATATAGTACTTTGCTATAAAAGATAAAGTAAAGCTAGGCTGCAGGCCACATCAAATTCCAGAATATTTTGAATAGAGCCTTTTAAACATTTTAAATTTAACTTCAAGGACACATCTAGTATAATTATCAGATTATGATATAATTTATTACAAACATATTCATCTAATAAATTTATAATTTTACTTAATCTCTTGCTATGAAACTCAAATTTCCTAGTTTATTTTAAATCCATTAATATAAAATATTAATATAATTTTAAGCTAATGATATTAGGTCACAATCCTATGAATTAAGTGTTTATCATGATTACATTGCATCAATAAATCATAACAAGATAGTCTAGTTATCCAAGATGAATATATATTATATATACTAAATTTAAGATATATAATGATACTGGATCCAAACAAATATTTTGAACAAAATCACAGAATGCATCAAAGACAGAATCTTTTCAACAGGATTGAAAGTCAACCATAAAATGTTGGCTCATAAAATGTAAATATGTCATTAAAATTCATCAGCATCATTCTTCCCATTTACTATTTCTGAGGCTTTCCTGTTTCAATTGTGCAGCCCACTTAAGGATGTTGTCATTACCCATATGTAAGTAAGTACTCCCCCTAAGTAGCATGAAATTCTCTCAATGGGATTAGTAAAGGATCTACAGTACTTCATGGTTTGAGCAGAACAAACTATGACATGCTGAAAGAATGTTTCTCTCTGTGTGGCTCTGTCACCACCCACACACAGAATTCACTGTTTAAAGAAACAGCACAGACACTTCACACAACACAGCCACTAACCACCAATTCCTATCAACAGGACAGATCTCAGTATGCTGTCCTAGGTTTGATTAAAGAACAAATGGGGATATAATATTTAATTAGAACTATATACAAATATTTATTATACATTAAAAACAAGAGTGCATGTATAAAACTATCATATTTCCATTGCAATGAATTTTGACAGCAAAAATATTATGGTTTTGAACATAAGATACTTTTCACCTCCCTTACCTAATTATTAAATGTCCTTATATATTCAATACTATAAAGAAAGATCTTTGTTTTCTTTACTAACAAGACCAAAAAAAAAAGGGGGGGCTGGAGAGATGGCTTAGCAGCTAAGGCGCCTGCCTGCTAAGCCTAAGAATGCTGGTTCCAATGTCCAGTGGTTCCAATCTCTAGGTCCCACGTTTAGCCAGATGCAAACTGATGCAAGGGGGCAATGCCGCACTTGACCACAAGGGGGCGCACGCATCTGGATTTCGTTCACAGCAGCTGAGCCACTGCTGGTGCCCCCATCTCTGTCTTCCTCTCCCTCTCTGTCTATCTCTCTCTCCAAAAATAAATAAAAAATAATAAATAAATAAATAAATAAAGGGGGGCCTAGAGAGATGGCTTACCAGTTAAGGCACATGCCTGCGAAGCTTAAGGACCCTGGTTCAATTCTCCAAGTCCCACATAAGCCAGATGCACAAGGGGACACACATGTCTAGAGTTTGTTTGCAGTGGCTAGAGGCCCTGGCATGCCCATTCTCACTCTCCTTCTCTCTCTTTCCCTCTCTCTGTCCCTAGTAAATAAATAAATAAAATAAAAATAAAATCTTTAAAAATAAAAAAAAAAAAAAAACATAGGCCAACACAGCTACCTCTTCTAGTCGGTATTTCATAAAATTTCTTTATATGGTAATTTTCATGGTTACAGCTGTTACTTCATAATATTACCAGCACTGACTCTAGCTATAATCTATAAAAAATCTTGGTCACTTGTGAAAATTAAATCTTAGAAATGTTTTTGTCTATTTTACACATAGATATAGAATAACTGGTTAGAATTTACATTTTCTTTCTTCCACTGTCTTCCTCTTCCTCATCACTGGTGGCTTGCTACTGAAACTGTCTCTGAGGTGAACTGGTTCCAGCATCCCCATCCGATCACCAAAAAGTAGGAATACTTACGTCCTTACATGACATGACACAGTTCTTATTTGCACGTGACATACACACCATCCCCTGTATATTTTCAATCTGTGGATTACTTTAAAAATGCATCCCAATTTAAGAGCTATGAAACTGTATTAGCTGGGAAGTGACAAGGAAAGGGCCTGCACTATACCTCTGTTTGCTCCTACATCCTTCCTTGTGGTTTGCACATGCTTTAATCTTCAATGCAGAACTATGGGTAAAAAAGGCTCAGGAGAACCTTTTTCCAACTCAGAATGTATCTTGGAAGTTTCTCTTATAAGTGAGTAACAAAAATTTACTTTTTACAGACTACTTTAGAATAACATACACAATCGCATGTATGTCATATTCAACCTACTATGACATGTCTGAAAATCTCACTATACCCATATGTCAAACACAATCCCACAGTACACAATATAGCCTTTTGTGGAGCCCTCTCCATGACTTTAGTACTTTATCAGTAAAACTAAAGTGGACCACTAAAAAACACGTCCAATTCTATGTAATAAGCACCTCACACAAAACACTTCATTTAGCACAATGGGAAGAAAGGATAAACTGACAATTCATCGAAACACTGTCAGTCCTCATGAGCCTTCACCATGCCAAAGTGACCTGGAGTGAGGGGAGAGAACAGCACGTCTCACTGAGTGTGCACAGTGTGACCTGGAGTGAGGGGAGAGAACAGCATGTCTCACTGAGTGTGCACAGTGTGGCCTGGAGTGAGGGGACAGAACAGCACGTCTCACTGAGTGTGCACAGTGTGGCCTGGAGTGAGGGGACAGAACAGCACGTCTCACTGAGTGTGCACAGTGTGGCCTGGAGTGAGGGGAGAGAACAGCACGTCTCACTGAGTGTGCACAGTGTGGCCTGGAGTGAGGGGAGAGAACAGCACGCCTCACTGAGTGTGCACAGTGTGGCCTGGAGTGAGGGGAGAGAACAGCACGTCTCAATGAGTGTGCACAGTGTGGCCTGGAGTGAGGGGACAGAACAGCACGTCTCACTGAGTGTGCACAGTGTGGCCTGGAGTGAGGGGAGAGAACAGCACGCCTCACTGAGTGTGCACAGTGTGGCCTGGAGTGAGGGGAGAGAACAGCACGCCTCAATGAGTGTGCACAGTGTGGCCTGGAGTCAGAACAGCACGCCTCACTGAGTGTGCACAGTGTGGCCTGGAGTGAGGGGAGAGAACAGCACGCCTCACTGAGTGTGCACAGTGTGGCCTGGAGTGAGGGGAGAGAACAGCACGTCTCACTGAGTGTGCACAGTGTGGCCTGGAGTGAGGGGAGAGAACAGCACGCCTCACTGAGTGTGCACAGTGTGGCCTGGAGTGAGGGGAGAGAACAGCACGTCTCAATGAGTGTGCACAGTGTGGCCTGGAGTGAGGGGAGAGAACAGCACGTCTCACTGAGTGTGCACAGTGTGGCCTGGAGTGAGGGGACAGAACAGCACGCCTCACTGAGTGTGCACAGTGTGGCCTGGAGTGAGGGGACAGAACAGCACGTCTCACTGAGTGTGCACAGTGTGGCCTGGAGTGAGGGGAGAGAACAGCACGCCTCACTGAGTGTGCACAGTGTGGCCTGGAGTGAGGGGAGAGAACAGCACGCCTCACTGAGTGTGCACAGTGTGGCCTGGAGTGAGGGGAGAGAACAGCACGTCTCAATGAGCAACTGTCTTTCTACTAATATGATCAGAGCCAAAGTTCCTGCAGCACAAACACTGGGTCACACTGGGACAATGTCAAGTAATTACAAGTAATGATTACAGGGGGCTAGAACAATAGCTTGATTGATAAAGAATTAAGCCTGGCATGGTAGCTCCTGCCTGTAATCTCACTATTTAAAAGGCTGAAGTAGAAAGATCGCCATGAGTTTGAGGCCAGCCTGTGCCATACAGTGGCACAGGTTAGCCTGGGCTAAAGTGAGACCCTGCCTTCAAATAACAAAAAGAATCAAAAGCATAGGAAAATATGCTTTCCCTCCAAAATTTATGTAGCTGTTATTGATTTGAGGATTCCTTACACTGTATTTAACTCAACTCCAGATCTCCAGCACACAATGACTACCATCACACTAAGCAGGGCTCATGAAATATAACTTAAGCAACTTTGGTTGAGATTTAATGCTTTTTCAAGCTCCTCTGACCAAAAAACTAAGAAGTAAAAATAAAAGTAAACATTATTTCCCTTGAGTTTCTTTTTCCATTTCATTTTAGATTTAGAACGTACGATAAAATCTTATATAAGAAAAACAGTGACTGATGACCAGTTGCATTAACCAGATCACAGCAACTGGATTTCCACACAGAAGGAACAGACAGATCCCCTGGAAGCTTTAGGTCATCAAATATGAGAAGCAAAGGTGGGAATAATAAGGGACAAAACATGGGAGAAGTCCATGAACAAGTCAACACTGTTTCTTCATTTTACACTTTGCCCATCCTTATAAAGAAAACGTCACACTGAGCACATCAAAATGACAAGCCAAATGCTTTCTGATGGGATGGTAGGGCTTGGGAAGAGTGAGGGATAGATTTTAAAACTTAAACAAGACATTGTATCTTCCTTTTTGAAATACAAAGGATGAGGAATTTTAAAAAATATGCTCAAAGTATAAAATCGATCCAGAAAACGTGATGGAAACTTCAGTGCAATGTGAGGGCATCATTGCACAGGGAAAGTGAAGAGAGGTTTCTTTTGCTGGCTTGCTCCCCGAGGAACAACTCAGGTGAAATCAGTGAGTCCAGCTAGTAGGATTTTTTTGCCTGTCTTCTATGATGTTTAATTTTCTGTGTCAACTTGACCAGGGGGTAGATACTCAGACATCTGGTCAAACATTGTTCTATGTCATTCAATAAGTGCTGAGGGGGACATCAACATTTAAATTAGTGATTTGAGCAATGCAGGTGGACTAACACAATCAGCTGAAGACCTGAACAGAACCAAAGACACCCTTTCCCAAGGTAGAGATAAGACTAACCCCCAGTGACTCCTGATTGCTGCCTCTGGCTGAGGCGCTGGTATGGCAGCACAGCCCACAGCACTGATCACACCACTGTAATCATGAGCCAGTTCCTTATAATAAATCTGCGCGTGCATGCGCACATACACACACATTCCCACAGTCTTATTTGCTCTGTTTCTATAAAGAATAAGCCTTCAAAAAATAAGTTAGTTGTACCAAGTGACCAAAAGAATTATTGAGTTTATGATATGATTATAAGATATAGTCCAACATGAAAGCTTTTCATTCAAACCAAGAATATTAAGAACACTTAAATAGGCAAGGTAAAATCTGACAATTAAAAATGTAAAGTAGGGCTAGAGAGATGGCTTAGCAGTTAATGGCACTTGTTTGCAAAGCCTGATGGCCTGGGTTGGATTCTCCAGTACTCACATAAAGCCAGATACACTAAGTGGTGCATGCATTTGCAGTTCGTTTGCAGAGGCTAGAAGCCCTAGTTGCCCATTCTCATTCATCTTCACTCTCATTCTCTCTCTCACACTCTGTTTCTATATCTCTATATCTCTCTTCCTCCCTTCCCTTGCAAATAAATAAATAAAATACTATTTTAAGAAATTAAAATTTTGGCATCCTGTTTACAGAAAAGTCATGATATATTTTTTAAATGAATAATCAAACTATTACCAATTTACTTTTTTTATTTTGTTATTATCTTATAATTATTATTGGAAGTATCTTTTTCACAGTAATATTAAGTATTCAATTAACTCCCTGGGCTTCAGTGAATCACACTAGATGTTAAGTCTTTAAATTCATTATTTCTTTAGAAAGATGTATGAATCAGCTTGCACTGACAAAGATGCTTTCTGATTCAGCACACGCTTCCTTTGTGACAGGCCATCACACCTGCGCAATGTGCAGTCCATGGGAAGAGACATAAATATGCAGTGTGCATCCCACTGTACTGACATGCCACAGCAAACACAGAACGTGCCAAGCATCCTAGACACTTGAGGTTCTGCGTGGGTCTCTCATGGAATCTTCCCATACCACTTCCACTCTTAATATAATCGCCAGCAAATGAGCCAGGTAAGGAAACTGAGGCCCAAACACAAGTATTCCAAGAATACACAGCTGTTACATAGCTAAATCTTTTTTCTCAATGCCCAACCTATCTCTATGCTCACATTTTCAAGCACTATGCTATAATCATCAAGCATTGATCACAAAGGAAAATATTTCACTTCCCATTAAATATCTGAAAAGTGAAAAATGGTTGTATTTACTATGAAACGAAATATGCCCTGTCACTGAAAAAAATCACAAAAAAATCAAAATGAATACAATAACTTCTCAAACATATACCATGCAAAAATTAGCTGCCTAGAACATATCAGCTACTATGTTATAACAAATATTCACTTTTTAAAGAATGTTACTTTAAAATGATAATCTCTTTTTAAGGTTACCTATGCCCAGGCTGAGGAGTCAGTAGTGATGATAACTTGAGAGGTCATCAGCAAGAGCAGAGGATTGTGGGAAGAAGGTGAAGACAACAAAGACAGAGGCAAGGTCAATGGACAAAAGGTAACCAGGAAAAGGGACTAACTTACAGAGAAGGGACAGCATGAGGAATGAGTAAGCCTATGTTCCCCAGAATGAAGAACAAGGTCCTTTGAGGACAAGATGCAAAGCTTCAAAAGAAAGCCAACAGTCATGGAAAACTATGGGGGGGGGTATGTTTAATGTACCCAAATGCTACACAGTGTACATGGTTGGAGCAGGTCCTACCAGGGATCAGCTGTTGGAAGCATGGTACCAACATGTATGGGAGGCAGTATGGAGTCTTTGGGAAGTGGGTCCTAATGGGAAGTTAATGGGTCAGGGCATTAAAGGCTGCCCTAGTAATAAATTAACGTAATTCTGATGGGGCCCTAGTTAGTTCTTATGGATTGACCATAAAGCGGTAAGACTGGTTCTTCCCCACTCTACAGCCTGGTCTTTTGCTCTTTCACTTGAGCACAAAGAAACTCCCACCAACACAACTGCCTCTAGGCCTGCAGCAGAGACCAAATATGGAATTGCCTGAGCATGTTGTTTAAACCTCCAAAACTATGAGATAAACAAACTTATTTTTTCATAAGTACTCAAATTTGAGTACTTTGTTAAAGTAATGGAAAATAGGATAATATATCAATAAATCAAGACTGATAGGAAACCAATTGGATATATATTCTGACAACCTTCTAAATAACGTTCCAGACTGTTCCATTTGTGGAAACTACAGAGTAAGTTTATAGCATGCTCTTAGGCTGTAGTCACCTGGAAACTACATAAAGTCCATGAAGTAAATGGTTTCAGATAATATACAAAACCAAGTCTAGCTATGATGACTAAAAGAAGCAAAATAGGTGTACACCTCCATGCATTCTCTAGGTGTACACCTCCATGCATTCTCTAGGTGTACACCACCATGCATTCTCTAGGTGTACACCGCCATGCATTCTCTAGGCAGAAAAGGGTTGGTAAACAAGTCCAGAAGTCAAAGATCAGAGATGTGGAAGATGGAATAGTATAGTCCCAAAGACAAGGACGTCCCCCAAAACAAACAAATAGCAAAATACTAGAAATCTCCATTGTTGCCTCACTGAGGCTTGAAAAATGCTTAAGATTCTCAGGTTGTGACTAGAAATAAACATGTAGTTCTACAGCTCAGAACACAGCCCTAGCACAGTGACATCACCGAACATCCACATCACTGCATAATCGTCAGAATCCATCCCTGCAAGCCATGCCCAAGAGTGACTACAGTGTTTTCTGGCATATCCCACATTTCTACTCACGCTTTTCCAGCAGCCAACTGAGGTTCTTTATCTGTTTGGGTTTTTGTTTCAGAGACAGGGTTTTAATAATGTAGTCCAGGCTATCCTGGACCCTCACATGAAGGCGGCCAGAAACTCACATTATCCCTGCCTTAGCCTTATAAGTGCCAATATGACTGACAGCCAAGTGCAACCACTCCATATTCCAAAAGGAGTTTGAATGCAGAGATAAACTCTACTAAACCATAGCTGATCTATACTTACAATGATAATTTTACAAATAATCGCAGTTAACCTTAAATTCACATTTTCCCTCAGAGGACTCCAGTATTTTTATTTTTTCAAATTCATGCTTTCTTTTCATTATTTAAATCCTGCACAAAACAGTAACTCTCAAAGCAGCAATCCAACTAAACTGACAAGCTACCCTCTTAAGAACACTGGTGCTTGCCAGCCAGGAATAAACTTCTTAATAAACACTATGCTAATTTTGCATAAATTTCTTGCCTACCTAATACTCCAATATCCATTTAACTTAAAGCTCTATATAATGTTCTAACCTTTTAGCCCTTGTACAGCTTTGTTTTCTCTTTTGTCATCTACTACTCTTCTAAGATTCATGCTCATTCCCTCCACACTCCTAGTATTTCTCCTACTTTTCATTATTGAATATTTAAAATACAGGATAAGTGTATGTAATGCATCCATAGTAAACAAATGATGATTTGAGCTGACATCTGACATTACAACCACCATTAAATATCCATGAGAGCTCTGAATAGGGTCTATGAATTCTTCTATAGTAAATTAGCATTGACACAGCATTCAGGATTTTGTATGGTTTATTTCTCCAAGACTAATAACTTTTTAATTAATAAAACTATAAAGAAATAACCTCTACTTTTATTTTCTTTTCACATGTTCAGTATCCTAGGAATTTCAAGTTCTCAATTATACCAATGAGTTAATCTGAATATTCAGACTCTTAATGATACCATTATGCTGATGAAGCAGACTGTGAGTTCCAAATAACTAAAATACAAATGAATCATCTTTGTGCAGTAAAACGTTAACAGCATATATTTTAATACTCGAATCATTCTTATTCTTAAAATTCAGGGAAATTAAGTTCACCCAGTAAGAACAACTCCTAATTCCTCCCTCCTCTGAGGCCGCTATAACCTTAAACTTTTTTTCCTGTCATTTGGGATCATACAATATGTGCCCTTTTGCATCTGGTTCATTTAACTCAGCATGGCTTGAAAATTCACCCATGATAGAGTATATATCAAAATTGTATTCCTAGCCGAGTGTGGTGGTGCACGCCTTTAATCCTAGCACTAGGAAGGCAGAGGTAGAAGGATCGCTGTGAGTTTGAAGCCAGCCTGAGACTACCTAGTGAATTCCAGGTCAGCCTGGACTAGAGTGAAACATAGCTTGAAAAACCAAAAAGAAAAAAAACTGTATTCCTTTTGTAAAATTGAATAATATTCCATTGTATGTACATGCTGTAATTTGTTTCTCTCCTCATTCATCAGTGAGGCATTTGGGGTGTTTCCACACTTTGACTATTGTGACAAATGCTATTCTTTTTTTTTTTATTAAATATATTTATTTATTTATTTGAAAGAGAGATACAGAAATAGGCAGGAGAGAGAGAGAGAGAGAATGGCAGGTCCAGGGCTTCCAGCCACTGCAAACAAACTCCAGATGCATGTGCCCCCTTGTGCATCTGGCTTATGTGGGTCCTGGAGAATAGAGCCTTGAACCGGGGTCCTTAGTCTTCATAGGCAAGCGTTTAACCGCTAAGCCATCTCTCCAGCCCCCGACAAATGCTATTCTAAGTATAGGTATATAACACCTGTTCATGTCCCAACTTTTGACGCTTTAGGGTATATACTCAGAAGTAGAACCTCTTAGTACTTCTTAGCAATTACTGAGAAATCATTAACAGCTGTAACATTTAAATTCCTACCAGCAGGGCTGGAGAGATGGCTTAGCAGTTAAGGTGTTTGCCTGTGAAGCCTAAGGACCCCAGTTTGATTCTCCAGGTCCCACAAAAGCCAGATGCACATGGTGGCACATGGGTCTGGAGTTCCTCTGCAGTGGCTGGAGGCCCTGGCATGCCCAATCTCACTCTCCACCCCCCATCTCTAATAAATAAATAAATAAATAAATAAATAAATAAATAAATAAATAAATAAAAATAAAATCATTTTTAAAAAATTCCTACCAGCAATGCAAACAGATACTAGTTTGTCTGCATGCTTATCAGTACTTTGTATTATTTCTAAATAATCTTCATAATGTTATTTCACTGTGGCTTTACAGTGCATTTTCCTAAGGACCAGTGGCCTTTTGTCTATCCTCTTTGAAGAAATGTCCATCAAAGCCCTTTGTCTATGTTTAATTAGATTTTTATTATTGATATTTATGAGGTCTCTAAGTATTAATATATTCCTGAACTAAGCCTTTGTTACAGGTGATTTCAAATTTTACTCTCCCATTCTGTGGGCTATTTTTGAACTCTGTTTGAAATCTGGGGTGGGGGGTAGATTTCTGTTTGAATACAGATACTCACAGGCCACAGTGCACATGTGGAGGTCAGAAGACAGCCTCGAGCATTGGTCCTTGCCTTACACCTTGTTTGCGGAAGGATCTCTTGTTTACTGCTATTTACACCAGGCTAAATGGCCTGAGAGCTTCAGAAGATTCTCCTATTTCCTCCTCCCACCTTGTCCTAGGCACACTGAGATTACAAATGCCCACACTAGAGTGCCCAGCTTTAAGTGGGTTCTGAGAATCAAACATGGGTCATATACTTACACAGCAAGAACTGTTAACCACTATTATAATCCATCTCCCTAACAGTTACTTTCTTCGTGGCCCTTCATACACAAAGGCTTTACATCTTTATGTACGATTATCTACTGTTTACTTGTGTTGTCCATGCTTTTCGAAATCATCACCAATTTCGATCTCATGAATCTCCACCCCTTTATTTTTTCGAAGTTTTATAACATTGGCTATTATGTTTACAACAAGCAAACTTGTGACATATAATCATTTACAAAGAAGATACTATATTAGCTAACAAAATAAAATGCATTAACTAAAATATAAAGTGATCTACATTAGATCCCCACTATAATATAATTTGCTATAGTATGAGCTACGTCATGGTAAGGCCAAAATTAGGCAGAGATAATGAATTTTCAAAGAACAAAGAAGCAGAGATTCAGGTGAAAATACAAGTCACTTCAAAATCTAAGTGTCTCGATTATATAGGTTCATTTTTGTATATAGAGAGTCCTTATGCATAGTACTTCTATGTGACCTCCTTTGATGGTTAAATATAATCATTAAAGGCCTATTCAACAAATATTCAACAAAATGTAAGTTTTTATGGTGTGACACATCAAAAAATTCAAAACACCAATTATTTTATCACCAAGTACACAGCAATGATAAAAAGTAATAAATGAACTAACAGAACAATGTTATCTCAATAAGTGTTTGCAATTATATATGAATGATTAGGACAAGAAGTGCAATTGCACAAGTTATATTGACTATTTCTATGGTTAACTTTCTCCACACTATAAAAAAAATATTTAATCAGGGTGGAAATAGCTTAGTAGTTAAGGCACTTGCATGCAAACGCCTGAGTTCAATTCCCTAGTACCACATGAAGCCAGATGCACAAAGTGGTACGTGTATCTGGAATTTGCAGTGGCTAGAGGCTCTGGCGTGCCCATTCTCTCTCTCTTTCTCCTCTGTCTCTCTCATCTATGTCTCTGTCTGCTACCATATAAAATAAAATAAAAAATTTTTTAAAGATTTTAATCTAAGAATAAGCAATTTATTTATTTCATCTCCTATCTGTATATAAAAATAAAAAGGTAATACAGATGTAATGTGGAAAAGTATGACACAGTTATTTCATATGAAACCAAAACACCATATTGGGATGTCAGCCTCCACCCACCATCACCACACAGTTCAGGAAAAAAACACATTATCATCAATATAAACAGTCACAAAAGTGGGGTTTAGGGTTGAGGATATATTTCAATTGGTAGAATGCCCACCTAGCAATCAAGAAGCCCTGGGTTCCAACATCTACAGCTTATAAATAGGGTGTGTTGGAGTATACCTGGAGGTGGAGGCAGGAGGACCAGATACTCAGTGAGTCAAGGCCCAGCTTGGACTATATGAGAGCTTACCTCAATGACAACAAACAACTGGGACTTTCCCATAGTTTCTATACATTCTTTTCTAATGAAAGGAAAGGGGGAGGGTTATTGCTCATTTGCTAAATATTTAATGAACTTCTACATGCTCTAAGCCCTATGCTGTTTTCAGTAAATACACACTATAGTAAACAAGACATGAAATAAACAAAAGGATGAAATGTGTATTGGAGGGCAATATACCAAATAAATTAAGAACACTAATGTTGCACCATCATAGCTCAGAAAACAAGACATAGCTGAAGAGATAGCCAGGGATAAGAAATCAAAGAATATGAGAATGTTGACTTTAACACTGACAAGGATAGTAAAACATTAAAATATTTTGTTTTCTAAAATATTTTGTTTATTGACAACTTCCATAATTGTAGACAATATCCCATGGTAATTCCCTCCCTCCCCCCACCCCTTTGAAGCTCCACTCTCCATCATATCCACTCCCCCTCTCAATCAGTCTCTTATTTTGATGTCATCATCTTTTCCTTCTATTATGATGGTCTTGTGTAGGTAGTGTCAGGCACTGTAAGGTCATGGATATCCAGGCCATTTTGTGTCTGGAGGAGCACATTGTAAGGAGTCCTGCCCTTGCTTTGGCTCTTACATTCTTTCTGCCACTTCTTCCACAATGGACCCTGAGCCTTGGAAGGTGATATTTCAGTACAGAGCACTCCTTTCTCACTTCTTCTCAGGACCATGGTGCCTCCTGAGTCATCTCAAGGTCACCACCATCTGAAAAGAGAAGCTTCTCTAACCAAAAGTGAGAGTAGCATTAATATATGGGTATGAACATTAAGAGAAGTGCTTACTGGGCAGTTTGGTGAGCATAGTATATACATTAACCAGACACCAGCAGACGTTACACCCCTAGGGCTCATGACTACCCCTGTCGTAGGTTTTCAGTATCAGGGATGTATTCCCTCCCATGGAGCGGGCCTCAAGTCCAATTAGAGATCGGTGGTTTCCCCCATAACAGACATGCCACTGTTGTACCCATTGGCTCATTTGGCCTGGCTGGTCAAATTCAAGGCTTGCAGTGTCCACTGTTGATTTCTCTCTCTCCCTGTGAACTGCATGCAGTGTGGCTTTTTCTAGCTTTCTGTCAGCTGGTCCACATTGAGGGGGCTTTCAGCTCAGCCCCATCAGGATTTCTCAGTGACCTTGCAGCCCAAGTATGTGGAGTCTTCAGCAATAGGATCTTACCATCTATTCCTGGTGGGAAACCAAGGACCTCAGCAATGGCCTGTAATGTTCTGGGGGTATCTGTGACCTCCCTGGCCAACAACTCACTGGAAGCTATCGCATCCCTGGCACTGAAAATTTTCTAAGAACAATCTATGACTTCTGAGTGTTCCATTGTCCAGAAAAGTAGATTTCCATATGACTTACTTATATCCTGTTAGATTTTGATTAGCCCTACCTCCACCTTTCCTTTACTCATAAATGGACTGAAGGACAAAAATCACATGATCATCTCATTAGATGCAGAAAAAGCATTTGACAAAATCCAACATCCCTTCATGGTAAAAGTACTACAGAGACTGGGAATAGATGGAACATATCTCAACATAATAAAGGCTATTTATGACAAATCTACAGCCAATATAATACTAAATAGAGAAAAACTTGAAGCTTTTCCACTAAAATCAGGAACAAGACAAGGGTATCCAGTGTCCCCACTTTTATTTAATATAGTACTGGAAGTCTTGGCCATAGCAATAAGACAATAGACACACATAAAAGGGATACAAATTGGAAAGGAAGATATCAAGTTATTATTATTTGCAGATGATATGATTCTATACACAAAGGACCCTAAAGACTCTACCAGCAAACAGTTTGAGCTGATTAACACCTATAGCCATGTAGCAGGATGCAAAAGTTTAGGGCTAAACAACACAGAAATCAGTAGCCTTCCTATAAGGCTAACAACACACACACAGAAGATAGTATCAGAGAATCACTCCCATTCACAATTGCATCCAAAAATATAAAGTACCTTGGAATAAACCTAACCAAGGAAGTGAAGGATCTCTACAAAGAAAACTTTAAAACACTCAAGAGAGAAATTGCAGAAGACACTAGGAAATGGAAAGACATCTGTTGTTCTGGGATTGGAAGAATCAATATTGTGAAAATGGCAATCTTACCAAAAGCAATCTACACATTTAATGCAATCCCCATCAAAATCCCAATGGCATTCTTCACAGAAATAGAAAAAAGAAACAATCCAAAAATACATTTGGAAGCATAAAAACCTCAAATATCTAAAACAATTTTGAGCAACAAAAATAAGGCTGGTGGTATCACCATACCTGATTTTAACCTATATTACAGAGCCATAGTAACAAAAATAGCATGGTTCTGGCATAAAAACAGACATGTAGTTCAATGGAACTGAACAGAGGTCCCAGATATAAGTCCTGGTAGCTATAGCCACCTGATCTCTGACAAAAATGCTAAAAATACTCATTGGAGAAAAGACAGCCTCCCTCAGCAAATGGTGCTAGGAAAACTGGATATGTATCTGTAGAAGGATGAAAATAGATCCTTATTCTCTCTCCATGCACAAGAATTAAGTCTAAATGGATCAAAGACCTTAATATCAGACCTGAAACTCTGAAACTGCTGCAGGAAAAAGTAGGGGAAATCCTTCAACACATTGGTCTTGGCAAAGACTTTCTAAATATAACTCCAATTGCTCAGGAAATAAAACCACACATCAACTGCTGGTACCTCATGAAATTACAAAGCTTTTGTACAGCAAAGACACTGTGAATTGAATAAAGAGGCAACCTACAGAATAAGAGAAAATGTTTGCCAGCTATACATCTGACAGAGGATTAATATCTAGGATATACAAAGAACTCAAAAAATTAAATAATAAGAAATCAATTAAACCCAATTAAAAATGGACCATGGAGAGCTGGGGGTGGTGGCGCACGCCTTTAATCCCAGCACTTGGGAGGCAGAGGTAGGAGGAATGCCGAGAGCTCAAGGCCACCCTGAGATTCCATAGTGAATTCCAGGTCAGCCTGAGCTAGAGTGAGACCCTACCTTGAAAAACCAAAAAAACAAAAAAACAACAACAAAAAAAAAAAACATGGAACTAAACAAAGAGTTCTAAAAAGAAGAAATGCAGATGGCATATAAACATCTAAAAAAAGTTCTACATCCCTAATCATCAGGGAAATGCAGATTAAAATTACGTTGAGATTCCATCTCACTCCTGTCAGATTGGCTACCAGCATGAACACAAATGACTATAAATGCTGGTGAGGATGCGGAAAAGGGGCAACTTTCTACACTGTCAGTGGGAATGCAACCTGGTCCAGCCACTGTGGAAATAAGTGTGGAGGTTTCCTGAGATACCTAAAAATAGATCTTCCATTTGACCCAGCTATACCACTCCTAGGCGTATAGCCTAAGGACTCGTCTCACTACCTTAGAGCTACTTGGTCAACCATGTTTATCACCACTCTATTCAAAATAGCTAGGAAATGGAACCAGCCTAGATGTCCCTCAACTGATGAGTGGATAATGAAGATGTGGCACATTTATACAATGAAGTCCACTCAGCGGTAAAGAAAAATGAAGTTAGGAAATTTGCAGGAAAATGGATGGATCTGGAAAGGATTATATTTAGTGAGGTAACCCAGGCCCAGAAAGCCAAACATCACATGTCCTCTCTCATATGTGGATCCTAGCTACAAATGATTGGACTTCTATGTGAATAGGAATAAAACTCTGTAGCATTAAAATAATTTTGAAGCCAAGTGTGGTACACTCGCCTTTACTCCCAGCACTCAGGAGGCAGAGGTACAATGATCACCATGAGTTTGAGGCCAACCTGAGACTACATAATGAATTCCAGGTTAGCCTGCATCATCAGAGTGAGACTCTACCTCGAAAAAACATATATATATATATATATATTTTTTTTGAAAAAAGAAATGATTTTAAAATAATTTACATTTTTAAAAATAAAACATGGCCACTTCACAGAAAATAAGCACAGAATAAGAGTACTTTAACAATTATGTAGACCAAGTTTGCCATGTACCAAACACTGTTCTAAGAACATTATAAATATTTACTTCTATTCTCATGGCAGTCATATGAGACATTTTGCAGATGAAGGAAATACATAACAAGAGATTAAAACAGTCCAATCCTTTGTACATAATTATCACTTAAGTAGAAATATTCAAAAGTAAACACATCTATAGAGGAAGAAAGTGGTGTTAGAGAGCAGTAGTCTGGGACACATCTTACAAACATAGGTGAAAGAGTTTATTGATTAAGTTGAATGTAGAACCAAGCATGGGAGCCCACATTGGAAATCCCAGCACGCAGAAAGCTAAGACGGGAGGAGTGCCCATCCCAAGTGAGTCTAGTCTACACAGTGAGCCTTTTTCTCACCAAAAGCCAGATGGATGGACACATGCATGGATAGACAGAGAGACAGACAAGACAGATAAGATGTCAAGTACAAGGGAATGAATATTAATGAGTCAGATATCAAATTGAACTAAAAAATACTGAAAAAACAATGAATGGTAAAAGGGTAAGAAATGTTTGAGTTGGAGACTAATAAAAACGAAAATCAATACAACAAGTAGGCAATTAAGTGTAACAGTCTGGAGATCAGAAGGAGGCATAAACTGAAGCACTAATTCTGCAGGTTATTTGCATAAATGCGGTATTTTAAATTACTTGAAAGGATAGGATGACCTAAAGTAAAGGTAATGAAGATTGTAGATACCATTGGTAAAAATTCTAAAGATAGTACAAGAATGATTGCACAAGTACTGAAATTTCCAGTTAAAATTTTGAAGAAAAAAAAATCTGAAATAAATTACTAAAAGTAGAAATATTTTATCATAGTATGTTTTACAATGATGTGTACACAGAAAAAGTAATACCAGAAAACTGGACAGAATGAATTGGGGTGCAGAAGTAAAAGAACAGATATAAGGAGTGTTGGCCAAATACAGATTCTTTCCTACCCTAAAGGGATTATTTTAATGAAAATGTACAGAAATTGCATAGCACAAAGACAAAAAGTATTAAGTTTCACACAATTTATTTACTAGCAAATTCCACACCCCCATAATATGTAAGTCACATCCAAGATACCATATGTGGACTGATTGGTGACAAAACTGTCAGGGACAGAAACGGTCCTAAAGGAAAGAAAGGGCCGGAACAGGCATCCTGGAGCTGGAGAGAGCTCAAAGTTCTTAACCCAGACCCTATAACCAAGTCTGACATGCACAGCCTGGTAACTCTTTCCAGTCTCTACTGGTTCTTTTTACTTCTTTTCTGGTCACTGTGGTCCAGTGGTACAAACTAATTATAACCACATCCTAAAATAAGAATTCTGTAGCAACCTCAATTCTTAGATAATTACAAAACATTTTTATGATTCATTTATGGATATGCAAAGTCAAATTTCTTCCTAATACATTTAACTAATTGGAGACATCCAAAAGAAACATTTAATCTTTTTAACTAAAGTTATATAACTAGATTAAAAAGAGGATAAAAAAGACATGATGTTCAAAACATCAATCAAATTATAGCCCATGTATCTAAGTAATTACAACACAAAACAGACTTTATAACACTAAAAATTACAAGGAATAAAGACAAATATTATTTCAATGTGAAGAACTAACTATTTTAAACATATATGCACCCAAGAAAAGAGCAAATACTAATGGAAGCCAAAGTATGAATAGACAAAACCACATTTAGAGATGAACAGTTTAGCACACTTTTTTCGAGTAACTATCCCAATAATCTGACAGGAAGAGAACAAGGCTATTTAAGATCAGATATTAACAAACAAGTTCATTTTAAAGATAGCTATAAGCCGGGCATGGTGGAGCACACCTTTAATCCCAGCACTCGGGAGGCAGAGGTAGGAGGATGGCTGTGAGTTGGAGGCCACCCTGAGAGACTACATAGTGAATTCCAGGTCAGCCTGGACTAGCTTGAGACCCTACCTCAAAAAACCCAAATAAAAAAAAAAAATTAAAGGTAGCTATAAGCCAGGCGTGGTGGCACATACCTTTAATCCCAAGCACTCAGGAAGCAGAGATAGGAGGATCGCCATGAGTTTGAGGCCACACTGACAATACAGAGTGAATTATAGGTCAGCCTGGGCTAGAGTGACAGACCGGACCTCAAAAACAGAACACTCTATAATCAAATATATAATCGTTTCAAGTGCTCATGAAATGTACCAAAACAAAACACACTGCAGATTTTTATCAAACACAAACAGGGATAAAGAATCTGAAATTTTACAAAGCATCATTTTGTCCATAGTTAAATTTAACTGTAATTCAATAAGAGGAAGATAATAGATCTTGATTTCATAAATATGACTAAGATATACACAAAGCTAAAAGACTGGAAGCAATAAGTAAACTTTTTAGAAAAAGGTTTAAAATCAATAATTTAAGGTGTCTGTTTAAGAAAGTAAAAATAGGGGCTGGAGAGATGGCTTAGCAGTTAAGCACTTGCCTGTGAAGCCTAAGCACCCAGGTTCGAGGATCGATTCCCCAGGACCCACATAAGCCAGATGCACAAGGTGGCACATGCATCTGGAGTTTGTTTGCAGTGGCTAGAGGCCCTGGTGCGTCCATTCTCTCTCTATCTATCTGCCTCTTTCTCTGTCTGTCACTCTCATATAAATAAATACAAAAAAAGTAGAAATAAATATAAAGCAAACAAAGATAAAGGATAGAAATCAATGAAATATAAAAAGAAAAATCATTAAGACCAAAAACCACTTCTTTGCAACAATGAACAGAACTGATAATTTTCTAACCATGCAAGAAGTTCACAAAGAGGTAGTTCAACAGACCCTACAGAGACTAAAAAGATACTAATGGAATATATGGGTTTTCTTTTAAGTTTTTGTTTTTATTTATTTTTATTTATTTGAAAAGAAAAGAAAGGGGGGGGGAGAGAGAATGGCCATTCCAGGACCTCCAGCCACAGCAAACAAACTCCAAATGCATGTGCCAACTTGTGCATTTGGCTTTCTGTGGGTACTGAGGAATCAAACCTGAGTCCTTAGGCTTTGCAGGCAAGTGCCTTAAATGCTAAGCCATCTCTCCAGCCCAGAATATATTGGTTTAATCTAATAACAGAACTCATGACAATTTTTAGGAAATGGATTATTTCCTCAAAGCATACAAACTATGAAAACTCAAGATCTGAGTCCCGATCTCCACAGTGCCCATCTATAACCTCAGTGCTCCCACAGCAAGATAGGAGGCAGAGTCTGGAGAAGCCCCAGAAGCTGTGGGCCTGCTAGTGTGACATATACATGGTGACTTAAGAGACATGACTTAAGGTGGAAGGCAAGGACCCACATCCAAGGTTGTAATCTGACTTCCATATGCATGCTGTAATATGTGTGTCCTCACACAAACAAATCCATACATTATATCCAAAAACAAATCAAAAAAATTTTAAAAGAACTATCAAAGAAACAAAGAAAATTTCCAAGAATTAATTGGATGACACATGTATGTAGAAAAGTAGGTTTAAAAAATATCCACTTAGTCACAGGCATTAAAAAATATACAACAGGGTGAAGAAATGTCTCAGTAGTTAAGGTACTTGCCTGCAAAGCCTAAGGACCCAGGTTTGATTCTTCAGTACCCATATAAGCACATAAGCACAAGGTGGTGCATGTGTCTGGAGTTCATCTGCAGTAGCTAGAGGGGTGAGCCCATTCTCTCTCTCCCCTGCCCTCTCTTTCTCTCAAATAAAAAAAGTTTTTTAAGAATTTAAAAAATATACAATATATTAATGAAAGACCCCACAAGTAGAGAGATATATGAGTACCCCCATTCCTGAGATGCAAAGGGTCAAAATGAAATGAGATTTCTTGCTAGCATCAATAGAAGGTAGAAAAGGATAACAATTTCATAGGAAAAAAGTTGGCACCTAAAATTTATCAAATGAACAGAATTTACAAGCAAATGATATAGATTGTAACTGTAACTATTCTCAAGTATTGTGTTTGCTATGTACAATCTGTCTACAACAGTTAACATCTAACTATGCTTCAAAAATATTTTCTTCTTTAAACATATTTAAATGACAATGAAGGAATCTATGAAGAGAATGATTCATTGCCAGCATAAAGTTTACTGTGGGCAGTCCCCATGGTACAGCTGACTGTGGAGAAATACATGGCTGTCAGTTTTGATCTGAAAAGTAATCTAATGACAGAATATTTAATTCCCAAAAAAGCATCTTAATAAAACACTATACTAAATTTAGGAAATTATAATAAAAAAGAGAAAAATTCTTTGGCAGCTGGAGAGACGGTTTAGTGGTTAAGATGCTTACCTGCAAAGCCTAAGGACTCGTGTTCAAGTTTTCAGAGCCTACATAAGCCAGATACACAAGGTGATGCAGGCATGCAAAGTTGCACATGCGCACAAGCTGGCTCAAACATCTGGAGTTCAATTACATTAGCTAGATGCCCTGGTGTGCCAATTCTCTCTCTCTCTCTCTCTCCCGCTCTCACACACTCTCTCTTTCTCTCACTTAAAAAAAAAAAAAGCCCAGTCTGTTGGGTTTACCTCAAAAAATAAAAGAAAATAATAAAGAATGGTTTAGGTAGAAAAGAATATACTTTAGTAAGCTATCCCTAATATTAAATAAATGAAGTGTTTCTCAAAAGAAAATTTCCAAAAGCATTGTCATATACATCACATACCGGTAAGATAAGGGCAAGTTCTAGCTTTGTTTTACCTCTAGGAAAAGCCAGAAAACTGAATGAGTGACTCTGTCTACTGGTGTATTTCATTGCTGTATGGAGTCCACGGGCTTCAGATAACTGCTGGTCAGGATAGAGGAATGAAGAACATCCCAAGTTCTATCATACATTGTTTTAATAAATCATTCTGAAACAAAAGACTCATAAATGGGGGGGGAGAGAATAAAAATGAAGAAAATACCCAGCTAACTAGAAGATGAAGGAGATATGCTCAAAGTCAGCTCTGTGTGCAAAACTGAAGGAAGAATGGGTGATGTATTAGTCAGTTTGCATGAATTGTATTAAATACCTGAGGTAGATCATGTTACTAGATGAAAGATTAATTTTGGCTCACAGTGTAGGGGTTTTCCAGTCCACAACAAACGGACCTGTGGTAGGCAGAGGTTTAGGGAGGAAGCATGCAGCTGAGGAGGGTCACTCACCTCATGGCCAGTGTGGGAAAGAGAGAGGAAGGAGCTACTGATGCTTCCAGGAACCCTCTCCATCACTTTACTTCTACTTTCAATTAAACCTTTTTTTTTTTTTTTTGAGGTAAGCCCAACAAGCTGCCTTTTTTTATGAAAGAGGGAGGTGGGAGGAGAATTGGCATGCCAGAGCCTCCAGTCAGTGTAATTGAACTCCAGACATGTGCACCCCCTTGTGCATATGTGCGACCTGGAGAGTCGCTTCACAGGGAAGCACTTTAACCGGTAAGCCATCTCCCCAGCCCTTAATTAAACTTTGCTGGCTTGTCCTTTAAAAAAAATAATAAAGTGGCAGGATCTATGTCTTCAAAGGTAATGATGGTAGGATATTTGATACCCTCCACTTAAGCCCCACCTCTTAAAATGTTTTACCTTCTCCCTCTAGTGCCAGGAGCTGGGGCCACTACAGGACACTTCAGGCCCAATGTACAGCAGAAGACAATATTCAAGTTACTTAGATGCCCAACTATCATACTCTATACATGTCCTTTAGTCCTCGTTAACCGTGGACATTTCCCCATTTTATAACAGGAAACTATGCGAGAAATGGTGAAGTAATTTGCCCAAAGTCACAGCGACTAGATGAGTGGTAACTCGTTGGATTCCTCCCATGTAACAAGCATTACTCTCCTGCTAGTTCTCTCCCACAGAACTGCCCATGGAGAAACGGCAGGACACTTAAACATGTCAATTCTAAAGGGATCAGAGTTCAATGGTGTAATATCAATAGATACATGTAAAAGAAGGGAAGGCTATCAGAAAAGATGTGCCGAAGAGGAGAGTCCCACATAATTAACAGTTCATGTGGGTTTATACATTCATTCAAACAATACAAGATGACTGTGGTTGTGGGGAAAAGAACTTAAAAATTCTTTATCAGAAGACAGGAAACAAACAAGAAATGAAGTATTCCTAAGGATTTTTCCTGGGGGAACTGGTATCAGAGACTTACAAACTTCTCGGCGATAAGAACTCTAGTACACTAGCCCGTCTCCACTGGCCTCTATGCGTCATAGCCAAGACAGAGTGACTTCACACTACCTACCAGCTACTATTTACCTAGCTGAGCCTGCAAAGCCAGAGAAGCACATTAAGTCCATCTTATGTAATACACACAAAGATCATTAAACTTGGAAGAATTCATAAATATTATAAATATGAGATAATGAAAACTTCTTGCAACATGAAAAGGTTTAAAGACCTTCCCCTAATATATAGAGTTCTTATGGCTCAGTAGAGAAATACAAATATCTCAGTAATTTTAAATGTGTGAAGAATAACAGATAAATTATAAATGTCAAAAGCATACTTTGTTCCCTAGTGCCACTGGGAAGATTGATGTGCATTCTTAGTGAACAGCTCAAATGAGCAGTTTTTAAACTTTACTTGTTTCATATCAGCATCTGCTCTCATTCCAACCCAAATCAAAAGTAAAAATTACATGTAAATGCCAAAGAAAAATACACACACATACAAATACTGACTTATATAGGCCTTTATCAGTAGCATGATCAAAAGTGAAGTGTGGGGCTGGGGAGCTGACTCAGTGAATGAGTGCTTAGTGCTTAGGCATGAGGACCTAAGTTTGATCTCCAGCACTCACGTAAAAAACCTGGTGTGGTCATACAAGTCAGTCATCCCAGTGCTGAAGGGGGTAGATGGAGGAATGCTGGCACTTCATGGTCAGCCAGTCTAAAAGGGGGATGCTTGGAACAAAGACTAAACAGGTCAATTCTAAAGAATTCAGGAATCAACTGTATAATACAAATGGATGCATGACAACGTAGAGAGCTTTGGGTTCAGTGAGAAACTCCTATCTCAGAGAAATAAGATAAAGAGCAGCAGAGGAGAACACCTCTTCCTCTGGCATGCAACATGTGTACATGGGGCATGCACATCTGTGCAGGTGCATGCACACACACACACACTACACACACACCAAAACCAGGGGGAAAACATAAACACATATTTCTCTTGTATAAAGCATGGATGTGAAAGCATACATGGACCTTTATTACATACACACACGTCTATTCGTGCATCAATATTAGTATCTGGAACAACAGAGAGCAAACCACAAGTTGGAAGACTTTTCTAAATGAATTTCTGATGAAAAGAGTAAGATTACCCAATATCTTGTCTGTCTCGCTACAACATCATACCAGACTGGGTGGAGTTCTCACAATGAATACAAGTACCTGCCCATGGGTCTGGAGGCTGTGCAGTCTACAATGAAGATGCTGTCATCTACCAAGGCTTCTTGCTGAACAGCAGAGAGAGTAAGAGGATACAAGGACCGCCTGCAATTCTGGAGGCTGGGAAGTCTACAATGAGGTGGTTTCCTCTACTAAGGCCTTGGTGCTACATGGCACAGAGAGCACGAGGTACAAAACTGACCCTCTTATAATGTCACCAACCCCACATCTGAGGGCTCAAGGCATAATCTACTCTTAAAGGTTTCATGTCTTGGACTGGAGAGATGGCTTAGTGGTTAAATGCTTGCCTATGAAGCCTAAGGACCCCGGTTCGAGGCTCGATTCTCCAGGACCCATGTAAGCCAGATGCACAAGGGGGTGCATGCATCTGGAGTTTGTTTGCAGTGGCTGGAGGCCCTGGTGCACCCATTCTCTCTCTCTCTCTCTCTCTCTCTCTCTCTCTCCCTGCCTATTTCTGTATATCTCTCTCTCAAATAAATAAATATAAAATAAAATAAATTTTTTAAAAAGTGGATTACTGAAGCATAGACTTTTTAAAAAAAGGTTTCATGTCTTAATATTGTTGCAATTAAATGTCAACAAAAATTTTGGAAGGGGTAAACATTTTAACCATAACAAACATAATTAGCTTAGGGGGCCAGGGCGTGGTGGCGCAAGTCTTTAATTCCAGCCCTCGGGAGGCAGAGGTAGGAGGATCGCTGTGAGTTAGAGGCCACCCTGAGACTACATAGTGAATTCCAGGTTAGCCTGGGCCAGAGTGAGACCCAACCTTGAAAAAAACAAAAAAATGAAAAGAAAATATAATTAGCTTAGGTATAGGAAGAAGGACTAAGCAAAGTCATGCCTTTCCACAAAGGAACAAGTAGGAATGGCTCTTGCTAGCCCAATACACACTGTCTAGCAGCAGCGGGTATATGAGGAATCAACTTCTATTTTCCTTTTCATATCATCTCAAAAATGAAAGAAGTTAAGAAGCTTAAAAAAGTGATCTTTTGTGCTAGTGTTATTTGCATGAATATAGAATGTCATATCAGTTAGTAAACTTCACAGCTAAAGAAACAACCATTCCAATAGCGCAAAGAAGCCGAAAGTTGTCTTAGGTTGAAATCTCACTCTAGAACTCAAGGATAGATGTAAAAAATTAAATGAGAAGTATCTATTTGCATCTTATTACTCTCTAAGACAAAAATCAATTGAAGTTTAAAGCGCTAAAAAAATGCTAAATAATCCTTAATAAAAATGAAGATTTTAATATGCAAGGCTTCACAGTATATCTCTTCAAATGAAATATCCTTGTAACAAATGTTTTCTTTCACTTGAAGTTTTATGAGGCTTAACCACTTTTTCTTAAGAATATATAAATTGAACTTGAAACAAAATAAAATCATACTAGCCTAGCAAATATTTAATAATTAGATTTCATAAATAACATGTTAAGTACAGTATTAACTCATAATAGACAAATGGTTTTAATTTTCCATACTATAGTATTTGTAAATGGGCATTTATACTCCCAAAGTGATATAGCACATTTTAATATTTGCTTCTTGGGAAGAAATAAGATGAGTTTACCAGATCATTTAACTGTGTACCAGAAATACTTCCAAAGTATCTATGTGGCTCTCTCATATTAACAAAAAAATGTGTTTAAAGGTGGGGGGCAGCAATTGACTAAATAATTACAAAGCAGGCCTGCCTTTAGATAGTTTATCATGTAATTATAATGGTGATCATTTAAAAGCATCCAGAATGTCTCCAGCATTTTAAAGAGCTAAGCAGAGTTATTTTTAAAATCAAACATATGTGCTTTTTCTGTTTATGTCTTTGGAAAGAACATTTTGTATAATGAAAAACACGACCAAATTTTTCACAGTACATCACTATAAACCCTGTAATTGACTTTTGGGGTTGGTTTACTCTCTATCTATTTTTGACCATGTAGAAAACAGCAATGATGTGGTGAAAAGCCCAAAATGTAAGCCCCATCACAGGATAAGACTCCAGTCTGATTAGTATAGAAGTATCATATTTGTACTGGGAAATGTGCCCATTCTAAAAGAGAAAGTTGAATCTCCTCACTTAAAATCATCCTATGTGAAGCTAGCATCTCTTGGCCTGGCCAGGCCTTGGTTGGAGCTGGGACATTGTTTACACTAATCCCCTCCACTAAAAGCAGCACTATGTTGGCAATGACAGGTTCATTTCAGTTGAACTGATGGACTATAGCAGTGTATATTTCAATCTATCATTGTAAATTAACTTTTAAGCATATAAATTAACATTGGATGGCTATTTTCTCATGTCTTAGCACAGATAAAACAGAACTTAAACACTTTCGAAAAGCTTTGAACTCAGTTAACTCTGACAATACTAATCTGTTCATCCTAACAAATGCACTGCTTTTCTTCATTGAAAGGAAGTCTGAAATACCTCTGAATGAGCAGAGCTGGCTTCATCAATAAAATTTACATATTAGCAAGTAAAATAAACTAAAAAAGGGAGATGTTGTGTGGTTTAAACATCAGCCCAGTAACACCTACCACAGATTTATCTCCTGTGAGTTGACTCAACCATTCCTTCTTCTCAGTAAATAAACTCAGTTCTATGTAGGGTACTGCAGGAGAGTTTTCCAAGGGCCAATGAAAGAATATGTTTCACATGGAAACTTCCAAATTGACAGCCTGCCCATTTTTGGTAGTTATTAAAGGGTCCACAGCACTTTATGAATTAGTTGTGGTTTACCTAAATAATCATGGCCAAAACTGCCAAGGTCACTGAACATTCAATTTATTACTATCAAAAGTCAATGTACCTTAAAAAAGTGTATGCCTAGAAAAACTCAAGCCAAAGTAACAACTTTCTACATTCTGTTGAAGGATAATCATAAGTCATTTTTTAATTAAAAGTATACTAATATTAATTCTATTATTAATATTTAGGTTTATAATGTAGCTAATTATCTTTTGCTATGCATTTCAATTAAACAAATAAAAGGTAACTTAGCATTAACAATATAAAAATATTTAATAATTTCTGCCAACTTCTTGGGGAACAGTTGTTCAAAGATAACCAGAGTCCTTACTACTTTAGCCAAAACCAGTTTTCTGTGGCTTACCTGTAATAAGCATCATCTCTAAAAAGAAAGAAATTAAAGCAAAGAACTAGTAGTTTTTTGTTTTAAATAGATTCATGTCCACTGCCATTGCCACCATACACGCTGGGATTCCTCGAGCTTAAGGTCTGCTCTCAGACGCAGTCAGAAAACTTTTTCGTTTTTTAGCAATGGAAGGTGATTAACGTAGAGAATCATAATTAGTCAAGGACTGAAAATAAGTGATTGATGAGTGCTCACTCCTATATGGGGCATACACACCATCTCTTCCAGGGATCAAAGAACGGTGTGAAAGATGAGATGAAAGAATAAAAGAATAAAAGAGCTGGAGGATGAGAAAGAGTGCTGTGATACTCTGTTGTCTGGAAAAGACAAGGTCATTGTATTCGTGAACCCACAGTAACTGTGGGTACCATCAGAAGGTTTGTAAATGAAGAAGCCAGTCAACATTCTGTTATGGATGGGGCGGGGCTAGAGAGGCCTCTCCCCTCCTTGATGAGCTAACGATTTGCAGGGGAGGGAATCATTCATGTCACAGCCACTGGTAAGAAAGAAGGAAAACAGTGGCTCTGAGAGGAATAAGAGAACATATTGTGGAGTGCATATGATCAAAATGCAATGTATAAGTATGAAAAATTAAATTCAGTAAAACCAGACTCCACCACATAGGCATTTCAATAGTAAGCTCTTTTTAAAAAGGATTAACCATGAATTTTTTTACACATTACAAATTGTAATTTTAAATATTTAAGATCCATTTATCAATTAAGAAAAAAAGGATGAGAAGAAAAAGAAAAATGAGTAAAGGAAACAGATAAAATTTCAATTTGAAAAAGAAAAAACATTAATACATGTATTTATGCTAGGTACTACATGAATTGTATTATGTGTGTTATTTATATTACTTCATTATGATCCATATATGATATCCATCTTTACTCACCATTTTACAAGTGAGGTAATTGAATATCTATAGATCTACTATCATTTCAAGGGAGGAAAGTGAATATCTATAGGGCTATTATAATTTCAGCCACCTTCACATTGCAATTAGGTAGCCAACAATGCAACCAAGGTCAACATAACTCAATCACTACTAATTTTACATATGAAAATATAGTTTGTTATCAACACTGTTTTAAAAACACTTAAGAATATCAAAAGTTTAAAAATTCCCACTCAGTCTAGACAGTGAGTTGAAGTCTTGAATCCTGTTCTATCCACAACCTTTGCACTGAGCTAAGATACTCTTAAAGGATGACAATCAAAATGAAGATTCCACAGGTGAGGAAGTTACTAAGGTTCACAAAGGAATTTATCTGTCAAAGTTTGAAAAAAAACTTTCAAGACATAATTAGAATACTAAGTGACCTATAACTAAACTGTTCTTGGAAGCTGTCTCTGTTTTGTTTTGTCTTTTTCAAACTCCAGGTTTGAGTACCGGGATACTTTCAGTCTTTTCCCCAAGAAACAGAGGAATACTGACATGTGAGAGCTATGTGGCCAGCCACGGCTGCTCACAAGGCTCTTCACCATACCACTCAAGAGCACCGACACACGGCCCGACGACTCTTCCCTTCTTCCTTCCTTTCCCTCCTGACTTTCTGCTATCCTTTCTTCATTTCCTTCACGTTTGTGTCTTTCTTTCATCCTTCCTTTCTACTATCTAACCCAGTCTTTTCCAAAAAAAAAAAAAAAAAAACAAGTAAAAGAAAGAGTGGGAAAATAATCCAGAAAAATTTATCATATCCAAGAAACTTCTAGGTATCTGACAGCTGGACAATTTACAACCTTTATTAGTTCCATCATATATCCTAGCACTTTGTAGATCCTCTTGGCTTTAAAATTAAAATCTGGCCTAAACCAAACAGAGAAATGAATGAAGTTTAAAAGACAAGAAAAGTAAATGCTATCCTTGGAAGAACTATAGAAATGCACAAATGCAAAACACAGATCTGCTGCATAATGATAAGCAGAGGAATGCTATGCTTGACTCTCCTCGGGCTCAAATTTCACAGAAGAGAAACATGACCCCTTCTTGCCATGAAATTATTAGTGCACAAAGGCACCATGATTTCAGAGCATTATTATATATTATAGCATATTTTCCGTTAAAAAGAAAAAGCTTCTTATAAAGTGAATATTCCATTAGAAAAAATAAATGCTACTTTAGAACTAGATCAAATTGAATTATCAGTAAGTTGTACTTAAATGTCTTATGTTGTTCATTTATATGCTTTCCATCAATATAAAATTTCAAAGAAACTCATATCAAATAAACAAATTCAATTTACAGAAAAGTTTACTGATTTTATTTCATTAGGGCCAACATAGTGGACGTATGTCAGAGAAGAATCTGTAAGTGATGAATTGCCAATTTAATTAATTAGTAATAACTGAAATACTGTTTGGCAAAGGTATATGAACAGAACTAACAAAGAAAGCCAAAGTATTTTATTAATTGAGTGCATTTTTAAAGACTAGGTTAGGGGCTGATGGCTTAGGATCTAAGAGCACCTGCCATTTAAGTAGGAGGGTCTGAGAAGCCTAAGAACATGCAAGTTTGATTATTCCAGACCCTCATAAAAAAAAATAGGCTGGTCATACACATCTATAACCCCTTTTGTGGGGGACAGAGACCGAAGAATTGGGTGGGGTCCCTGACCCAAAACAGCAGCTCTAGGTTGAGGAAGAGACCCTGTCACAATGGAGTAGATGACTGAATGATAGAATAGGACGCTTGAAGTTCTTCTCTGGCTTCCACATATATGAGCATGGCACACACACCTACATACACATGTACATACGCCACACATCAGGATGCACCACGTTACACACACAGGCACACACACACAACTTAAGCAAAACTGGATTGGATAATGAAATCTGCGCTTTTCAAACTCAAAGTATATCTTATAAAAAGTTTTTTAATACATATTTTTCTACTTGTGGTGCAAGAGTTCACGAGTCAACCTTGTCTTTTATTCACTAACTTCCTCAAAAAAAACTGAATTTATACTGAGGAAGGAAAAAGAAATTCCTTTCTTTCTCATTAAATGAAATAAAGAGAGTAACAAATGGGGTTTCTTCAAGATCACTGCACTGATCCTCTTATAGGAAAAGTTTCCCACTACATTAATGCCATTTTTGATGACTAAAACTGGATTAAGCTAAACTTGTTAAGATATTATTACTACTAAATCCCCAGGACTTGGAAATGTCTAAATCTCAAGGAGAGAAAAAAAAAAATCTAATTCACTGCAAACTTGTAATGACTCCCAGATCTTTTCAGTCTCACTGTGACCTACGATGAAAGCACTTCTAGGGTAGCTTGCACCAACACAGCCTCCCTCCCACTGGACCCTCTTCTATATTACAATACACTACTTTAGGAGAACCCACGAGTAAAATGGCACCCTCACTCTAACACCTGTAATATGTGACACTTACTAAGTAACTCCACAGAATAGCTATATGATCTAAATATCGGAATAATGACATGAACTCTGAAGATGATGCTAAAGCTAATTACAAGATGCACTTAGCTAGGCAACCTTTATTAATCACTTCCTACTTGCCAAACCCAAAGCCAGGCACTAACTGTAAAATTCAAAAAGGGACACCTGGAATACCCAGTAGCACAACAGGACAGAAATAACACTAGTAACTGACAGTGCCACAAGTAGCACAAAAGAGGCCCGTAATTATGTAACTGGGAAGATTCTGGAAAAAGCATAATGATTAAAAATTTTTAAGTAGAGAAGTTAACTGTTAAAACAACAAAATAATGTTGATTGCTGGAATAGAGAATGCGCATTAGCAATAGTGGAAGATGAGGCTGTGCAGTATGTAAGGACAAAAATATTGACATGTTCTAGGCTATAATAAAAACCTCGTGTACAAATATAAGTTATTATAGCGCAATTAAGTCATTCCTCATGCTATCGTATAATGATGTGTTTATGTCTGTTTCTGAACTAGACAGTGAGCTCAGAGGTAGACATGGGAATGAGGTTAGATTGTGCAGTATTTATATTTTACCTCTGCCTCTTTTCTCTCCTTAATAAGCAGGTTGATTTAAAATTAAGAAAAACCAGTAATACTTCACTAAAAAGTATCCAGAGGGAATCCTACTTTCTAGCACTTTTCATTATTATATTATATTATATTATATTATATTTATTATTCTTTCTACTTTTTCATGTGCAGTTGGATCCACAGATCAGTTGGTTTCTCCTAAACTTGAGAATCTGAAGACTAGAGTGTGGAGTCGGGGTTTATTACTGGAAAGCAGAAACACAAGAGACAAGCAGCACATCAATAATGAGATTCACTTTCTTAATCTTAAAAAGGCTTTTAATTATCAGCTAATGTGTGGTTCTGGTAAGAGCCAAATGAGTAATTAAATCATATGTGTACATAAATACGTAGTTTATAAACTAAGAAAGACATTGCCAATATAAGCCATAAATCCCCAGAATACCATCTCTGGAGTTCCCCCACAATCCACATTAAAGAATAGGCATCCCTATTCTCAATCAAGACCGCAACATGGAAAAACTTGGGTTCTGTGTGGGTGCATGAAGGTTCAAAGTCTCACAAAATCAAGGTAGCCTCCAGCTGTCTTCATGGAGATACACATATATTTCTATTTAGCCTGAAAGAAGAAAGCACTTATTATTTCCTTCTGATGCGCCAATCACCAAGTTGGAAATCAAACCAAAACAGCTAAGAAGCCCTGCTGGATTTTCAGCATCTTAGAGAAATAAAATCACCATCATTAACAAAACTCTGAAGTCAGAGGTAAGAAATGGCACACCATTATGGAAGCTGTCAATAAAAAAAAAAATTAAAAATAAATAAATAATAAAAATAGAATAGAATTTAAAAAAAAAAAGGAAAAGAAAAGAAAACAAATAGCACACCAAGTGGCACAAGTCTTACCCAGCATTCATGTCAAGCATGTGATACCTGAGAACATTCTCTTCCTACAAATATGCCCCTTCCTACGAGCTTCCCATCACAGCTATGACACTACAATTTGTCTGATGGTCAAAAGGCAGACTTTCTGAAGTACTGAAGTATGCCAGCAGGCTGTTTCTCTCAGCAGGTCAGAACTTGATCCACTTGTAGAAGTGTCTCGTGCTTTTCTACAACTGCTCTTAATTCTGCCACGATACAGCCACTACTTATCTTATCAGGATCCCTTTTTCTTCTGATTTTCTGTAACATGGATATTTCCAGTTATTTCCCTACTTCAATTGACCACTAAGTACATTTCTACCTCCCCCTTTGCCTCATTCAAAGATCAGTGAAACATTTCTAGACTTTTGCAAACAAAATTGAGCCAAAACCAAATTCATAGTTGAAGATACAATGTTACACATGAACTTCTAACACTATACTTGCCACCTTGTAATTATCTCCCACCATGTCTATATGTAAACTGCACAAAGGCCATGTCTACTGACTGTGCTTCACTCATTACATGGAATGAGAAATGCTGTACTCACTTATTCCCCCAATAAATATTTAACAATGGCCTATTTTATGAAAGGCACAGTGTGGCCCTAGAGATAAAGTCTATCTTAGTAAAGCCTATATTAGAATGGAGCAGACAGATAACAAATAAATAAGCCAATACACCTCAGATGACATGGAGTGTTAGAAGAAAATGAATTTTGTGGTGGGAACATGGGATATCATAAGGTGATATGGGAAGACTTCACCAGAGGCTCAAGGTACAGAGAATACGGGTTCTGTAAATCTAAAGAAGAGTATTCCAGACAAAGAAAACATGAAGTAGAAGGGCTTGGCAGAAGAACAGTCTTAGTTTTATAGAGGAAGTTCTAGGAAAAGAATGCAGTGAGAGCAAGCGAACAAGGAGAGAAATGGTCAGAAAATAACAACAGAAACATCACAGAAGGCTACAATGCCCTTTGTAAATCTTTCTACTATAAACGAAATATGGAGCTACTAAGAGTTATAAGCAACAACAAAAACATGACCCTGTTTTTTCGGCATTTCACTGTGCTTGCAACACAGAGATCAGAGTGTAGAGAGAACAGAGGTAGGAAGGAGGCTGAGTCGGAACGGTAACAGTACACAATCAAAATTCTGAACAGTAAAATTTTTTTCTAATTTCACAAAATATTCTAGGTAAACAAGACAACCAAGTGGGGGCTGGTGAACACTTCCCATATCCTCAGTGTCCAGAAGTTATGAGCATATGCAGCAAAGACCCAATTCATGTACATTCTCATGACCTGCAGTATGTATAGCTCATGCACAGAAGACACATCAAGTACCACAAAAGACAAGGCACATTTGAAAACAGACCATGAAGTGTTCTCCAGTCCACAAAAACAAAGGTATTAGAAATGAAATATGGATATCCTAAGTAATGAATAGATTAATACTAGGTAAAAAGACAAAACAAAACAAAAAGTCCATTTCATTGGACTTTGACAATGGTTTGATTTTGTTTAAGTAGCTCCAACACTTTAAACATGCTGACGGCAGGTACATGTGGGCAATTTCAAAAGGCTTGAAACTGAACAAATCGTATCTGTGTGATGTGAAAGTATACTGTACTTCTCTGCCTCAATTTTAAAAACTAATCAAATGGCTTTTTTAATCTTTGCCAATGATAAATGTACCCAAGTGAAAAAGCTATAGATTAAAAGCTGAGGACTTAAGAGGACTAATAAAACCCTCTGGGTATCAGTGGCAATCACTAAAAATACTGTGTCCTAGTAGTCCCTTAAAACAAAAACATGAGACCCAAACCAGTGAAGATATGTGGAACAGAGCCAACCCGTCCTACTCATACATCTGTAATGCACAACAGAGCGGCCAACTCGTACCCAGACCCCTTCTAGGGTATTTGCTATATAGCAATAACAAAATGAGTTTATTATAGGTAGATTGTTCTTGTTAGCATCAAGGTTGAAACATTAACAATAAAAAAAAAAAAACTGGTTCCATAGAATGATAGGCCTTGATTTTCAAAGAAAAATAAAATCATTAAGGACTGAAAAAAAATTACATTTTTTTCTTTGACTATGTGCTCTGTACTTCCATACACAGTCCCACTACTGTGACAAAAGAAAAAGAGTCCCAAACAATTCACATCTTATAAATATGCTTCATAAATATGTTTATAACTTCAATTCTTATTCTCACTTTGTGATTCTTAAATGTAATGATCTGTTTTTGAATGTATTATTTTTTCATTATAATAAAAAGAATGCTCAGATGAGAGTCCTTAAATATCTAAAACTGGCTGTTCTGACATGTCTGGAGCCCTCGGGCTAAAAGAAATGTAAAGGCTGCACTGGGATGCAACCCAATAGACAAGTGAGTTTAGGCACCAGGGAAAACTGATGAGCATGAGTGGGGCCAGGTACTGCTTTTCACTACTATGCGGAACCAACCCTTCCATTGCAAGTGGATCCTGAGGACCACAGCTCCTCTAGAGACGCAGACTGACAAAAGAGGAAGCATTGGAAACTGTGCAGCTCTGATTAAGTCACAATTTATTAGGACTCAGGAGAACATAACTCTTAGAGAATTCCATATTCCATATACAAAGATTATTTATACTCAGCATTCCAGGCACTACTTGGGTTTCCATAATAAACTATAAATTGATAATATTTAAATCTATACAGGGCTTGTGTATAAATATGAATCACTATCTGAACATGTAAAGCACTATTACCTTTCAAAAGTTCTATCATCTTATTCCATGATACTATTAGTTAGCTACAAAAAATAGTGGGTGGGAATGCATAATTTAAAATGTTTGGGCAAAGAAAAAGCCCTCTATGACTTAATCTAGATGGCAAATGACTTCATCTTCTTTTGGAAAATGACCTCAATATAACTAGCTAACCAACTACCTTCCAAAGCCACTAACTTACAAAGTCATAGCTGCTACTGTTTCAAACAATGAAATGTTGATTTCATTTTAAATGTCATTTCAAAAAAAAACCAATGACTTCTTCAAAGCATGACAATTTATGAGCAAGAAGTACACTGAAGAGAATACAATGAGAAGTCTATGGCTCGTTCAAGAAAGAGGGTTATAAAGAACGACAGAACCATCAGCTGACAAGCCACACTGAAGATCTTTGACAGCAAGTAGACACATCTGGAGGCACTGTAAGTCACTTCTGACTGAGCAAGACAGTAAACACAGAAATTGTTTATTCGGATCTTCAAGCACCCAGAATGGCAGAATAGAGATACATAGACAGCTTATTTCAAAAGGAACATGTCAATAGTATTTCTGGAAATGTTTTAAATAATTCATGAAATGTTAACCTCTCAGTTACCAAATGCAATGGGAAAAAATTGCTTATTAACCAAAATTAATTGATTAAACCAACTTACTGTACATCAGTGGAAGGACATATGTGACCAATAGACAATGAATTATGGAGACTATCCACAGTCAATGCAAAGTGTACAGATTAGTGAATGGAAACCCTGAGAGAACTCATTTAAGTTGCATTGTGTGTACTGTACACATGTACATGTGCATACAGCATACTTTTGACAGTCTTCATAGTATCAAGCTTGTATCTCCAGGCCAGACTCATAGGTAACAGCTTGACTGATATTTCAATGTGATTGTGTGACATGCCCTTCAAATTTAACATCAGCGAGAATGAATTACAGATATGCCCACTGTACTAGCACTCTATTAAAGCTGGTGGCAATCCTATCCTTTGTGATGTGAGGGCCACCAACCTTGAAATCATTTTTAATTCCTCATTTCCTTTCAAATCCCACATTCAGTTGCTCAGCAATTCCACTTGGTTCCAACTTTTCAATATATCCAGATTCTCATCGAGTATCCATACTTCTTATACTGTTACTACCCTGGACCAACATATTCTACATACATATACTCATTTCCTTATTAAAATTGCCTAATATTATATTCTATCAGGTTAGTTCAGAGCCCTCCCCTTTCATCTGGAACAACTACCTCTGAACAGTCTTCTACCCTGGCTTGCAGATGACTCCTGACCAAGGCAGGTAGGTATTCCAAGTTATCCAGGCAGCAGCCACTGACAGCTCAAGCAGCAGCTCAACAGCGCAAGATTGGCCAAGGCAAGAAAGAAAAGGGTAGTGGCAGCAGAGAAGACAGGAAAATGAATTGCTGATAAATGGTTAGAGGAGCCAGAGAACCCACCAGCTCTGGGTCCAGACAGCTGCCATGTTTTCAAGGCCAATGGTCTTAAACACAAGGCTGAGAGCTGCCACATGCCAGCAGCCATAGGTCCCAATACCGAAGGTCTCAAGGGGGCTATAAAATTAGAGGGACCACTTGCCAGTGCTTCTACCAGCCTGCTGCTGCCACTCACTCTTGCCCCATGCTGCTAGACAGCTACATATGAAGAGCTTCTTGGCTATCCACAATTCCTCACCAGATAGAATAAAGAACATTTAGCCAGCAGACTGCTGACACTGCTGGTGAGAAGGTGTGATTCAGCCCTTTGGAAAAGTTGGCAGTTCTTCAACAGGTTAGACACAGAATGACTACTAAACTCAGCAATCCCAGTCCCAGGTAGAATCAGTAGCTGACAACAGTGACTGGGGCACAAGGGAGAGGAAGAAACAACTTAATGGATTTAGGACTATGATGAAAAAGTTCTGAAGATTGATAATAGTGCTATTTGTACAGAACTGAAATAATACTACCAAATTTCACACATTAAAATGGTAAATTTTCTACTGGGCTAAACTTGCACTGTGTGCATTTCAATGGAATTTTAAAAGTGGGGGAAAGAAGCTTTAGTGAAGTTCCTAAGACACTCAGTCTAAGACAATTCTGCAGGCCTGCAGAGGTGTTCCTATATGAACATCCAGGGAAATGGGTGAGGTGACCAAGCTGTGGGTTCAGGTCACATCTCGCCTCAAATTGATCCCAGGATGAGCTCTGGAGTCTTCCTGGCACCAGGGAGTTGTCCTATTGAATCAGGGCCAAATCCCTCTATCCTATATCTGCCAGTCATGAAATGTCTCCCACCAGCCTCAGCAGTTCTCTAGATGTGGCAATAGCTCACAGTGAGTCACCAACTCTACAGGTGAGGAAATCAATAGGTTAAAAAGGACTGGGTCAAGTGTGCCAACAGTTGCTATGACAAGAGAGAAAATGCAATCTTAGAAAATTAAGGATATCCAGCAACTATCATGGAAGTGTAAAGTTCACCTTCTTACTTAAAAAAGTGAGCTCTTTCTTTCCCATTCCACCAATGCAGAGATTTCAACCCAATAACAGCCTAAGGAGAAAGCTCAGTCAGTAAGGTAATGTGCAGACTTGTAAAAGCATAGGTCCTGAGTTAGATCCCAAGAGTCGGTGTAAAAATGCCTGATGTGGGGTCATGTTCTTGTAATTCCAGCACTAAGGAAGTCAGGACAGGAGGGCCCCTGGAGTTCACTGGCCAGCCAGGCCAGCCTAATTGGTGAGCTTCAGGTCAGCGAGAGACCTTGTCTCAAAAAGAGAAGGAGGAAAACCTAATGGAATGGCATTTCCTTACCCTCCTAGTTCTTATTGCTGTGTTTTTCTCCTTGCCTTATGTTCTGAGGGTTCCTTTGAGTGTTTTGTGTTTTTTCTATTTTGTTTTGTTTTTGTTTATGTGGTAGAAGGAAAGAGTGGGGATGTTGCCTTCAGCTCTTTCAGATATAAACTTTGCCTCATTTTTCTTTCCTGGCAAACTTCCAGTTCATGTTATAAATGTGTGTAGGTAGAACTGCTCACAGTAATGATTTTGCATGTTTACATATGGTTGTTGGCTCTTTAAACTGTCCTATCTCTTTTTTTTGTTTTGTTTTTTGTTTTTCAATATAGGGTCTCACTTTAGCTCAGGCTTACCTGAAATTCACTATGTAGTCTCAGGGTGGCCTTTAACTCATGGTGATTATCCTACCTCTCCCTCCGGAGTGCTGGGATTAAAGTCTGTGCCACCCCACCCAGCTCTAAACAGTCCTATCTTAAAAGCAAAGATCAATACTATACCATTATGAAATCTACCATGATGTCTAAAAAGTTTATTGAATACACATTGTTTTAATCTAACAGGGAGCCAAAAGTATAGACTATGTTTTCGTGCATATGCGTGTCTGTAGTGTGTGTATGTGTACATATATATTTTCCTAGATGTTTGGATGTAGGTGTGTATGAATGTTTATGAGCATGCATGGGGGAGGCTAGAAGTCACTATCAGGTAACTTCCTGAATCATTCTCTTTCTTATTTTGTGAGAAAGGGTTCTCTCATTGAACCTGAAACTCACCAATTTAGCTAGACTAGCTAGCCACAAAGTCACAAGGATCCTCCTTATCTTTGTTTCTCATTAGTACAATGTGCTGCTACACCCAGCTTTTCCATGGGTGCTTGAGGTTCTGCATTGATTGAGCAGCATGCACTTGAACAAATAATCTATCTCCCCACCTCTGTTTTGAAGTATATTTTTCAATGTTCTCTATTTAAATGGATGTGGTTTGGTAAAGTCTACTGGAGTTCACTATTATTGATTACCCTCTTGAATTAGATCCCAACACATTAGACCAAACCAAAATGGAGTCACTAATGCTAAGTGAAATGTAATTAAATAAAATCTCCAAATAAAACAGTTTTCAAAAAACAGGAGATTCACAGTAACCAATCAAAAGGAGTTGACTTTACTTGAGCCAGTATGGTTTGCAAGTACCCTCTGTTTTAACCCTAGAAGGACTGTCACTTTCCAAACAACCAATCTGTTCTCCATTCAGAATTCTCTTCTTCAGACCTCTGCTTAGGAAGATAACATCATCCTCCTGGCAAACCTCACAGGAACACTCACTGTTTTGTCAGATAGGTGTTACCTCATTTAAAAATGTAAGTAAAAGCTAATTTCAGGGCTGGAAAGATGGCTTAGCAGTTAAGGCACTTGCTTGTGAAGCCTAAGGACCCAGGTTTGATTAGCCAGTACCCACGTGAGCCTTAAGTACATGATGGCAATGCACCTGGAGTTTGTCTGCAGTGCTTAGAGGCTCTGGTGCACCCATTCTCTCTCTGTCTCTCTCTCTCATAAATAAATAAAGTAAATTTAAAAAAAAAAAAAAAAACTTTTAAAAAAGCCAGTTGCAGGCTGGAGTCAAGCATGAGGGTCTCAATAGGGCTGAGACCACCTGAGTTAGATTCCCCAGCACTGGAAAAAAGCTGGGCGCTGCCATGTATACCTGCCCCCAGCCCTGGGGTTCACAGGGATTCATGAAAATGGCATTCTTGTGGAAACTCACAGAACAGTGACAGAGCAGAGGCTGGCACGGATGTGATCCTCTGGCCTCTGTACTTGTGCACATGCATCTGCATGGATGTGTGCACACACCACTGATACACATACACACAAGTAGAAAATGAAAGCTAATTGCATCTTTAAACTACATTTAAGTTTCTAACAAGATTAAAGTATATCTAACACTACTTTCTAAATGATGTTATAAATTAAATTAGCTGAGTAACTGTTTACTATGTGCCCACCAAATAAAAGAGCTGTAGTGTTGGAAAACAATTTGTCATGACAAATTTTACCTAAATAATTTTTTAAAGTACGTTATTTCAAAATTGTGCTCAATCATATATACATTTCAAAGTAACAATACAATACACTAGAGAGTAATTATATTTTCCAGCAACAATATAAAGGCCTACAAGGCTAGTATCCTCCTTTCCAATCACAATAGCATGAACCTGGAGACCAACAATAAGATGAATGATGGAAAGCGCACAAGTGTGCAGAAATTAAACAATGAATATACTGTTTCTCCTAAACCTCTAATGGATCAAAATTAAGACTTTATGAGATATTTTAAAATACACTGATGGTGGTACATGCCTATAACAGAGCCACTCAGGATATCAAGGCAAGAGGATAGCAACCATTCTCAAAAAATCAAAAATAGGGCTGGAGAGATGACTTAATGGTTAAGGCATTTGCCTGTGGAGCCAAAGGACCCCGGTTCGATTCTTCAGAACCCACATAAGCCAGATGCACAAGGGGCAAATGTGTCTGGAGTTCACTGGCAGTGGCTAGAAGCCTTGGTGTGCCCATTCTCTCTCTGTCTGTCTCTCTTATCTCTATCTCTCACTCTCTCTGCTTGCAAATAAATGTATGTATGTATGTATATATGTTTGTATGTATGTAAAATAGAAAACCTAGAGACAAATGAGGCAAGGCGGGTTGGGTGGGTGGACCATCTGAGATGCAGCAAAAGCTACTGAGAAAGAGATTATAACAGTAAATATCTATTAAGAAAATCTCTTGGAGCCAGGTGTGGTGGCGCACACCTTTAATCCCAGCACTTGGGAGGCAGAGGTAGAAGGATCGCCACAAGTTCAAGGCTACCCTGAGAATACAGAGTGAATTCCCGGTCAGCCTGAGCTAGAGTGAGATCCTTCCTTAAACCCAAAAAAAAAAAAAAAAAGAAAGAAAGAAAGAAAAGAAGGAAGGAAGGAAGGAAGGAAGGAAGGAAGGAAGGGAGGGAGGGAGGGAGGGAGGGAGGGGAGGGAGGGAGGGAGGAAGGAAGGAAATCTCTTTGACAACCTAATTTTATATATACAGCAAAGAAAAAATGAAGAATGCTCAAAATTAAGAGCAAAAAAACCTTAAGATCAGAACAGAAATAAATAAAACAAGTCTAGAAAATAAGAACATAATGAAACTAAGAGTTGACTTTTTTGAAAAGATAAATAACCCTTTAGCTAGTAGAGTAGGAAAAAAAGAAAAGATGGGCTAGAGAGATGGCTTGGTAGTTAAAGGAAGTTGTTTACAAAGAATGTTGCATTAGGTTCGACTCCCTAGTACCAACATAAAGCCAGATGTACAAAGTGGCACGTGTGTCTGGAATTCATTTGTAGCAGTAGGAGGCCCTGGTGTGCTTATTCATATTCCCTCTTTCTCCCTCTTTCTCCCTTTACCCACTTTCTTCCCTCCCTCTTTCTCTAATAAACATATAAATAAATAAATATATATTTAGAAAAAAGAAAAGACACAAATATATAAAAACGAGATTCCAATTGATACCACAAAAATATAAGTACTGCATGAGACTACTATAATTTATGCCAGCAAACAGAATGTAGAGAAATAAATTCTTAGAACACAAACAACCTACTATAGCTCAATCATGAAGTGAAAGTAGAAAGAGACCACTAACAAACAAGGAGAGTGAATCAGGAACAAAATGCCTATCATCAGACTTCACTCCTGGATTCTACCAAACATATAAAGAATTAAATACCAATCTTTCTGAAAATGTTCCCAAAAATTGAAAAGGAAGGGAAAATTCCAATCTCATACCACAAGGCCACATTTATTGAATATCAAAGCCAGAAACTGACACTGCATATAAAATTACAATTCAATATTCCTGATGCAAAAATCTTCAACAATAAAACCAGCAAAGCATAACATTAAAGGGACCGCTCAGCAAAATCAAGTAGGATCTGCCACTGTGGTGGATGTGCAAATCAATGTGACATACCACATTAACAGAAGTAAGGATGAAAAACATATGACCCCCTCAATAGATGCAGAAACAGCATTTATCACAATTCCCCATCCTTTCATTGTAGAACATACTCAACATTAGGTACAGAAGGCACGAACAGCAACGTAATGAAGGTCACCACATACGACAAGCCCACCGTTCACAACAATCTCAACAGTGAACGAATGTTTTGCCTCTAAGGAAAAATGAAAGGATTCCCACTCTTTCCACCTCTATTCAGTATAGTACTGGAAGTCATAGCCAAAACAATTAAATAAGAGAAAAATATACAAGATCATCCAAGAAAGGAATGAAGTTGAATTGTCTCTGTCAATGAAAAGATTCTATTTATACAAACCTGAGGAATCTACTAAGAAAACTATTAGAAACTAAACTGGGCATGGAGTGCATACCTGTAACCTCAGCACTTGGTAGGTGGAGACGTTCACGGTCCTCCTCGGCTACAAAGTGAGTTTGAGGCCAGCGGTGTTTTATGAGACACTGGCATCAAACAAATCAAACCCATTAGAAATAATAAACCAATTCAGTGAGGAGGTAGTAGACTAGGAAAATGAGTCGCAGTTCTAGAAAGAGCAATGAACTATGAAAAACAGAAGTCAAGAAAGTCCGAGGCAGGGCCACAGGCTCACTGCAGGACTGCAGCTACTCGGGGGATGGCAGAGTGCTCACCACAACAGCAGGAGCACACTATACTATAACAGATTGCAACTCCAAAGCAAGAAAGCTTCAGGTTCTAGTTTAGACGTCTCAAGGGAAACCCAAAGATAACAGTGTGAGCAAAACTAAGGACATGAGAGGAAAGGACAGCCTCTGTCAGCAAGCGGCACGAAAACTGCGAACCACGAGTGGAAAATCTCCCTGATGCCGACCGTATTTCGTTGACCCAATGCATCACATCCAGGTTTCAACCAAAAATCACAGGGTATTCTAAAAGTGAACGATACCACATGAAGAGACACAGAGATGGCATGCATTTTAAAATCCAAATGGAAGTTTTAAATAAGTTTGGCCACTAATATGCTAAAGAGACTAACATCTGAGCACAGAGCAGCACTAAGAAAGAACCAAAAGGAAATGCATAAGAAAGCAAGCATTTTTCAAAAACATCGAGCCACTGTTCAAAAAATGAAGAATAGTTTTGGCAGGCTCGTTAGCAGACTGGAAATGGCAGAGGAAAGAACCACTGAGCAAAAGAAATGTCAACGGAAACTTCCAAAACTGAGAAAAGAAGAAAGTGAAAAAGAAAATATCCAAGAACTTCAGAAAAATACCCCCCAAAATCATAATATGTTAATGCATGGAAGAGAAGAGGAAAAGAAAGAAGATGTATTAAGTAATAATGGCTATGAATTTCCCACAATAAATGAGAGACACACAACGACAATTCTAAGGAGGTTAAAGAATCCCACACAGTATAAATATCTTTTAAATTGACACCTGCTAGAGGAGTATAGTTTGCAAACATTCACAAGACCCTGGGTTTTCCCAGTAACACTTTAAAAGGCAAGTTATATTCCAATTATATTTGAATTCAATTCAAATGACATTCAAATTCTCAAAATTCAAAATCGTAAAATTATCAAAAGCAGCTGGAATTACAACCCATCTTACCTATATAGGGTCAACAGTACAGAGAGCATATGAAAGGATACTGTGTTAAAAGAAAATAAAAACACCAATTTACAATTGTTTCAGACAAAATTAACCATCAAAAAAGATTGTCACATATGCCAAAAATAACTGAACAAACTTATTATAAGTAGACTTGTCTTGTGAGAAATGTTCATGGTACATACTGAAAGGCCAAAAATATGTCCAAGAGAGATCTAGATAAACAACAAGCCTGTAAAAGGAATAAATGGAGAAAAAAACCTTACTATTACTTCTTCTGGTTGATCATAATATATCCAAAATAGTAGACTGTGTTCAGTGATTAGAACTTGGAAATAAGTAAGATTGAGGGGAGTAATACTGTGAAGGAGGGGTGAGCTTGAAAATGGTACTGATAGCACCTGTGAGCTATGAATTATTTACTTAGAAATTGAACTGGGTTTGTCTTATGTGTACACTCCAAACTCTAGGGCAACCACTAAAAAAAAGCGAAACAAAAAAAAGTAATTTAATATGTTACAAGAAGAGAAGAAAATAAAATTATTTAAGATGTCCAATCAAAACTAAGGAAGGCAAAATAAAATAGAAAACAAATGAAAAAGAGAACACAGTTAATGAATAGAAAGTTACAAATACGACACATATGAATCCAGTTGTATTAATACACAAGTGAAAAACGAAGCCTCAAGTTTTAAAATATTTCTGACTATTGTTGTACCTAACTTAAAGATGAGCAAAAGCTGTTGAAAACTGTGTCCTTTTTTGGCGGGGGCGGGGGGGAGTTCAAGGTAGGGTCTCACTCTGGCTTAGGCTGACCTGGAATTCACTCTGTATTCAGAAGGTGGCCTCAAACTCACAGCGACCCTCCTACCTCTGCCTCCCAAGTGCTGGGATTAAAGGCATTGCCACCACGCCCAGCAAAACTGTGTCTTTTTATAATCTCACCACTGTGTGAATGTCTTAGGTGGTGCTTAACAAGTCCAAAGAGCTTATCCTACAATACGCCAAGGTTATACAGGGCAGCCCACTGAACCTGGGCTACAACCCTGTGGAACATAATATTACACTGACTGCAACTGGAAATGTTAGCACAATAGTGAACACTTGGATGTGTAAACATCTAGAGTACAGGTACATTACCATTTTGCAGTATATGAAGAGATAACCATTCAAGCTTACCATGAGTACAGCAAACAGGAGTGGAAAAGGCTCTGGATGCATCAGTGAATGGTAAGTGAATGCACAGACCTACAGTGTTATGTACACAATGCTGGATTTTAAAAAAGTACTATACACATGGGTTAAATACATGTGTAGAAAATGATTTTCAAGCCAGGCATGAAAAAAAAATGAAAAACCACACGCCTTTAATCCCAGCACTCAGGAGGCAAAGGTAGGAGGATCGCCAAGAGTTCAAGGCCACCCTGAGACTACAGAGTGAATCCCAGGTCAGCCTAGTGAGAGCTCTACCTCAAAAAAAAAAAAAGAAAGAAAAAAGAGGGCCTGGAGAGATGGCTTAGCAGTTAAATGCTTGCCTGTGAAGCCTAAGGCCACAGTTCAAGGCTTGATTCTCTAGGACCCACGTAAGCCAGATACACAAGGTGGCGCATGCATCTGGAGTTTGTTTGCAGTGGCTAGAAGCCCTGGCGTGCCCATTCTTTCTCCATCTATCGGCCTCTCTCTCCCTGTCTGTCGCCTTTAAATAAATAAAATAAATAAATAAACAAAAAAAGATTTAAAAATAAAAGAAAATGATTTTCCCATCTTTAGTAATAATTAACCTTTGATTACTGCATTTTACTATTGTTTCTATTTTAGTTTTTACAAGTCTTTAAACTTTGTTATTAAAAACAAAGATACACATTAGTCTAGATGTACACAGCTTGGCTGCAAGAGCAGTAATATTCACAGCCCTACTACCTCCTATAACAATGAAGGCTTCCTCTGGAACACCTTGGAGCTGTTTAACGATAAACTTTTTTTAAGAAGGATAAAGAATATGCATCACCAATAAAATATACTGATACTGAAAATATAAAGCAATAAAACATTTATAAAGTGCAATGTACTGTATATAAATGCATCTGTTATAATTTATACACCAAACAACACAGATGGCTCATTATACCAACACCACTCCAAATACATGAGCAATGCATTGGGCTACATGTTACAATGACTATGATGCTACCATGTGAAAGGAATTTTTTCATCTTGTTAGCATACACTTATAACCCTTCCCAATGAAAGTCCCTTTGCTATGTAAATATTATTATAACTTTCTAAAGGGACCTTACATCCATTCAAGAAAGTTCACTCTATAAGACAGATGACTGTGCAAACTAATAGAATGTTCATATTTCAAACATTTTTAGGACTGGAGAGATTGCTCAGTGGTTAAAGACCTTGCTTACACTGCCTGACAGTCTGAGTTTGATTCCCCAACACCACATTAAGCTAGTTGCACAAAGTGGCACATGCATCTGGAATTCATTCACAATGGAAGGAGGTCCTGGAGCATCCATACTCACCCTCTCTCTCTCAAATAAATAAATAAAAACATTTTTAATTTAAAATTTCATTAGTATACTAAGACTTGTGTTTTTTTATGGTGTTTCTCAAGCATATAATTCTGTCTCCCTCCCCTCTGTTTTCCCCATCTCCCTCACCCTATGTCCACTCCTTGCATAGCTTTATATTCCAAGAGTCCTTAACCCCATCACAATTTTTCTCAATATCTCTTGCTCCCCCTTCATGGTGTCCTAACTAGTTTCATAGCCAATCCTCTCTCTAGAATCCTCTAATCACAAACACAGAAATATTAAAAGTTATATTTGCATATAAAAAGTAAGGAAGATGGCTCAGCAGACAAAGGTATTTGCTTGCAAAGAATGCCAGCCCAGATTTTGGAAGCCCATCCTGATCTAACAATGATGAAGCTGCAGCCTGGCCTCAAACTCAGGGGGATTCTCCTTCCATTAGCCTCCTGAGCACTGGGTTATAGGCATGCACCACCAAACCGGCTGCAAGCCTTAGTTACCTTCTCCAGGCCCCAACCTGGCAGTGTTTTGTTTTGTTTTGTTTTAACTTTGGAGAAACTATTAGAACTAAAGAAGAGGAGAGAGAGTACAGAGAACTCCTGCCCATGAGAAGGGAGGAGGGGGTAAAGCCCCAGACACAAACTGTGGGCTGAGCTAACCACCCACAACACCAGGATCAGGTTGAAACCTTTCAGGAATCTTTTCATTTTAATATTTTATTTTTATTTATTTGACAGAGAAAGAGGGTAGAGAGAGAGAATGAGCACACCAGGACCTCCAGCCACTACAAATGAACTCCAGATGCATGCACCCCCTTGTGCGTCTGGCTAACGTGGGTCCTGGGGAATCCAACAGAGGTTCTTTGGCTTTGCAGGCAAATGCCTTAACTGCTAAGCCAGCCCCACAGTCTCAGGAATCTAATCTTTTTTTTTTTTTTTTTTTTTTTTTTTGAGGTAGGATCTTGTACTCAAGAGACAGAGGTAGGAAGATCACCATGAGTTTGAGGCCACCCTGAGGCTACATAATGAATTCTAGGTCAGCTTGGGCTATAGTGAGACCTTAACTTGAAAAAAAAAAAAAAAAAAAAAAAAGAATGCCAGCCCAGGTTAAATTCCCTAGTCATTCATGTAAAGCAAGATGAGCAGTTGCTTGCAGCACCAAGAGGCAATGACACACATGTGCATGCATACACACATGAAAAAAATGGATACATTTTTTAAAGATCTGAATGAGTAAAAAAAAATGCAAGTTTTGTTTTTCAGACTAGGTTACCTTACTTAGCATAATCTTTTCCAGTTCCATCAATTCTCCTACATAATTTCATGTTATAGTTGAATAAAAATTCCATTGTTTATCTGTTTTCAGTCCATTATAATCTTTTGGGATCACTGTTGTACATAGTCTATCACTGCCCAAAATGTTGTTATATAGTATATGATAGTTTAAAAAAAAAAAAGGAAACTAAAACTTATCTAACTTTGTGGAGTCAGCAAAAGCAGTTCTTAGTTTTACAGTACTGACTGTAAACATCAAAACAGACAGATGGAACTAAAGTCAATAATCTACGCTTTCCTTTAGAAAACAAAAACAGAGAAACAAAAAAATCCAAACTAGGAAAAAGAAAGATGATGTGGAAATTTAATGAATCAATACAGAAAAATTAATGAACCCAAAGCTAGTTCTTTTAAGAGATAACATTTAAAAACCTCTAGGCAGCTTAAGAAATTACTGATATAAGACTGAAAGAGATATACCACTACTAACCTCTCATAGACTAAAAATATGTTAAAACAATACTATGAACAATGTTATGCCAAATATGTAGATAATCTGGAAACAGTGAACTAATTATTTGAAAGAAACAAGCTACATTATTTGAATATGGCAATTCAATCAATTACAACCTTCCAAAACAGGAAGTGCTGAGCCCATGTGATTTCACTGGAGAATGCCAGCAAGTATTTCAGGAAAAAGTTGTCAATTCTCTGCAATTTGTCCCAAATAGTACAAGCAGAGAAAACAGTTTCAAATTAATGCAGTAAGCCTGTTATTATCCAAACACAAACTAGACAAAGATATTAAAATAAGAAAACTACAGAAAGGTATCTTCTAAAAACAGAGATACAAAAATCATCAGGATAGAATTGGAAAAGCCAATTCCCTAACTAAGTTTGATTCACTCTAGATCTATAAAGTTGCTTCAGCATTCAAACATCTACTGGCATAGGGCTGTGAAGATGGTGCAGTGGGTTACAGCATTTGAGGATATGTGAAGGCCTAAGTTAAATCCTGAAAACACACATAAAAAGCTGAGAATGGCCATATACCCTGGAACCTCAATTCGGGACGGGGGGGGGGGGAGGCGCGGGGAGGAGAATTGTGGTCAGCCTGTCAGACCCAAAACAGCAGCTCTGGGCTCACAGAGAGACACTATCTCAAGGAAAAGAGCACACAAGAGCAATAGAGGAAGACACCCTGCATCATTTTCCTCTGACTCAGCACAGGGTATGCTCATATCTGCACACACATGTGCATCCACTATAAACACACACAACACATACCACACACACACCCCAAAGAAATCAACTAGTATAATCCATCCAATTAACAGGTAAAGAAAAAAAGCCTGATATCCACACCATGCAGAAGAAAACTTTTCAGCAAACTTAGAATAGGGAGAAGGAAGGGGGAGATAAAAGTTGGAGGAGCTAGGAAGGAGGGAAGAAGGAAGGAAAGGAGAGGAGAGGGAAGAAAAGAAAGCCATGGCTCTATCTTACTTCACCAGTGAGAAAGTAGATGCTGTGCTTTTAAGATGAGTAGCCAAGTCCAGCTTGGCCTGGGGCACAGGCATGTAATTCCAGCTACTCAGGGGGCTGAGGCAATTTAAGGCAAGTATGAAGAACTTACTGAGATCCTGTCCCAAAATAAGAAAGCACAGAACGGTCTGGGGATGACGGAGTGGTAGAGTGCTTGTCTAGCATGTATGAGGCCCTGAGTTCAATGTCAATAACCATAAAAATAAATAAATAGACAGACAGACAGATGACAAAATCAGTAACAAAGCAAGGATATTCTCTCTTCACTCCTACTCAACATCATATTTAAAGTCTGTATAACTGAGAAAAACAAACAAGAACTGCAAAGATTGGGATAGAAAAAGAAAAATGGATTTGTTCAATGATATGTTTGTGTAGAAAATCCTAATGAATCAAAAAATTCCTAAAAAAAAATAATAACCTATTGCACCAATGTAGTACGATACAGAGTATCAGAAGCAGTATTACTTTCTTTTGCTTTTTTTGTTTTGTTTTGTTTTGTTTTGTTTTTTGTTTTGTTTTTTGCAAGCAGAGAGAAAGAGAAGAGAGACAAACAGAATGGGCATGTCAGGGCCTCCAGACACTGATGAACTCCAGATGCATGTGTCATTTTGTGCATCTGGTTTCATGTGGGTACTGGGAATTGAACCCAGGTTGTTAGGCTTTGCAGGCAAGTGCCTCAACCACGGAGCCATCTCTCTAGCCCAGTATTTCTTCCTTATATATGAGAATAAAAAAATTAAAATTTGAATTTTTTTTTGGGGGAGTTCAAGGTAGGGTTTTCACTCTAGTCCAGTCTGACCTGGAATTTGCTATGTAGTCTCAAGGTGGCCTCAAACTCACAGTGATCCTCCTACCCGTGTGCTGGGATTAAAGGCCTGTGCCACCACGCCTGGCTAAAATTTGAATTTTTTTAAAGTATCATTTACCTTAGCACTTAGGTAATAATCTAATAAGGGGACTGAGAAGTTAGCTCAGTGGTTAAAGGCACTTGCTTGCAAAGCCTGCAGGTCTAGGTTTGATTCCCCAGTACCCAAGTAAAGTTACACACATAGATTAGCATATGTGACTGGAGTTCATCTGCAGTGGCAACAGGCCCTAGTATGCCCATTCCCATATCTTCTCTCACTTTCTTCCTCCCTCCTCCCTCTCTTTCTCTCCCTCAATTAAGATGATCAAAAGTCTAAATGAGTGGAAAGGTAATATATCTTCATGTGCAGGAAGACACAATAATGTCAAGTTGTCAGTTCTTCCCAGCATTACATACACTTAATGCAATCCCAATATAAACTACAGTAACATTTTGAAAATCAAGAATGTAGCAGGGCCTGGTGGTGCGCGCCTTTAATCCCAGCACTCGGGAGGGAGAGGAAGGAGGATTGCTGTGAGTTCAAGGCCACCCTGAGACTACAGAGTGAATTCCAGGTCAGCCTGAGCTAGAGTAAGACCCTACCTCGAAAAACAAAAAAGAAAAAAACACAAAAACAAACAAAAGAATGTTATGTTACTTTAATATCATAATAGAATAAACACATATTTACAAATCAATAGATAAATAAATGGAACAAAATAGAGCCCAGGAAGAGACTCAAAAATATAATTAACCGGTCTTTTAAAACAAGCCAGTCCAATGAACAGGATTTTCCACAAAGAGTGCTAAAACAATTGCAGAACTCATTTTGCCATTAAGGAACAAACACATGACTAATATATTAGAATGGCTGACAGACAAAACAGTGTGGAGCACAAAGACTCACTACTGGTAGGAATGCAAAAACCCTCAGTGGGATAGTTGGGAAATTTTTCACAAAGTTAAAGGTGAAGGGCTTTTTTATATTTTATTTATTAATCTTTTGCAAGCACAGAGAAAGAGGAAGAAGACAGACACATAGAGAGAGAATGGGCAAACCAGGGTGTCTAGCCTGTGCAAACAAACTCCAGGTGCAACCCCACTTGGTGCACCTGTCTTTTAAGTGGGTACTGAGGAAAAGAACTTGGGTCACTGAGCTGTGTAGGCAAGCGCCTTACCTGGTGAGCCATCTCTCCAGTCCCTAAAGGTTCCTAGGTATTTACTAATGTCCACACAAAAGCATGCACTTGAATATTTAATTTGCTTGACTCACACCTGGAAACAACCAACATGTCATTCTGGAGGTCAATAGATAAAGTGTGGTTCATCTTTACAATGGAATATTACCCAACAGTTTTGAAAAGCAAAAAGAAGACACAAAGGAGACTTAAGAAACTAGACTCAGGAGTCTACATTTTACATAATGCCATCTATGTGACATTCTGAAAAAGGGGTACAACAGAAGAAATGCTAAATTAGTTAGTAAAACAGTTAAGATAGTAAAGTTTTGTATGCTTATACATACTCACAAGAACAAAATAGAAAAAGAAAAGAAGGGAAGATCATTGGCTGGCAGGGACTGGGAGAGGAATCTCATCACAGCACAGGCAGCTGTCGGGGCAGGGAAAATGTTTGTATGAAACACATGACATTCTTCATTTAGTAGAATCAATAGAACGCAGGAAGAATTCTAAAAGGATTTTAATTCTCAACTATGGACTTAATAGTAATGTACTCCCCATTGGTTCAGCAATGGTAACACAGTTAGGGCACTGACGCAAGATGTCAGGAGAGGTTCCTGAGGACTGTTAGGGTCAGAGAAAGAGCTTATAGGTATTCTGTAATTTCTACTCAGTTTTTCCCTAAGTTGAAAACTGCACACTAAGAAAATCCCATTACTCTGGGGCTGGGTATAGATATCTCAGTCAGTAAAGTGCTTGTCACACAAACATGAGAACCTGAGTTACATGCCCACGGTAATGCTGAATGCAGGGGCCTGTGCTTGCAATCCCAGCTCCAGAGAGGCTCAGACAGGAGGATCCCTGGAGCTTGCAGAAAAGCCAATCCAGACTAATTAGTTCAGCTCTAGAACAAGATACCTAAAGTTTTCCTCTGGTCCCTACATATACATGCACATATATGCGCACACACAATGTGTACCCATATATATAAACATACATATATTCAGGTGTAGTACACAAACAAAAATTATTGTTTTAGTAATTAACCTACTTTACAAGTAAATCAAAACAAAGATTAGAGTAAAATGTATATTAAGTAACATAAATTCTATATACAAGCTTTAGTTCTCATTTTTTTATAATGAATTTGAAACCAAAAAGGAAAAGAGTCCCAAAAAGTTAAAATAGTACTAAGAAACACCAAAATACATAAATTTATATGTTGTGATTTATTATTAGGCAACACTCTATTCCTCTGAGCTTTTTTTTTTCTTGCCAACTAAGTGAATGTTATAATCTTAAATGTAAAAACTGTTTCTAATTTATTGATTTGGAATGAGTATCTTCTCTACACAAATAGAGCCTTTTAAATAAAGTATACTGACACAGTAGTCCTCTTGTCGTCTAGTTTGTTAGATTGCTATACCACGTGATTATCTCCTAGAGTACGTCAAAATGGAGCAACCTGCCCTTGCACCAAATGCCCTTAGATAACACTCTTTGAGTGTCTGGGTTCTCTTGGGTTTTCTTTTGCTTCCCACCCAGACAAGTATCTGAATCACTACTAGAAATGAAGGGACAGATATCACAGTATCACATATAAGAGCAAACAAGCAACAACCAGTCTGTAATAGAAAAAGGAAGGAGGAAAATTTCTCCCTTATGACAAAATTATATGAGTCAAAAACAAATATTTTTCAACTGTCTCATCCATAAAATAGCTTGGAAAATATGAACCAGGGAGAAAAGGGCTTGCCTCTCAAGCAATGAGTACCTGAATTCAATCAAATCCCCACAAACCATGTAAAGAAAGGGAGAGGGGGAGGAGGGGGAAAAGGTGAGGGAAAGAAGTGAAGAGGGAGAAGGTAAGGAGAATAAGTGGAGAGTGAAAGAGAGAAGGGGGAGGGGGAAAGAGGGGGAAGGGAGAGAGGGAAAGGGAGAGAGGGAAAGGGAGAGAGGGAGAGGGAGACAGGGAGAAGGAGGGGGGAAAGGGAGAGAGCAAGAGGGAGAAAGGGAGAGAGGGAAGGGGAGAAGGGGAGACAGAGAGGTGGAGAAGGGGGAGGGAAAAGGAAAGAGGAAAAGGGTGAGAAGGGGAGAAGAGGGGAGGGGGGAGGGGAGGAGAGGAGAGGAGAGGAGAGGAGAGGAGAGGAGAGGAGAGGAGAGGAGAGGAGAGAGGAAATGAAGGGAAACGAAGGAATGCATGGTGGTGTGTACTTGTAATCCCAGAACTGAGAGGGAGAACCAAGTAGACAGATTCCTGAGACTCCTAACCAGTGAATTTAACCTACTTGTGAGCTCCAGGCCAATGACAGACTGTTTTGAAAAAGTGTGCAGCGGTTAAGGCACTTGCCTGCAAAGCCTAATGACCCAGATTCAACTCCCCAGTACCCATGTAAAGCTAGAGACACAAAGTGACACGTGCATCCAGAGTTCATTTACAATGGCTAGAAGCCCTGGTGTGCCCATTTTCATTCATTCATATTCTCCCTCTCTCTCCTTTTAAATAACAAATAAAATACTTTTTTAAAAGAGAGAGAGATCTGAGCTGGAAAACATGTTTTAGCAGTTAAGACATTTGCCTGCAAAGCCAAAGGATACTGGTTCAATTCCCCAGGACCCATGTAAGCCAGAGACACAAGGAGGCGCACGCATCTGGAGTTCACCCTCTCTCTTTCTCTCTCTCTCCCTCTATCTCTCTCTTTCTTACTCTCTACCTCTTTCTCTCTCAAATAAAGAAAGAAAATATCTTTAAAAAAAATTAAAAAGAGAGAGATCTTGTCTTAAAAAAAGGTAGACAGCACCTGAGGAAACACACCCAAGGTTGTCCTGTGGCCTTCAACTGCATGCACACAGACACATATACACACACATGCACACACATACAAACACAAACAATGGAAAAAAAAACAGAGCCGGAAGTGGTGGCACACGCCTTTAATCCCAGCACTCGGGAGGCAGAGGTAGAAGAATGGCCATGAGATCAAGGCCACCCTGAGACTACATAGTGAATTCCAGGTCAGCCTGGGCTAGAGTGAGACCCTGCCTCAAAAAAACAAAAATAATAATAATTATTATTATATATATTTTTAAAAAATTAAAAACAATCATAATTATTGATAAGAATTCTATTAAATATTTTGTGCATGGGTATAAAACCCAGTGAATTCTAAAAGAAACATTTCTATGGATAAGACACCTACGTATCATATCAAAATGTACAATTTAGAGATAGACTTTAATTGTGATTACTTGTTTGGTTTTCAAACTTGTACTTTAAAAGATTTTCGGGTATTTTATAAATAAATACTCACATAGTTACATGATGACAAATGAACTTGCACTTAAGTTCATAATATGAGTTGGTCAGTTCACTAGATAGTTATTGAATACCATAGACATGATCTTTCATAGGATGATAAACTATTTTGCTGAAAATTTTTGTAAATATTTTAAGACTTCCATTGCTATGTGTAAATAAAAAACTTGATGACTACTCCAAATCATTCTTGCTTATCTGTAAGAGAACAGCCACCAGACCATGGGCTTGTAGACAAACAGGAGAGGTACAAGGAGTGCTCCTTCTAGCTCCTATAACAAGCCAGCCACCAGGTTTGCAAGTGAAGTTTTAATGGAATGCAGCCACATGCATTCATTTACTGACTGCCTTCAGACTGTCAACAGAGCTGAGTCACCAACAGAAACCCCCTGGTCCTCTTTCTCTTTATAGAAAAAGTATGTCAGCCCTTGACAGACTATCTACAAGTATGACATCAATTCAAAGTCAATGCTTCTTAGACAGAGATCAGGCTTCTGCTCGCTAAAATAATTCCTGAAAATGCTCAATTTGGTAGCAACAGTACAATCTAACATTAATCATTTAATGTGAGAAAACTGTTCGTTTGTGTGTCTGTTGTTTGGACTGTTTGGTTATACAGTCCAGGTAGAGTGAGACTCTGCGAGCACCAGGCACAGCAGCCCTCCTGCAGGATTCAGGTGTGTGCCTCCATACCCACAAGAGAACTTTTAAAAGTCTTTGCCTTTAGGTTTTTATTTTCATTTAATTTTTTCCATTTTTGACATTCTCATACACATGTATATAATGTATTTTGACCTTATTCTCTCCAATTACCTTCAGTTACCTCCGGCCCCCTCCCCATTAACATCCTTCTTTCCTATTAACCCCATCATACATTTAAGCCTTTGTTTGCCACTGAGGTAAGCTGGGTTTTCTTGCATGCTCATGGGTGGAAGGAAGGCTGCGTGGAAGACTGTGGAATGAACAACTCAAGGTGAAAGGTATGTATATACATTCTAGAAGCATTCAATTCAAGACAAAATGGTGTTCGAACAACAGGTGCTTCTTTGGTTCCTCTAAAGATATCTAGCCTTGAGTTGCTTTACTATAAAACTGAAAATTTTAAGGCTGGGTTTTGAAAAATTATTTCACTACCTTCAATGTATACTTTCCATGTAAATAATTGTGAAAATGGTTATGTTCTGTCATATAAAATTTAAGTATAAAGAAAAAACTATAGGGCTGGAGAAATGGCTTAGCAGTTGTGGTGCTTACCTAAAAAGTCTAAGGACCTAGGTTCAACTTCCCAAACCCAAGTAAGCCAGACGCACAAGGTGACCAGTGCACGAGGTAGTGCACAATGTGGTGTACCCGTCTGGAGTTGGATTGCAGTGGCTAGAGGCTCTGGCATGCCAATTTTCTCTCTCTTGCTCTCTCTCATAAAAAAATAAAAATAAAAAAACTATAAACTAAAATTGTTAAGTATAGCCCCAGCTATTCATACTCGTTCATTTTTAACTTTCTGTTTACATGCACATAGGAATATTCCTAACTGGGTTTATTTGATTTCAATGCTAAATCTAACTCCTATACTTACTAAATAAAAAATGCTTCCTGAATCAGAATTCTGTTTAAGTTAAAAAACTGTCAAATGAATGCCAGCATTCACCTTTACATAGATTCACTAATTAATATTCTAACACATTCACATATATGTTTGTTCAAGCATGCTACTGACTTCATAAGTAATTCATCATGCACTTCTTTTGGGAACAAGGATATTTTTCTATATACGCACAACAAAATTGTCCCAAATTAATATGATTACTAGTATCATTGTTACCCTCATTCCGTATTCAGGTTTTCTCAAGTTGTCTATAGATAATATAACTTATGTAGACCCCCCCCCTTTTTTTTCAATCTAGTATCCAACCAAGGCTCAGACAGTCACACAGCTAATTTCTGAGAGGTCAATTCCAAATCTTTTTGTTTGTGTGGGAGGGAAGTGTGTGTATGTGTTATTACAGTACCCCACACACTCACCTGCATGGAATATACTCACATGCAGTAGCCAGAGCCCAACATCAGGCATCTCACTCTATCACTCTTGTGACCATTCTCATTTGACCGGAAGTCTCTTGTACACCCCAGGCTCTGCAGATTCCCAAGTCTCTGCTCCCCTACAGAACTAGGGTTACATGCATATGTATTCAAGCAGAACTACTTAACATGGGTTCTGGAAAGTCAAGCTTGGAAGACTCAAGCCCCCTTAGGCCCTTATGCTTGCACAGGAAGCACACTTAACTGCTGAGCCATATCTCTAGTCCCCAAATCTTTCTTAAACAACCTATTTGTATATAGTATGTTCTCTCTTTTCTCCATTAATTTGTTCACTGAAAAAGCTGTCAAAGCACATTTCCTAAGTCCTCCTGCTGGAACCTTTTAATAAAAATTTGGAGGGGTCAGTTACCTCTATAGATTCTGTTTTCCTATGAAACAAACTAAGTCAAACTATAATCTCATCTTATAAAGTCAGACTTAATATATACCTAAGAACATTCACTGATCAAGCAAAAAGTCCAATGACTTTCCAGGATTAAAGAAGTTACTATAGTTTTCAATAATAATAATAATTATAAATAATGCTCAAATATTTTATTAATAGAAGATATAAAACTATTTTTGAATACCCAAATTATATTTTCTTTAAACATATACTGATTCATTATAGTTTTAAATTTTGTAGGATACTAAGTTAAAACAGTTTTAATCATCCCATAAAAGATGGGTGACTTATAAATCGTGCTTTCATATTGAGAAACTGACTTCATCAGCAATCTATTTCAATGCTTTCAAGCTTTTACTAAAATATAAAAACCTATACTTTCAACAACACTTTATTTATACCAGTATTGTAAAAAGAGATTATTTTGAGAAACAGCAATTTTTCTTGATATTCATATAATACATAGAATATGATTGTTTTAATATTCCTAATTTTTTTAATCATCAAGTTCAAATAGAGCAATTTTCCACTGCTACAACATCTGAGAAACTGAGATTTCCAATGGGAATACTGTCAAATTTGTAAAACAAAAGCATCAGAATCCTATTGCTTCATTTCCAAAACACGTCTATATTGTTAATTATGCCTGTACTCAACATAAATTACATGCAAAATTTAATAGAGACCTAAATCCACAATCACTTTTCGTGAAGCCAATGAAAAATCTATACACAGCAATGAAAGTGGCATGCAAATAAAAGAACTGTCAAGACATGCACTCCTAAAAATAAGCTTACCATAACTATTTTAAAGGCTGTGTGTGGTCTCACCATACATGTTGGCAAGATGCACTCTTTGCAACCACAGTCAGAATCATCCCAGAGTGGTGGCACTGGAGAGCCTCGGTCTCACCTGTCAAAGCTGAAGGAAGAACACGATTCCAAGGACCGCCAAGAGTCCATGGAGAACAGCCACAGTGCCGCGGCTGTTAGTGATAAGCAGTTTCTAAAGGAAAAAGATCTTCAGACAATTAAGCAAATCATCCTTAATAGATATATGGAGAGGAATATTCACATGTAAATGATGAGATGACAACTGCCATGCTAGTTTGAAATGAAACAATGACAATTAATATACTGAAATATGCAGAGGGCTCTTTTGTAAGTAACATTAACTTTTAGCCTTTTGTATTCTTCTAATAAAATTTCTTTACATTATTTACCAATGCAAAAACTTTACTATGTGCCTTTATTTGAGCTTTAAATAAGCTCCTTTGTAAAACCTCAAAATTCATCTAATTTACTAAGGTACTAAATTCATCAAAATTGTTGAACTCTGACAGCCAAGAGCACAGAAGATTAAGATTTATAAACGGGATCGCTAAATTTATTAACCTGACATTTTTTAAGAAGATGTGTTAATGTCTTTTTTCAACCACATTATAAAAACAGTTCACAACCTGGCGTGGTGGCGCATGCCTTTAATCCCAGCACTCGAGAGGCAGAGGTAGGAGGATTGCCATGAGTTCGAGGCCACCCTGAGAATACATAGTAAATTCCAGGTCAGCTTAGGCTAGTGTGAGACCCTACCTCAAAAAACCATAAAAAACCAGGCGTGGTGGTGCACACCTTTAATCCACCACCACCCCCAAAAAAAACAGTTCACATTTTGCTTTCCATTACCTTCCTAAAGCCCATGCACTGTTGGGGTAAAGCCATAGGTAGACCAACATAAAGAGTACAGAGAACAAGGACTTTGGAAGAAAGTACACTTCAGTGGATAGTTCAAGCCTCACCCAATACCTGACAACAAAAGATAACTTAAAACCACCTGTAGAAAAATATACCTAGCTACTTATAAAGTTTAGATAAGCCAACAAATACCTTAAATGTTAATTTGGTTTTTTCCTTATAGATGGCAATATTCTCTCACTTCATAAAATACTGAAACAATTCAAATGAGGAAAGGGGTGGTACCTTTTGGGGTCTTTTCCAAGATCGGCAAAATTGAAACAGTTCTTATTTTAGGAGAATTTCACCTATAACCAAGTCCCAAAAACAATGGGCAAAGTGATAGGAGCACTTCATGTAGTGTTATGTCCCATAGTTTCATCTGTGCATTTTCTGTTTTCTAAGAACAAAGAGCCTAAAAAGATTAGTTTCACTTTTCCCTGGATACGTTAACTAGCATAGTTGGGATATTATTTTTCTTTGGTTTTGTCAGTAGCATGTTTGATATAAATTTTATTAAGTGGTAGTGTATGTAATGTGGCATTGTGGCTAGCAGCTTCCTGCTTTAGTCTAGCCACATCCTCAGCTGTCATATAAGCATGTTTCCCTTATTTTCTGCAAGTTGTCACCTTTTTTAATTCTTACAGAAATGACAGCACTAAAAGATAAATTGCTCTAATAATTATGAGAAACATGAAATATATACAGGTACTTTAACCAAGCATGCATGGATTGGTGCACTTCAAAAAAACAATCCAAAACAAGGGTTATCATAATTAAAGTGTTAATATCATTTATAACAATTTGCTAAAGTAAATTAGCACAGAAAACAAATTCAAACAATTAAAAACATAAAAACTCTCATAACAAAATGCCAATACTAACAATGGAAATGTACTAGATCAGCTCTAACAATTCGTAATGATGTCGAGTTTCGAATCTATGAGGTACTCAATAGTAAAGATTAATGTCCACATCTCTCACTAGAACTTTAAAAATCTATTTTGAGACTTATATAGAAATGTCATATCATGTAAAAAAAGAAAGCAAAAAAGCCTGGAGAGAGGGACAGACAAAGAAGGAGGAAGGGAAGGAGGGAGGGAAGGAGAGAGGGAAGGAGGAGAGGTTAGCACTGATGGTTTTCTCCTGGCATCCAATCTGTTCATAGTATCACAATTACAAAGATAGCTGCAAAGACTAAGACTCAATCAAGGAAATAGTGATGGTTTGGGTTTGAACATGTTCTAATTAAAACAAACTAGAAAAGACTTTCACTTCAAAACTACAAAATAATGTGCTATGTACGCACATCAGCAGACTTGTCCTCATTCATCTGAGCACACAGACATGGAAGTCACTGAAACAAAGCAGTAGAATGAATTCCACAGAATTATGATGTGAAATATGAAACTGTACACATTTTACTATTACAGAAAGTTTTCAAGTCATTAATGTAAGGTCCAGCAAATGTTACAAGCTTAAACAGCTATAAATCAAATCTGACCAAAAAAAAAAAAATCACAAAAAACACAAAATTCATCAAATATAGAGTTAAACTTTAAAAGTTCCTAGCCCAAATCTTATATTCAGAATATTTTAAGTCAAAGTGGAAATCTAGAATTTATAAAGTTCCTACAATAATTTGCTCTTGTGGTTTCAATTAAAAGAATAGAAAAGAAGCCAATTTAATCTAAAGCAGTCCTTAAAATTGCAAAGGTATTGGCACAGTATTGATAAGTAAAACTGCTGCATTAAAATTCGACCATTAGTTGAGAATAAAATAAAACCAATTTAAAAGGTAACAATTAAAAAAATAAAAAATAAAAAACAAAAAAGTAACAATTAAGGAATATGTAGCATAAAATACTTTATATTTTAAATGTCTTGGTATTTCAAAAGGTTTAACAAATTTTGGCAAATTTTGCTAAATAGAAAAATAAGAGACTAATTTCATTATTTACAGATCCAAAGCAATATTTAATTTCTGTGGCATAAACGTACATGGTTTATAGAGTGGACACAAACATGTCGCTTTCTACAACACAGCAGATACCAAAGCAGACCCTAAAAGAATTAAGTTTTAAGGATCTTCAAAAAGAAAGAGTAAAATAAAAATAAAAAACAGTTCTGTGGTTTCCATCTATGGTTATAAGCACAGCACAGCACAGCACAGCACAGATCTATAATTAATAGCTTTCCTTGCAATGACTGTACTGAATCAGGCTCTCTCCATCACCAGTAGTAAGCCATTTCTAATGGAACACAATGCCAGTATAAAATGTGTATCACTTATCAGCGTTATTTTTAAATTTCTACCACAACGTGATATTTGCTCCAAAGGGAATATATATTTAAATTGGCTTGATGGATGGGGTGAATAATGAATATACAGACTTTAAGACTCATACATGATTCCCCTATATTTATCCTGCCAGAATTTTATAGGCCTAGCACAAGAAAGAAAGGGTATAGTCAACAGTATAGACCAAATTCTTTTTCTTGTTTTGTTTTGTTTTCCGAGGTAGGGTCTCACTCTAGCTCAGGCTGACCTGGAATTCACTATGTAGTCTCAGGGTGGCCTCGAACTCATGGCGATCCTCCTACCTCTGCCTCCCAAATGCTGGGATTAAAGGAGTGCACCACCACGCCTGGCCATACCAAATTCTTAAGCAGTAAGAGTGAAGATTCTAATTAACCCAAAGATTAGATGCGAGAAAGGTTATTTTCAAAAAGAGAACACGTGGTTAGAAAATAAATTAGATATTAAAAATTATTCAAGTTCATTTCAGTTCAAGTTGGAGAATCAAAGTGCACATATTTAAAAAAAAAACTTGTAAAGGAAAATACTTTGCAAAACATCAGGGTTCTAAGATGCGATTGGAAATCACAACACATTCTTAAAAAGGGAGGTATTTGCTTAATATTCTATAGCAGCTACCTAAATATTTTCAGCTGTCTAATACTGCACTGAAATGTGTATATGAAGCTAATTTTAGAAATTCCATAAATTATATGGGCAAAAATCCTCCTTTTATTTACCTTAAATTACAAAATAAAAATCATACTGGCATACTTTATTTATGAAAGAGGATCACTGAATAACTTTTATCTCCTCGGCATCACTAATAATTCTAAATGAAAACTTTCTAATGTATTATCTGTTTCTATCCACAGTAAAGCATAAGTCTGTATTTAAAATAAAATATCAAAATGCATTCCAGGGGTTCGTCATTAAAAGTTTATTCTGAAAAAGGTCTGAATAATTAAAATGATTTACTCCCTTGTCCTCCCAGTGTATTTTGGAAAATCATATTTTTGTAACAAATCTTATAAATATGTCTTCATAATTGTCTAATATGAACCAAACAACAGACAAGGATCTGTGACAGGATGAATGTATATGAGAACATTTTAGTTCTCACACCTTTCAGAGTTGCCCCTCCTCTTTACTCCACTGTGCACCCCAAATAATCTTTTGTAATTCACTGTCTCCGCCCACCCTCTGTCATCTATTTCATGCCACTCCTAGTTACCATCATGCTAGAAAGAAGTCTAACATGCAAATTTAGAGTGGCATGCATAAATGGTAAAAAATGCCTAGAAAATTGGTCTGTTCGCCTTTATAATTTTTGTTGAAAAATATTCCATTGCTCCCAACTGATGAAAACAGGAAGCTCTATTCATAAATATAATATTCACTGCCTATGACATATAATCATCCTAATAAGAAAATGAGTTCTATACATACATGTCCAAGAGGGCAAAAGAAGAGATAGTTTCCCAAAGATGTTTTCAATTTTCTTCTGAATCAGAATTAGCAAATCGAGACGACTAACATACTTTGTCTGTGTGTATTATTACTTACTACACACAGCATTTTGTAATTTATTTCAAAGCTTCCATTATAAACAAAAAATACAGTTTCTGTTAACCCACTCTTTTCTGGGCTCAAAAAGTGTAATACTACACAGTCTAAGGTGCAAAGACGTTGACGATGTATGTACGAGACTTACAATCTAAAGCTCTGCTGAAGTCCAGAGAGTAAAGAATTACACAAAATAGAGACATTGCCTTGAATGATATCATTCCAGTCATGAAAAATAAGATTCTTCAAAAAAAAAATAAAGCTGTATTGCAAGATCTTCAAAGCAGTCATGAGATAAAGGTAAACATAATATAAATGACGCTAATTACACTTCATCTTAGTTGTAAGAGCCGCCATCGAGTATTGAAAATGAACTAGAGAGACATGGTTTAATATTTGTAAAGGAATCCCCACACTAACACTTTCATGACGGCCAATTATGGTCAATCCCAGCAAGCAGTTTGCAACCAGACCTTAAGAAAGGTAAACTTTTTTACAATGAGTTACAGATTCACAAGTTGAAGAAGACAAGAAAAAAGGAAACAGAAGGAATCCAGCCACCCTAGCAAATATGAAGCAGACCCCAGAGTGTAGTGCAGTCCAAAGATGTAAATTATTGTTAAGTCACCACTGTTGTTCAGAATTTCACACAGTCTCTTTAGCCAATTTTGCTCACTTTTCTACAGACACACTCATGGACTAACAGGAGGAGGGAGTCAAAAAAGAAAAGAAAAAGAGGAAAGAGTGAGAAGGTGGGAAAAAGGGAAGCCCTTAGATGCAGACTTCTGCTCTCCAAGTGCTAACCTTACAGGAGTTTGGGCTCCTTCAGCATTTGTATTCTATCCAAATCCTCATGAGTCACAAAAATTAAAAAGCTATATCCTTCTGGATGCCAGGAAAGGCCTTACCACAAGTCTTTTGTCAGAGGGAGAGGGAAAGAGGAGAGAGGAGGGCGTGAGACAGAGAAGAAGAAAAGAGAGGAGAGAGAGAAAAGAGAAAAAGAAGAGAAAGGGGAGAGAGTCCAGAGAGAGAGAGAGAGAGAGCAAGCAGCAAGGGGGGAAAGCCACAGGGGTAGGCAGTCCCACTTTACTCTGAGTACTGTGAGGTCACAAACCACATGATTCTGCCTCTCCAGTAATAGTGCTTGCAAAAAAAAGGAGTTTTAAAGCTTTTGCTTTTTTGGATTGTGTGAATGCTTCATTCGCCTCACAAACAACCACAGAACCACAAGTGCGGTGCAAACTTTCTCCAGGAGGACAGCAAGAAGTCTCTGGTTTTTCAATGGTTAATCTCCGCAGGTCACTACCAGCCACCGAGACCAACAGAGTCAGTGAGTGCTCTCTAACCACAGTCTGTGCAGTAATAGTAGGGCCTTCAAATATTTGCTCATTCTTTTTGCTTTGTTTCCTTGCTTTTCACATGTTACTAGCTACATAATTTCTTGACAGAAAAAAATAAATATAAAGTCTATGTACTCCAGACATACTGTAAAACTAAAACAAGGTTTGGGTATGGTTTGTATTTTCAGTTTAAGGCTGCAAGCAGTATTTACAACAGAGGGTACAAGCTCTATCTGGAAAGAAAGGAGGGACTATGGCATCAAACAGCCTCTTCAGCACAGTGACACCATGTCAGCAAAACTTCTTTTGGGGTAAGTGTTATCATATTTTAAAATCCTATACGCTACGAACCTGTTAAGTATGAGGTGTGGTTCTTAGATTGGCTACTAACTTTTGCAGATAACAGTATGCTGAAGGTTGGAGGAATGCTATACTGTGGCACTAAGGCTGCAGAAATGAAGCTGCTGTACTATTTGCACTTGGCATCTGTAACTAACTCTCACAGGAATAATTTGTAATTGATAAAATTAAATGAACCTACATTAATCATAGCGCTTTCCAGTGAAACAGGAAGAGAGTGTTAAAAACAGTATAAGTTTAACATTCACATTAACCTCGATAGAATAAAATGAGATGCTAAATTAATCAAAGTATTGTAAATTATTAACTCGGCAGCTCCCAATATTTGGGTAAATTTCAAAAAGGAAGTAATTTTACAAAATAACAGACCACAGAATGATCGCAACATTATGATCTACTATGTGCAACACAGAAATAAACCTGGAGGAAAATTAGCATTCTAAGCAGCTCAACTAAAAGAAATCTATGATTTTAAACTGTACCATAAGATATCTTCATAAACTTGTTTCTAAACAACATTATATAACAGAACCATACATCTAACTGGAATGAAATGATTCTAAGTATATCACAGCCACTTTTAAAAGATCTTAAAGAGTTGTCCAGGATATTTAAAAGTCTTTTAAAGCCTACACGTAATTGTAGTTTTCTAAATAATTTAGTTTTACATCCACACAGATTTCCCACATGAAGAACTTCTTACAAACATATAGCAAACACTAAAACATTTAAGATTCTTTTAATCACAGTCTTGGACCTACCAAAATGAATACAGTTTTCAATCTCATGAAAAATAGAGCTTCGTAAGGATATCCTGCATGATTTAAAAAGCCATACCCACTAAATCATACCAGACTTTAAAACAAATACAATATAGTCCCTTAGCACTTAATTTCCAGTAAGAGTTGATATGCACAAGTAAATGACTCCCACACTCATCAGCAAGCATAGTAGTATTGTGAAACACCCAGACACTTACAAGATTCTGCTTATGATGTCCAACATGGCCCAACTACAAGGCAGTTTTCAAAGATTTTCTTTTATTCTTTATAAAAAAAATCCTTTGGCTGTGTATACCTATATTAACTTTGCTATTTAATTTTCAACTAACAACTGGAGTTTCCTTTACTCCTCCTACCTCACACATTTTAACTGGCTACTACTAGCCGCTCAGTCTTAGTTTGGGTCAAAGAAAAATAATTAAACCTGAAGGGGGGGAAAGGCTTCTCTTAAAGGGTAAGGAAATGTATTTCATATTATACAAAAAAAAGTGAAATTGCTGTAATGACTCCCTCAGTAGTTGTAAGTGGGGCCCTTCATTTACAATCCATGCAACATAATAATTGCAGATTATTAAAATTTTTAATGGTGGATATTAAGCATTACTCAAAAAAGTCCACCTTTAGGAAGCAGAAAATAACTACAAGTAGATGGCATTATACCCCGTACCGTAATTACAGTTCATACAGGGGAAGTTTTGCTATTACTAACCAAAGGATCAGGAAAAGAGCAAAGGCTGAAAGTCTTGATGTGGGGAAGGATTAGCTGACACCGGCATAGGAAGTACCGAAGGAAGACTTCAGGCTAAGAAGCAAAGCTGTCACAAAGACAAGGTTAAAACTGTCACAAAGAATGTCCTGAAATGTTCCTGATTCTATCCTATTAGAGGGTCTTCTGTGTGTGGCATTCTTAATGACTACTTCAATTAAAATTTCCAAAGCCACAGACCTTGTGCAGCATGTCCTATTTGTAACACTATAAGCCATTCTCCCTCCTCTGGAAAGTGACTCTTACCCTTCCTCCCCTTCCTTTCCTCCAAATCATACCTCAGAGCCAGGACAGACAACTTAACATGAACCCACTACCCCACACTAATTACAGGAATGTAGTGGACATTTGTACAGGTTATCATCACATCGCATATGTTTTCCCCACCATAATGTAGCTGAGGTCTGAAAGCTCACTTCAGGTTTAAATTCTCACATAGTGATCAGCATGACCACTCAAAGCAATGGCATAAGTGCCAGCCCCAATTTTGTAAACTAGTTAAAAAGAAACTTTAGGTGAGGGCCAGTGCATGCATTGGATGATCATCTCGTATCCATTATAATGAGTGAAGAGTGTGTGTCTGTGCATGACAGAGGCAGAGTGTCTCAGTGTCCTTGATCTCTCAGCATACTTTCATCAAGAACATCCAATCTGTGCTAATCAAAAATCTGTGTATTACTTATTATAAATAAGCCTTGCTGAAACAGCATATTGACTCAGCAAGTATCTTACAATCAGGATTTATTTATGAAAATATTTTTCTACATTGTATCTGTATAACAGACCAAAGTAACTGATTAAACGTAATATGTGAATAGTAATTTCCAAAACAACAGTTGTGGTCAATATCAAGATTCTGTAGTGACAAAGTTTTGAAACTTGTTTGTAAAATAAGAGAAATTCCAAAAATCCAAAGAGATAAATTAAAAAGAATAAATTAGACTATTCTAATATTTAATAACAACTCAAAATGTCAATACAGTGCCCAAAAGTTTATTTTATATTATCATAAATAATTTTACTTATATTTTTTCAGATTTCACATTTAATTTTGTAAAATATCTTGAAAAATAAATAAAATTATAGGAAAAGTTATAAAAGGCCTGTCAGTCTATGTGACTAACAGATAGTCTCTAAGTTACAACAAAGGCATGAAATATACATAATTACATTATGACATATTTTAATTCATTTAATAGAACAAAAAATTAATCTATTCAATTACACCCTTCAAGCTAATCACTGATAGTCTGACTTGTTTTAATCAGTCATGCTAAAGTAAAATTCAGTAAGATAGAAATGTTCCAGTTTGTTAAAAGAACACTGATGGTTAAATAAACTGCAAGGGAGGAGGGAGCTAAGTCATTGAAGGGACTAAGATTTTATCAAACACACAGAATTAATCTTTATTGAATAGAACCATTCACAAATCAAATCTCACTGTACTTCAATACTTTCAGGCAGCGCTAATCAATTACAAACCTTTCCTAGTGCTTCAAAACTCATGTGCTTTCAATTTTACACACTGGTGGTCCTCAAGTACTATACTGGGGCTGAGTTAAGACATTCTGTATCACAACTTTTTTTTCAACAAATATTCATCTGGAGGGCTTTTTTTTCCTCTCAAGAGCTGCTCACATGAAAACTGTGGTAATATTTTTATACTGTACTTCTTTGTTAAAGCAAAAGGTTAAGGGTTACCTAAATACCTCAACTGTATGTATAAAAAAAGGAAAAGGTAAGTATTCATATAAAAACTCCAATGGGACTGGATCTTTTATTTGTGCATTTCCGATGATTAATGATGCACCCAGGCACACTTGGAAACTGACAGCAACACAGGATAACGTCCCAAGTTCCTCTCCAAACCATATAAACACCAGCCTCGCCTGCTGTTCCACACTTGTACCAGGATACTAAAATACCACAATTCCAACTCAACAACAAAGCTCATCACAAGCATGAGGACTGTGCATGCTATTACCAAGTCATTAGACTTGTTTCACATAAAGGGCTTGCTGACACAATAAACCTCCACAGTGTAACTGTTCAAGTATTACTCATGTGACAAAGCAAATACCATCAAGTCAATGAAGGAACTCCTTCAGAAACCTAACTGTAATTATGACAATGCATAGCTATTTTTCCTAGTCATTTGCCAAACCAAGCTTGTTACTCAATGGGTATTAGAAAATCTAATGCTAATTTAGGAAGAAACTTCCTAATAAGTTATCTTTATATATTTTCCCTACTACAATGATGAACTCAATATAACTTCAATTCAAGATTTAAAAGAAGTCACACAACTCCTATATTAAAAGAGATCAATAAGCTCAAAAACTTGTTATTTTCCAAACAGTGAAATATTGTGACTATCTCAAGTATTTGGAAAATTGTCAATAAATCTATAGTGTTGAATAATTTTAAACCAATCTACATAAACTCTTGCAAATGATCATATACCTTAATATAAATGTCATTTCAAAAAGAATATGGCATTCTCTGGATAAGTGTTTTGACTAATGTGTTAAATTCAAATAAAATGGGGAAATTCTATACCTTATTCAAAGGGAGTTTCCTTACAATTTTAACCAGTTAACCACAAACCTTTGTCCATTCAACAGAAAATAGAAATAAAACAGACCACATAGTCCCACATAACATTTTAAGACCTATACAGCCACTGAGATTAAATGCCCTTTTATTATACTGTATACAATATCTTCGCCTTATATAGAATTCTTAGGAATTTCCTCTCCCTTATACTACTCTTAAGAACATGGGAATCAAGGTTTGCAACAGTGTTGAATGGATGTAAGAAACACCCTATAAAACATTTTAAGCTCTAGTTATTATTAAACAGGAGTTAGCTCTAAAAGCTATTTTTTCATAAACATGTTTTCTTCTACTAATAAACAGAAATTGCTCTACTTCTTATAATATCCACTGTACAAAGAGTTATAGAATTAAAAGGGTCTTTAAAGACTAGCTGCTACATAAGTACTAAATATTTGCAGCGAAAAAATAAATGTGTTATTCATTCACTTCCTATAAATATTCTAAATTGTTATTAATACCCAAAAGACAAATATATAGGAGTTGAGGTAGAGCTAGTGATATAGTGCTTGTCCCACATGCACAGGCCAAGGGTACAGTCCCTAGTAACACAAAATAAAAATAAATGAATATACAATATACAATATAAATCCAAGGACCAAAAATCAAACCAAGAGTGATAATTCTGGCTCAAAATAAACTATGACAAATGTTACTTCACCTTATTTAAATTTTTTTCCCTTTTAAATCCATTGCCAACAAGAAAGGAACTTATCAACATATACAGATAGAAACAGAATTGTTCATAATGCTTAAGGTTCTTTAAAAGCATTATTAATGTTAGAAATTTTCCCAAGTTAATAATATTCTCAAAAATATATTTAAAGTCATTTTGAAAACTAATTTAAAGACTTTGTGATCCCCACTAATCTTATTGCCATTTCTCTTTAGAAATTATACTTAAGAGTTATGTTAAATTAGTGACATTCCAAACAATGCGGATCTAAATTTGCTAAGCAGGGCAAGTAAGTTTTATTGCAAACTGAAAACATTTTTATTTTCAGTTACACTGACTTTGTTTTACATGAGTGATATCTACTGGAATCATTACACCATCAACTGTAAACATGTATTTATATGATGATTAAGTCAAATCAAAGAACTTAAAAATACATTTCTAAGTCACCCTAAAATTACAAGAGCCTTGACTGTGCCAAACCATTATTTAAGTATTTCTTATGGTCAGACATCTCACAACTAAATTTATTTTGTGGTTCAGGAAAAGCAAAAAATAAATAAAGGAAAAAAACTAGCCAAAACCAAATGACAATCATCAATAAAATCTTAAAAACATATATATGCATACTCTTTCTTTATAAAAATTACAATAATAGTGTGTGGTATTCCACAAAACTTTATATGGACACGAACAAACTTTTAAACAGAAATAAAATACCTGCCACATATAGTCAACTTAAGTTCCTTTTGGCTATCAGTTTGACTTGAAATTTTGACATATGGTAGATACATATACATACACAACTTGGGATAATGGTTATAAACTAATAAAAGTCACTGTTTATTTAATTATTTAACTGAGTTACTGTTTGTAACTTCTGAAAAACTTATTTTATACTGACAGTGCTTTGTGTACTTGCCAGAGAGATGTCAGTCTGTAAAGCAATAGCAGAGCCAGGAAACCAACTAAGAAATGTAAGATTAAAGTCATCAATACAACAGTTATCAAATGAAAGACATCATTTCCCAACTGTAAACTTAAACAACGGTGTGATTAGAAACTGACATCTGCAATAAATCATCCAAGTTTATCAAAGCAAGTGTGAATAGAATTAATGTCCTAAAAGTCCTTATTTATGGATGCATTTTCTTGGAACTAAACAAATGTAATCTTTTATATATTTAACCATCGTCCATGTAACCTGGGGGGGGGGGGAGATGGGGAGTTAAGCACTATATTACTAATTTCTGAAATTTTTTAATAATAATTACAGTTTTCTTAAATTCCTATACTGAACTTCTTAATTTCAGATTTCAAATTCCCAAAGTAACCTTTAAGTGGAAAGGCATCATTATCAAAATGATAATTCATAAGTACTTTAGTGAATTTAACAAGTGAATGCACTTTTAAGCTGAAATTAAAAGGCCATCACATTTATATTATTTAATTTTTAATAATGTACCATATTGTATAGTTAATGCTTAAACTCACTGCTATATTTCCATAACTAGAAAAAAGAAAATAGGTATTTTATGTAAGTACAGCTGAAAAATGTATTTGTAACCTTAGAGAAAAATAAATTTAACACCTATAACAATATCACAGAATATTAACATGTTATAGTCCATACTATATAAATTAATTTACTAATATTTGTAACTATAGAAGTAGTCAGAAGAGCCAGGTGTACTAGCACACGCTTGTAATCCCAGCACTGGGGAGGCAGATGTTAGGGAGGATTACTGTGAGTTCAAGGCCAGCCTGGGACTGCAGGGTGAGTTCCAGGTCAGCCAGGGCTAAAGTGAGACCCTACCTCAAAAACTAAAAATAGAAAGTAACATCAAGGAGTGGAGAGAGAGTCCCTGCCTAGCATGCTCAAGACCATGAATTCAATCCCCACCCTAACAAAAAAGAAAGTAGAAAAAAATATATGTGTCAATATTTCATAGTAAAGATGTAACAATTCAAAAGAAAAACTGAAAAGTCTTTAAGTCTCCAAGAAAATTCTCATCCAAACAGTTGTATCCTGATATTAGATAACTGGTCATAAAAGGTAACCTACTAAAACTTGGAAAGTTTTTAGGTAATTCAGCTTTTGACAAAAATGCACAAAAAGTTGTTGCTACATTTACAAGTTCAAGGATAAATATTAAAAAAATTAAGCAGAAAATCTATTAGGCAGATAGTACTTATAAAGACAATTTATACAGCAATGTAAACATGAAATTCAATGTAATCTAACCTTGGATTATTAACCTATATCAGAAACTCTTCTTTTTCATACTCATATAAACTCCAATTCTGAAAGAGAATTATTCAGATTTTCACAGTTGAAAACCAAGCACGCGCACACACCTGTGCACACATACACACACATTCTGTATCTATATCTCTGTGTCTCTCTTTGTGATTTAGGAAGACAACTTCAATTTAAAAAACAATTACCACTAGTATCTATTTCACTTAAAATCATCATTATCTAAGGTAGATAAGAACAGTAAGTATCCAAATTGTATTCTTGAGTCAGTAGTAAAGATACAATTATGACTCCCTTATAACATACAAAATCACATTGCAAAAAAATTTAGTGAGCCAATATTTAGAAAATGAATGCACTAATTTCTTAAATTTCTACCCATGACTATCAAAAGAGAAAATTCAGATCAACTACCAACTATTAGGCTTATATTTTTTCCATACATATCCTTAATCAATCAAAACATACCAACTTTTTAAAATAAAACAAGACATTTGGTTTAAATTATTATATTATTTATTAAATGGTTACATCGCTCATATAGGTAAAAAATAACTTCTCATTGATATGTATTCAGCCCATTTTCTTAGCAATGAAATTAAATTGTGTGCACTACAAAAAATAACTTAACACAGCATATTGTCCAAAGTGTTTATAAAAGAATTGAAGCTTACAGGTACAAAAAAAGATAAAAAGAGATTTTTTTATAATGAAACCTCACTAATACATGTAACTCAAATTTTCTGTTTGTTGAAACTTTTATTCAAATCCTTGGTCAATTCAAGCTTTAAGACAAATGGCTTTCAAATTTATTATATATTGAAAGATGCTTTTTGAAAAGTAGCTGTCAATATAGTATAACCTGGAAGTGCATATTCTCCAAAATAAACACTAAGAATGCATACAAATGCTTGTGCCTACCTCACACTAACACTGAGCAGCCAGTTCAGACACAGAAACATATGCATGCTTCTTAAATAAAAGTTCAAAGGGTAAGCTTTAATTTGAACAGAACCACCAAATGACTACAGAATTTTCTTCCAAACTGTTAAGACCGAAATGAAGTACCTACCTATATTTGCCACTATGATGTTTGATACTTGCTTTAATCATAAAACTACCATTTCTTCTAAATTTGCCACACAAGCTGACTTACTTCATTTTTCCTGTACATACCTCTTCCTTATTAATTATGGTGCATCTTTGGCAGTTCAAGGAAGAAGAAAAGCTATAAAACGTTAACTGCATTCAAAATACTTGATTACGTTCACCCACAGAGGGCTGCTATAAAATAACTCCCTTCCAGAAGGCTAAAAGTCTCGGTTTTGAAAGCTGATGCATCTACACATAGAAAGCGAGTTCAGTGAGTTCCTTTGCTACACCATAATGATCTGCTCCAGAAAGTCAAGGGTACCTAAAACAACGGGCTACCTGTTCTCGCCATGCCGAGGAATGTGTCCAAATCATTTTTATTGATTTAACCTTTATAGGAATGCTACATATCCTCAGAGCAAAACATTTTGAATGTATTTATAATATGATACACTTCTAAAAAGCCATGAAAAAGAACGCTAAGAACAAATCTACACACCCTCCATCCTTGGTTGTTTTGGGTTTATTTTTACTTTAAATATTATCAGGGGACCTAAATATTGAAATAATTCCACTTGAGAAAACTTACTTTGGCACCAACTGTATGGAGAAATAAAAAATTATTTTAGAGAAGAGAAAGTGCATTTAAATAAATTCTAACTTTAAGAAATAAAACTCCTAACTTGACAATGACGTCACATGTAGAAATTTTAACAAATTCTAAATGCTCCTTTCACACTCTAATTACATATTAATCATAGAACCTGAAAACATATCAAACTAAAACTTACAGAATTTCGTCTTCACTGAACAAACTAAAAGCTGTGCTCTGGTTTACATTCCGAGGCTTACACGGAAAGCTCTGTGCAGCCCATCCTCTCCTGCTGTCTGCACTTGGTACTTTATAACCAGCTGCAGCCGCTAGCGCCTGCATTAGGTATGTTTGGCGAATAATAACTCATGGCATTATGCTTCCTCACATCACGGCTCATCATCCGTTAACTGGAACCTCACCTCTACGAAAGTTGTATTTTCACTGCGAACTGTTCTCTTAAAAATGCAAACAACTTTGAGCATTTCCAGATGTCAAAACACACACACACACACACACACACACACACACACATCACATGCATATTCTTAAAGAATTCTAAATTAATAAAAATATAAAAAGACAAGAGTCACTACTCACTACTTCAACGAGCATCTGTAAGTTTAAAATAAGAGCTGACAGCACTGAAACTCAAATGAAGAAACCCAGGAGAGCTACCAGAACACCACTTTCAGGTAGATACCAGGAGGTAAAACAACCAAGCATATTTCAGTGTCACACAAGATTCTACTAAACTGGATTTTTTAAAGCTCTGACAATTGCCTAGCATGCAAGAATAGAGGCATAATGCTATTTTTTCAAAGTTATTTTTATCCTGGGTAATATCACTTGAACCAACTATATTTTTCACCTTGTCAGCAAGCATCTATCCATGCAAGAGATTTTTCTAGACTGAAATCAAAGTAATCCCTATGTAGCCCACTTCTCTGAGGTAGAATACACTGAGACATGAGCTGCTAAGGTCCAAAATTCAAGGAAGTGCTCATGCTTCCACAAGCTTCAAAGGGGGTTCCCAGCTGTGCCCTAGATTCTTCTTTCGCCTCACCTGGCCCACGGGCAGGACTACAGCACATTAGTACAGACCACACCAGGAAGCATGGATGGAGCAGACTAACACAAACAAAGAAATGTGCTACTAAATGAATTAAAAACAAGACAATTTTCCTTTATACTTTATGGCTTGCTTTATAGCTGCTTTTTTTAAAGGGATACTCTTGAACTTACATGAAAAAACACACTAACAAAATATAATCACTTTATGTTCTAATCAGCATTTATTCTGAGCAGGCATAAACAGTTCACAAATTTGCTTTTAAGGTATTTGCCTTAAGTATTTTTTAAAGTAAATGAAAATTATTTAATATTTATTTTAGAAATTACAAACTGTGTTCCATTACAATGATTGCAGAGCTACACAGGAGTTTTCCAGTGGTATCCAAATCTGTTTTAGCAACAGAACTGCCCAAGGACTAGGTCTTGGGGAAAAGGGCCTGAGAAAGAACAAGCCTTGATTACATTGTTAAAGAAAGCTCACCAGGTAAATATGTCCAGAAATAAGTCATGGACAAGATGGACATATAAAACATTAATTACAACCTGTCTCTCAAATAAACACTTGTGAACTTGTTTACAAGAAATAAAAATATTACAGTTCTTTTCTTTCCTTCCCTTTCTCCTGATCAAAATGTTAGTCATGTTTGTGTCCAACAATTAGTATTTATAAGAATATAAAGATGTATAGTCAATTTAGAAAGGTGAATAGACCCAAAAGCATTAATACTTTTCTTTCTCTACTAGGTTTGAATGGCTATTTAAGTATATAGGTAATCTACCCCAAAAACTTAGTAGGTTTAAACTTTAGATCTTTAATTAGGTTCATTTATGCATATTTTGAAAAACCGAAGTGCTAAAATGTCCCATGATTTCTATGGAGTATAATTATACGTCAGTCGAACTGCACTTTGTTTTTATGTTAGCTTCTCTAGGTTGAGTGCTTACTGTGCCAGGTACTGGGTAAAAGCCTCTGCAAACATTATTTCCTTGAATTCTCACAATCCCCTCATATGAGATGGGTAGCATAATTATTTACAGATGAGCAAACAGAATGAAGTAATGAAACCTGCCCAAGGTCACACAGTTGAGGAGCTGACATTCAAACCCAAACCTTTTAACTCTTAATTACTACTTTATAGTGTTACACACAACCTTAATGAAGTAACTTCCTAGTCCTTAATCTCTTAATTCTCAAAAACATAATTACTCTAAAGTTACTCAACTTGGGCAGAAGGTAAAACAGGGGACGATCTTTGTTGTCTCCAGATTATTCTATGGCATATCTTTAAGTAATACTGATCAGAGAGCCAAAGCATTCAATAAAAAAACATAAGGGGCTATCCAGAAAAAGAGTTTGCATAGGTTTGATCAGAAAATGAGCTTCAAGTGACTGGACAATACTTAATTTTATTTAATCGATTATAAACAATATTTCACTCAGTGTCTATAGAACACAGTATACCCCTTCAGGTGATTTAAAATACCATTTAGGATTTTAAAAATTAAACTCTTAGATTGAACATCAAGAATTTATAATCTAAAAATAAGAAGAATTGATAGTCTTCTTAATCAGTAAACAAAAATTACAGTAGTTATATTTCTTCCACACAAAAAAAAGATATGCAAGATTCTACAAGGAAAATCTCCAGCATATAATATTCATTCAAATTTCATTCATTTAAAAACCAAAAATCTCCCTGAAATCTAGCTGCTTTTTTTCTCTGGCAAAGGGTTAGAATAGAGCCTTAAGCTACATTTTCCATCTATAGGGGAAAAGGTGACCTGAGTAGAAGGCCACAGGTCACTGTAGTTACATGAGACATTTTCACAGAGATGAACAATCAACAAGACAAAGCTGTCTGCAATCTTATGTCAGCACTCATCATGCACCCACATTCCATTTGGCATGTAATGTTTTAATGATCAAACCAACAACTTTAAAAAGCCTATATAGGGCTGGCGAGATGGCTTAGCAGTTAAAGCACATGCCTGCGAAGCCTAAGGACCCCAGTTTGATTCTCCAGTTCCCACGTAAGCCAGATGCACAAGGGGATGCATGCATCTGGAGTTTGTTTGCAGTGGTTAGAGGCCCTGGAACACCTATTTTCACTCTCCCTCTCTCTTTCCCTCTATCTCTAATAAATAAATAAATGAAGCCTATATAAGGAAGACTTGCCTGTTAAGCATTTACATAAGTGTGAAGTCATAGGTACCACATGTTAGAAGTAAATGCACATATTTACATATTAATTTTAATTAGAAATATCTAGTGAAAATGTTAATAGTATTAGCATCTTAAGAATACTACTCAAGGTAGAGAAAGCAATGAAATGGAAAGTGTAAAAATACAAAAATAAGTTTACACTACTATTACAAGTTCAGATATAGCCGTCCCATTTGTCAATGGAGGCTAGAAGTGAGGGGAAAAATATCATTAGAAAATAAAAGAGTGATCAGTAGGGTAAGAAAATTCCTTGACTTCAGTTTAAACTCCACACTTGCACTTAATGTATCAAAATGAGAAAAAACATGCCAAGAGTTTTATGTGCAAACAAAACACTCCATCAAAGAAGCAGAGAATAAATTTTGAAATGGCATGCATATTCAGCAGTCATTAATGAAGTATAAAAAGTTAATTCTGGGAGATGGAGGAGCAGTGCAGTGCTAGAGTGTTTGCCTAGTAGCATGTGCAAGGGCCCAAGTTTGATTCCCCAGCACCATAAAAAAGAAGAAAGACTGGAGAGATGGCTTAGCAGGTAAGGCACTTGCCTGTGAAGCCTAAGGACCCAGGTTCGATTCCCCAGTACCCTTGTAAGCCAGATGCACAAGGTAGCAATGCATCTGGAATTCTTTAGCAGCAGCTGGAGGCCCTGGTATGCCCATTTCTGTCTGTCTGTTTCTCTCTGTGTGTTTCTCTCTCCCTCTCTCTCAAAGAAATAAATAAAAATATCTTTAGAGCTGAGCGTGGTGGCGCACACCCTTAATCCCAGCACTCGGGAGGCAGAGATAGGATCAGAAGGCAGAAATAGGAGGATCACTGTGAGTTCAAGGCCACCCTGAGACTCCATACTCAATTCCAGGTCAGTCTGGGCTAGAATGAGACCCTACCTTGAAAAAAAAATTTTTTTAAGAAGAAAAGGAGGAGGAGAAAATGGACAAGTTGAAGATTTCACAAAGAAACTAGCAGAAGCATTTCGCAGCAGAGTAACTGTGAGAAGAAAATGGCAATGATGAGCCTGTAGCCCAGAAAGAACACTGAGAGCACTAATGATTTATGAGGCAAAGGGTAGAGAGTTTTGTCTGACATTACCAATACAATCTGATCTTTTTGAATTATAGAGTGTACACATAATGGGAGAGTCCAAACAGTAACAACAGGTATGTTTTAATGGTAGCGGCATTAGAGAAAACTTGTTTTTAATATTCACATAAAAACAACAAGAATACATGTTAAAACTTAAAAATTCAATTAACAAAATGCTCTAATGCTTGAAAAGTTCCTTTTTCTGAACCCATTGAAAAACCCTGATACAGGGAACAATGTTTTTATTTATGGATGTTCAAGATGTAAGAAATACAGCAAGGTCCTATACTTAGAAGCAGTTTTAAGTTGGGTAATTATCATAAGAAGCCACAGAATCTCATGGAAATATAACAGACTAGCAAGCATTTTAGTCAGTGTCTAAACCTCCATTATACACTTACTTAACCTAGGTATTTAAGCTCCCTATGTCTCCATTTCCTCATCTATAAAAACCACCTATCTTGAAAGTTTTCTGTGAAATTAAATAAAATGCCAAGTACCTACATCCGATCTGACAAAATTATTACAGTTATTAAGTGTAATCAACTTTCCAGTCCCTAAATTCTCTGCTCTACACCTGACTCCTCTCCATGGGGTGCACAGAACAGCAGCTGCAGCATAACCTGAAAGCTCGTTAAAAATGCAGAGTCTGCGGCTCATCGCAGATGTTCTAAAAGACAGTCTGCAGGGAAGAGTAACCGCAGCAGGGAAAAGAAAGTGTGAGCAGCTCTGTTCTACCAACATCCAACAAGTCCTACTTGCTGCAGACCCCTGAAGCTGTCCACTTCATGTGTATTACACAGTTCTGACACTCAGAGGAGATCAGGAACTTTCTGGTTTCTCATGCTCAAGGACTCAAGATGTTAACAGGAAAAAGTTTCCTCTAATTCCACTGCCTAAGGCAACTTTTCAAACATGAAGAGAATTCCCATGTTCCCTCACTCCTTGAGTTTATCCACAATACTGTGACATTGTGCACAACTATCTCTGTAAAATAATGTCTTCTAGTCACCTGAGACATTGCACAAATTACTAAGCTGTATAACTTATATCAACAGCTACTAGGCTGTCCTTCCCTTTGCTGTCAACAGTCACATTACATATTTATCAAATGCCTTGAGGTTGTTGGTTTTTAAATTTTTATTAATTTCTTTAACTGGTATACAAAAAATGATTCATTATGATATTTTTAAAAATGATTCATTTATTTATTTATGAGAAAAAAATGAACAAGCAGGCCAGGGCCTCTTGCTACTGCAAACAAACTCCAGACGTATGCACCATGTTGTGCATCTGGCTTTACCTGGGTAGTGGAAAATCAAACCCAGACCTGCAGGCTTTGTAATCTAGTGCCTTTAACCACTGAGCCATCTCCTTGGTCCTCATGATGACATTTTCATATATATCATTATACTTTGTACATATTCCTGCCCTCCTTTGTGCTCCCACTGTCATGAAGTTAAAAACACCTTATCTCTGCCATGTTCCTCAGAATCTAGTATTTAGTAACTGTGACACTGCCTTAAAGTGTATAAGATATGGCTGCTATTGAGTAAACTCATTCTGGTCCTAATTAATGTCTTTTAGATGTTCACAAATACCTTTAACAATCCATTCTAGAACCTCAACCAGACTCAAGCTGCCAGGCATACAGACTTCTAATTCCTTTCTGCTATCTATCCCATTTGCTGGCTAGTAAAATACCTCACTTCAAGACGCCTGTTCTTCCAGATCCTCTCCATGACCACTGCTTAGAATTAAACAGGAAAATAAAAGACGATGTAAATAGGAGAAACTGTCAGGCCAACAGGTAATTCAATGTCTTCTGTTGTGACGAAAGGGGATATGAAGTAGAGATGACAAAAAGAACATCTGCTACAGTCAGTGATAAGCTAAGGGTCACAACACTACAGCGCTCCTGCAGGTGGACGCCTGCCAAACAAATCTGTTAGCTTACTTTAAGTAGAATTCTGAACCTCCTTTTAGCTCCTAATCGGAAACTCCCTCACTGACTTGGCTAAACTCTATCCTACCTATAAATACACTGGCCCTCTACCTCTCACACAGACTACCTTAAGTGCACATGATACATTTTACTGCTCACTGAGGCTGCCTTGAATCTTCTTTTCATTCAGGTGCACTGAGCACGTCCTTATATAACCTAAGCTTACAATCTGTAGATTTTTCCTTTGAATATAATATAAAATAACAACATAATCAATTAATCAGTTGTTTTATGATAATCACACCATCAAGAGTCTACATAGAAAGACAGGCTTACCACAAATTTAAAATCCATTAAAAAATAAGCAAACCAGAAGGTATATTAATTATTGGAGTAAAGATATGTATAAACCAGCACTATATTCTTGGCTAAAAAGCCTTGAAGAAAAAAGATCCCAAATATGAAAGGTGAGTGTGTCTTTAAGAGAATATACTTACTGGGAAAAGAAAGGAGGGTTACTTTAGAAATAAGCCTTGACTAGAAGCCCGATGAGGGCAACAGTGACTCAAACAGATAGTCCAGGTATTTTCAAACATCAAGCTCCAAAACCTATCAAATTGATTTACACGACAAAAGGACTATATATTAGAATAGTCCTCAGAATATGAAATAGAGAAAGCTGCCCCCTTTCCTGTCCTAACATGGATACTTTGAGTATTAAATGAGATACAAATTGTCAAAGTGGGTATAAAAATCTCAGGTATAAGCCAGGTATGGTGGCACACGCCTTTGATGCCAACACTTGGGAGGCAGAGGTAGGAGGATTACCTTGAGTTCAAGGCTACCCTGAGACTACATAGTGAATTCCAGGTCAGCTTGGGCTAGAGTGAAACCCTATCTCAAAAAACAAAAATCAAAACAAAAAAAATCTCAGGTATACTAAACTGTACATTAAATGTAAAGTATAATCTAATACTACAAAAAAATTAAACTTTTATTCACATAATTGTAGGATAATATGCTGGGTGCCTTTAAATGCCACTGCAGGATGTGGGTTGGCAAAATGTTTTGCCAAAGCATGAAACTGGAATCTTTCACAGACCAAGTAGTTTTAAAGGCTCAAATTTATGAAATAATGTTTATTAAAAATCATCTGAGGGGCTGGAGAGATGGCTTAGCAGTTAAGGCATTTGCCTGTGAAGCAAAGGACTCAGGTTCGATTCCCCAGGACCCACATAAGCCAGATGCACAAAGGGCACATGCATTTGGAGTTCGTTTGCAGTGGCTACAGGCCTGACGTGCCCATTCTCTCTCTCTCTCTCTCTCTCTCTCTCTCTCTCTCTCTCTCTCTCTTTCTCTCTGCTGGCAAATAAATAAATAATTTTTTAAAAAAACTTTAAAAAAAAGTCATCTGAGCCCGGCATGTTGGCGCATGCCTTTAATCCCGGCACTTGGGAGGCAGAGGTAGGAGGATCACCATGAGTTCTAGGCCACCCTGAGACTACATAGTTAATTCCAGGTCAGCCTGGGCCAGAGTGAGACCCTATCTCGAAAAAAAAAAAAAAAAAAAATCATCTGGAAGTTACTCTATCCATTCCTCAAGTTCAGTGGAAGACAGCTTTATCATGGACCCTAATCAAAAAAAAAAAAAAAAAAAAAAAAAAAAAAATGACTATCACTATGTATTTGTCCAAAAATAATAAATGTAATTACATGTCACTAATCTACCATGTTCATCTTATATAATATTCATGAAAAGAGGAATGCTAGGTTATAAAAATATATTAATCTTACAATCTTTATCTGAACTTCACTTCAAAAATTGTGGCTATATATCCGTGGTTCTGATCCTTTCTAAGCTATGGAACACTGCTCAAACAGCAAGCTGTAAGATGCACTCAGTTTTCAAAACAGATAAAGGGAGAACTGCTGTAATTAAGTGAGAATGAGAGAAGAGGATCTGGAGGCTCATGATGAAATGTCTACAGTTCCAGTGAGTACTATATAAAACCACCATTCTTAACATGAAATTCGCCACTCAACTCTTTAAAAAGAAATAAATGTGCTTTTACTGAATTGTGGTGTTTCTCCACAATTTGAAGTCAAAGATCTTATAAGAGTCAATCATACTTGGTTTTATATTTACTGCTGACTACGTAATACAGTGTCCCCGCAACCCCCACACCAGAGGATTCCATGGAAGAGTATTTTCTCAGGCCTCACACCAACACCTGTCATATTCCTAATGCCTGTTATATGTGAGTTATGGGCTAAATCTAGTTTGTTTTGAGACAGCACAGTGTACAACAGCATGCTTTCCTGTTTGCTGTGATAGTAATGACACCTTTTGTCTCATTTTAGCAATCATAACAGACGTTATCACATTGCCTGTCTGTGCATTTTCCCTTCTGGATCCAAGTTGTATCTCCATTACTCTAGGGCTTCATTTTGATTTCCTGTCTTGTTGCATTATAAACAACTATGACATACTCCTCAAATCTCCTTTGGAATCAATTAAGAAATAAATGATAAAACCTGCCCATTCCTCTAGGATAGTCTTTGGAACCATCTGTGATAATGAGATCACTAGTCCCATTAGTCCTCAAGACCCAGCAACCTAACCTGTGCTTTAGGAGTTAAGCTTAGTGACTACTCTCGATTCCCGGCACTGCAGTCTCCTATGTGGACAACATTAATTCTTCCCTGGCCAATCCTTTCTTCATCAGTATCACTTCACTTTATTCCTTCCTTTTTTTTTCCTTGTTTTTTGAGGTAGGGTCTCACTCTAACCCAGGTTAACCAGGAACTCATTCTGTAGTTCCAGGCTGACCTCGAACTCACAGTGATCCTCCTACCTCTGCCTCCCAAGAGATGGGATCAAAGGCGTGTGCCACCATGCCTGACCTATAACTTCAATTTTTCAAACACCCATAAAAGGTTTCCTGTACCTATGTTTAACATTAAACATGTTGATATCAATCACCATTTTCATCAGGATTTTCGGCAACCAAATTTTCCTCTAGCAACATTAAACTATTTGTGCCTTAGTTCTAATTTGAGATCATGTGGTCTTCTTTTCTTTCTGTGCAATGTTCCTTAACTATTTTAACTGGCACCATCCCCCGGCATTTCTACGTGGTTAAATATCACCTATCCTTAAAGAAAGAGCTCAAATGGCATTATTTTTGCAAGCTTTCATCCTCTAACTGAAAAAATCCTCTAACCCACTTCTGTGTTTCCATAGTGGAACACCAGGAACTCCTCACTGCATGCCATGTCCATTTACTACCCATCATAATTTCTATCTGTGTTCAAGAGTCAAGCTCTATTTACACATATATAAATATATTTAACACATTGGTAGAATTAAAACTACAAAATCCATTTATCTCATTATATGCTGTAAGAGGTCTTTTTAAAGAAACTTTTTGGTTTGAGAGAAGATTTGAGAAAGTACTGAGAACTTCAGACTCCTGAGCAGCCACACAGGTGTCTTCACAAACCCCACAGATAAAGAACACTCAGCTATACACTCTATGAAGACAAAAAGTACCCTTGTTTTAGTCATCAGTGTCCCATGAAGGAAGGCAACATTGTGTAAAATCAGATATTCCTCGGGTCAAATCCTACCTCTCTCACTAATAAACTATGTTTTCTATTCACATATTTAATCTCTCTGAATCGAAATCCACATGTATAAAATGGAAATGATAACAGTTATGTCATGTGATGATTGCAAGGTCATCATAAGAAACATAAACCACATACTACTTAGTGCTGACAGTGACGTACACAAGAATTCCCATCCCTTTGTCGCCCTCTCACACACCATCTAGCTTCATGCCTGGCACATCACAGGAACTTAATAAACATTTCTTGAGTAAATGAGTGGGTGAACAGGTGAATAACAGTTGTTTAAATAAAAAAAGACTTGAAATACATTTGGTAATAGCCACAAGGGGAAAAAAGACATGCTTAAGAAATACTGAATAAGAGGTCAGGCATGGTGGTGCACGCCTTTAATCCCAGAACTCAAGAGGCAGAGGCAAGAGGATCGCCGTGAGTTCAAGGCCACCCTGAGATTCAATAGTGAATTCTAGGTCAGCCTGAACCAGAGTGAGACCCTACAAAAAAAAAAAAAAAAGGAGGAGGAGGAGGAGAAAAGAAGAAGAAGAAATACTGCATAAGGGGCTAGAGAAGTGGCTCAGCAGTAAAGGCACTTGCTTGGAAAGCCTGAGAGCCTGGGTTCAATTCCTAGCACCCATGTAAAGCCAGATGCACAAAGCTGTCCATGCATCTGGAGTTCGTTTGCAGTGGCAAGATCTGGTGCACCTATACTCATTCTCTCACTGTGTGCCCCTCTCTCCCTCTCTCTCTCTCTCTCTCTCTCAAATAAATAAATATCTTTTAGAAAGGAAATACTGCCTAAGAAAAAAGAAAAAATATTTTTAAAATGACTTTAATGGTTAAGAGGGAATACGATAGGTACTTTGTATAATAAAAAATTAAACACATTTTAATGAAAATCTCACAAAATCTGAGTTGAATGACAAAGAAAGAAGTTAATATGAAATAATTATTTATCACATTAGCCAGGTAATATAATATGTGCCTAACATTAAACTAAATAAACATTCAACAGCTTAGAATTAAGAAATATAGTAAATTAAACTACAGTGAACAATTATGCTTTTAAATGGGTTCTATTTCATTGATTTATGTTTACTTGTCATGAAATATTGTCTCAATTTTTTATGTTCCCATGTTATCTCAAATTACAAATGTAAAGTTCTACAACTGTACTTACATTCTTTGGCACAAAAGAAATACCTCAAAATAAATCACTATGACACAAAATGAACCCAAAAGGAAAAATAATAGGCAAGTATCACTACAGGCAAGATGGTAAGTTTGGTAAAAATAAAGCCTGTCCCTTTAATGTTAATTTTTCAATTTTAAAACCTTTTATTTTCCAATTTAAAATTGTGTATTCCATTAATTAAAATCATTTTTTAAAATAGCATTTAGATTAAATAGTGTTTTACAATGTACAGGAAACCTTGGACCAGAGTAAAATCCTTCGGTTAATAAACATATATTCAATCAAGCTTACATTTCATACATTTTTTTTTCCCCAAGGTAGGGTCTTACTCTAGCCCAGGCTAACCTGGAATTCACTATGTAGTCTCATGGTGGCCTTGAACTCACAGCAATCCTCCTACCTCTGCCTCCCAAGTGCTGAGATTAAAGGCATGCACCACCACGCCGGGCTCATTTCATACATTTTAAATTCAAGAATCATTGTCTACCTTCAAAAATAAGGGAGAATGCATATGGCAAGGGAAGAAAACAATAAAAAAAAATAACCCTACAGAAGTATTCCTTCATGTGGAAGGCTGACATTTCTCTGTAACAAAAAACTTATAAGGGCTACAGAAATGGCTTAGTGGTTAAGGGGCTTAACTGAGAAGCCTAAGGACCCAGGTTCAACTCCGCAGAACCCAATTAAGCCAAACACACACGTACACAGCGGTGCATGTGTCTGGGGTTCAACTGCAGTGGCTAGAGGCCCTGGTACACCAATTATCTTTCTCTCTCTCTCATAAAAATAAAATAAAAATTATATTATAAGTATGTCACAAAATTTCCCTCCATAAAAGCAACAAGGTTAAAGACTGATTTGCCAATTTTAACTCATAAACAGAACTTTCTTATACTCTTTTTCATTTAACTTCTTGAAAAATAGAAAATCTCTTCCATCTCACTACCAATTGAAAACTAAAATCAATATATAACAAAATGGCACTACTATGCAACCACGAGTATGCCAAAAGCAGGTGTATATTTCATTAAAACACTGCCTGTCTGCATCAACATCACCAAATAATATTGCAAACATATGATACATGCTAAAGATTTGAAATAACTGCATTAGAGAAAATTTAGTTTTTTTTTTTAAATCATGAGTTGTTTCTCTGTGTTTCCACAACCTAATCTGCCAATCTTCGTATTTTCAGTGTTACCTGTACAATACTCTGAAGTCTGAGAAAAGGTTGGTAGTAATGTAAACAAGGAAAACAATGATTGTTCAATACGCTCTTCATCTACTCCATACTCAATTAATTTGATCACCTTCTACTTTTGGGGTTTTTTTTGGGGGTGTTGTTTTCTTTTTTTTGTTTTGTTGTGTTTTGATTTTTCAAGTAGGGGTCTTGCTATAGCCCAGGCTGATCTGGAATTCACTATGTAGTCTCAGGGTGTCTTTGAACTCACGGCGATCCTACCTCTGCCTCCTAGTGCTGGGATTAAAGGCATGTGCCACCACACCTGGCCTACCTTCTACTTCTTTAAAAAAAAAATTTTTTTTTAAGAGCTGGAGACATGGCTTTGCGGTTAAGGCGTTTGCCTGCAAAGCCAAAGGATCCTGGTTTGATTCTCCAGAATCCACGTAAGCCAGATGCACAAATGGGTGCATGCATCTGGAGTTCGTTTATAGTGAGTGGCTAGATGCCCTGGCACCCCTATTCTCTCCTTAAAAAAAAAAAAAAAAAAAAAAAAAAAAAAAAAAAAAAAAAGATCCTTGCTTCAAAAAATGAATTTCGAGCAAAACTAGAAGGTAACTCAAATACTGTCTGTGTTCAAAGGGTTCTATATCATGGGGGGTGGAACTTGAATCAAAATATGCAATCAAAAGTGATACTTTCATCAAAGTGCAAAAATATATAAAGTCAAAGGCTTTAGTGCACAAGACTGTAAACTGCAAGGACACACTTTACTACAGAGGCAGTAGTATTTCTTAAAAACAACAGACAATGTATTTCTAATAGAATTAGAATGTAATCTCCATATGATCAATAATCTGTATTTATATCCAATGCCAGATAATGCTGATCTCAACAGGAAGTCTCTAGGTACATTTGTAATAAATAAAGAAAAAGCATTTGATATACAAGAATCCCTTAGAACAAATGGGGTCTACCAACACATGTTAGTCGAAAAACTTCTGGTCACAAATCCACAATGATGAACTTGGTTGTACCATAACTCTAAACCAACTACATTAGATGATACTAATCTACCCCATGTAATTCCACTTTTATCAAAGGAGAACTATTTCAATGAAGAAAGCAGGGAATTGGCTTAAACACTGGCTTAAGCCTCTTAGCTCATGGAAGATCTGCAGCTAGCAGTTCACAAACTGGCTACATGGAACTGACCTACAGTAGACCAAATGTTAAGAGCTGAAATGAAAGGTAGAAAGAGAGAAGAAAAAAAAAACTAACTTTAAAACAGAAAAATTTATAAAACTATCTGGCTGCTGAAAAGTGGTCACAATCATTCAATCATGTCTTTTAAAGATAGCTTATGAAATATGAAAGCAACAAAAGTTTTATGGATAAGAGAATTTTTGTCATCCAAATGTCAAGTTCTAATTGTCTAACATTTAAGACATCCCAGTAATGTCTGAATGAATGAGATCCTCACATGTTTAGAACAGACCATAATGACTGATCACAGAACGTAAAGTACCCAGGAAACTATGCTTCAAATCCATGAAGATGTTCCCAGTGGCACCCACCACCCACCACTCTCTAGCGAGTCTGGTACTTGTGTCCTCTCAAATAGAATTTAAAAGAAATAGTTTCAAAGAGGAAAGTGGGGGAGGAAGGGAAGTACCATGGGATATTGTCTGCAATTAAGGAAGTTGTCAATAAAAAATAAAAATCTGTTAGAAAAAAAAGTAAAATAAAATAATAAAATAAAATTTAAAAATACTAATTATAATAGAGAGACTCTAGAAGAGTATACTGGGTTAATATTCAAGCCAGGTATTTAGTCCTAAACCCAGAACTACCCAACTACACATCCTTGCTTTTTTTTCTTTTTTGGGGGGGAGGGTTTCGAGGTAGGGTCTCATTCTAGCTCAGGCTGACCTGGAATTCACTATGGAGCCTCAGAGTGGCCTTGAACTCACAGCGACCCTCCTACCTCTGCCTCCCAAGTGCTGGGATTAAAGGTGTGCACCACCACACCCGGCTTACATCCTTGTACAAATCAATCCATTTCTCTGCTCTTGGGTTTCTTTTTGTATCAACAAGTGACAAAAAAAAAAAAAAAAAAAAAGTTGTTAAGGTTTCCAGTCAGTCACTGTATTGACACTGTTCAGATCTAAAACCAGACTACAAAATATATGGTATATGTGGTACTACAAAATATATGCTGAGGTTCAAGTCCATCTGTAACTCAAGGAAGTCTAACTAATTTGCAGTGTGGATCTTCTTACATAGACATGTCCACTGAGCACATACATATGTCCTACATAAGTGACTTATATGTATCACCTGATTTAATCCACAAAAACAGCCTTAGTAATATTATTTCTGCATTTTATTTAAAAGTTTCAGAGATGACTGAAAGCAATCGAGTAGGATTCAGTCATATTTGTAAGGATTCACTAGACCATTCCTCCTTCCACTGACCACACATACAACATACATGTGTGCCTAAAGATATGTAAGTTTCTAAGGAAGCAGTGAAGAAGAATAAATCGGAACTATACATATAGATTGTTATACCTAAAATGTTTTCATACAGCTAAGGTAAATAAATAAAGCCAGTGCAGGAAAAAATACTATGGATGGCTAAACTGTACTTCTAAAAATAGTAAGGAAACAAAAAAAAATCTAGGAAATGATATAAAAATGTTCAAAGCCTTAAAAAATCATACAACAATCAAAATTACGCTATCATTTGAATGTCTATGTGCACACATACTTTGAAAACCATCTACAATCTTGTTCACGCCTCTTCTTTCTGTGGAAGACTTTTAAGAGCTCAGCTGTAGCCACTCCCATGGCAGTTGTCCTCCTAACCCTACTACCCCACTATGATCAAAACATTCTAGTCATTCTGTAAAATCCAGACTCATCAGGCACCTACAGATGCCCAGTACAATAAATCAGAGAATTTCTATCAATCCTGTAACCAGGGACCAGGATAGACAAATATATCACTGAAACAAAGTAAAATAAGGCCCTGAAAGAGTACTCTAAGGTACCAGTACAAAAGAGAGCAAGTGGCAAGAACAGAAGACGGAATCTGATTCCCTGAGAAAATGTCCAGGCCAAGGAGCTTCTAGCTTTCTAAGTACTACTTAGAGTCTACCTTAATTTGTTTTTCACTGAAATTGCCAATCCTTTCTTCCACATTTTCCTCAAGTGGATCAACTGCAATGCACCTTCTAGGTCATCTACTCTCACCAGTCTAGGCTCAGAACCTCCAACAAGACAAATTTTTAAAAACTTCCGTCATATCTGCCCTCAGATTCGTAAATGATCTAAGTAACTTGTTTTCCAAACCCCATGGCCAGGAGCTGAGCACTGCTATAGGAAACTCCTTGGCTCACTGTGGATCGTGGGCAACATTGAGCACATTTCTAATTTGCTTCTTCTCCCAAAGTGTTAGCATCACAACAGACCTTCACAACTCCCATCAGGCTTCCACACCTTCAACCTTTGACAGAGGCCTTGCGTTCTCCTTTAAAATGGTATGGATGGTAAGCATTGCTAAAAGCAAATACTAACTAAGAGTTTCATCAGGCGGCAGGGGGTAGGTGCTGAACTCATGCAACAACCTAAGTAAAAATCCTAATATTATTTTACTGGGAAGACATTCCATTCCAAAAGACTTACAAATAAACTCTTACCTCTACCTGACTATCTCAGCATACAAAATTACAACCAAAGACCTGAAAAATGCAACTCAAGCTCTCTAAAGCGGTATTAGGTGTACAAAACAAAAGTTAAGTGATTGGTTCTGAGGAGAAAGTGTGTCAGGTTCTAACAGAAATGTGCAGTTTATAGGCAACTAGGAGCAGCATACAAACAGGGAGAAGGAAGCACAGTGCTCAAAACTGGCATGAGAGCCAAGAAGAGAGGCTGCCGAGGAGACAGCCAACCTACAAACTAGACAAACACCTAAACTCAAACAAAATAGAAAGTAGCACAATTTATCCCAGAAGCAACTCCATTTCACGCCTCCGTGGTAACTGTAGAACTATAGTGTGCACTCTATGAACTATGCCTGACATTATCCATACAATACTCAGAGATGCTCCAAATCTTCTCTAGAAATACTTTCCCTGAAACGGACAGAGAAAGACCCATTTCAACATTTATCTTCTAATGTTTGTAAGTGAAAAGCAAACATATTTATTCTTTACGAGTTATAATGAATGGATATCAATGTATATTATTCCATTAGTCAGAATGCAGTTTTATATGTTTATTAAAAAGTTGGGGCCTGGAGAGATGGCTTAGTGGTTAAGCGCTTGCCTGTGAAGCCTAAAGACCCTGGTTCGAGGCTCGATTCCCCAGTACACACATAAGCCAGATGCATAAGGTAGTGCGTGCATCTGGACTTCATTTGCAGTGGCTGGACACCCTGGCACACCCATTCTATATCTACCTGCCTCTTTTTCTCTGTGTCTCTTTGTTGCTCTCAAATAAATAAATAAAAATAAACAACAACAACAACAAAAAAAGGTGAATTAGGCCAGGCGTGGTGGCACACACCTTTAATCCCAGCACTCTGAAGGCTGAGGAAGGAGGATCGCTGTGAGTTCGAGGCCACCGAGACTACATAGTGAATTCCAGGTCAGCCTAGGCTAGAGTGAGACCCTACCTCAGAAAACAAAAAAAAAAAAAAAAGAGAAGGAGAAGAAGAAGAAGAAGAAGAAGAAGGGGAAAAGTGAAGTGTGGGTTGGAACTGGGAGATGGCTCAGTGGATAAAGCATTTGCTGTGCAAGTGTGGGTACCTGAGTTGAGGTTCCCAGACCCATGTAAAGCCAGACATGGTAGTATTAGCAGCTGTAATCTCAGGAAGGCTGAGACAGAAGAATTTCCTAGAAGCTCAAGTGCCAGTTAGCCTGGCTGATCCAGTAGTGAACAGCCAGAAACCCTGCGTCACAACAAAGTGAAAGAGGAAGAACTATTTCCGAGGTTGTCTTCTACCTCCACACACACTGAGGCACCCACACCCACACAAGAACATGAACACACATACACACACACACCACATACACCAAAACAAGCAGTGAACTGCTCTTTTATTTCTGACCATGTCTACCATTCAAAAATAAGAAAATAACTGCCATGACTTGAAATTAAAGTAATAAGCTGATTTTTGCATACTGCAGTCACAGCACAATTCTAAATTCAAGCAAGAAAAACAAATATTAAGGAAAACTGAGAAGTTTTAAGGTCTCTGATCATACACTATTTAGCCAACCCACTCATTAGTCCAGTTGTTTTCACTGTTTCTATCCAGTGTTGTTTGAAATAAACTTTGTAAATGTAAAATTACTTCATTAATCAACTTTAAAAGTAAAATGAATTCCAAAAACCAATGTCTGAAATATGAGCATTCAGCAAAAAGAATAAAAAAAGAAAAATGAAACTGCTTAAAATTTGCACTTTGAATTTGTTTTGGAGCTTGATAAAATGGTTACTAAAAATTCATCTGGAAGTATAATAATAAGAAAAGAGTCCAGAAATATTTAAAAAGAAAAGTTATGTGGACGGACTTGAACTATAACCCCAAATATTAAAACATATTAAGAAGCTATAATAACTAAAATAATGCAGTACTGGCAGAGAAATAGAAAATTCAACAAAATAAAGCAGAAAGTCAAAAGTAATAATTTATTATCTGATAAAGGTAGAATTTCAATTCTGAGGGGAAAGGAAGGCTTATATAATTTGTGGTGGCAAAACCACTAGCAAATCAATGGGAAGTGAAATCGTTTTCACTTAGAACTCTCTCTGACAACATACAACAACAAATGGATTAAATATTAAACTGCAGAAACTAAAAACCTGAAATATAAGAAAGTACATAGAGATATGCATCAAAATTGAGAGGAGGATTTTGGTCAAAGTTAGAAGAAACAAAAATATAAAACTGACTAAGCTACATTAAAAGTGAAAATTCACTTTTTAAAAGTCAGTATTTAAACAAAGAAATTAAAATGCTGAGGGAGGAAAGGAGGAAGGAAGGGAATGCCAAATGGGATCAACAAACGGTGAAAGCTTTCAGTATATTAAAAGTTCTTGGGGCTGGAGAGATGGCTCAATGTTTAAGGAGCTTGCCTGCAAAGCTTAACAACCTGTGTTCAATTCCCCAGTACCCACATAAATCCAGTTGCACAAAGTAGCACATGCTACTAGCTAGTTTGCAGCAGATGGAGGCCCTGGCATGCCCATTCTATCTATCTGTCTCTCTTCTCTCTATTTCTGCTTGCAAAATAAATAAATAAAAATATTTTAAAAAAATAAATGTTAAGCCGGGCGTGGTGGCACACGCCTTTAATCCCAGCACTCGAGAGGCAGAGGTAGGAGGATCACCGTGAGTTCAAGGCCACCCTGAGACTACATAGTGAATTCCAGGTCAGCCTGGGCCAGAGTGAGACCCTACCTCGAAAAACCAAAAAAAAAAAAAAAAGTTAAAAAGTTCTTTTTTTCTTTTTTTTCGGGGGTAGGGGTTGAAGTATGGTCTCACTCTAGCCCAGACTGACCTAGAATATTCCATGTAGTCTCAGGCTAGCCTCGAACTCATGGCGATCCCCCTACCTCTGCCTCCCAAGTGCTAGGACTAAAGGCATGCCTAAGCTAGAGCGAGTCCCTACCTTGAAAATCCAAAATAAATAAATAAATAATAAGATAAAAAATAAATTAAAGGTGTTTTCAAAACACTGGAAAGAAATCAGTCTAAGCTGTTCTTATGATCGTTCTCTAGTTGGTAAGTTTTTTTCTATTCAGTAAATAACATGATCTTCTTCTATAAGAAAATATAAAGAATTATTTCACTTAGAATAATATGCTAATGTTTCTCCCTAACATTTTCAAGTGTTTTAATTTTACCATATAAAATCTGCCAATATAGACATTAACTAAGAACACCTAAATTCAAATCTACAGTTCTCTCCAATTATCAGACTGCCTTAACCACTTGCTTAAATGTGACATAATTTTTCTGAAGATCACTGTGCCTATTAAAATAAACTTTTGTTGTTGTTGTTGTTGTTGGTTTTCCAAGGTAGAGTCTCACTCTAGCTCAGGCTCCCCTGGAATTCACTCTGTATTCTCAGGGTGACCTCGAACTCATGGAGATCCCCCTACCTCTACCTCCCAAGTGCTAGGATTAAAGGCGTGTGCCACCACGGCCGGCTTAAAATAAACTTTTTACAAATTCCACTTAAGCAAATACTTTATAAACAGTCTCTATTCACAAGGATTACAGATATATAAAGAATACTGACGCACTCACATTTCTAGGTTGGATATAGCAGAATGGAAAAAATAGTATCAATGACTGATGTAGAAATGGGTTGTAAGGATAGGCATGGTGGAAGCACTATAGTCCCAGTTCATCCTGAGGCTACCGAACACAAGCCAGGCATGGGCGTAGGCATTCTCTGCTCAGGACAGCCTGAGCTATTATCTAGCAAGACACCATCTTAAAACAAAACAAAACAAAACAAAACAAAAACGGGCTTTAATCCCAGCCCTCAGCAGGCAGAGGTAGGAGGATGATCGCTGTGAGTTCAAGGCCACCCTGAGACTACATAATGAATTCCAGGATAGCCTAGACTAGAGTGAGACTACCTTGGAAAACCCAAAAAAAAAAAAAAAAAAAAAGGTACGGCTGGAAAAGTGGCTTAGCAGTTAAGGTACTTGCCTGCAAAGCCAAAGGTCCCAGGTACGACTCCCTAGGACCCAAGTAAGCCAGATGCACAAGAGGGCACACACATCTGAGGCATGCCCATTCTTTTACTCTCTCTCCCTCTCTCTCTACCTGCCTATTTCTATATCTCTCTCAAATAAATAAATAAAAATAAAAATATTCCAAAACAAAAGGTAAAGAAAAGGCAGATGCTATTGTGGCCATCTGTAATGCAGGCATGCCTATGCCAAGAACAGAGGCAAAACGAGAATCTCCCGGAAGCTCATAGACCAGCTGGCCTGGCTAAGGCAGCAGAAGCCTCAAAACCCCAAAAGAGGTAGAAGGCTAAGTTGTCATCTAGCCTCCATGCTTCCATAGCACATGTGCCTACACTCATGACATGAACACACACAAACATACAAACACACATATACTGACCACAAACACAAACAACTATAAAAATCAGAATCACACATGAATGATAATCTGTGTCCCTTCCTCTCTTTCTCGCTCCTTCCTTCCCTTTTTTTTTTTTGTTTGTTTTTTGAGGTAAGAGGTAGGGTCTCCCTCTAGGCCAAAGTAACCTGGAATTCACTGTGTATTCTTGGGCTGGCCTAGAACTCACAGCAATCCTCCTACTGCTGCCTCCTGAGTGCTGTATTTAAGGTGTGTGCCACTATGCCCGGCTCCCTTCCTTTTAGAAACAAGTCTTGCTAGAGCCTAGGCTGGCTAAGCTCATTACAATCCTCTTGCCTCATCCTGCCACATGCCACACACAGCTTATTCTCATTTTTCTGTGAGTGTTTATATCTATGTAAAACATTTCAATGTTTTGTGCTGCAAATATATATGCATATACATATGTATGTGTGTATATATTTTTTCATAAAATTAAAAATAAAGAAAAAATGATTTGCACTCCAAGTCTGACCAAAAAGTAACTCCACCCAAAAAAAATTTATGATCACTGCATAATCAAATATTAACAGGTTGCAAGCATGCTCCCTAAAACCTAATTTACCCTTTTCCCTACCCAACACGCATTACCACGCAGTATAATACAGGAATAGGGACAAAACCACAAAAGCAAACAACACAGTCTAAACATTCTATTAGCCACGGTAAAAAGTAGTGATTATCTTAAGCCAGAGAATCTATCAAAAGCAGGAGGAAGAAAGCAGTCAATCATGGATGACAAAGGATGCATGCAATTTCAATACTCTCTAAGAAGGAGCCTAAATTCTATTCTGTCCTCAGAAAAATGTTATGGCAGTTCTAGTGACTACAATAAGAAGTTTTTTAAAGTATATGATACTTTACTTTTTAAAAATTGATATACATGATATACTAAAATATATCGCAGAATGAGTCAATTTACATTTCTTTGACTATAATGTAAAGCTGCGTATGTGTCTCACATCTAAGAGACAATCCAAAGTAAGCTTTCACAAGCTTAAAAATTATGGGGAGCCTGAGCTGCAAGTGGTGGCGCATGCCTTTAATCCTAACACTCAGGAGGTCAGAGCTAGGAGGCATGCCATGAGCTCGAGGCCACCCTGAGACTACATAATGATTCCAGATCAGCCTGGGCTAGAATGAGACCCTACCTTGAAAAGCCAAAAAATATGTAAATAAAGAAAATAAAATAATCTGCTAATTTTAAAACTTTAAGATGGAGTTGAAGCAGAGATACATAATATGATGGAGGGAGGGGTTAATGAAACTGGTGTTGGTGTTTCTTGATCTCCTATACATTTGTCAAAACTCACAGATCTATACACTAAAAGGCTGCATGTTAATTCCACTGTTAATTACAGCGTAATTTAAAATTCTTAAAAAATATTGTAGTAGGCACTTTAGAGTCTAATTTTTTTTTTTTGAGAGAGGGAGGGAGAAAATTGGCACACCAGGGCCTCTAGCCACTGCAATCAAACTCCAGATGCATGTTCCACCTTGGGCATCTGTCTGACTTACATAGGATCTGGGGAGTCAAACATGGGTCCTTAGGCTTCGTAGGAAAGCACCTTAACAGCTAAGCCATCTCTCCAGCTCCTAGCGTCTAATTTTTTTTTTTTTTTTTTTTTGAGACGGGGTCTCACCTTGCAACAGAAGCTGGCCTAGAATTCACTACACATCCCAAGCTGCCTTCACTCAAGGTGATCCTCCTTGCCAGCCTTAAAGTGCTAGGATTACAAGTACCACCAAACCCAGCATAGTTTATAATTTTAAGTGTTTGTTTAAAGAGATACAAATGCATCTATACCTATACTTCTTCCATGAACAATGAACACACAAAGCCATTACTTTTACAGAAAAATATATCAAGAAATGTACCTGTGGCTGTAGCTTGGTGCTTGCCCAACAAGAACAAGGCCTTGATTCAACCCCCAGAAACGCACAAACATACAAAGGGAACAATACTTGTGGAGTATGGTTTGTAATAATGGACTAACAGTGATAAACAGAAAAACCAGCCCCAAAAGTGCTAAAGCTATATACTCATACAATGGATTAGGCAGTAAAATGTATCAAGTACATAGCTACCAGCATTATGGTGAATGGACCTCAGAAGTACAAAAGGAGAGAGAAAGAGAGTGAGAGAGACATGTGTGTGCACTGGTGCATCCATTCTTTCTTTTTATCCCTCCTTCCTGCCCCCCCCCTCAAATGGATGGGCTATAATCCCAGCTGCTGGAGAAGCTGAGGTTGGAAGATCACAAGTTCAAGGCCAGCCTAGATTACAGAGTGAGATCAAGTGGGACCTTCTTTTCTTTTTTAAAAATATTTTTGTTGGGCTGGAGAGATGGCTTAGCAGTTAAGGCACTTGCCTGTGAAGCCCAAGGACCCAGGTTCGATTCCCCAATACCCATGTAAACCAGATGCACAAGGTGACACATGTGCTGGAGTTCATTTGCAGTGGCTGGAAGCCCTGGTGTTCCCATTCTCTCTTTCTATCTGCCTCCTCCCTCTCTCCAATAAATAAATAAATAAATAAATAAATAAATAAATAAATAAATAAATAAATAAAAATATTTTAAAAATTTTTGTTGACATCAAAATAGAGACCCGTTTGAAAGGAATTTAGTAGAGGGGGAAAAGAAAGGGTGGTGGGGGAGGATTATAATGGTATATTGATTATATGCGTGGAGGTTGTCAATAAAAGTTTTTTTTTTTTTTGAGTTAGGGTCTCACTCTAGCTCTGGCTGACCTGGAATTCACTATGTAGTCTCAGGGTGGCCTCGAACTCATGGTGATCCTCCTACCTCTGCCTCCCAAGTGCTGGGATTAAAGGCATGCGCCACCACGCCCAGCTTAATGAAAAGTTTTTAAAAGCAAAAAAAAATCAAAAAATTACAGGAGCCTTTAGAACTTAAAAATAGGGCTGGCAAGATGGCTAAGTGATTAAGGTGTTTGCCTGCAAAGCCTAGGGACCCAGGTTCAATTCCCTAATACCCACACAGAGCGAAACACACAAAGAACACATGTGTCTGGAATTCGTTTGCAGTGGCTAGAGGTCCTGGCGTGCTCATTCGTTCTCTCTCTCTCTCCCTCTCCGTCTTTCTCTGTCAAATATATAAGTAAATAAAATATTTTTTTAAAGTCAAAAATCAAAAAGATTTGTTTCTCTAGACTATTTGCTAAAATTACACCTCTCCAATATGAGGAGTAGTAAAATTTACTATAAGGAGGCAATCAACTCATAATCATGAATTTCAAATTTTAATTTTTTTTTTGAGGGGGAGGAAGTTTGTGGTAGGGTCTCACTCTAGCCCAGGCTGACCTGAAACTCACTCTGTAGTACTAGGCTGGCCTAGAACTCAAGCAATCCTCCTACCTCTGCCTCCTGAGTGCTGGAATTAAAGGCTTGTCTCAAAATCTCAGCTTCCTATACATAATGAACTGGCATGATACTGCTAATAACGATGTTGCCAATTCTAAAACAACAGGAGGGCTGGAGAGATGGCTCAGCAGTTAAAGTGTTTGCCTGCAAAGCTAAGGACCAAGGTTCAATTCCCAAGAACCCACATAAACCAGATAAATAAGGTGACATATGTGTCTGGAGTTCACTTTCAGTGGCTAGAGACACAGATGCACCCATATTCTCCCTCTCTCTCTCTTTCTAATAAAATTTTTTTTGTTTGGTTTTTGGAATAGGGTCTCACTCTAGCCCAGGCTGACCAGGCGAGCCACCATGCCCAGCCATAAATAAATTTTTAAAAAACAAGATATCTTACCAAAATAACTAAAGAAAAAGGAGGACCAAGGGGTTGGATATAGCTCAGTGGCAGGACACTTGCCTAGCATGGATAAGGCCCTGAGTTCAGTCCAATCACCACCAAAATAAAACTCACAAAATTAAATATTAAGTTACCCATGCTGGCCTGATGATCCAGTAAGACCCAATGTCCTCAGAGCTGTCAACAGTCACAAGATTTTTGGAGAGATGAAGTACACATTTATTTTATGTGTGTGTGTATTCACCAAACTAAACACACTGCAAAACTATGCATACTTTCCACAACAAACAATGAATATAATACTAACCTACCAATAAATTATGGCATTCAAAGCAACCAAAAATTAATATCTTCAAATTTTTTAAACTTGCAGGACAATAACAACTTAAAAGAAACAGAGGAATAAACAGAAATGACTATGTCAGCAGAAGATAAAAGACACAATTTCAATAAAAATATACATACAAACCAGAACAGAAGTATCTTATATACAGCCTGTATTTTCTTTATTTCTTCTGTGCTATCCAATATAGCAGCTACTTGTTCCATCTGGCTACTTAATTTTAGTTAATTAAAATTAAATGAAAGCTGGCGGGGTGCACACCTTTAATCCCAGCACTGGGGAGGCAGAGATAGAAGGATTGCCGTGAGTTCGAGGCCACCCTGGGACTACATAGTGAATTCCAGGTCAGCCTGGGCTAAAATGAAACCATACCTCAAAAAAAAAAAAAAAAATTAAATGAAGTTTAAAATTCAGTAGCTTAACTGCATAGCATATTTAACATACTCGACAGATGCATGCGGTTACTGGCTACTTAGCAAACGATAGTGAAACAGACATTTCCACCACTGCAGAAAGTTCTGGTCAGACAGCATGTTGTAATCCAGGCAACTCCTTTTCCTCTAAGAACTTTCAATTAAACTGTAAAATTTCCTCCTACAGTTAAAACACATTTCAAATTCCTTGTCATGTTTTGGCATGTGTGTGTGCACAGTATGTGTTGTATGGTGTGTGTGCATATAATGTATGTATGTGTATGTGCAGATGTATATGATTTGTGTACATGTGAGCAGAGGCTATAGAAAACTGTATGGTGCCCCCTCTATTGCTTCATTTCCATGGGAATCAGTCTATCACTGAGCCTGGAAGTGTTGTGTTTTGGATTTGGGATGGATTGATTGATTGGTTGGTTGATTGATTGATTGATTGATTGATTGATTGATATAGCCAGATTGGCTACCCAGCAATCCCCAGTAATTCTCAAGTTGCAGGCATGCACAGCCATGCCCAGCTGTTTATATGGGTGCTTGAATAGAGCACAGATTTCTCAAGCCCTCTTAGGCCCTCATGTTTGCACATCTTACACTACTTTTATGTAAATTTCCATTTTTCAGGAAAGACTGACCAAATGTTTATTACAATTTCAAAAGCTTCTCAACATTATAAACTGCAGTACATCTTAAAATAGCCCAAACAGGGGCTGGAGATATAACAGCGGTTAAGGCACTTGCCTACGAGGCCAAAGGACCCATGTTCAATTCCCCAGTACCCACATAAGCCAGATGCACAATGGGGCGCATGTGTCTGGTGTTTGTTTACAGTGGCTAGAGGCCCTGGCATGTCCATTCTCTCTCTGTCTGTCTCTCTTCTATCTCTCTTTGTTTGCACATAAATTTTTTTTTTAAAAAAAATGGCCCAAACAGATGCATTTCACAAAATTCTCAGTTTATATGCAAATTTTAGTATTGTTTAAATTTAAAATTAACATTATTTAGTGACAAGATATAAAAATGTTCTACAACAATGTAGCCACATTTATATCCAAACTATAAAATATTACAAACATGACATATGTTAAGGAGCATATAATAAGTAGTATTTGTAAAAAGGGGTTCTTTTTGTTATTAATATAATATGCCCTTGCTGAGAAAGATTTGGTGATTAGGGAGAGAAAATTAAAATAAATGTTAAGGAAATAATATTAAAATGATAATATAATACTTATTATAAATACATATCTCATTATCAATACCTGAGTTACCAAATGAAAACTTATTTAGCTCTCACATTAATACCACTTGATAGCATGGCCATACATATACCAGCAGAAGTTTAAAAGAAAACTTCCCTGACTGAAATACTCTCTAACAGAGCTGTGAAGAACATGACCACTTAAATCAGGCTTCCTGGATTTCATACAGGCTTTGCCACTGACTAGAGGGGAGTACTTGATAAGTTATTCAATCTTCATTCCTCAGTTTCTTCACAGTGTCTAGCATAATGTGGATGTGTAAGGAAGAAGGAAGATGGTATATGGTAGCATGTGGGTGAGTGTCTGGCACACACTGTGCCCCACAAGCATTTGTCAGCATCATTGGTGTTTGGAGAGCATTTGTGGATGTGATCTGTTTCACCTTCTGTTTCAATATGCTGAAAAATGTTCTAAGGAAACTATTCGAAGGAAGCCTCCGTCAGTTTATAAACCATCTCCCAGTAATTGAGATGTGCACATATCAGGGCTTGTTAAGGTCAGAAAGGTCAGCCTGGCCAAAATGAAACCATACCTCAAAAAAAAAAAAAAAAAAAAAAAAATTAAATGAAGTTTAAAATTCAGTAGCTTAACTGCATAGCATATTTAACATACTCGACAGATGCATGCGGTTACTGGCTACTTAGCAAACGATAGTGAAACAGACATTTCCACCACTGCAGAAAGTTCTGGTCAGACAGCATGTTGTAATCCAGGCAACTCCTTTTCCTCTAAGAACTTTCAATTAAACTGTAAAATTTCCTCCTACAGTTAAAACACATTTCAAATTCCTTGTCATGTTTTGGCATGTGTGTGTGCACAGTATGTGTTGTATGGTGTGTGTGCATATAATGTATGTATGTGTATGTGCAGATGTATATGATTTGTGTACATGTGAGCAGAGGCTATAGAAAACTGTATGGTGCCCCCTCTATTGCTTCATTTCCATGGGAATCAGTCTATCACTGAGCCTGGAAGTGTTGTGTTTTGGATTTGGGATGGATTGATTGATTGGTTGGTTGATTGATTGATTGATTGATTGATATAGCCAGATTGGCTACCCAGCAATCCCCAGTAATTCTCAAGTTGCAGGCATGCACAGCCATGCCCAGCTGTTTATATGGGTGCTTGAATAGAGCACAGATTTCTCAAGCCCTCTTAGGCCCTCATGTTTGCACATCTTACACTACTTTTATGTAAATTTCCATTTTTCAGGAAAGACTGACCAAATGTTTATTACAATTTCAAAAGCTTCTCAACATTATAAACTGCAGTACATCTTAAAATAGCCCAAACAGGGGCTGGAGAGATAGCTTAGCGGTTAAGGCACTTGCCTACGAAGCCAAAGGACCCATGTTCAATTCCCCAGTACCCACATAAGCCAGATGCACAATGGGGCGCATGTGTCTGGTGTTTGTTTACAGTGGCTAGAGGCCCTGGCATGTCCATTCTCTCTCTGTCTGTCTCTCTTCTATCTCTCTTTGTTTGCACATAAATTTTTTTTAAAAAAAATGGCCCAAACAGATGCATTTCACAAAATTCTCAGTTTATATGCAAATTTTAGTATTGTTTAAATTTAAAATTAACATTATTTAGTGACAAGATATAAAAATGTTCTACAACAATGTAGCCACATTTATATCCAAACTATAAAATATTACAAACATGACATATGTTAAGGAGCATATAATAAGTAGTATTTGTAAAAGGGGTTCTTTTTGTTATTAATATAATATGCCCTTGCTGAGAAAGATTTGGTGATTAGGAGAGAAAATTAAAATAAATGTTAAGGAAATAATATTAAAATGATAATATAATACTTATTATAAATACATATCTCATTATCAATACCTGAGTTACCAAATGAAAACTTATTTAGCTCTCACATTAATACCACTTGATAGCATGGCCATACATATACCAGCAGAAGTTTAAAAGAAAACTTCCCTGACTGAAATACTCTCTAACAGAGCTGTGAAGAACATGACCACTTAAATCAGGCTTCCTGGATTTCATACAGGCTTTGCCACTGACTAGAGGGGAGTACTTGATAAGTTATTCAATCTTCATTCCTCAGTTTCTTCACAGTGTCTAGCATAATGTGGATGTGTAAGGAAGAAGGAAGATGGTATATGGTAGCATGTGGGTGAGTGTCTGGCACACACTGTGCCCCACAAGCATTTGTCAGCATCATTGGTGTTTGGAGAGCATTTGTGGATGTGATCTGTTTCACCTTCTGTTTCAATATGCTGAAAAATGTTCTAAGGAAACTATTCGAAGGAAGCCTCCGTCAGTTTATAAACCATCTCCCAGTAATTGAGATGTGCACATATCAGGGCTTGTTAAGGTCAGAAAGGAATAAACAGGAAACATTCTCTCACTGTTCATAACTTCACATACAGTAGGCAATGACACTACCTCACATGAATAATAATGCCTTAGACCAGCAAGCAAGGGAAAAACTGTTGCAGCAATCTATCCCCAAAACTCCCAAAAGAAGTAAATTCTACTGAGAAAATGATTAGTTCAGTTTTGGGCACAGATGACATGCTCACAGATTGCTTCATGATCACTCCAAGAAACAACAGTACAGAAAGAGGGTTAGAAGAGTTCACCACCCCCTAATGTGCTGCTATGGGCCTTGTCCACCCTACCTACAACAACTGGCAGTCTTCATGCATTCTCTGCTAATACAGCACATGATTCTTACAGGGATTTAGATCGTGCTGTATAGTAAGGGCTTAATGAACATTTATTCTTAAAAATATAAACATGCAGAGCTCTACAACTAAGAGTAAATCTTACTAGATATAAAGGAAGCTGACTGGCACTTTTTCAATTTGTGCATTTTATATAAAGATGGCATTTTCCTCTTGGGTTCTTATAGTAGGTAACCAACCTGTGCATGTGCAAGTGAGAACAGAGGACAACCTCAGGTGTCATCTCTGAAGAATGCCATCTACCTTGTTTTCATGGAGGGTTTCTCTTTAGCCTCAAACTCAACAGCTGGGCTAGACTGGTTGGCCACTAAGCCAACCCCCCCCATGATTTGCGTGTCTCCGCCTCCTTGTCACTAGGACTATAGGACTATAGGTATGCACTGCCTACGCCAGCCTTTTCAGTGCCTTCTGGGGCTCGGGACAGGCACTTTACTGAGATATTTCCCAAGCTCCATTTTCTCTTTCTAAATTTTGTCAAAGAGTGAGTGAATAAGTGCTACCAAACTGTGAAACCGGACATCACTGCCAGGCCTATAAACCTGAGTAAGTTCCCCACGACAAAGCAAGAAGTAGGCGAGTCGACAAAATAAGGGAGACAGCCCAGTGCAGACTCTTAACAGGCACTTCAATTAATTAAAATTAAGAGGTTTATAACCTACAATATGGTCTAAAATTTTGTCACATTCTAATTTACACACTGCTTAAATTCTAGAACTTGAAAATGAACAAACTCTGGGCCCTTCTATGCCATGTTATTCAAAGAGCTGTGAACAAATAAACAAATGTGCTCAGTTATATGCACTAGGTAAGGGCCAGGACGGCTACTGTCATTCCCAGTCACTAGCAACTGTTTGATTACTAACCCTTTAACTTAAAATTAGTACGGGCTATTTCCTTAAAAATGCTTCCTTGGTTACATTTACTTCACAAATGTAAAATATGATAAATGCTCACAGGGTACAGACTGGCTGCCACTGTAGATTTAATAATAAATCATGTAGCCGGGTGTGGTGGCGCACGCCTTTAATCCCAGCACTCGGGAGGCAGAGGTAGAAGGATCGCTAAGAGTTCGAGGCCACCCTGAGACTACATAGTTAATTCCAGGTCAGCGTGGACCAGAGTGAGACCCTACCCCGAAAAACCAAAAAAATAATAATGATAATAATAATAATAAATCATGATAATTTCAGCTGTGGTTGACAACTAATTCCTAGACAGGACACTAACTTGTTAGAAGGCAAGGAGCCAAAGAGAAAAGAAGGCATCGCTAGGAAATGACCAAGGCGGGCAGTAGTAGTGGGGGGAGGATGGAGAAGCAGTAACACAAGCAGGCTTAGGAGATTCCTGCAACAGGAGCAGTGAGGGTTCCCAGAATGAAATCCCCACAGCACCGAGTAAACACACAAGCCAGGATCACGTGTGCACTGGTCATAGGCACACTAATATCATTTCTTGGCCTTCTAGGTAAGATCAAGTGTAGTACATGTACATGGATGACATGTATACTGATCACATATACACTGATTCTCATTTCATACCATCAAAAACCTGGAAATCTTAAATAGAAAATACTGGCAAGTTTAAAAGTAGTCCCCTAATTTTTGGCACAAATTTCCTTTTCTATGAAGAAATGCATCTGGGAAAAAAACTTCAGATTCTAAGCAGTGAGATGAATGTACTATTAGGAGGGGCCTCACTATGAGGTATGAAGTACTAGGAAAATGTACATTTATTCCAGAGTTACAGCCAACAATAACTTTGACATTCTGAATCCAGCCTGGGTACTTTAGTGGGGAAGGTATTTGCAAAAGTATTTAATAAGAAGGCGCTGAATTTTGCATTTGTTTTATTTTTTCTCAGGTTTCTTAACTGGTCTTAGGTCCATCAACTATAAATAAATTATGCAGAACCTCTCCTAAGTATACTGTTTTCTTCTTACAGAGAGCTGTTTTTATAAATCAGAGAGGTCAAACTTCCCTGACAGATTTTCAGCTTTACATGCCATACGCCCTTTGCCACAAATACCTACCTCTGCCATATAGGATGCAAGTAGTAATGGACAAAAAAGTAAATAAAAAAAATGATCACTGTGGTCTAATAAAACTACAAAAATAGCCTAGGCGCTTGGGAGATGGCTCAGTCAGTAAAGAACTTGCCTTGTAAGCCTGAGGACTTTACATCAATGCCCAGGACCCATGTAAAAATGCTGGGCATGGTGGTACATGCTTATAATCCCACTGCCAGGAAGGCAGAGACAGGCAGATCTCTGGGACTTGCTAACCAGTCAGTCTAGCCTAATTGGTGAACTCCAGGCCAAAGAGAGACCACGTCTCAAAAAGTGTATGGTGTTCCTGAAGAATGACAGCTGAAATAGTCACCTGACCTCCATATGCACTGACACACAAACACGCATACACATACACACACAAAGATATAAACAAACATACACATTAAAAATACACAAGATAGCTACAGTTTGCTGACCCCTGCTATAGATCATCTATTTTTACTTATTTTTTTAATTTTTTTTTTGCTTATTTATTTGAGAGATAAGAGAAGGAGAGGAAGATAGAGCGAAACAGAAAATGAATGGGCGTCCGAGAGCTTCCAGCCACGGCAGATGGAGAAACTCCAGACACACGCATCACCTTCTGCATCTGTCTTACATGGGTACTGGGGAAGCGAATGTAACTCCTGAGGCTTAGCAAGAAAGCACCTTAACCACTACGTTCAAGGCCTATTTTACTATTTTAAGAAACACCATGATAGTAGCTTCAAAACACTTCATTTAAAAACATATGTGGAGCCGGGCGTGGTGGCGCACGCCTTTAATCCCAGCACTCGGGAGGCAGAGGTAGGAGGATCACTGAGAGTTCGAGGCCACCCTGAGACTACATAGTGAATTCCAGGTCAGCCTGGACCAGAGTGAGACCCCTACCTTGCAAAACCAAAAAAAAAAAAAAAAAAAAAAACATATGTGGAGCTGGAGAGATGGCTTAGCAGTTAAGATGTTTGCAAAAATCAAAGGACCAAGATTCAATTTCCCAGGACCCACGTAAACCAAATGCACAAGGTGGCACATGCATCTGGAGTTTGTCTGCAGTGGCTGGAGGCCCTGAAATACCCATTCATATTCTCTCTCTCTGTCTGCCTCTTTCTCTTTCTCAAATAAATAAATAAATATTTTTTTAAATTCGCTGAAATAAATTTCAGAAATTCCATTTCAAAAATATATATATATATGTGGCTGGGCGTGGTGGCGCACGCCTTTAATCCCAGCACTTAAGAGGCAGAGGTAGGAAGATCGCCGTGAGTTTGAGGCCACCTTGAGACTACACAGTTAATTCCAGGTCAGCCTGGGCCAAAGTGAGACCCTACCTCAAAAAACAAAATTATATATATTATATATATGTGAGTGTGTGTGTGTGTATGTATATGGAGGGTAGGGGGAAAAGCCAAGTAAGACTACTAAAAGACAATTATTGTTTGTTAGATAATGGGTAAATGAGGTTCACTATGCTCAAATTTTAAGAATGTGAAAATGTCTATATTAACAGTTTAAAAAAATGCAAAATAAATCAATTAACTAGTTGTACTGAAAAATGAATATCCTTATTTTAATCTAAGCCATGAGCCTAATACTTAAATATAGTTAACAAAATATAAAATGTTCTTACAAGAAATTTAAACTATAATAAAAAACAAACTAATCCATAAATATGTAGATACATAACCTCTTGTTTTCCACAATTAAAATTATAGGCAACAATATAAAGTTACTGCTTATTCCTATCTTATTAAACAAAAAGTTGTTATCAATTTTTGGTTTTAGAAAATAAAATGTAAGAAATACAATACATAAACATATAAGGTAGTACTTTTCAAATGAAAAGCATACTTTTTCTCAGTCTTAAATTCCAAGATAACAGTATTTATAGCTACAACTCACACAAATAAGTTTTCAGAAGTAAGTATACAGATTTTTAGAACACGAAGTCTGAAAAGCTATAACTTTTCAGTTTACAACGAGAACCTGTCAATGCTGCTTAAAGTATGTATACCAAGCAACTATCAGATACACAATCAAACTTATTTTTCTATGAACAATGATTATCACATAGAAAAGCCAGTCCACTATGAAGGCTATCAATGTACGCACACAAGAGGAAAATTACTTAAAACTTTCCACAGAAATATTCTTTTTAACTACCTGATAAGTCTTCAGAAAAGCACTATAATGTACTGTCCCCTACCCCCGCAGATATATGCCTCCAAAAACAGAAATGAAGAAAAACACATGCCTGTATGGTTCTGCTATCCTACTGGATCAAGATAATGTACTCTCATTCAATGTAAGCCAGAGAACAGCTCAACAGAGCCTTAGGAAATAAATCTTAATGAATGAGCAACTTTTCTAAATTCTAATAAATGTGGCTTTTCATTTTTTCACAACAATCTGACATACAGCGGTTTCAAATATTATCAAAATTTAAAGTTTATAAGCCAGACGTGGTGGCGCACGCCTTTAATCCCAGCACTTGGGAGACAGAGGTAGGAGAATCACCACGAGTTCGAGGCCAGCCTGAGACTGCATAGTGAATTCCAGGTCAGCCTGAGCTAGAGTGAGACCCTACTTCAAACAAAAAAAAAAAAAAGAAAAACTTATTTAAACTAAGCCTACAGAATTATGACATTTGAGAAAAACTAAAAACATTTTGGCTACTGAAAAATATAATCTCAAAACGTTCTAATTCTAAAACTAACACAGTACTAAACAAACCACATCCCAAATGTGGGAGAATACAACAAATGCATTTTCATGGTCATCCTGACATCTTTCATATATATATATGAGCTAGTATTCATTTTTCAAATCTACAGGACCCCACTGGAGCACTTTTAACCAGTTTTGCCGTCATGTATACAGCTATTTAAAATGGTATTAGAGATTATGCTACTTTTATCTGTTAAGTTTATTCCTATTTCTTCAACATTAATAAATTTGAAATAGTAGTAACAGTAGTATGCAGAGACATACTTACATCATACTCTGCAATTCTGCTGCAAAGCTTACAGTCTTCCCTGTACTTCTTCCACCACCTGAGCTGGCAGCGGACACTGGGCTAGCTGCAGTATTGTTCATCTAGAGTCAAAAGAAAAATAGCACTTACACAATGAACTGAGCTGTAAATAAGAGTATAACATGGAGGCGACTATAAATTATTTCAAAAGTACAGAAAATTTTAAAGTTCTATTAATTTTGGTTTTGTATAAATCAGATTTTCTTATATTGAAGTGAAATAGTATAATGTTTAAAACAAAGCTTTTTAAGACAGTTAACAACTACCTATGTGACTGGCAAACATTTCAGTACCTATTCTGCAATAAATAATGTAACAATCGAGCTCATGAAAAATAGTCTAGCATAGCTCAGTGGTTTTCTGCTGTTACAGGCTGCCCTAAGATTCATTAGCAATTCTCTAATAGCCATTAAGCACAGACTCATCCAGACCCAGAGAAAACTAACTTCTGTATCATTCATATTGAGTGTGTGTCTTGCAGGTAATATGCCATTTAAATAAGTTCTTACAGCTATAATATACAAAGCTAGAAAAGTACAATATAATCTTCCCATTTGAACTAAAGTCTAAAATAGAAATAACACAAAGTCAATCAATAAATCAGAAGTAAGCATTATATATTATAATTGTATAGGCAGACAATATCTAATTAAAATGTGACATTTTATCAACTACCACACAGTAAGTGTTCAATAAATATTATAACTTCACATTCATAGAAACTTTGCAATACTATAATTTTCCTTAAAATAAAATTACTTTGTGGATTCCAAAAAAAAAGCACATTAAATTTAGAACATATGATAAAAACAGAAGTATTTCAGAGAGGTTCATGCATGGCCTAGTTCAGCAGGCATGTTCTAGAATCTTACTGCACAAAAAGATTGACCAGCCCACTCCATTACAGAAGGCAAGGTAACAGTAGTAGAGACTGAACTTTTAAGATAGCTGATCTAAGGATGACCACCTAAAAGACTGGTTTAATCTCAAATTGGCAGGTTCCCCTCTCAGGCAGATATTTATGCATAAGTAATGCATACCAGATCCTAATTGTCTATGAGAGATGCTTTGTAGTTTCACAGTCTCAAAACCAAAGCTGGTTATTTCCTCAAGCTATTGTCACTGATAAGCATGCCTCACGGTTACTGATAAATTTCACAACACACAGGTTATAGATATGGGGTCTTTGCTTATCATCAGACTCTCAATAACGAAAGAAAATGTGTTCCAATTACAGTGCAAGACAGGAGTTAGAGGAGGTTAAGTAGGGAGTGGTCTCAGGACTTGGCTTCAGAGGCAGCCTGCCTAGGTTCAATTCCCAGGTCCACTACTCTGCTAGGACTTGGGAGAAGTTACTTCTGTTTCCTTCCATTTCTTAATCCATAAAATGAGAATGACAGTCCACCATCTCAAAGTTGTGGGAGTTAAAAGAATGAGTATGGAAGCAATTCAGAACACTGCTGAGCTGTCCAGTAAGCACACAATGAATGCTAGCCAGGAGAAAGATCTTAACCATTCCCTCTTCTCCATCTACAAAAAGCTTTGCTAGCAATTCAGATTCCCCATATTTCACAATCACATGTTTTAATATCTTGGATACTTTGAGGGCTGGGCAGGATAGGACACACCTGTAATCCTAGCAGGTGGGAAACAAACAGGAGGATTGTCCACAAATTCAGGGCCAGTATGGCCTATACTCAGTGAATGTCAGGAGAGAAAGAGCTATACATGGAGACACTGTCGATAAATAAAATAAAATTTAAAACCTGCCACCACCACCATGGATACTTTTAACTAACAGGTCTCAGTGCAATGCTACAAACGCAAACACAGAGCAGTTTTGTGATGAAGTAAGTTCTGTCACCATCACTGCAAGGGCTGGCCACTCTACAGGAAAACCTCTGATGTTCAACTCCTGCACTCAGAAGTCAGGGAACTTCTACCCTTGTTTTTACACAGCCTTCGTTCACCCGCCATGGCCCTCTATGAACTCTTCCATATGGGGGTCATGTGTCCTAGTTCATTCTCTACTCTGCTGTTTATAAAGCATCCCTCTGACCTGGCCAAATGGATGGACGATAAAAGTAGCAAAGGAGCCAGGTGTGGTGGAACACGCCTTTAATCCCAGCACTCCAGAGATAGAGGTAAGAGGATCGCCAAGAGTTCAAGGTTCAAGGCCATCCTGAGACTACATAGTGAACTTCAGATCTGCCTGTGCTACAGTGAGACCTCTACTTCGGGGAAAAAAAAAAAAAAAGGTAGCAAATGAGAGCTGGAGAGATGGCTTAACAGTTAAGGCTCTTACCTACAAAGCCTAAGGACCCAGGTTTCAATTCCCCAATACCCACATAAGCCAGATGCACAGGTGGTACATGCGTCTGGAGTTTGTTTAGAGCCCTGGCGTGCCCATTCTCTATTTGCCTCCCCCTCTCCCTCTCTCTCTGTCTCTCTCTCTCTCTCTCAAATAAATAAATAAATAAACAAATAAAAGAGTTTGTTTTAAGTAGCAAATGAAATCTAAACCAGGTCACTCATCAAGGACTGAGATATAGAGGCTGGCCAGGAAAGCAGGCTAGAGAAAAGCTAGTCCATTCCACGGCACGAGACAGGCCTTATATAAAGTTCTTGAAAAGGAAAAAGGACACAAAGACCTGAGGCAAGCAACACATTAACTTGGTGACAAGATCTAAAATACCCCAATATCCCTGTGGCCTACTCCAAGTGACACAGAGGCCAGGCCACAACCATGAGGGCACAGGATGTGAGAGCACAGCAAGATGAAAAGCTCCAAACCGGGCCTAAAGTCCAAACACATACATTACCTAGTGCTAAAAAAAAAAAAAAAAAAAAAAAAAAAAGCTCCAATATCTAATTTGTTCTAGCCTTTCACAATGACTTTGAAATCATCACCTTTTAATACAAATGATTAAGGAAAAGGAATTACCTATGCTACCTTGGTGAAATATGAGGGAATGGTATTTTTGTTGTTATTTAAAGACAATCTCAGATATCCCAAAGCCTGGCTTAAAACTCACTATGTAGCTGAGGCTGGCCTCAAACTCCTGGTCCTACTGCCTCCACCGCCCCAGTGGTGGGATTACAGGCACATGCCATCATACTCCAATCTGAAATTTGGGCTTAAAAAGAAAAAAAAAATTTCATCACCGGTCTATGATTGCTGGGGGAGTGGAAGATGGTAAACTAGGATTCTACAAACAATCCAGCAAAAAGGGGACCAAAAAACAAGAGCCTCAAGGACCTCAGGAACGGTTGTCTTGTCCTAACATAAGGCTAACATATACCTTGGAGAAAATGTTAAACTCAAAGACTGTGTCTGAACCTCAGCCTCTGAATATCATGATTAGAGTTGACTCGTGTGAGATTTGATACACATGCCATTCTGGGGATTAAACTATGACTAAACATTAACTAAGACATTACTGGAACAATCTGCCCCCCCCATTTTTTCTCATTTTCAAATCCAGTCATCTTGTGGTAACCATAAAAGGGAAGCCATTTCATAGAGCAAGTTCACATTTAAACCTCAGCTTTGGGTTGGGGGTGTGCCTAAGTGGTAAAGCTCTTGAAGCATGAAGACCTGGCTGATCCCCAGCAAGGGGGAAAAAAAGGTTTTCTTTGGTTGTCTTTCTACTCAAGTGTTTCATAGCAGGGGTATTTATTGATAAGAGGTAAAGGAGCCCAATGTAATTTGTTGTAACCATGAGCATCCTTTCACAGTGAAGCTATTTAATTTCTAAATCAACCAGGCGGGTAACATTTTCTCAGCATGATGAGCTGATAGCTCATTAGACTCTTTTAGTCAATTGTTTCTCGGAATCACATTTTGTTTGATGATTGAGATAATTAGCTTCTTTGGATATTAACTTCTTTACACATCAAAGTCCTATCATCCCAATGCTTTATTTCCTTTCTTCCAGACATTTAAAAAAAAAAAAAAAAGTCTGTTAAAAGCAGAAGCACTCCAGTCAATTTTCTCTAATAAATACACTTAATGTGGAACTGAAAGCCTACTGTAATCTTCTCAATGGGTTAATGTCCTGCAGTCCTTTCAATGGAAAGGCAGCTGCTGGCCATATTTCACAAAACGAATTCAGATGTGCAGATCAGGACCTAGATCATTTCAACATGCCAGCTTTAAATGTGAACCCCAGGAAGAAGTTCATGGCTGATTACTATTATTTCAACCTGATTACTAAACCAATAGCCAATCCTGTGTCACAACTGTAGACTCTACTCCAGAAAAGAAAATTTTACATTTACATACACACACACACACACACACACACACACACACACACACGGGGGGGTGTATATATATGTACTTATACTTGTTTCTTTGAAATTTAAAATTTTTTAATTGTTGCGTGTAATTTTTCACAAAAATGTGAATCAAGCAAAACACCAGGAATGTGTTACTAAGTTTCCATTTAGAAATCATACTATGGTTGATGAAATGACCAAAGAAGGAATAGCATGAGAACACTTATAAGTTCCAAAGATTTCAGAGAATTGAGAATCTTATTAGCTTCTGTACCCTAGAAGCAATAGCCAAATCTGAACTGCAAGTCTATCAGCCAACCCATTAATTAAAACATAATGGAGTTTACCATTTAGTTCATTGTATCACTGTTAAAATAACACTATTCAGGCATATGTACTTACTGTATCACAGTCTCAATTTTAATATTCATAACCTATGTATCTCACATAATATCAACTTTTACAATTGACATATACCCTATATCCAGTGGAATTTATGAGGTTATTGGAAACGTGAATTATAAACTCCTCTAAAACCAACCCCATGTGCTCTCCCCAGCCTCCCCTTCAATAGCAATCTGATAAAGTCATCAGTCTCCCCCAAACCACCAGCATCTTTTGAACCCTTACCCCAGCAGCTCTTCCTGCAATACCTCTCCATCTATCAAAATCCTTGTGGCCTAGAAGAGCTTAAACAAAGTTCAACATCTCTAAACAGCCTTCCCTCATACACAGCCATAAAGAATTCTCCTGTCTCTATTATTTAGTTTACTAACTTATACCAGTGTACTAGTTACTTTTCTTGTTGCTGTGATGAAAATACCTGACAAAAGCATCTTAAGGATCAAAGGGTTATTATGATTCACAGTTTAAGAGTAAAGTCCAGGGCTGGAGAGATGGCTCAGCAGCTAATGTGCTTGCCTGCAAAGCCAGAACTGAGGTTCAATTCCCCAGTATCCACATAAAGCCAGATATATATGTGGCACATGTATCTGGAATTCATTTGCAATGGATAGAGGCTCTGGCACATCCATTGTCTCTCTCTCTCTATCTGCCTCTTTCTCGTTTTCTCTCTCAAATAAATACGTAAATAAAGCCAGGCGTGGTGGTGCACACCTTTAATCACAGAACTTGGGAGGCAGAGGTAGGAGGATAGCCATGAGTTCAAGGCCACCCTGAGATTACATAGAGAATTTCAGGTCAGCCTGGGCTAGAGAGAGACCCTACTTCGAAAAACAAAACAAAAATAAATAAATAAATAAATAAATAAATAAATAAATAAATAAATATTTTTAGAAGAGTACAGTCCATTATGGCATGAAGGCGTGGCAGAGGAGCATGGGGTGGCTCATCATACTGCATCTGCAGTCAGGAAGCAACAAGAGAGGAACGCTGCTGCTCATGCTTCCTCCCTTGTCACCTCTCTATGCAGTCCAGGAAACCATGGGATAGTGCAGGACACAGGTGGGGTGGGTCTTTCCTCTTCAGTTAAACCTTTCTGAAAATGTCTTCAAAGCCATGCCCAGAGATGTGCCTCCCAGGTGATTTTAAATCTAGTCAAATTGATAATGGAGATTAACCATCACAAGTACACTCCCTGTCAACATGACAACCAGAAACATCATTAATCTGTAACATTCCATTTCTGGTCCCTCAAATATTCTTGGCATCTCATAATGCAAAACACAAATGGTACATACCCAATACTTCCCCATCTGAACAGTTATAATTTTATTTAAAAGCCCATAATCCAAACTCTTTTCTGAGACCCTAGACAATATCTTAACTGTAAAATCAGTAAGCAATAAAATCAAAACATAGGTTAACATACTTCCAATATATGATGGTATAAAATAAACATGGTCATCTAATTGCAAGAACGGATCAAAGACAGACCAGAATCCAGCATGACAACCATCAAATCCTGCATCCATGTCCATCATATGAGGCTCTTGGTGGTACCATCTGGGCTCCAACAACCTTGAGTGGCCCTACCCCTACAGTTTGGCTGCCTACAATACATGTAGTCTCTCTCTTGGGCCAGCTCCACTCCATGCCACAGCTTTCTTCAGTAGATGTATCACAGTCCTGGTATCTCTACCATCTTGGGTTCTCTTCTGCAACTTAAGACTTCACCTTCAGTTTCACAATGGCATCTCGCAGCCTCCTTGCTGAGAATTCCACCCTGCCACTGGCCTCAGTGACTTTCTGGAACCTTGGTACATGCCTCCATGAACCATAACTCTTGCATACAGCATGCCTGCAAGCCAGCACAATGAGGGTGATGCTGCCAAGTTCTGCTGCCAGCTCAATATTAAGTGTGCCCTCCTTCTATCACAGCTGCAGCGCCTTCATATACCTGGTGAATGAACCTGGGTAAACACATCCCGAGGCAGTTGTTTTCTGGCAGGAGACCGCTGCAGGCTCTCTCCTTTCCAATGAATTTTCATTTTGTTTTTTTTTTTTAAGAATTTCCTTTTTATTTATTATTTATTTATTAGAGACAGAGACGGGGGTGGAGGGAGGAAGAATGGGAGCACCGTGGCCTGTAGCCACAGCAAATGAACTTGAGACACATGCACCACCATGTGCATCTGGCTTATGTGGGACCTGGAGAGTCGAACCTGGATGCTTAGGCTTCACAGGCATACGCCTTAACCACTAAGCCATCTCTCCAGCCCCATGAATTTTCATTTTCTAACACTGGAATCTTGGGAGGGTGAGGTCTTGTCCTCGGGGCACCTCTCCTATTGTCCTAGTTCAGAGCTCCAGCTTTTGTTACTGGCACTAATCTCTTCAGCAATGCCAGCAGTTTTCTTCACACCCTCCCTACCTGCAACTTTCAACCAGTTCATATTCTTTTCCTCACCAAACCACACATTGTTCCTATCTTTTCTTCTTAGTCCATCACTTTGAATTCAGCCTCACTCAAGTTTTCAGAACATAGGCAAAACACCACCAGATTCTTTGCCAAAATTTAACACAAATGGTCTCAAGTTCAATCACCGAGAGAGCCCACATTCCTATCTAAATCCTCATAAGCTACCACCTCACTATCCACATTTCTTTCACATGGCTTTCTGCATTCCCACCACAGCAACCCATTCAGCTCTGCTTAGAGCAATGTAGAATGCTCTAGCCTACATCCCAAACTCTTCCAAATTATTCCCACAAACCAGTTCCCAAAAAGCCTACAAATCACATGGTCAAGTAATGACAGCTGAGGCCCCACCTCTGTACCAATTTTCTGTATTACTTTCTTTTCTCTTTGGTGTGACAAAATACCTCATAGAAACAACTTAAGGAAGGAAGGGGTTACTTCAGCTTACAGTATGAGGGGTCACAGTGTGTCATGATGGAGGAGGCATGGTAAGTGGGAACATGAGACAGCAGGTATTGTATTGTGCCGTATTCACAGTCAGGAAGCAGACAGAAATAATAACTAGTGATGATGCTTTCTCCTTTTTTCTTTTTCTTTTTTCCTTTTCATTCAGTTCAGAGCCCCAACCCATAGAATGGTACCACCTACATTCAGGGTGGATCTTCCTCTTCACCCTCCCAGACATACTCAAAGGTGCATCTCCTAAAGCCAGTCATGGTGACAATGAAAATTAACCATCACAATTAATACTATTTTGAATAATATGAATTATTTCTTTTTTGTACTGAGCTCTGCCTTCCACTGGATCCTTGTTCCAACCGCTGGCAGATGACAGCACCACGTAATCACATGGAAATAGAAAGCCATCATTTAGCAATCCCCTGCCCTCCCCTACCAAAGGAACTACATCCTCACTGTATTCCTTCTTTTTACAATAAAGACAATGGCATGATCTTTGAAGCTTTGGATTACTGATTTATAACTATTTATTGAGCCCCCTACTAAAAGCCAAACACTGGTCTATGAAATAAGGATATACTAGTGACCAAACCAAACCAAAGAAAATACAACCAGTGGTGCATGCCTTTAATCCCAGCACTTGGGAGGCAGAGGCCAGAGGATCTCTTTGAGTTTGAGGCCACCCTGACACTACCTAGTGAATTCTAGGGTCAGTGTGGGCTAGAATGAGATCCTACCGAAAAATCCAAAAATAAAAAAGGAAGAAAATACATTGTAATTCAGGAAAGAAACACACAAATACAATTTGAAATACTGACAAATGCTATGAAATCAAACACAAATTAAACAACTGATTTCAACGAAGATCTGAACAAAGTGTAGAAAACAGTGCATAAGAACCCTTATGCAAAAACAAAAAGCAAACAAAAAATCCAACAGCAGGCTGGGAGGCACTCGGGCGGCAGAGGTAGGAGGATCGCTGTGAGTTCAAGGCCACCCTGAGACTAATGTGAGTGAATTCCAGGTCAGCCTGAGCTAGAGTGAGACCCTACCTCAAAAAAACAAAAATAAAAAATAATCCAACAGCAAAATAATAAGATCCCAGGCTGAGGCCAGTGTAGGTAGAGAGAAATGAGCATAAGGGATAGGCAATAGAAAATAAGAAATGAGACACGAGGTCACATCTTTTAAAGCCTAGTAGAGGTTACAGGTGGTTAATATTTACCTGAATATAATATGAAGCTACTACAGAATTTTGGACAAGTAGGTTACTTAAAATATTCTGGTTTCAGCTTGGCATGGTAGCACACACCTTTAATCCCAGCACTTGGGAGGCAGAGGATGGCTCTGAGTTCAAGGCCACCCTGAGACTACATAGTGAATTCCAGGGTAGCCTGAGCTAGAATGAGACCCTACATCAAAAAAGTGTGTATTTATATAGAGAGAGAGAAAGAGAGAGAAGAAAATCCTCTTCTCTAAAAGAAACAATAAATTGACCCATCTAAGTTAACAAATACTGAGTGATTATTAATGAACTCTTGGACATGGGAGTCCCTTGAAGGTTCAAGGCCATCCTGAGACTACATAGTGAACTTCAGATCTGCCTGTGCTACAGTGAGACCTCTACTGGGAAAAAAAAAAAAAAGGTAGCAAATGAGAGCTGGAGAGATGGCTTAACAGTTAAGGCTCTTACCTACAAAGCCTAAGGACCCAGGTTTCAATTCCCCAATACCCACATAAGCCAGATGCACAGGTGGTACATGCGTCTGAGTTTGTTTAGAGCCCTGGCGTGCCCATTCTCTATTTGCCTCCCCCTCTCCTCTCTCTCTCTGTCTCTCTCTCTCTCTCAAATAAATAAATAAATAAACAAATAAAAGAGTTTGTTTTAAGTAGCAAATGAAATCTAAACCAGGTCACTCATCAAGGACTGAGATATAGAGGCTGGCCAGGAAAGCAGGCTAGAGAAAAGCTAGTCCATTCCACGCACACGAGACAGGCCTTATATAAAGTTCTTGAAAAGGAAAAAAGGACACAAAGACCTGAGGCAAGCAACACATTAACTTGGTGACAAGATCTAAAATACCCCAATATCCCTGTGGCCTACTCCAAGTGACACAGAGGCCAGGCCACAACCATGAGGGCACAGGATGATGAGAGCACAGCAAGATGAAAAGCTCCAAACCGGGCCTAAAGTCCAAACACATACATTACCTAGTGCTAAAAAAAAAAAAAAAAAAAAAAAGCTCCAATATCTAATTTGTTCTAGCCTTTCACAATGACTTTGAAATCATCACCTTTTAATACAAATGATTAAGGAAAAGGAATTACCTATGCTACCTTGGTGAAATATGAGGGAATGGTATTTTTGTTGTTATTTAAAGACAATCTCAGATATCCCAAAGCCTGGCTTAAAACTCACTATGTAGCTGAGGCTGGCCTCAAACTCCTGGTCCTACTGCCTCCACCGCCCCAGTGGTGGGATTACAGGCACATGCCATCATACTCCAATCTGAAATTTGGGCTTAAAAGAAAAAAATTTCATCACCGGTCTATGATTGCTGGGGAGTGGAAGATGGTAAACTAGGATTCTACAAACAATCCAGCAAAAGGGGACCAAAAACAAGAGCCTCAAGGACCTCAGGAACGGTTGTCTTGTCCTAACATAAGGCTAACATATACCTTGGAGAAAATGTTAAACTCAAAGACTGTGTCTGAACCTCAGCCTCTGAATATCATGATTAGAGTTGACTCGTGTGAGATTTGATACACATGCCATTCTGGGGATTAAACTATGACTAAACATTAACTAAGACATTACTGGAACAATCTGCCCCCCATTTTTCTCATTTTCAAATCCAGTCATCTTGTGGTAACCATAAAAGGGAAGCCATTTCATAGAGCAAGTTCACATTTAAACCTCAGCTTTGGGTTGGGGGTGTGCCTAAGTGGTAAAGCTCTTGAAGCATGAAGACCTGGCTGATCCCCAGCAAGGGGGAAAAAAAGGTTTTCTTTGGTTGTCTTTCTACTCAAGTGTTTCATAGCAGGGGTATTTATTGATAAGAGGTAAAGGAGCCCAATGTAATTTGTTGTAACCATGAGCATCCTTTCACAGTGAAGCTATTTAATTTCTAAATCAACCAGGCGGGTAACATTTTCTCAGCATGATGAGCTGATAGCTCATTAGACTCTTTTAGTCAATTGTTTCTCGGAATCACATTTTGTTTGATGATTGAGATAATTAGCTTCTTTGGATATTAACTTCTTTACACATCAAAGTCCTATCATCCCAATGCTTTATTTCCTTTCTTCCAGACATTTAAAAAAAAAAAAAAAGTCTGTTAAAAGCAGAAGCACTCCAGTCAATTTTCTCTAATAAATACACTTAATGTGGAACTGAAAGCCTACTGTAATCTTCTCAATGGGTTAATGTCCTGCAGTCCTTTCAATGGAAAGGCAGCTGCTGGCCATATTTCACAAAACGAATTCAGATGTGCAGATCAGGACCTAGATCATTTCAACATGCCAGCTTTAAATGTGAACCCCAGGAAGAAGTTCATGGCTGATTACTATTATTTCAACCTGATTACTAAACCAATAGCCAATCCTGTGTCACAACTGTAGACTCCTACTCCAGAAAAGAAAATTTTACATTTACATACACACACACACACACACACACACACACACACACACGGGGGGGTGTATATATATGTACTTATACTTGTTTCTTTGAAATTTAAAATTTTTTAATTGTTGCGTGTAATTTTTCACAAAAATGTGAATCAAGCAAAACACCAGGAATGTGTTACTAAGTTTCCATTTAGAAATCATACTATGGTTGATGAAATGACCAAAGAAGGAATAGCATGAGAACACTTATAAGTTCCAAAGATTTCAGAGAATTGAGAATCTTATTAGCTTCTGTACCCTAGAAGCAATAGCCAAATCTGAACTGCAAGTCTATCAGCCAACCCATTAATTAAAACATAATGGAGTTTACCATTTAGTTCATTGTATCACTGTTAAAATAACACTATTCAGGCATATGTACTTACTGTATCACAGTCTCAATTTTAATATTCATAACCTATGTATCTCACATAATATCAACTTTTACAATTGACATATACCCTATATCCAGTGGAATTTATGAGGTTATTGGAAACGTGAATTATAAACTCCTCTAAAACCAACCCCATGTGCTCTCCCCAGCCTCCCCTTCAATAGCAATCTGATAAAGTCATCAGTCTCCCCAAACCACCAGCATCTTTTGAACCCTTACCCCAGCAGCTCTTCCTGCAATACCTCTCCATCTATCAAAATCCTTGTGGCCTAGAAGAGCTTAAACAAAGTTCAACATCTCTAAACAGCCTTCCCTCATACACAGCCATAAAGAATTCTCCTGTCTCTATTATTTAGTTTACTAACTTATACCAGTGTACTAGTTACTTTTCTTGTTGCTGTGATGAAAATACCTGACAAAAGCATCTTAAGGATCAAAGGGTTATTATGATTCACAGTTTAAGAGTAAAGTCCAGGGCTGGAGAGATGGCTCAGCAGCTAATGTGCTTGCCTGCAAAGCCAGAACTGAGGTTCAATTCCCAGTATCCACATAAAGCCAGATATATATGTGGCACATGTATCTGAATTCATTTGCAATGGATAGAGGCTCTGGCACATCCATTGTCTCTCTCTCTATCTGCCTCTTTCTCGTTTTTCTCTCTCAAATAAATACGTAAATAAAGCCAGGCGTGGTGGTGCACACCTTTAATCACAGAACTTGGGAGGCAGAGGTAGGAGGATAGCCATGAGTTCAAGGCCACCCTGAGATTACATAGAGAATTTCAGGTCAGCCTGGGCTAGAGAGAGACCCTACTTGAAAAACAAAAAAAAAAAATAAATAAATAAATAAATAAATAAATAAATAAATAAATATTTTTTAGAAGAGTACAGTCCATTATGGCATGAAGGCGTGGCAGAGGAGCATGGGGTGGCTCATCATACTGCATCTGCAGTCAGGAAGCAACAAGAGAGGAACGCTGCTGCTCATGCTTCCTCCCTTGTCACCTCTCTATGCAGTCCAGGAAACCATGGGATAGTGCAGGACACAGGTGGGGTGGGTCTTTCCTCTTCAGTTAAACCTTTCTGAAAATGTCTTCAAAGCCATGCCCAGAGATGTGCCTCCCAGGTGATTTTAAATCTAGTCAAATTGATAATGGAGATTAACCATCACAAGTACACTCCCTGTCAACATGACAACCAGAAACATCATTAATCTGTAACATTCCATTTCTGGTCCTCAAATATTCTTGGCATCTCATAATGCAAAACACAAATGGTACATACCCAATACTTCCCCATCTGAACAGTTATAATTTTATTTAAAAGCCCATAATCCAAACTCTTTTCTGAGACCCTAGACAATATCTTAACTGTAAAATCAGTAAGCAATAAAATCAAAACATAGGTTAACATACTTCCAATATATGATGGTATAAAATAAACATGGTCATCTAATTGCAAGAACGGATCAAAGACAGACCAGAATCCAGCATGACAACCATCAAATCCTGCATCCATGTCCATCATATGAGGCTCTTGGTGGTACCATCTGGGCTCCAACAACCTTGAGTGGCCCTACCCCTACAGTTTGGCTGCCTACAATACATGTAGTCTCTCTCTTGGGCCAGCTCCACTCCATGCCACAGCTTTCTTCAGTAGATGTATCACAGTCCTGGTATCTCTACCATCTTGGGTTCTCTTCTGCAACTTAAGACTTCACCTTCAGTTTCACAATGGCATCTCGCAGCCTCCTTGCTGAGAATTCCACCCTGCCACTGGCCTCAGTGACTTTCTGGAACCTTGGTACATGCCTCCATGAACCATAACTCTTGCATACAGCATGCCTGCAAGCCAGCACAATGAGGGTGATGCTGCCAAGTTCTGCTGCCAGCTCAATATTAAGTGTGCCCTCCTTCTATCACAGCTGCAGCGGCCTTCATATACCTGGTGAATGAACCTGGGTAAACACATCCCGAGGCAGTTGTTTTCTGGCAGGAGACCGCTGCAGGCTCTCTCCTTTCCAATGAATTTTCATTTTGTTTTTTTTTTTTTTAAGAATTTCCTTTTTATTTATTATTTATTTATTAGAGACAGAGACGGGGGTGGAGGGAGGAAGAATGGGAGCACCGTGGCCTGTAGCCACAGCAAATGAACTTGAGACACATGCACCACCATGTGCATCTGGCTTATGTGGGACCTGGAGAGTCGAACCTGGATCCTTAGGCTTCACAGGCATACGCCTTAACCACTAAGCCATCTCTCCAGCCCCATGAATTTTCATTTTCTAACACTGGAATCTTGGGAGGGTGAGGTCTTGTCCTCGGGGCACCTCTCCTATTGTCCTAGTTCAGAGCTCCAGCTTTTGTTACTGGCACTAATCTCTTCAGCAATGCCAGCAGTTTTCTTCACACCCTCCCTACCTGCAACTTTCAACCAGTTCATATTCTTTTCCTCACCAAACCACACATTGTTCCTATCTTTTCTTCTTAGTCCATCACTTTTGAATTCAGCCTCACTCAAGTTTTCAGAACATAGGCAAAACACCACCAGATTCTTTGCCAAAATTTAACACAAATGGTCTCAAGTTCAATCACCGAGAGAGCCCACATTCCTATCTAAATCCTCATAAGCTACCACCTCACTATCCACATTTCTTTCGTCATGGCTTTCTGCATTCCCACCACAGCAACCCATTCAGCTCTGCTTAGAGCAATGTAGAATGCTCTAGCCTACATCCCAAACTCTTCCAAATTATTCCCACAAACCAGTTCCCAAAAAGCCTACAAATCACATGGTCAAGTAATGACAGCTGAGGCCCCACCTCTATACCAATTTTCTGTATTACTTTCTTTTCTCTTTGGTGTGACAAAATACCTCATAGAAACAACTTAAGGAAGGAAGGGGTTACTTCAGCTTACAGTATGAGGGGTCACAGTGTGTCATGATGGAGGAGGCATGGTAAGTGGGAACATGAGACAGCAGGTATTGTATTGTGCCGTATTCACAGTCAGGAAGCAGACAGAAATAATAACTAGTGATGATGCTTTCTCCTTTTTTCTTTTTCTTTTTTCCTTTTCATTCAGTTCAGAGCCCCAACCCATAGAATGGTACCACCTACATTCAGGGTGGATCTTCCCTCTTCACCCTCCCAGACATACTCAAAGGTGCATCTCCTAAAGCCAGTCATGGTGACAATGAAAATTAACCATCACAATTAATACTATTTTGAATAATATGAATTATTTCTTTTTTGTACTGAGCTCTGCCTTCCACTGGATCCTTGTTCCAACCGCTGGCAGATGACAGCACCACCTAATCACATGGAAATAGCCATCATTTAGCAATCCCCTCCCCTCCCCTACCAAAGGAACTACATCCTCACTGTATTCCTTCTTTTTACAATAAAGACAATGGCATGATCTTTGAAGCTTTGGATTACTGATTTATAACTATTTATTGAGCCCCTACTAAAAGCCAAACACTGGTCTATGAAATAAGGATATACTAGTGACCAAACCAAACCAAAGAAAATACAACCAGTGGTGCATGCCTTTAATCCCAGCACTTGGGAGGCAGAGGCCAGAGGATCTCTTTGAGTTTGAGGCCACCCTGACACTACCTAGTGAATTCTAGGGTCAGTGTGGGCTAGAATGAGATCCTACCTCGAAAATCCAAAAATAAAAAAAGGAAGAAAATACATTGTAATTCAGGAAAGAAACACACAAATACAATTTGAAATACTGACAAATGCTATGAAATCAAACACAAATTAAACAACTGGATTTCAACGAAGATCTGAACAAAGTGTAGAAAACAGTGCATAAGAACCCTTATACAAAAACAAAAAGCAAACAAAAAAATCCAACAGCAGGCTGGGAGGCACTCGGGCGGCAGAGGTAGGAGGATCGCTGTGAGTTCAAGGCCACCCTGAGACTACGTAGTGAATTCCAGGTCAGCCTGAGCTAGAGTGAGACCCTACCTCAAAAAAACAAAAAATAAAAAATAATCCAACAGCAAAATAATAAGATCCCAGGCTGAGGCCAGTGTAGGTAGAGAGAAATGAGCATAAGGGATAGGCAATAGAAAATAAGAAATGAGACACGAGGTCACATCTTTTAAAGCCTAGTAGAGGTTACAGGTGGTTAATATTTACCTGAATATAATATGAAGCTACTACAGAATTTTGGACAAGTAGGTTACTTAAAATATTCTGGGTTTCAGCTTGGCATGGTAGCACACACCTTTAATCCCAGCACTTGGGAGGCAGAGGATGGCTCTGAGTTCAAGGCCACCCTGAGACTACATAGTGAATTCCAGGGTAGCCTGAGCTAGAATGAGACCCTACATCAAAAAAGTGTGTATTTATATAGAGAGAGAGAAAGAGAGAGAAGAAAATCCTCTTCTCTAAAAGAAACAATAAATTGACCCATCTAAGTTAACAAATACTGAGTGATTATTAATGAACTCTTGGACATGGGAGTCCCCTTGTGACAGACAACTGAGAGACAGTTGTGCTTCTGTTACATAGTCTTTAGACTCCTGTAAATCTAAATTTCTATTCTATGTAGCTTCATATCCAGTAATCTCTTAAAGAAAAAGTATTTTTAAAAACTTATTCTTGCCGGGTGTGGTGGCACATGCCTTTAATCCCAGCACTTGGGAGGCAGAGGTAGGAGAATCGCTGAGTTGGAGGCCACCCTGAGACTACATAGTGAATTCCAGGTCAACCTGAGCTGCAGTAAGACACCACCTCAGAAAACCAAAAAGCTATTCTTTGCAAACTTATCCATAAGCTGCACTGTAAATGAGCCTCAATGATCACCCTAAAATACACTACACCCAAATCAACAATGTCTTGTGACAAGGTCACTTTTACAGCAAGAAAACACTGATGTTTGGCATAAAATTCAGTGACTTTGTGATATTTTTTCAACATTTATAATCCTAATAGTAAGAGGTAAGATATTAAACAAGGACATGTGTATGTATATTTTTTTAAAGCAAGACTTTTACACATTAAGATTCTGCTCTATTCAAGATTCGTATTTTAGAAATATTAAACCTTATGACAAATTTATTATTAAACATAAATTTAACAAAATATCTGATGGGTTAAAAATATAGTTTATGTAAGCTAGGTATGGTGGCACACGCCTTTAATCCCAGCACTTGGGAGACAGAGCTAGGAGGATCACCAAGAGTTTGAGGACACCTTGAGACTACATAGTGAATCCCAGGCCAGCCTGAGCTATTGTGAGACCCTGCCTTGAAAAACAAAAACAAAACATATATATATAGTTTATGTGAAAAGTGGAAGGTTTCATATAGACAAGTAAAAAATTAATGAATTTGGAGTGCATAAGATTTTACATATGCACTACCTTATATTTTTTTTCACAATCACCAGGTTAAGTATTTTCCCTCTACCAATGAGGAAACTAAAAATATTGGTCAAAGGTGGCATATGTGTTTGACAAAAACAAAATTACTCTTTGATCCCTGACTAATATCTAATAGTCTGACTTTTTATTCAGTCTATTAGGATAAACATTTTAACAAAAATCACCAGTCTTCTTCCATTTTAGTGCCTAAAATTTTTCATTTGTAAAAGATTCCTTCTAATACGGTACAAAATCTCGCACTAATCCAGCAAAATAACATGAAATTACCAGATTTGCACTCACACCAGTCCGGGGACTTACACTGTCACTATGTCATCATGGAGACTGGTCAGTAACTCTTGTGTTCAGATATTGCTCATTTAGAAGAAAACTGTAGACAGATGGAAAAACTACTACAACAAACAGAACTGTGAACTATGCAGATTGGTGGGAGGGTAGATAAAGACATGAGCAAGCTTCAAACCACAGTTTGAAAATCACTAATTTCATCTAAATCCCTCATTTTTCAGGTGAGGAAACTGTAGTCCAGAGGGGTTTCTTGAACTGCCCAAGGACTTACCACTATTTAATGACACAAGCTGGGACTAAAACTGAGGCCCTGACTCTTGTCCTGGTCCAGATTTCTTGCTACTATACAACAAGGAACTTAAAAATAAAAGTTGATCATACTAACTCACAAGACCTCCACAATGTGCCTGTCACAGTGAATGCTGTTATGAACGAGATGCCCATGCCAAAGTGCAGGGCAACAGTTAAAGAGCTGGTCTCGCTTTTAAACATATCATGTGACCTTGGGCAAGTCATGTTACCTCTCTCTTCAGTTCCCTCATATCAAAAATGGAAACTTAAAATACTTCCCTCATGGGTTACATGAAATAACTATATGCAAAATGCTTAGAACAGGGCCTGATACAAATAAAGGACTCAGTTCTTGTGAAAAGTAATGAATCCAATCAAAACTACAGCTCCTTAACCAGGGGTGGTGGCACACACCTTTAATCCCAGCACTAGGGAGGCAGAGATGGGAGGATCACAGTGAGTTCCAAGCCAGCCTGAGACTACATAGTGAATTCCGGGTCATTAATCATGTTGTGCATTCTCAAAGAATGAAAATATGATTGCACACACAAAAAAGTTATGATTAGTAATCTATGTTTTTTGTATGTGTGGCAAGGGAGTATATACACACGCATGTGCCCAAGCAGCACCCCATGAGCTGGACTGGAGGGACCGGAGTGGAATGTCAGGTGTCCCACTCCATCACTATTCTCCCTGTTCATATTTATGCTAGGGTCCCTTAATGATCTTAGAACTTGAATTATTTTCATAAACTCTGGCAATTCTCAGGTCTTTGCTTTCCAAAGACAGCTGTTTGTGTTTCCTAGGGATGGAACTAGAGCAAGAATAGTCCCTCAGTCCTCCTCAGATCCTCATGCTTGTACAGGAAATGCTCTTAACTGCTGAGCTATCGCTCCAGCCCACGTCTTTTCAATGACTATAAGAATAAAGAAAAGAGGCTGGCATAGATGGCTTAGAAGTCAAGGCTCTTGACGGGCGTGGTGGTACACGCCTTTAATCCCAGCACTTGGAGGCAGAGGTAGGAGGATCGCCGTGAGTTCAAAGCCACCCTGAGACTACACAGTAAATTCCAGGTCAGTCTGAGCTAGAGTGAGACCCTACCTCGAAAAACCAAAAAAAAAAAAAAAAGAAGAAGAAGAAGAAGAAGAAGTTAAGGTTCTTGCCTGCGAAGCCTGAGGATCCAGGTTCAATTCCCACTACCCACATAAGCCAGGTGCACATGGTGGCACATGCGTCTGGAGTTCGTTTGCAGTGGCTAGAGACCCTGGCACGCCCCTTCTCTTTCTCTCTCTAATAAAAATGAGTAAATAGAATATGGTAAAATTAATAGGGCTCAGTCATAAAGCTATAATAGCATTTAAAATAGCAAAAGTACATGTCATGTCTTTAATAATTTATATTTATATAGAATTTGATAGATTATTAAACAAACTCACATAACTTATTTCAATTTACTTCTTTATCAAGTCAATGGATACAGCATTTTTTCAGTCACTGCCATAACTATGTGCCAGATAACATGCTATTTTCATGTCAATTATCTTTACTTTTCAATATCCGTCAGCTAGTTATTACCAGAGATCTCTGTGTAGTACAAAACACCTGACAGAACCAGCAGGGAAAGAAAGAGTATCATTGGAAATCACCTATTTGATGAGAATGGCATGTTTAGCACAGGGGGTGGATCATACCCCCAAAATGACTATACTCCCTTAGCAGTAGTATGGAGTTACTTTGTGTCCAGAATATATTTTAACCAAATCAATAAAGCATCATTACCATAACTTAAAGAACTATCTATAAAGAAATAACACTAGTTATATTGATATACAAAATATACAAAATTTGCAGATTTGGACAAGATGAAATAAAACCAATTAAATATAGCCATGTTTGTAAAACAACACAATAATTTATAAATAAAATTCTCATTTGATGCTCACCAATATTACTGGTGATGAGGTAAGAGGAGGCATTAACTCCATTTTACTCTATCTCTCTGCTTAGAAATAAAAATAAATACATATTAAAAAATAAAAATGTCAGCCGGGCGTGGTGGCGCAACGCCTTTAATCCCAGCACTTGGGAGGCAGAAGTAGGAGGCTCGCCATGAGTTCAAGGCTACCCTGAGAATACAGAGTAAATTCCAGGTCAGCCTGGGCTACAGTGAGACCCTACCTCAAAAAACCAAAAATAAAAATTAAAAAAAAATGTCCCAATATTCAAAAGTTACTACTATAATTTATTGAAGAGCTTATTATACTTTAATCCCAGCACTCAGGAGGCAGAGGTAGGAGGATCGCCATGACTTCAAGGCCACCCTGAGAATACAGAGTGAATTCCAGGTCAGCCTGGGCTAGAGTGAGACCCTATCTGGAAAAACAAAACAAAAAAAAAAAAAAGTTTATTATACATAAAGTTGGAGGGTGCACCATCTTACAAATGGAAAAAAAAAAAAAAAAAAACAACTTCAGAGCTAGTAGTGGTGCACGCCTTTAATCCCAGCACTCAGGAGGCAGAGATAGAAGGATCACTGTGAATTCAAAGCCACCCTGAGACTACATAGTGAATTTCAGGTCAGCCTGGACTAGATTAAAGAAACCAGGCGTGATGGCGCAGGCCTTTAATCCCACCAGCACTCAGCAGGCAGAGGTAGGCGGATTGCCTTGAGTTTGAGGCCACTCTGAGACTACACAGTCAATTTCAGGTCAGCCTGGGCTCGAGTGAGACCCTTCCTTGAAAAAAAAAAAAAAAAAGAAATCAGTTTATCAGTTGTCACTTGCCACATTTTAAGCACCCAAGAGTCACCTGTGCCAACTAGTGACTATCATGAGACCACATAGATTACAGGACATTTAGATCATGGCAGAAATTTCTGGCCCTAGACACTCTGCTTGAATAACCCAAGGAACAAAACTTGCAATACCACGATGACTTTGCATAGTCTGGTCTTGCAAAGTCCAATCAAGAAACTGTTCTTGGGCGGGAGAGATGGTGCAGCTATTTTGGCAATTGCCTGCAAAGCCTAACTACCAAGGTTGGATTCTACAGTACCCACATAAATCCAGCTGCACCAAGTGGCACAAGCATGCATCTGGAGTTTACAGCGGCTTGAGGCCATGGTGCGCCATTCTCTGTCCCTCTGTCTTTTTTTCTTTCTCTCTCTCTCTCTCTCTCTGCTTGCATATAAAAAAATTTTTTTTCAAAAAAGAACGAAAGAAACTGTCCTTCAACAGCCAAATTCTGTCTGTTCAGAACAGATACCTGAAGTTCTGCCAGTTCTTCACGTAAATCTTTTAATAGTGATCTGCTTTTAAGAGACACTAAGACCTCATGTCTTTTCCTCCCAGATGTATTTATTCAGTTGTTTCTCCTGAGTTATTATTCGTGCCCACCAGTCTTAACTCACGGATATGTTGAATTTATCTGCGAACCATAAACAATATCGTGCCCCCAAGATCCTAGGTGGGCGTCAAATAGACCCACTCACTCTACCCTTCACTTCACCCGTCAAACCAAATGCTCTGATTTTTTTGAACTGAGAAAGCAAGAACGACAGGCAGGCATTTTCTGAAACACAGCGCTCAGAAGTCATTACCGTTGAAAAGTCAGCGGTGCCAGACGGCTGTTCTGAAAGTGTGTAGCGCACAGACATTATGTCACCTGAACCCTCACCATTGTGAAGTGGGCTCTGAGGATCCCCATTCTACAGACCACAAGACCAGCTCAAGAATTCCCCCCAGGGAAGTCCCAGATGGAAGGCTCTATGCATATTCATTCATTCCATTCATATTCTCTCCCCCCCCCCCTTCTTTTCTCTCCCTCTCACTCCCCGTGTCTCTTTCTCAAGCTCAACTTCCACTAAACGCTTCCTAAACCTCCTCCACGGGGCCATCAAGCCCCAAGTTCCCAATGGACCCGCATCCCCATCACTGGGACCTTGCATGGCAAGCCAAAGATGCTGGCTTCCCCCCACCCAACCCCACCCCACCCGGGCCCGGCCCAGCCCCGGGCCCCACGCCCACCAAGGACTGGGAGGAGTCCGCGGGGAGCCAGCCCGCCCGCCGCGCGCATCCCCGGGGGAGAAGCCGAGCGTCCAGCCCGGGGCCTGGGCGTCCCGGAGCCCCACGGCGTCCCGTGACCTCATCCCCGCGCCCCGCCGCCGTCCCCCCACTCCCCACCCCGCGCGCCCCACAACCTCTGCTTAAGGACACTTGTAGGCACGGCTGCGCGTCCCGCGTGGAGACCCGAGCGCGGGAAGAGATGGCGCGCTGTCTGCTGGCTGCGGCCCGGGGACACGATTGGCAAAGGGGAACAGGGTTGGAGGGGCGGGGTGGGGGCCGAGAGTATCTAAAGGTGAAGGAAACAAACAAAAAAAAGTAACTCGGCTGTGTGGTGAAATGGGGGGAGGGGGGCGCAAGATGGCGTGAGGCAGACTGCAGGCCGGCGGGGGTCAGGTAGCCCGCACAGCAGCGGAGGAGCGCGACGACGGCAACCCCCCTACCCCGAATGCGGGCGGCGCGGGAGCGGGCGCATGCGCGGTCGGCCAGGTGGCGCGCGGCCGCCCTCCCTCCAGGCAGCCACTTCCGCCACGCTCCGGGGGCGTGGCAGGGGGCGTGGCCTGCAGTGCGGCGGCTCTGGCTGGGCGGAGGAGGCTGCGAGCCGGCCCGCGGAGGTTGCTGGGAAAGGTGTCGGCTCGCGCTGGGTTCCCCAAGGTGCCCCCAGGCTTGAAGCTTATAAGGCGTGGACCTAAGAGATCTAGGAATTGGTTTGTTGTTGTTTTTAAATGAGGTGATTGTTTCCGGAAGTTTGGGAACTCGCAAGGGCCAAAGGCAAGATTTTTTTTTTTTAAAGGAGTTGAGAGATTAGGGATGCTGGTCGGATTGTGCTTGCAGAATGGTGTAGGAACACCTAGGCAGAGATCCTGGAGTCTTCTCTGAGACCTTGAAACACCACCTCTGCATACCACCCTACACCCATCCTGCCTGCCTTTTGCACAAAATCCAGAGGCTATGAGGGGTGGGGTGATCTGCAATGGGATTTTTTTTTCCCTCCAACTCACTTACTAAGCGTATGCAGTAAAAGACCATGTTTTTGTTGTTGGAAACGTTTTCTATTTTGGAATTATTTTATAAACAAGCCATGTTTATTTTTCCTGAGGATTTTGGCTTGTTTCCTCATTTTTAAATCTTGCACCACTGGTATTAAACTGTATGCCCTGCCCCTTTCGCATTTGATTGTAGTTCTTTAAATAATGCAGTCATTAGTGATTTTAGATTTGTTCACTCTTTTAGATCATTTGAGGTGATATTTATATTTTTAACATTCTTTTCAACTATTTAAGAAAAAAGTATCCATGATGCCATCCACTCCTATCATACCAAATATTGCAAAACAGTTAATAATGATCCACCTATTCACTTTTACCAGTTATTTTAAGCACGACTGCTTTGGTTAATGTCTTGCCTAGGAATATATGTGTTCTGAAATAATCCCTATTTGCATACCTTTTTTAAAATAGCAACTTATTTCCTCTCTGGGTTGTAATTGAGTCTTGTGTTTAGTTCTCTCTAATTTCCCTCTCTCTTCAGTATTTTCCAAATACTTGCACTTCCAAAAGAATTATGCTTTCGGGTATGAAAGCTCAAAATAATGAGTAAAACCAGACTTAATTCATGCTAGGTAAAGTGTGCCAGGTATGGGAAAGTAACCAGGAATTGTCATAGCTTCTTTAAAAGACTGGTTTATATACAAGAGTTGAAAAGCCTTTTTGAGTATGTTGCCAAGAAATAGAAAATTTAACATATCTAAAGAAATATAACCCAAAGCAAATCTTTTAATTAAAATTACATTCTATTAATGTTGCCATATATATTGGTTCTTAGGCAGGAGTTTCATCTCTATAGGTAAAGACCAGATCTAGCCGGGCGTGGTGGCGCACGCCTTTAATCTCAGCACTCGGGAGGCAGAGGTAGGAGGATCACCGTGAGTTCCAGGCCACCCTGAGACTACATAGTTAATTCCAGGTCAGCCTGGACCAGAGTGAGACCCTACCTCGCAACCCCCCCCCAAAAAAAAGACCAGATCTGAAATAGCAAGCTGTAACAAAGTTAAAACCATCAAGCTCTTACTGAAGTTAAAGTTTTGATGACTCCTATCTCCCAAAAATATGAGTGATTTCCAAAGTTATGTACAGAAAATATATCAGAAGACCTAAGACAGTCATCATGCCACCAAAAAAAAAAAAAAAAAAAAAAAAAAACCTGAGTTAGTCGTGGTGGCGCACACCTTTAATCCCAGCACTCAGGAGGCAGAGGTAGGAGTATCACCTTGACTACATAGTGAATTCCAGGTCAGTTTGGACTCTGCCTCTGCCTCCCTTGTGCTGGGATTAAAGGCGTGTGCCACCACGCCTGGCCTTTATTTGACTTTTAAGAGCAAGTTGCTCTGATGAAAGAAAGTTACTCAGCTGGGCCTCAGTTTTTGTAGCTGTAAGGTGAGGTGTTTTAACCAAATGAACTAAAACTTCCTCATTGCCTCTATGCACGTTTAAAATAAGAAAGGTGGGGCTGGGGAGATGGCTCAGTGGTTAACATGTTTGCAGTAGGAAGAGTTAAATGATTAACAAAATAATGCTATATAATGTTTGAAGGCCATAAGTGTTACCAGACCAAATGTAGACAGAGCACCAGAGGAGTGAGGGATTTTCACTTAAGACTGGCAATTGGGGAGACTGAGAAAGTAGTACTTGAATAAGGGTTTGAAGAAGACAAAGGAGAAATCTACAAATTTCTGAAGGAAGAGCATTCCAGACAGTGAGATCAGACTGTGTCAAGTCCTTGAGGTGACTGTAGGTCTGCAAAATTGAAAGATCTCCCAAAAGGCCATCTTTGCTTAGGAAGAATTATACAGGAAAAAAAAAAAAAAAAAAAAAAACAGTGTGACAGGACTTCAAAGCAGTGCAAAGGAAGCTAGTGTGCCTGTGGCTAGGAAGCTCTCCGTAGAAGATTGACAGCATGTGATTTAGGCTTTCAAATGGTTTCTCTGTGGGACTGCGGAGATGGTTCAGTCAGTAAAGTACTTTCCAGAAAGCATGAGGATCTGAGTTAGATTCCCTAGACTTCATGTAAGTACCCAGCATAGTGGCACATGCCTGAGCACTGGGAAAGCAGACACAGGACGACCCTTAGGGCTTGCTAGCTAGCTAGTCTGCACAAATTGGTGAGCTCCATGTTCAGCGAGAGGCATTGTCTCAAAAATTAAGAAAGAGCCAGGCGTGGTGGCGCACACCTTTCATCTCGGCGCTGGGGAAGCAGAGGTAGGAGGATAGCAGTGAGTTCAAGGCCACACTGAGACTACTACATAGTGAATTCCAGGTCAGCCTGGACTAGAGCGAGACCCTACCTCGAGGAAAAAAAAAAAGTTAAGATGGATGTCAACCTCTGATCTCCACATGCATTCACACATATTTTTGAACATGCGTACATGCATGCATACCACATGATGTGTGTGTGTGAGAGAGAGAGAGACAATCATAACTCTGGGTGCCATGTTGAAAATCATGAATGACAGGTCTTATTATTGTATCCCATGTAAAAAATAAATAAATAAAAGGTGGTGCCTTATACTGGATTCTGGATTCTTATAGAGAAGGTCATGTGTTTGGAAACTGGGATATATTTTGAACGCCAACAGGAATAGCTGATAGATTAAGAGTGCTAGAAAAATAAATAAAGAATGATCAAGTGTTTGTTCTGAGAAACTGTAAAAATGAATTTGCCTATGTTAGTTGAGATGAAGATAGGGTGGAGTGCACAGGCTGGGTACAACCAACCAAGATTTCAGCTTGGGAGATAAGGAGAACTATAGTTTTTATATCATCTTTAGATATTTTTTCTGTCATCACGGATAAATTCATATGAAATAGATAGACAATTTGCAATATTTCTCAATTATTTAATTAGCTTCTAGTTTTTTATATAAGGGAAGCTTATTTAGAATTGCCTGACACCTTGAGGTTGGAGTTGTCACTTTTTGTCATTGTGACAAAAATTAAGAGAGGAAAAATGCATTCTGGCTGAGAAGTTTGAATTCATTGGCAAAATTGTTATAATTTGGGGCTGGAGAGATGGCTCAGTGGTTAAGGCACTTGCCTGCAAATCCTAATGACCGGGGTTTGATTCCCCAGTACCCACATAAAGCCAGATGCACAAAGTGGCACATGCACCTGGAGTTCGTTTGCAGCATCTGGAGGCCCCTAGAGAACACATTCTGTCTCTCTTCTCTCTCTCTCTCAGTCTCTCTCTCTCTCTCTCTGCTTACAATTAAATAAAATAATTAAGCATATTTTCTGCCAGGCGTGGTGGCACATGCCTTTAATCCCAGCACTCGGGAGGCAGAGGTAGGAGAATCACCATAAATCCGAGGCCAGCCTGAGACTGCATAGTGAATTCCAGGTCAGCCTGGGCTAGAGTGAGACACTACCTCGAAAAAGCAATATATATGTATTTCTTAGAAATTGTTATAGTTTGAGCCAGGCATGGTGGTACACACCTTTAATCCCAGCACTTGGGAGACAGAGGTAGGAGGAGCGCCATGAGTTAGAGGCCACGCTGAGACTACATAGTGAATTCCCAGTCAGTCTGGGCTAGAGTGAAACCCTACCTCCAAAAAAAAAAAAAATTGTTATAGTTTGAATCTAAAATGTCTCCCACGGGGTAATATTTTGAAAGCTTCAAGGCTGTGGAGCCTTTAGTTGATCATGCTGGCTGCAGGAAGGAGATTACTAAGTGTGGGCTTTTGAAGATTATACCTGTCCCTGGTTGGAGCTTGTACTCTCTGCCTGTAAACAGTTGTGGCTTTACACTCCCGCCCCCACATTTAGAGAGGCTTCCTTCCCCGACCATGTCTTTCCCACCATGATGGACTGAAATCCTACTTTAACAGCAAACTATAACAAACGTGTAATTTACTTCAGTTTTAAGAAAATGTGCAGGAAGCCATCTTTTATTTAAAAGAAGAAGAGAACAACAACAACAAAAATTTTTGAGAGAATCTGTTAAAAGGTCAAGTGAAGAATTCCAGTAGGGGCAGATGTATAGGTGCATCCAGCTCTACAGAGTTTTTTCATTAAAATGTGTAGATGTAAAACTTGATGTATTTCCGTGAATTATTCAAATTACTGCCTTTCTTTTCTATTACACATGGAAACAGAGCCAACAATTAATTGATGCCACGTGAAATAAACCACAGCGTGGCTGATTCAACCTGCTATTCCGGCTCTACACTCTAAAGCTGGATGCAATAAACCTATTTTGACTAAGTAATGCTCAGATCAGTTGTTAAACAGCGATCAAAGAATGTACAAACAGGTTTAATCAAGTTAGTACTCTTTTTTTTTTTCCCCTAGCTTTTCTACAGATACCGCATAAGCTCTATTTTTCTTTTTGCAGAATATATGCCAAATGACCTTATTAACTCAGTCAAGTATGGCACGAAACATATGGGCTTCAGTACTATGTATTGGCTATAGTACCCTGGCGTTATTCATCCTCTTTGAAAATAAGCAGCCTCCCCTGTCAAATAGGACTAAGGAACCCTGTATCGTAATGTTGTTACCAGGATTTAGATGGAAAATTCCTGAGAAATTGAAAATACTCAGCAATGCATATTTATCATTGTATTTCAGTTTGGGGTTAGCTACCAAAGTATATTGTTATTATTTTAATGCATTGAACATGCAACTATAAAACAAAATCCTATCAAGTATCGGGGATTATTTTTTTCTCCATTCAATAAATTTGTATCAATGTAACATCACTATGTCGTCCAGACTGGCCTGGAACTCATGATCCTCCTGCCTCAGTCTCCCCAGTAGCTGAGATTACAGACATGTGCCACCATGCCCACTTCAGTGTGACAATTACCCTGTTTCACAAACATTCATTGAGAGTCCACTAGGTGCCCTAGACATCATAAGACATGTGGATGTAGGTATTAAAACAGACTGTCATCCAAAAGACTTCTTGCTACTGAGTTGAAGAGAGACAAAGGGACATAAGGAAGTCATAGGAGAACGCCACCATGACAATATGGACGTGAGCTGAGCTCTCCTGACATGTGGGCTCCAGATTAAAATGGCTTGCCTTTCTGTTCTACCTCATTTGCAAGCATGAAGCCCAACCCCAGAGTTCATTATGTTTCTTTGGAGCTAATCCTCTCACAATCGCCCTGGTGCTGAACTCCACTTAATGCTACAAAGTGAAGCTCATGAATGAACTGCTGTGTGTCCTTATTTTACATAGGACCATCCAAACATAGAACCCAACCCTGATCCTAGATTTCACTCCCGCCGGGTGTGGTGGTGCATGCCTTTAATCCCAGCACTGAGGAGGCAGAGGTAGAAGGATCACCCATGCGTTCAAGGCCACCCTGAGACTACAGAGAGAATTCCAGGTCAGCCTGAGCTACAGTGAGACCCTACCTTGAACCTCTCCCCAAAAAATAACTCCTAGATTTCATTCCCAAAGTTTATTCACAGTGCTCTGTGTAGGCACAGCAGATCTACCAAGTGTTGAGATGATGGAAAAGAGTTCGCATCCCAGAGACACAACTGAAAAGTCAATTCCACTCTTCAAAGGTCTCTTGTCAGTAAACTGCCATTTTCTTTCTACTCAGTCCTTCTCTGTTCTTCCTGCCCACAAATTCCTTTTGGCTGCAAATGCTGAGTTACTTGGCTATATCTCTTCCCCCCCCCTTAGATGCCAGCAGCCCTAGTCTTTGAAGTCTACTGGCCACCCACTTGTTTATAAATGTATTTCGTGCCCCTTACAACTGTCACCTCTAATATGAACTATTTCCATTTTCTTTTTTTTTTTAGATTTCATTTTTTATATATTAGACAGAGAGAGAGAAAGGGAAAGTGAGAATGGGTGCACCAGGGCCTCCAACCACTGCAAACGAACTCCAGACATATGCACCACGAGGTGCATCTGGCTTACATGGGACCTGGAGATTTGAACCGGGGTCCTTTGGCTTTGAAGGCAAACACCTTAACCGCTAAGCCATCTCTCCAGTCCCCTATTTCCATTTTCTGTGTATTGATTGTAGCAGACAGATGATTAAGAACTAGTCCTTTTTTGTTGTTTGAGTTTTTGAGTTTGGGTCTTGTTCTAACTCAGGCTGACCTGGAATTCACTACATAGTCTCGGGCTGGCTTCAAACTCATAGCAGTCCACTATCTCAGCCTCCCAAATGCTGGGATTAAAGGTGTGGTCACCACAGGAGGCAGGAATAGTCTTTGAAGCTATTAAATGTTGACTGAAACAGAAACTCAGTTACTTCATCCCTCAAAGATAGTGACATAAACTATGAAGTCTCGTTATTATTCCATTAGAATGCATGTATAAAAGCATTTAGTGAATAGTGTTTTTCATTATTATTATCATTATTATTAGTCATTATTGTGGAGAAGGTGACTCAAAAGTCAAGTTTAGAAAGTGTGTCATGAGGGAAAAAATGGAGGAAAAGAATTTAAGCAAAGGGGACAGCATTAGGAAAACTACCACATGTTCATTTGAAAGCATCCAGCATAATGGGTCACAGAGGAAAAAGAGTAGCTAGAAATGTGGCAGGAGCCAGATCATAGGAGCATCTTGTGCATTTTGGTTATAAGTTTAGGCTGTATGTTATTTAAAAAAATGAAGAGCATTGGGCTGGGGAGATGGCTTAGTGGTTAAGGTGCTTGCCTGTGAAGCTTAAGGACCCAGGTTCAATTCCCCAGTACCCACATAAGACAAATACAGAAAATGACACCTGCATCTGGAGTTCATTTGCAGTGGTTGGAAGTCCTGGTGCACCCATTCTCTATCTGCCTCTCTCTCAAATAAATAAATAAATAAATAAATAAATAAATAAGGCTGGAGAGATGGCTTAGTGCTTAAGGCACATGCCTGTGAAGCCTAAGAACCTGGGTTTGATTCTCCAAGTCCCACGTAAGCCAGATACAAGATGCACATGGTGGCACATGTATCTGGAGTTCGTTTGCAGTAGCTAGAGTCGTGGCATGCCCATTTTCAGTCTCTCTCTCTCCCCCTCTCTCTGTCTCTAATAAGTAAATAAAAATGAAAATAAAATCTTAAAAAAAAAAAATAAAACATGGCATGGTGGTGCATGCCTATAATCCCAGCACTTGGGAGGCAGAAATAGGAGGATTGCCATGAGTTCAAGGTCACCCTGAGACTACATAGTGCATTACAGGTCAACTTGGGCTAGAGCGAGACCCTACCTCAAAAAAAAAAAAAAAAAAAAAAAGCAAAACCAAAATCAATAACTAAATAAATAAATAATGGGAAGCATTGGAGTGATGTGTTTAAATATAATGACATGATTAAATTTGCCTGCTAGACAGATGCTATTAGGGACTAGGGAGATGGCTCAATGGTTAAAGTGTTTGCAGTGCAAACATGAAGAACTGAATTTCAATCCCAGTCACCCACATAAAATCTGGGCATGCAGGCACGTATCTGTAATGCCAGCGCTGACGAAATGGAGACCGGACGATCCTCGAGGCTAAGTCAGTGGGCTCTAAGTGGAGAGTGACTGAGAAGATACTGGCATGAACTGCTGTCCTCTACAGGTGCAAACACATACACATGCCCCTGTGAACATGTGTGCCAACACGCATACAAACATACATGCACACGTGCACATATACTCCATCAAATCAACCTGCAAAAGGAAAGATATTCTGGGGTAGAGCTGAGTCAATGGCATAGGAAACAGTACATGACAGGAGAGAGAGACTATGGAAATGAAACTTACTTCCTGGGAAGACATGAAGAATGAGGAATAAGACAAAGAGGAAGTTCAGGAATGATTCCACCTTTATCAAGACAATTAAGACTAGAAGTGACTGTGTGTGTGTATATTTTATATATATATTTAAACAGAGAGATTGAGAATGAATGCCTTAGGGCCTCTTACTCCTGCAAGTGAACTCCAGATGCAGGCACCATATTTGTTCATCTGGCTTTATGTGAGCACTGGGCAATCAAACCTGGGCCAAAAGACTTTGCAAGCGTCTTTAACCACTGAGCAATCTCCCTAGCCCAAGGAGTGACAGTTTTAGATGCATTGTATGTTAAGATGAAAATCCTCAGTTGCTATAACCAGTAGCCTACTGAAGTAGTCATGCAGAATGGGTGGGGTAGAATCTAGAAGGAAATCTGGAGTTAGAAGAGTAGGTGGGCCGGGAATGATGGCACATGCCTTTAAACCCAGCACTTGGGAGACAGAGGTAGGAGGATCGCTGTGAGTTTGAGGTTACCCTGTGAATTCCAGGTCAGCTTGGGGCTACACCCTACCTGGAAACCTCACTCCCTCCAAAAAAGGAGGAGGAGGAGATAGGTGGACAAGAGTAGGTGGAGTTAAGAAGAGCAGGTGGAAATGGAGTTCAAAGAGTAGGTGGAACCAGCAACTTACAGTATGCACTGTTCTACACACATAACTCAGCTGTGACACGCCTCTCTGTTCCCAGATTTAACCTGGAAACATTCTCACTGGGGTCTCTGTGGGCACAGCTGAAGCCGAGGGAGACCATGGAATGCTCAAGAGGGTTCATAGAACAAAGAAAGGGAAATGAATCAATGGTTGGATCATAGACACAGCCAATGGGTGTGCAGACAGTAGTAAGCTATGGGTAATAAGACAAAGAGGCAGTCATAGCATCACGGAGACAAGAGCAGTTTCAAAGACACATTAATGACACTAATATGAGAATTAAGATTAATTTCACTTAGCCAGTTCAAGGTGGTCTTTGGCACAACAGCTTTCAATAGTGGTAGGAATAGAAACTGGGGGTTAGTGCCTTGAAAAAGGAAGAGTAGAACAAAGAAGGAGAGAAATCAAGATCTTTATTCTTTGAAGATCTTTATTCTTTCTAAGCATTGTAGCTGGAGAAATATTCAGGGGCCAAGAAGCTGAGTTTTGAGTGCAAGACGCTTGAACTTGTTTACAAGCTTTGGAGAAGAAACTGACAAAGAGAGAAGGTTTGAGCACTCAGGCTCCAATGACCAAGTTGTTAAGAAACAAGAAGGAATTAGATCCTGGGAGAGATGGGAGGAGAGCTTTTGAGAGAGAGCCCAGCAAGGGGGTGAAGCCCTAAAATGAGAAAGAGATATGGAAAGAAAGAAATGAGGATGAAGTGATTCAGACTCGGTGACCCCAGTTTTTCCTGATGTATGAGAGATGCAATTTTGCTGACAAGGCAAACCTCGCCTGAAGGAATAACAGGTTTTGGAAGCACTATGGGGAAAGCCAATATAGAGTGTACAGCAGTGCCTCTCACATACAGTCACAACATCTGCTGCTTATTAGAAAGAAATATCTGGGCTCAGCCCACGTACATGTACAGAATCGGGATTCCCCAGGGGTGGGGTTCAGCAGTCCGCCTCAGCCAACTCCCAGGTGGTTTGCAAGCTTCATGTCTGATAACCTCACCTACAGCATCTCTGGATTTGTGACTTACTCGACTGTCTCATTAACCATGACAAAGCACCAACTGCTATTCAACCACATCCTAGCCCGTTTTTAGAAATATTTTCCATGTTATAATCAAACATATTTACTCAGTGTTTCAAAAATTCTACTCATTTCTATCTAGAAATGGGTATTCTACAAGATTTAAAAGTTCTGAACCAAGAGATTCCTTTCTTTCAAATTTTATGAAGGAAATGCTATATAAAAAGTGCTTCCCTATTCAGCTTTTTGCATTTATAATAGAGAAATAATGAAATTGTTGTTCACTTCGTCACAAATACTCAGTGACTCACCCCAATACTATCAGTTCCCAAATTATGCTCTGGTCATGTTGTCATCGTCTCCTAACTAAATAATGACAATCAGCCCTCAGTTCACAGGAGAATTGTTTATAAAATGAGTTTTCGCAATGTTAAGTTGGTCTCCCACAAATTTTTCCTTAAACTTTTGGCCATTGCTACCATGTAACTTGCAGGAAGTAAGAGCATATAACAATATAAGTGAACCAATAGCAAATGCTTCTTTTTATTTTTATTTTTTATTTTTTGGTTTTTCGAGGTAGGGTCTCACTCTAGCTCAGGCTGACCTGGAATTCACTCTGTAGTCTCAGGGTGGCCTCGAACTCATGGCAATCCTCCTACCTCTGCCTCCCAAGTGCTGGGATTAAAGGCGTGCGCCACCACACCCAGCTAGTAAATGGTTCTTAATGGAACTTGAAGTTAGCCAGTCAGGCATTGTTCAATGGTGTTTCTTTAATTAGACACATGGTCATGACTGAAACTTTTATATTGCATACCAATAATAAAGTCATTTTACTACTATTGTTCCAACAATGTCACCATTGTTCAAATATTTGAAATCTAATTTGGAACTACTTCACAGCCTGGAAAGTATTCTTTTGAATGCCCTGAACAATGGAAAAGCCAACAGACTCAGAAAGAGCTGAAGAATTCATTATGCAGCTGAATATGTATGTGGGTGAGAATTTGGTTTACCCAGGTGTGCCTTAAATAAAGAAATATGACATATATAGAAACCTATATTTATAAGCCATATGTAAACATACAGGTAGGAATGAGATATTCCCCAATTACTTGCATATAAGCCTCAACTCTGAAAGTTAGTTTTCATGATAAGTAAACAACAGGTTGACGTAAGAATGAAGAGACAAGCTCACAAGCATTAATGATAACCTGGTTAAAATATTATGTCAATAAAAAGAGATTACTCATGAATCATTGGAGAGGCAGAATTAAAATATGGTAGCCTAGCATAGTAATATAGAGGAGTGAGAAAAGATAAATTCAAATTGGGAATTTAATTCCCCTTATTGTATGGTGACTGAGCAAGATTTACTTCATTGGGCTTCCATGAACAATATGGTCATTTTTTTTTTTTTTTTATTTGAGAGAGACAGAGAGAAAGTGACAAAGAAAGAGAGAGACAGAGAGAGAGGAAGAGGCAGAGAATGGGTTGCGCCAGGGCCTCTCAGCCACTGTGAACGAATTCCAGACGTGTGTGTGCCCCCTTGTGTGCATGTGCGACGTGGGACCTGGAGATTTGAACAAGTGTTCTTAGGCTTTGCAGGCAGGCACCTTAACGACTAAGTCATCTCTCCAGCCCAATATGGTCTTTTCTGTGAATAAAATTTTACCTGATCAGACTCATAGGAAGTTTAATTCCCTATAACAATGGTTTTTCTCACTGCTAGTCAGTAACTCAGCATTTGAAGGGTTTTTATTGGGTCTCTCATAAGTTGAGTTTGTTTTGAAGCAGTGGTATATTGCTCGTCAAAGTGGAGGAGCAAATTCCAAACCTGAATTTCAATCTAAGAGGTTTAGGCTATCCTCCCTACCAGCACCTCAACCTGGAAACCTTTCTGTATCAATCAGATAATAAAATATCCAGGACAATTAACTTATAAAGAGAAAAGTTTATTTTGGGGGAGGGGTCATCATTTTGGAAGTTCCAATGCAAAATTGAGCAGATCCAGTGTTCTGAGCCACTGGCGGGTATACCAGATGTCACTGGAGCACATGATGGAACAATTCTGCTCTTATCTAAGCCAGGTAGCAAAGAGACAAAGCCCTACAGTCTCTCTCCTCCAAGGATACTCTCCTAATGAGCTAAGGTTCCCCTAAAGATCCACAGTGTTTCCCTACGCCTTTAACACGTGGGTCTTTGGAGGACACTAATCACTTAAGCTCATAGCACCTGCTATGAACAACCACAGGAAACAGATAACATTCTTGTGTGCTTATTCACTTCATAACAGGGCCATTTGCCTTCTTGAAAAATCTTTTCAAATACAGGGAACTTTAAGATGAGAAACTGAGAAGTGATTCCTGAGTTCAGTCAGAAATGTAACGGCGATGTGATGAGCCTTGAGGATTGGATGCTGTCCAGGTGAATGTGTTGAATGGGTTACTCATTTCAGAAGTTTAGAAATCAAAGACAAAGAGGAAACAAAATAGAAAGTGGAAAGAGGCATCGGTAAATGGAAAGAGGGTTAGCTGCTTGTGGGGTTTTCTACATAAGAGGAAACTAGATCTGGAGAAAGAATTAAAAGTCAATGGAAATTGACATATGAAAGTCACAGGGGAGGAAGCTTCCCTGGGAATCCCAACTTCCTAAGAATATTGGATGCATGGGACAAGGAAACATATCTTTTGCGGAAACCATGAAGATTACTCAGAAATAGAACATTTAGGTGCTTGTGATTATAGGTGAGCATGGCTATGCCTGAAGATTTTTAAATGAATTAAAATTAAGAGACAGGTGTGGTAGTGCACGGCTTGCATCCCAGCAGAGGTTGGAAGATCTCTGCAGGGTCAAGGCCAGCCTGAGACTACAGAGTGTGTTCCAGTCAGCCTTGGCTACAAGTGAGACACTACCTTGAAAACAAACAAACAAACAAAAATTTAAAAATTTAAGTTACAGTTAAACCTGAATGAGTATGATCTAGTAACACAACCGAAAAGCTTTGGGTTAGTATAAGAAACTGTTCGAACAGGTATTTCAGAACACATTTGTTCAAACAAATATTTAATAAAACAGGAATAGATTCCACATTCATGACAAAAAATGTCTGAAGCTTTCTTTATATTTTTATAGAATTAAAAATAAACTCTTGAGGAGCTGGGAGACCGATACTGCTCAAGTTCAATAGCGCGGTGCTCAAGTAAAACTCTGGCTATGGCCGTGCATGTCTGTAACTGCAGTCCTGGGGTGAATGGAGATGGGAGAATCACTGGGGCTCACTGACTGAAAACAGTAGCACTGGATGAGTTAGAAACCATCTCAAGGAAAACATGCAGATGAGCTACTGGGGAAGAGACTCAATGCTTTCCTCCTGCCTCTACATGTCCATGCACAGGGAACATGCATCTGCACACGCATGTGCATGTGCCACCACATGTCCACATATCACATCACCCACCACACCACACACATTCTACGCACATGCATGTGCACCAAAAAAAAAAAAAACATTATTAAGATATAATTTATGCATCACAAGTTTGCCTGTGTTCATTCTGTAATTCAGTGGTGTTTTCTGAATTGAGTAACTACCACCAGAATCCAGTTTTAAAACACTGTCATCACCCCAACAAGATCATTTATGTCTATGTGCAGTTAATGACTTTCATTCTGAGCCCTCTTTGAGCCACCATTCTACTTTCTCTCTCTCTGTATATTTGCCAATTCTGAACATCTCATGTGAATCAAGTATGGTACTTTTTTTTTCAATTTATTTATTTGAGAGAGTCAGAGAGAGAGAGAGAGAATAGGTGCAGCAGGTCCTCCAGCCACTGCAAACGAACTCCAGACCCATGAGCAACCTTGTGCATCTGGCTTATGTGTGTCCTGGGGAATCAAACCAGGGTCCTTTGGCTTTGCAGGCAAATGCCTTAACCACTAAGCCATCCCCTCCAGCCCAAGTATGGTACTTTCTAGTGGCTGGATGAAATTCTTGGGAAAACAACTTAAGAGAGGATGCATTAACTTTGTCTTGTGGTTTCAGAGCTCTCAGTCGATCATGGTGGAGTGGAGTGGCTCACCTTGGGAGTTAGATGCCTGTGCTAGTTGGCTTCCTCATTCATTCTTTCTTTTCTTTTTTTCTTTTTTTTTTTTTTTTTTGGTTTTGCAAGGTAGGGTTTCACTCTGGCCCAGGCTGACCTGGAATTAACTATGTAGTCTCAGGGTGGCCTCGAACTCACAGTAATCCTCCTACCTCTGCCTCCCGAGTGCTGGGATTAAAGGCGTGCGCCACCACGCCCGGCCTTCATTCTTTCTTTTAATCTATCACATAGAGTCATAAAACCACAGCCACCTCTGTCTTTCACTTAGCATAGTGTCTTCAGCGTTCATCTGTATTGTACCATTTATTAATATTACACTCACTATCTTGTTTTTTTTTTTTTAAATTTAATTAATTTATTTATTTGCATGCAGAGAGCGAGAGAGATAGAAGAGAGGCAGACAGAGAGCGAATGGGCACGCCAGGGCCTCCAGCCACTGCACACGAACTCCAGATGCATGTGCCCCTTGTGCATCTGGCTTACATGGGTCCTGGAGAATCGAACCGGGATCCTTTGGTTTCACAGGCAAACGCCTTAACCACTAAGCCATTTCTCCAGCCCCTCACTATTTTGTTTTTCAAGGTAGGGTCTCAGTCTCCCCCAGGCTGACCTGTAATTCACCGTGTACTCTCAGGCTGGCCTGGAACTCACAGAGATCTCCCTACCTCTGCCTCCCAAGAGCTGGGATTAAAGGCATGTGCTGCCACGTTTGGAACAGAGAATGAAAGAGAGAAAGAGAAGAAAGACAGAGAGAATGGGTACCCCAGGGCCTCCAGCCACTGCAAACAAACTTCAGATGCATGAGCCATCTTGTGTATCCAACTATATGTGGGAAGGAGGGAATTGAATTCCAGTTGTTAGACTTTGCAGGCCAGCGCCTTAACCACTGAGCTATTTCTCTAGCCCTTACTTTCACTTTTAAATGCCAAACAGCAACACTCATTGAATAGTTACAGTACTTTTTTTTTATTTTTAAAATACCACATTTTATTCAGATTTTACAAAGGAGTGTGGAAAGAGGAAGGCTGAGAGATAAGGGGAAACAAAGTGAGAGAAGTACACCATGTGGAGCCCAAAAGCCCATATGGGCCACGTGTAGCTCAGGAGTCCATGTGACCAGATTCCGAGCTGAGGTAAAAAGTGTGGAAAGAAAAGAGAAAAGAAAGTTCCAGGAGCTCCTTCCATGTGGGGAGCTGGAGGAGATAAAGAACCCATGAAGAGAGTAAGGGCTAGGGGGCCCTCCTGACTGGACCTGGGCATGAGGCAGCCCAGGCCCAGCACAGGGAAAAACACACCCACAGCTGGAAGTTCCCAAGTGATCAGAAAGTGTGAGAGCCTGCCCTCTCCTTGCAAAAGTATTTATAACCTTAGGGGTGGTGGGCTGACTTTTGGCCCAGGTGAACCAGAGAGCCAGCTGGTTGGTTAGGACTAGGGGCTGTTTCAGAAAGAGATTAGCTTAACTTGACCAACCACAATGTTTAAATCCTGTGAAAGACCTCCCTCCCAGGAGGGGTCCTGATTGTGGGAAAACAGTTCTTTGGAAAAAGACAAGAGATAAGAAAAACATTCCCGCCCTTTTTACCTTCAGGGGTCTAGTCACCCTAACTCTACTCTCCTTCATTCCCCCCTCTCACGAGAAGGCACTCTAACTCCTGTTAGGGGACAAAGGGACATTGATATCAGATCATTAACTATTTCCTGCTGAATGGGGCACAAAGTTGTGGCAGTTAGAGAGTCTCTCCCGGAGAGGGGAGCTACTGTAAAGGACCCCAAAAGTGTATTGGTGGAGTGCAGGAAGACAGTCTTGGAAGAGCATGTTGGGGAGAAAGAATGAAAGTAAGGAGTTAATGAGAAGTGAGCGCACAGCGATCTGGTCGCCTTCAGGGTCGTTCTTCTTGTGGACTTCTAGGCCTTGGGGAGCATTCCAGGGAACCCAGGTAGATGGATGTGGATAGTCTCAGAACCATCTGAATATGAGCTGGCTGAGATTTTCTTCCAGAACTGTTCATCAAATGACATACTAGTGTCTAGAATAGTCTGAATCTGTTTTTGTATGGCTGTGAAACAGTTGAGATATTAGCAGAGTTATCAGAAACATACACGTTTAACTCGGATCCCATATTTTGTATAACAGTCTTCCAGAGTGTACCTTTTTAAATTTGTCCTGGGGGTAGCCAGGGCCAAAGGTTGGTACCATAGAGCCATGGGGTGCCATTAAAGCTGTACAAATCTATTTTTGGTCTTAGGACTTACTTAAGGGATGTCCTGGCACGAGTTAGAAGAGATTCACTATTGTTCTCAGTATCAGGAAGTCTTCTGAACTAAGTGACCCTTGGTCCGAGTCATCTATAGATTTGAAAATAACCCTTTTGACATCAGATTGAAAAACTATTTTTTTTTTTGACATCTATGATTTTTTTTCTGGTCCAGGCTGACCTATTACAGAATTAGAACTATCCTCCTACCTCTGCCTCTAGTGCTGGGATTAACATGTGAATTAAGATCTTGCTTAGGGATAACATGTGTTAAGATCTTGCTTACAGCTCTTTTTTTTTTTTTTTTTTTTTTTTTACTAATTTATGGACATTTTGGCTTTTCCCATTTTGGGGCTAGTTTATGAGTAATTATGCATGAATCATGGTCATGTGTACCCTATACAAATTTGTGTGTAGATGTATGTTTTTCCTTCACTTGGAAGCCCAGAAGTAGGATTTCTGAATCATATGGGAAGTCTGTGTTTCACTTTTTTTTATTTTTGGTTTTTCAAGGTAGGGTCTCACTCTAGTCCAGGCTCACCTGGAATTCACTATGTAGTCTCAGGGTGGCCTTGAAGTCACAGCAATCCTCCTACCTCAAGGGCCGGGATTAAAGGTGTCACCACCACGCCCAGCTCTATGTTTCACTTTGAAAGAAACTACCCAAATGACCCCCAAAGTGGCTACACCATTTAGCCTTTGCACCAAAATAATGCTGGAAGTTTCCTGTTTCTCCACATTCTTGTCAACGTTTGTTATTGTCTATTTGATTACAGGCATCTTATTGGATGTGAAATAGTATCTAGTAGTGGTTTAATTTGCATTTCCTTAATGATTAATGATGCCAGACTTGTGATAGTTATTAATATTTCAAGAATGTCATGGTGAAATGTCATTTGAAACTTTTGCTACTCTCATAATATTTCAAGGCACTAAAATTTGAACTATCAGTCCCCAGACTCATGAAGAATCTAGGTGGTGAGCACATGCATCTGAGCTATAAAAATAAATTTCAACTTTGTGGTTTGCTTTTGTAATAAAATATTCAGAAAAATCAAAAACAAAATATCTTGGCCCCTTTGCTAAGTCACTCAGCCATCCATTCCCCAATCTCTTCAATTCTGGGTTATTTTCCAATGATGAATCCTGGCCAAAACTTCCTTTCATTTCCAATGGAAAACAGTTTAATGTTCTTTGTTGTCTTATCATTCAAGGTAGTTAGTATCTTCTAAACCAAGAGCCTGGGAGATGGCTCAGTGGTTAAAGGTGCTTGCTTGCAAAGCCTGTTTCCCATGTTCAATTCCCCAGCCGCTCACATAAAACCTGATGGACATTCAATTATAGCAGCAAGAGATCCTGGCACATGCACAAACACACTAAATACATAAATAATTTTAAAATGATCTAAACCAAAACCTCCTTAAGGCTCCTTTAAGAGCAAGAAGCACCTTACACACATTTATGCATTGTTTTGTTTGTTTGAGACAGGGTCTCATGTATCCCATGTTGGTCTCAACTTAGTTTATAGATTGAAGATATCCTTGAACTCCTGGTCCTCCTGCCTCTACCTCCCAAGTGCTGGAATTATAGGTGTGTGCCACCACTCCTGGCTCTACAGGTATACATCCTGTAATGCCATTAACAGAGCTGTGCATAAGAGATACTCAGTATATGTAGGAGGTTATTGTGCACAGTGGAATAAGCAGGTGTACAAAGCTATAAGAAACTGGCTTACATTTGGCTCTCTCTCACTAACTGTGTGACCTTGGACTAGCTGTGTCACTTCTCTGAGATGATTCCCAAGTCTTCCAATCTGAAAACGAGGTATGATTTTAAAATATGCCTACCTCCATGTGAGAATTAAATTGGATAAACTTGGGCGTTTAAAACTTTAACCAGTAATTGAATCATTGAATAATGAAACGCGAACAGAACCTGTTTATGTGACTGGGCTGTGTGACTGACTGTTGGGGCTCTCTGCCTTTGTGCCTATTGAGCAACAGGCACTCAAGGGTGCCCCATATGGAAGTCCAACCTCTCCATCAACCTCCCTCTTCCTACTTCCACATGCAGCCCTGTAAAATGACCCACTGTTTCAGGGGTACCCAACATTTTGACATTGTGACATGCTGTTGTCAGCTACAAATGTGCTGGGCCATGTTCATAGCTATCTTGGTATTCATGTGGCCTGTGGGCTACACGTTGGACATACCCGGGTTTAGATGGCTCTGGTACTGCCTCTCTCTACCGTGTCTACTTGGCACATGGGAAGCTCCCGTCTCCCTGTCATTCCACACAGTGTTTATAAGGAAGGACACCCCAGCCTCCCTCTGTGTTCAGCTTTGAGTTGTAGCGCCCAGCATCCAGTTTCACCATAAGAAATAAAAGAGTGCCTGGTGCCTTTAGAGTTCATGATAATAGCACTTCACCAAGAGTGTTCATAGGTCTCTGCAAATTTTCTTTAACCATTGAAGAGTTTCTTTACCATTTTACTGTCTGATAATAAGTTAAACATCTTGTATCCTCTTTGAACTTGTCTACTTCCTCACTCGATGCTAATCTCAATGGGAATCTGAAAATCAATTGTTCCTGTAGTTTGCAGCGAACTTTGAAACTTGCCTCACGCCAAATTTGAAATTGCAAAAATCATATGTCAAAAGCTGAATGGCCAGGTGTGGTGGTGCATGCCTTTAATCCCAGCACTTGGGAGGCAGAGGTAGGAGGATTGCCATGAGTTGAAGGTCACCCTGCAACTACATAGTGAATTCTAGGTCAGCCTGGGCTAGAGTGAGACCCTACCTTGAAAAACCAAATAATAATAATAATAATAATGATAATAATAATAAAAGCTGAATGGTGAACAATCTGTTCATGTCAGGAAGTCATCTAGAGAAAGTCATAGTCATTTGAAACCAATATTTAAACAGAAGAATAAAAAAATTGACTTGAGATGGTTTTGATGGTTGATCAAATGTTTATTTTAAATATTTTATGTATTCCTCAACTGAGATAAGAGGATTGCTATGAGTTCAAGGCCACCCTGAGAATACATAGTGAATTGTAGGTCAGCCTGGGCTACAGCGAGACCCTACCTTGAAAAATAAAAAAAAATTTGGGGAGCTATAAAGAGAATACTTTTTAAGTTATGGTTGTATGTATATAATTATAATATGAGGAATATTTTATACCTATTAACCTCTTTCTAAAGTGAAAATTGATACCTATGAGCCTTGGTATGGTCTCTAATTCACTCCAAACTTGAATTTGGTGTGGGTATCAGTCCCTTGATTTTCTTTAAAAATCTCACAAATGGCTGGATGTGGTGGTGCATGCCTTTAATCCCAGTTTGAGGCCAACCTGAGACTACATACTGAATTCCAGGTCAGCCTGAGCTAGAGTGAGACCCTACCTCAAAAAAAAAAAAAAATCTTACAAATGTTTGTTTCTCTGATACTTTATTTAAGTTTGTATGTTAGCATAATTTATATAGGTGGGACCACACTTCACTAAGTTCTTCAGCCACTAAAAGAGTTTTCCCTTCAAAGAGAACTTTTACTTGAAACATGACATACTGAGGGAAAAATGCAAATGTCACGAGTGTGAATAAATGTCCCTGAGTAGATTATTTATTTAGCCTGCACTGAGATGTAAACAACATCATATCGCCACAGTCTCCCAACTCCTCTGCTAGCTACCTTGTGGTTACTGCCCTCCTTCCTGCCTTGAATAGCAGCTCTCCTGCTGTCTCACCTCATAGGCTTATTTGTGATGTTGATGTAGAACCCTGGGTAACACACATCCTCTCACCCCTGGCTTTTTAATTCAACATCATGTTTGTGAGATTCATCATTATTGTTGAATGTCCACTCATTGTCACTGCTCACAGTGTACCATTGTGTTGACCCGTGATTCATTTAATGTGCCATTGTTTTATATTCATTGAGTTTTTTTGATATTATAAATAGAAAAGCTACAGTCATGTTCAGGCGTGACTTTACTTGCAAGAAATCGATTGTGTTTGAACATTTAAGTTCTTGAGGTTTGTTGTCTGTAGCTGAGTTCGCTCATGTTCACTGCCCTGGTAGTGTTCTAGTTGCATCAATGCTCCATAATACATCTATCCCTTTACTGGTGGTGATGTCCACTGTTGCTGGTTTCTGTCAGTATTTGCATATAATTTTTCTTGGAAACTGCAATATATGAATATACTACAACTTGGTCATATTCCCATTGTGTGGTCCTCTTTTATGTCCTCTCCCTTGGCTCCATTCCACTGAGGGACTTCCTCAGTGAGGGTGTTGGTAGTCACTGTGAGGTCATGAATACAGCAGTTGGTTCCTGTAGGGAGGTCAGTGCTTCACCAGTACTCACTCCCATCATGTGGCTCAAGTTCTTTCAAACTCCTCTTGTTCAATGTTTCTTGAGTCTTGATGGGCGTGTTAGAAGTCTCCTTTAGTGCTGGGCTCTCAGGAGCCTCTGATTTTCTGCTTTGATGAGTTTTGACTCTCCTCAGTGTTTACTGCTATCTCCATGGAGATGGTTCTCTGGCTAGCAGTGAGAGCTGCACTCATAGTTAACCTGCCACTTCTGTAGTGTTTCCTGGACCCTGTGGGGTTTAAGAGATAACTCATTTAGGGCTAGACACTCAGAGTTCTCCTTTTGTCATTTTGATGGGTCTTGGGTTGCCTTGGTATTTACTGCCATCTATAAAAAGCAGGTTCTCTAACCGAGAGTGAGAACAGCATTAATCAAAAGGGATAAATGTAGGGCTGGAGAGATAGATGGCTTAGTGGTTAAGGCGCCTGCCTCCTAACCCTAAGAACGCTGGTTCCAATCTCCAGCGGTTCCAATCTCCAGGTCCCACGTTTAGCCAGATGCAAAGTGACGCAAGGGCGCAATGCCGCACTTGACCACAAGGGGGTGCACACATCTGGATTTCATTTGCAACAGCTGAGAGACTGCTGGCGCGCCCATCTCTAACTGTCTTCCTCTCCTTCTCTCTCTGTCTCTCTCCAAAAAAGGGATAAATGTAAACATTTAGAAAACTTTTTAAAAAATATTTTTATATATTATTTATTTATCCATTTGAGACAGAGAGAGAAAGAGGCAGAGAGAGAGAGAGAATGGGCATGCCAGGGCCTCCAGCCACTGCAAACAAACTCCAGATGCATACACCCCCTTGTGAATCTGGCTTACGTGGATCCTGGAGAATAGAAAGAGGTCCTTTGGCTTTGCAGGCAAATGCCTTAACCGCTAAGCCATCTCTCCAGCCCTTATAAAAGTTTTTGATGGGTATAACCATCCCATTTAGCTAAAGAAAGAACATTTCCCTCTAGAGTCTTTGACCTTCCAAACCATAGGTTTTTGACTTGGTTCTCAGTAGCAGACCTGAAACCCTCTCACCAAGTAGTCCCCATATCCCATCAGAGGGCAGTTGATTACTCCAATAACTCAGGTGCCACTATTATACCCATGGGTAGGTACATCTTGTCTGCCTGGTTGATTTTGTGGCTTGCAGGATCCACTGTTTGTTCACATTGCTGATGACTCTTGTCTTCCAACAGCTCACATAGAACTTGCCACCACTATGAGAACTAGCCAGCAGGGAGCTGGCTTCCATCTCAGTTCCAGCTTGAGTTCTCAACGTCCTATGACCACTGCATATCAGTAGAATCTTAAGATCTTGGTCTGGTGTATAAGAAAGTGATTTGCAAGCTCTTACATTGTTTTAGGGCCTCATGAGCCTCTCTGATCAACAGCTCACTGTGTGTGTCGGGGTGGGGGGGAGGGCAGATGGCCCACTTCTGGCAGTGGGATTTACTAGCAACAGGCTATAGTTTTAGGGTTAAGCTTTCTCCACCCCAGAGGGTATTTCTACCTAATCTCTCTCTCTCTCTTACTCTCTTGTTCTCTTACACTCTCTCAGTGAAATATTTTAATAAGCTAATGAAGAAGGAGGTTTCTATAGTACTAATTCATACCATCTTTGGTTTTGTGTATTCCTCCACCTTCCCTCCCTCCCTTTCCTCTCCCACCCCTTGCATTCTGTCCCTCTACTTGCCTATCTAGTATTTTCTTTGTTACTGTGACGAAACACCTGACAGAAACAACTTAAGAAGGGTCTTATTTTTGCTCACAGTTCCAGCGGGTGTAGTCTCTTATGGGGAAGGCATGGCAGTTGGTGATACTAGGCCTGTGGCAGTGGGAGCTTGCAGCCCATCTTGGCAGACCAGGTAACAGAGAAAGAGAGAGAGATGGCAGGGGGCAGGAAGGGAAGGAAAGAATATGACAGAGAGAGAAATGGAGGAGGAGACAAGACTGGAACTGAGCTATAATCTTCAAGGCTGCCTCTAGCACTCTCTGTTCCCCCGGGCAGGCTATTTCTATCTACATTTTTCCCATGGGGATCAAGTGTTCAGACGCATGAGCCTGTGGGGACATCTAACACTGAAACAGCAGCTGTGAATCTGCATACATTCTCCTAGAGCACAAGTAGTCTCTCTAGGGAATTGCTTCCTAATTGAAGTGCTATCATTCTTTCCCTTATCATAAGCTCTGAGGAATGATAGGTCCACTCACTCATTTTCTAATAACATGATTTAGGTTAAAAATTAAGCTACACTTTTCATATCATGGAATGCATCCCTTTAAAATGTACAATTCAGTAGCTTTGAGCATATTTCCAAGATTGTGCAATGTCACCACTGATGCCAGAATCTTTTCACCAACTTCAAAAGAAACTCCATATGCATTACTGTTCACCTCTCTCTGCTCCACGAGCTTCGATAACAATAATGAGCTTTTTGTCTCTATGGACTTACATAGTCTGTACATTTCTTTTTTAAAATATATTTTATTTATTTATTTGAGTGAGAGAAAGAGGGAGGGGGGAGGGAGAGAAAATGGGCATGCCAGGGCCTCCAGCCACTGCAAATGAACTCCAGATGTGTGTGCCCCTTGTGTATCTGGATTACGTGGGTCCTGAGGAATCGAACCGGGATCCTTTGCTTTGCAGGAAAATGCCTTAACCACTAAGCCATCTCTCCAGCTCCAGTCTGTACATTTCTTATAAATGAAAACATACAATGTGTGAGATTTGTGTGTGTGTGTGTGTGTGTGTGTGTGTGTGTGTGTGGCTTTCTGGGTTCTTCTCCTTAACAGAATGTTTTCAAAGGTTACTTGTTTTATAGCATTTGCCAATATTTCATGCCTTGTTATGACTAATTAATATTCCCTTCATGGGCATACTACATCCAGGTCTTTAATCCATTTTCAGTTACTTTTTTTTTTTTTTGAGGTAGGGTCTCACTCAGGCTGGCCTTGAACTCACAGCAATCCTCCTACCTCAGCCTCCTGAGTGCTGGGAGTGTACCACCTTGCCTGGCCCATTGAGTTACTTAAAAAAAAAAAATATATATATAATTTATTATATTTTATTATTATTATTATTATTGAAGTAGGGTCTCCCTCTAGCCCAGGCTGACCTGGAATTCACTATGTAATCTCAGGGTGGCCTCGAACTCATGGTGATCCACCTACCTCTGCCTTCCGAGTGATGGGATTAAAGGTGTGCACCACCACGCCCAGCTAAAAAATATATTTTATTTATTTATTTGAGAGAGAGAGAGAGAGCTTGGGCATGCCAGAGCCAGCCACTGCAAACGAACTCCAGATGCATGTTCCCCCTTGTGCATCTGGCTTACATGGGTCCTGGAGAGTCGAACAGGGATCCTTTGGCTTTGCAGGCAAAATGCTTTAACTGCTAAGCCATTCCTCCAGCCCCCATTGAGTTACTTTTTGTGTAAGGTGTGCGAAGTTGGTTTTTAAGTTCACTCTTTTGCATGTCACTAACCATGTTTAGGTTGACATCTGTCATGGGCACTTGTCTGTTTTCTCTTCTCTGGTTCAGGAAATTGTATTTCCCAGAGGCCCTTGCTAAGTGCCTGCCATGCTCCCTCTTTCTTATGACTATTTTATTTGAGTGATGGTGATTTTTTAGGGGGAGCACGAACTCATTGAAGGGAGGCTAAGGGCAAAAGGAAGTGAGCAAGGAAGCGTGTGAGAGAACGCAAGGCTGGAGCCCCCCAGGTGGGCTCTTCTCGCAGAGGGTTAGCAGGTATAGCTATCTGGCGCTCAGCACTTCTCTGAGGTTTATGAAGAAACGATCGCACAGAATAGTCCTGTACAGAGGTGGGAGAGGAATTCTCTGCCCAGCATCTTCCCTCTTGGCACTTCCCATCAGCAGGAGACCAGACACATGATCCATGCTTCTGTTAAGATGGACATGGCAGGGTCTTGGCATGTGTGTGAGCAGTCTGGCTTCATGGAGACAGAAAGGAGATGATATTATGACTTTATTTTTTTTCTTCCTTTTCTTCTTCCTTCCTCTCTCCCTCTTTCTCTTCCTTTCCTCCCTCCCCTTCCTTCCTTTTTTCTCTTCTTTGTTGTTCTCCTTCCTTCTCTCTCTCTCTTTCTTCACCTGGGCTCAAGCCTTCCAAATAGGTAAATACCCTACCACACACCCACTCACCATGCTTGGGACTTTGTACAGAAATTTATATGTGGAATTGATGAATGCATTCAGCCACTGAAATTAAGGTTTAGGAATCACCTGGGCAACTAGCATTCTTAGAAATCTCTTTGATAGCTGTGCCTTTCAATAGTGCTTGCCGAGTTTGCTGATGGAGGCATGAGGGGAGGATTAGCAGACAGGTGGAGAGGATAAGCCAGAGACTTTCTGTCCGCACCCAAATGCAGGAGGGATTGCCAGCAGTAGCTGTGTTGCCTCTCAGGCTCCATGTCACACTAGGTAACTCTTCTGTCTGTGCTTCCCTGGGGTGGTCCCACCACACTTCCGCCTCCTAGGTGGCCCTGCTGTCTGACTTCTGGTTAGAACACCTAGTCCTGCTGTTGCTACAGTTCTGGATTAGGAGCAATTCCAGCTGTTGCTAACATTGAACTTCTTCATATAACCTACTGACTATTCAGTTCTGCGTAGATTGTAAATGCCGTTATTACATTCTCTCGGTTACAAAAAAAAAAAAATAACAGGAAGCATTTCAATTTTCATTAGACGTGACTCAAAAAATAACTAACATGTTTAATCAAATAGTCATGTATCACAGTCATTGTCATTTAAAAATAAAACTGATATGGCCCTCCTTTAGGTATATGTAGCTTTCTTGGTTTTGTGGGTGTGTACATGGTTTGTGTATAGTGTGTGCTGTTTGTGTCTGTGTGTGAGTGCAGGCACACATGTGGAGGTCAGGGGACCACTTTTAGGTCAGTCCTCATGTTGCCACCTCCCTGGTTTCTCTCTTGGATTCCTGTTCTGCTGTTCTTGGCTGTGCTAGCCAAGAGCTGTCTGCGAAATTCTCCTGTCTCCACCTTCCATCCCGCCATCAGCATGCTGGGCATATAGAAGCCCATCCTGGCTTCTGGCAGTTGCACTTGGGATCTGGGGATCTAACGCAAGTACCCTGGCCTCGGGGGTGAGTGATTTATTCCCAGAGCCATCTCCCCCATCCCTCCTTCAGGTATATTTAGTGCAAGCTAAATACCATTGTTATTTGAGATTTGGAGGTGCCTTCGTGCACCTAGAAAATACATAAACCAGATGCTCATCCATCAGAAAATGTTCACGACTTTCTTTTGAATGTGTATGGAGGTGATGAGCATGTGTGCACGTGGGTACATTTGTGTGCAGGTGCATGTGCATATACATGAGGAAGCCAGGGGTTGACGTTAGGTGTCTTTTATCTCCAGCTTATCTCCTTGACACAGGGTCTCTTGCTGAACCCAGTCCTCACCAGTTAGGCTAAACAAACTAGTTAGATTCTCCTATCACTGCCCCCCACCCCCAGCTCCACACCCACATTTTATGAAGAGAGAAAATGGGACCATCCTGCATCTCCTAAGCAGATCACTTTTAAGATGGAGTAGACATGACTTTGAGGATTTGTGAATCAATTCCTTCATAAGCTATCAGCCTTTATTTATTATCTCCATGGATACTTCTTTGATTTTCAGAAGTAGAAGAATATTATGGAAGGAATCTGTGTATTTAGTATTGTGGTATGGTGGATATATACATATACATATATATGATCATATATTATGGCTTAAAAAAATTTTTTTTTATCTAGAGAGAGTGAGAGAGAATGGACATGCCAGGGCCTTTTTGCCACTGTAAACAAACTCCAGATGCAGGTTCTGCTTTGTGCATATGGCTTATGTGGGTACTGGAGAATCAAACCCAGGCCTTCAGGCCTTCCAAATAAGCACTTTTAGCCACTGAGCCATCTCTCCAGCCCTCATGTATGGCTTTTTGTGAAGGTTCTGGGGATTGAACTGGGGGTTTTCTTAGACTTTCATGTTTATAAGTCAAGTGCTGTTACCTATTGAGACATCTCCCCAGGCCCCTGAATATTCTTTTTTTTTGTTTTGTTTTTCATTTTTCGAGGTAGGGTCTCACTCTGGTCCAGGCTGACCTGGAATTAACTATGTAGTCTCAGGGTGGCCTTGAACTCTCGGCGATCCTCCTACCTCTGCCTCCTGAGTGCTGGGATTAAAGGCGTGAGCCACCACGCCCGGCTTGAATATTCTTAAATAATACACTAAACTATATGACACCTGGTTGGAAGGCCCCTACTATAGGACACATGTTGAGATGTTGATCCCTTCTTCCCTTTGGACACCATTGTGGTGGTTTGAGTTAGATTTCCCCCATAAACTCATGTGTTTTGAATGCTTGGTTCCCAGGAGGGGGAAATTTTGGAAGTGGAGCCTTTCTGGAGGAAACGCTTAGGGCTTCTATAGCCAGCTCCCCTTTGCCAAAAGTCAACTCACTCTCCAGCTGCTGCTTTCCAGTTGCTGTGCGGAGGTGATGTCCAGCCTCTGCTCATGCCATGCTTTCTTCTGCCATCATGGAGCTTCCCCTTGAGACTACAGGCCACAGTAAAAACTTTCCTCCCATCAGCGCGTTAGGTCAGGTGCTTTGTCCCAGCAATGAGAAGGTGACTACAACAACCAGCTTGGGCTAATGTAGCTAGAGCAGCCTTCCCTTGGCCCCATGCCTTTGCTTTCTCGTTTCTTTACTCCAGCACAACATACAAAATGTCTAAGTGAATCATTATGAGGGCGGATGTGTAATTGTTGCTATAAAGTATATCCACTTCTTTTCTTTTTGGTTTTTGTTTTTCTCACACTAGCCCAGGCTGACCCTGAACTCACAGTGATCCTCTTACCTCAGCCTCCCAAATGCTAGGATTAAAGGCATGTACAACAAACACATGTCTGTAATTTCAACTCCAAAAGATAATGCCCAACCACAGCCCAGCCTGGTGGCGCACGCCTTTAATCCCAGCATTCCAGGGGAAGCAGAGGTAGGAGAATCGCCTTCAGTTTGAAGCCACCCTGAGACTACATAGTGAATTCCAGGTAAACCTGGACTAGAGCGAGACCCTACCTTGGAAAAAAACCACACACAGAGAAAAAGATAATGCCAAACTATTAACTCAATCATGTTCTCCAACTCACATTCTCAATAAAAAGATGATTGACATCCATATCAACATTTGATGATTTAAGTCAAATCCATAGAATTTAATAACAAGAAAATGTTCTACCTTTTAAAACTCGTGTGTGTGTGTGTGTGTGTATTCATGTGGTTGAGGAAGCTGGCGTACCACAGTGCACATATGGAAGTCAGAAAACAATCAACAATCGTGTTGATCTGAGCCTTAGACCTTCTTTGAGGCAAGCGCCAGTCCAAGCCTTGCAAACTGTATGAGGCAGGGTCTCTTGTTATTTACAGCTGTGTACACCAGACTAGCTGGCCTGTGAGCCTCCGGGGAATCTCCTGTCTCCACCTCCCATATCACTGTAGGAGAGCTGGGATTACAGGCTTTATGTGAGTTCTGGAAATCTAAATTTAGGTCATCTCACTAAGCAGCAAGTGCTTTTACCCGCTGAGCCTTCTTCCCAGCTTGAAAATTGCTGTTTTGAAAAGGATCAAAAATTCAGGTCTTAACAGAATTCTAAGTAAGTTTATTGACTCATTTTAAGAAACGCTTATTGGCACTTACTGTATTCTAGATATGATGCTAAATGCTAATGATTACAAAATGTCTGAGAGTCATTCCTTGTTCTCAAGGGATTTACCCTCTTGAGTGGGAAATGCACATGTGAACAGTGAGTTCTGGTGAAGAATGAAGTGGTGGAGGTAAATGCAAAGGGCTGTAGTGTTGATGAGGTAGAGAGGAAAGCTCGTCTGAGTTTGGAGCGAAGGATACTAGGAAATGTAAGTTGCTTACTTTCACATGGCATGCTTGTTTTCAAATTTAGGTGTCACCTTTGAGGTATTTTTAATGTGTCTATATGATGTGTGTATCAGTGGGCAAACACATATCATCCCATAGAAGATGAGAGCCTTGCCTTTCACCTTGTTTGAGACAATACCACTCTTATTCTTTGCTGCTGCAAACACCAGACCAGCTGGCCTGTGAGCTTCAGGATTCTCCTGACTCTGCCTCCCATGGCTGAAGGTGTGTTGGGATTACACTTGTGTGAGCCACTGAGTATGGCTTGGTCATCAGGCTTATTCAGCAAGTGTTGTTAACCACTGAGTCATCTCGACAGCCCTGGTTTCACATTTTAATCTACTAATTTGTTCTGTGATGATAACTTGGAAAACCAGCCTTCAAAGTTTTATCTTATTTGATGGATGATATGAAACCATTTAAGGTTGAAAGCAATGAAATATTCTTGAAATAGTATTCTTTTTTTTCTTTCTCTCTTTTTTTCCCCAAATATTTTATTTTTATTTATTTATTTACTTGAGAGAAAGAGAGAGAATGGGCAGGCCAGGGCATCCAGCCCCTGCAAATGAACTCCAGATGCGTGCACCCCCTTGTGCATCTGGCTAACATGGGTCCCGGGGAACTGAACCTGGGTCCTTTGGCCTTGCAGGCAAATGCCTTAACCGCTAAGCCATCCCTCCAGCCCTTATCTTTCATTCTTTTTTTATCTGGGGAGATAAATTCTTTTTAGTTATTTATTTGCAAACAGAGAGAAAGGGGAAGGAGAGAATGGGCACACTAGGGCCTCTAGTTCCTGCAAACGAACTCCAAATTCATGTGCCACTTTGTGCATCTGGCTTTATGTGGGGACTGGGGAATCGAACCTGGGTCATTAGGCTTTGCAGGCAAGTGCCTTAACTGTTAAGCCATCTCTCCAGCCCTGAAATAGCATTGTTAAAAGGGAATGCTGGTGAATATGCAGAAATGGGATTGAGATAGTCTTAAATGGAGGTAGGGAGACAAGTTAGGGGCCTGGTGCAGTGGAGGATCAAGATGATAAATGGCTGAATTCAAGGCAGTGACAATGGAGATGGGAAAAAAATAAACACAAATGACATTAAGGAAATAGCATTAATAGAATTAAGGGATAGGCCATAAGTAGACAATAATAAAAATCAATTTATCAGGATACCTAAGTTTCTACCTAAGTAGGTATATTCATTCATTCAATCAACTAATAAATATTAAATATCTAGTATATGCTGAGCCTTGTGCTTCCTAGTGGGGGGGGGGTTACCTAGGGCTAGCATGTAACATTGAAGTGGGGTATTAGGGGCTCAGGGAAGTCCTTGAACCCCAATCCCTGGGATTGAGTTTCCATTTAACCAAAGAATTCGTAAAACCAGACTGAGAAGGATAATTATTAAATTATTATATCTTGAAGGAAGTACAGAACCAGGGGGAGGAGAATCATTACGCCCACGTGGCCTGAGCGCCTACGTGGTGGGCCTGGAGAAACTGGAGAGGATATAAAAGAAAATACAAAAGCTCGGGCCGTGTGGAGGGCAGGAGAAGGTAGAGAGCTCACTGGGAGCAGGAGTCATGGGGGGTTCTGCCCTCACCTTGGCCCAGCCTGGCAGAGAGGAGGGAAATTCACCAGAAGCCAGAACTTCTCAAGTGGTCAGGCAGCCCAGAGAGCGAGCCCTCCACTCGCCTTACTGTAGTGGGCCCTACCTTCTGACTCAGGTGAGCCAGAGAGACAGCTGATTGGTGTGGGCTAGAGGCTGTCTAAACAGGAGGCCAAATTCTGGGGTCTGACCAGCCACCACGTTAGGATTAAATCCTAGGAAAGAAGACCTTCTTCCCAGAAGGGGCCCAGGTTGTTTCTGGAAAACCCGATCTAGGGAAGAGACAAAGATCAGATCATACTATGATCGCTTGCAACGTGGACACTGCAGGGTTATACTTTCAGGGGCCCAGTAGCCCTAACTGCCCAACAAAACTACTTGACTCCTTTCAACATGACTTCTGGGGCCGCTATTAGTCCAGCATACCCATGGAGTAGGTTTGGGAAGGCATTGCTTGGACTTCAGTGGGATGGCCCAGATTATCTTTTTTGTTTGTTTTTCCCAGATAAGTTCTCACTCTAGTCCAGGCTGACCTGGAATTCACTCTGTAGTCTCAGTCTGGCCTTGCACGCACAGCAATCCTCCTACCTCTGCCTCCTGAGTGCTGGGATTAAAGGTGTGCGCCACTGCTCCAGGCAGAGATTATCTATTTGAGACCTAACACCTCCCGTTATAGAACTCACAATCTTCTATACAGACAGAGAAGTAGGAACTATACACTGAGCTCAGGGAACACAAATGTTGCCCCTTGGTTTTCTTTCTCCCCAGAATAATGAGTTGAGCATATTGGACATGCTGCTATGGAGAGGGTGATGAAATGTTTGGATGGAAACCTTCGTGAGGGTATAGAGCGTGTTAGTCTACAGCTCTGCTAAGGGTTTTTAGGTTAAATGGGTTTCCCATTTTGTAGCTATACCCCACTCTCCTAGGATGGGCTAAGAAGCCATAAATTCAACACATGCTATTGTCACTCTGCTCCTTGAAGGGAGTTTAAAGGGAAAGACCAGGGCTGGAGAGATGGCTCAGCAGGTAAGGTACTTATCTGACAAGCCTAATGACCTGGGTTCAATTCCCCAGTGCCCACATAAAGACAGTTACAAAAAGGGGTGCATGTATCTAGAGCTCGTTTTTGGTGGCTAGAGGTCCTGGTATGCCCATTCTCTCCCTCCGCCCCCTTTCTGCTTGCAAATAACTAAATAGAGAATTTTAAAAGGGAAGACACCAAGTCTCCACCTCAATATAAATCTGAACGTTTTCATTTTCTTTCAATAACTGCAAATTCTATGCTCTCCAAATGAGAAGTTCCAAAAATTGAGCAACTCATATTAAAACTATCAAGGCCACCTAAGTTTTTCACATGATAGAACAATTTTAAGGGTGAAATGAATGAATAAAATGAATTTATTTTCTCCTCATACATGTATAATAAAAATGAAGGATGGATTATTTAGACTGTAATCTGTTTAGATGTGTACCCTCTTCCCCCTTTTTTCTGTGACAAGTGCAAAACAGCTTTCTAACTCTTTTCTTCCAGTTTTGTAATTTTAACACTGTCAGTAACAAACATTCTATAGAATGCTTGGCTTTAGAGTGGAATGTTGTTTTTTGTTGTTGTTGTTGTTGTTTTTTTTGCCAGATCTCTGCCTACAGGGAATTTTTATGGTCAAATTTGTAAACACTAGCAAAGCAAAGTTGAAAATTGAAAGGCTTTCCATTTTCAAGGCTAACTGTAAGATACGTTATGCTTCTTATATATCATAGTTCTGGTAATTCTCTTCTTATTAATTTATTGTTCACGGTTCAAGTTTTATCACGCGTGCCTTTGCAAAAGGGTACATGGTTTTATACGAATCAACACCAGCAGCATGAGAGAAGCCATGGTGAACTCGTGAGTGACACTGTGCAGTGAACTCTAACACCTCAACCAGTTTCCGTGTTTACAGTTATGGGCACACCGTAATAGTGCCTTTCAGTATAGATAAACAGCCGAGAAACAAGTGGAAAATGAAAAAGAACAAGAATATACTCTCTGAGACTACTAGATGCCATCCACGTTTTCAGCAGTCCTGAGAATAATATACTTTAAGTTGAGGAAATGAGATGAAGATCTGAAATAGTTCATTGACTTTGATGCTTACTTGAAAATAGTCAGAAATATGTCACTCAATAAAAATTTTGTATTTGTTGATTAAATATGTGCCTGTAAACCTGGCGTTGAGTATTTGATAAAAATCCTAATGAAGACTTTCGGAGATTCTTTGGTGGGTATGATTTAAGTCATGTGAAAAACAATCTCGAATTCAAAAAGCCAACCAAAGATATGTGGCTCACACCTTTAATCCTGGCACTTATGAGGCTGAGGTAGGAGGACTGTGAGTTTCAAGCCAGCCTAGGTTACAGAGTGAGTTCCAGGTCAGCCTGGGCTAGAGGGAAACGCTGGCTCAAAAAACAACAGCAATGCCAGATGTGGTGGGGACATCTTTAATCTCAGCACTTTAATCCCTGAAGTAGGTGGATAAAGCCAATCTGAGACTACATAGTGAATTCTAGGTCAGTTTGGGCTAGAGCAAGACCCAACCTCAATAAAATAAAATAAAATAAGATAAGATAAAATAAAATAAAATAAAATAAAATAATTAAACCAAACAAGCAAAAAGATCCAGCAACAAGAAAAAACTAACAAATCAACATGTTATAATTAAAATCCAAACCTGGTCATCAAAATTAAAAGTTATAGAATGTTATAAAATAGAAATAAATGTTATTTTATGGTCAAAGAAAAAGAGATAATTATAATTAAAATCCAAACCTGGTCATCAAAATTAAAAGTTATAGAATGTTATGAAATAGAAATAAATGTATTCTATGGTCAAAGAAAAAGAGATAATTAACAAAAAATTATTAACCAAATAAGGTGGGTTTAATTAATTAATTTTCAAGCAAAGAGAGACAGAGATAGAGAGAGTGAGAGAGTGAGTGGGCACTCCATGGCTGTGGCAAATGATCCTCAGGTGCATGTGCCGCTTTTTAATGTCTTTTTTCCCTGCTTTCCCCCCTCTGGTTAAGAGTATGCCTTCATACTGGCACCAACAGGACCAGCAGGGACTATCTCTTTAAAAATTCTTATGCATATTTGATCATGAACTCTGTTTCTCTTTTAAAAGATGGATCTATTTAATTTATCACCAAAGACATACAGAAATGAAAGAAAAGAGGTTTTAAGTATATTGTGTTTGCAATATATTTAAATGAAATTGAAGGTAATCCTAAAAGGGATAAAATAAAGTGATATTTCTTATGCTCTTAATAATTCATTATTAGGGGGCTAGAGAGATGGCTCAGTGGTTAAATTGCTTATTTGCAAAAGCTGATGGGCTGACTTGAACTCCCCAGCAGCTGTGTAAAGCCAGATGCACAAAGTGGCACATGGATCTGGAGTTCATTTGCAGTGGAAGGAGGCTCTGACATGCCCAATCCTCTCTATTCTCTCTCTGTCTCAAATAAATAAATAAATAAATAAAATTTAAATGATTTAATGGAGCTGGAGAAATGGCTCAGTTATATGCACTTCTTGCATAAACCTGAAGGCCTGAGGGGTCCCGAGACTGCCTGAGTTGGAATCTCTAGAACACAACTAAAATACTGTCAACCCAGTCCTGTGGGGAGTGGACACTTGACAATTACTGAAGCTTGAGGACAACAAATTCTAGAATTAGTGAGAGATTTGGTCACGAGGAAAAAAACATCCAGGTGGGTGAGTGATAGAGGATACCCAACATTCTCCTCTGGCCACTACAGTTGAATCCATGTGGCACTATATACATGTGCATATATCATACATACTGTGTACACCACACCACACATACTGTGCACATGGAAAACAATAAAAATTAAAAAATATTTAATCATAAGCAGATGATCTGTATACTTGTTGCCAAAGATTGATAACCAGGTAAACATATGTTATCATTTTGTATGCAGAAATGTGCACGTTTATGCACACACACATACACACACACACACACACACAATGCCCTTACAATGTAAAGGCCATACCCTTCCTTCCATTATATCTGCTGGGGATTCATACATTAGGTGCTGAATGCTAAAAATGCATTCTTTTGTGGGAGAATGTAGTCACTGTGATTTATATTTATACTTAGTACCACATTAAAAAGATGTCCGTGTTGATCAGAAATCATTCTATAAGTTCTGGACACTAACAGAATTGGCAATAAGCCAAGACTGGAGTAAAAGGACTGAAGCACTTGCCTTGGGGGCAGAATTTAAGGGTGCGCCTAAAAAACCAGCTTTCAAACTAATACGTAATCCAATATTCTTTCATGTGTTTATGTATTCATGTGTGCATATGTATGTGTGGGTGCATATGGAAGACAGAGGAAACCATGAGTGTCATTCCTCTTTTGAGATAGGATTTTTTTTTTATTAGTTATGAACATACTCAGTATGTAAACAGCACAGGTTGGTATCATCCTTTCCCTCGTCCCCGCCTCCCCTCCAAAGGGACCCTCTTTGTTGGGGATGCCGGCATCACCATGGGGATTGGGGATCGTGCATTGTAAGGGCAGCCATCAGTTATGGGGAAGAGGCAATATCTCTGGGCGTAACGTCTCAACTTGTTGCTGTAACCATTTTTCCTCCCTCTCTTCTGCGAATTTCCCTGAGCCATGTTGGGTGCATTTTAAGTCTACTTCAGTGATGGGCACTTAGGAGCCTCTGGATCTCTGGATTGGTGGGTGTTGAGTGTCCTCAGTGTCTCTCTCCTTCACCCTTGTGCTGACATCAGGTTCCCTGAGAAAGCAGCGCTCTTGCTCATTTCCCCAATTCCTCTGTGATTTCGGCTGGGGCCAGGGTGGAGTGCACTGGGTCATTTATCTCCTCAGGTCCAGCTCCCATCTGAAAAAGAGAAGCAGATTCTCCAACAGAGAGTGAAGTCAGCACAGGTTAAATGGGATAACGATTATTAATTTAGAGAGAATTTAAAGGGTGTAGACCTTTAAGATTAGTGAAAGCTTGATATTGGAGAGCAAACTTGTTATCTGGATGTGATTCTGACTTGTTTCCCGGTTCTAGATATGGTTTCCTTCCCACTGAGCAGATCCGCTAGCCAATCCAAGAGCAGTTGGTTACCCACCATGACCGTGTACCACTGTTGCCCTTGTGTGCGCATCACGTCAGGGGTTTGCTTCTGAGTAGCTTAGACCTCGAGTTGTTTGGACAGATGTTGGCCACTTTTCCCCAGTAGCTCATGTAGTACCTTCCAGCACTAGATGGGCTGTTTGGGGACAGGCTGTCTTCCAGATTCCAGCCAGGTGTCTCCTTGGTCTCTGCCCACAGTGTATGGTGTCTTCAGCAGTAGGGTCTTACCATTAACCTCCGGTGGGCAATCCAGTGCTCTGACAGAAGTCTGTCTTGTTTTGGGAAACCCTGAAGGTCTCTCTGATCAACAGCTCATTGTGGGTGTTAACCACATCCTGGTACTGGGAGTTACAGGCCAGCACCAAGGGAAAAGAAAGAAGAAAAAGAAAGAAAATAGAAAAGAAAAAAAAAAAAAGAAATAGGAGAAATTTAAGGTCGGGCTTCATCTCACCCTTTCCATGTCCCTTTGATTCAGGTGCTCCCTCTAAGGTACTGTTGAGGGTTCAATCTTTTCTTTTTCAAATTTATTTTTATTTTTTAAATATCTTGTTTATTTGACAGAGATAGAGAGAGATAGAGAGAGAGAGAGAGAGAGGATGGGCGTGCCATGGCCTCCAGCCACTGCAAACAAACTCCAGATGCATGTGCCTCCTTGTGCATCTGGCTTATGTGGGTCCTGGGGAATTGAACCGGGGTCCTTTGGCTTTGCAGGCAAACACCTTAACCAGTAAGCCATCTTCTCCAGCCCCTCCAGATGCATTTCTACTTTGTGCATCTGTCTTTGCATCGGTACTGGGGAATCAAACATGGGTCCTTAGGTCTTGCAGGTAAGTACCTTAACCACTGAGCCACATAGAATCTCTTATTGGCACGGAGCTCACAGGTTAGGCTAGATTGGCTAGCCAGGAAGCCTCAGGGATCTGCCTGTCTCTGTTTCCCTAATGCTAGGATTACAAACTTGTGCTAACACCCTTGATTTTTTTTTTTCTTTTTTGATTTTTCGAGTTAGCGTCCCCCCACTCTTGTCCAGGCTGACTTGGAATTCACTATGCAGTCTCAGGTTGGCCTCAAACTCACAGTGATCCTCTTATGTCAGCATCCTGAGTGCCAGGATTAAAGTTGTGCACCATCATGCCTGGTTTTTTGACACAGGTTCTAAGGATTGAACTCAGGACCTTATACGTGTGATGTGAGCGCTTAACAGACAGGGAAGGGAGAATGTGGGCAATGGGAGGTAGCTGCGCTCTGCTGGTTGCTAATGGCACTGTTGGTGCCCAGTACTGGACAAGCTAGGCTGGCTGAAGTATTTGTGTGTGCATGCACGTGCATGTGTGTGTGTGTGTGTGTGTGTGTGTGTGTGTACTATAGAAACTAGGACCTAGAGGAGCCATGTGTGTTATACTGATGCGTAGAAACAAAGGAACCAGGAAGCAAATTTTGTTTTCTTCCTGCTAGGTCTCTCCAGGACCTACCTCTGATGAAATGTCAGTGTCACTTAGTAAAGAAGAAATATTTCATGGGCCCAGATCCATTTTCACGGAGCTGGTTAAAAGGATATGTTTGAAGTTGAGAGGCATTAAGTTAGGGACTGAAACATACCAGGAAGAAAAGTAATCCTGACTGAAGCAAAGGTTTTCCCATTTAAAAACAAAAAAGAACTGGGTGTGGTAGCACACACGTTTAATCCCAGCACTTGGGAAGCAGAGGCAGGATGAAGTATGAGGCCACCCTGAGACTGCATAGTAAATTCCAAGTCAGCCTAGGCTAGAGCAAAACTCTAACCTTGAAAAACCAAAATAAAAAATAAAAAATCTAGTCCAGGAAAACTTGGGGAAAACACTGCAGGCAGTTTCTGAGGAGAAAATCCAGAGAAACAAAACATTCAGAATAGTAACCTATAATTGACATCACTTGGGATTCAGCTAAGAGAACCAACATGGACCCAGAGATCCACCAGCCTTCTTCTACCTCCCCAGTGTTGGGATTATAAGTACATCTTTTTTTCTATTTTTCTTACCCCTCGTTTGAAATTAAAATTTCTCACCCTGTGAAAGTGGTGATTTTTGTACTTTGTTAGATGGACTGATGATATAAGGGTCTAACTTTCTCACTATAATGTCAGAGTGTAGGTGGGGGGGGTTGGCACAAGGCTTAGACCACCACTCTAAAATCTAAAGAGTAACTTTAGAACCTTAGACAACAGGATTAGAATTGGATCATGCCTTCTTTGGTGCGTTGAAGGTAAAATGAGCGTTATTTGATAAAGAATGATTGAATTACTACAGGAAACCTTTAATTTTAAGGGGATCTCAGATGTTTCTTCACAGGCCTCTGTAAACTTTTATATAGAACATTCCACTGCTGCTCAAAGATCCGTGCTACTGCCATAGGCTAGTCGCCAATACCTAAACACCAGTGGGCCAATTAGCCAAAACTGGTTCTAGTTCTCTGACCACTGGGAAGGGAGCAGAGACCAATCTATATTAGTCTTCAGGTAACTAGGATATCATTTAGGAAATTGGTATTTTAGTCAAACAAAATATGTCCCTTTTAAGTCTACCATTCCTGAAGAGCAATTACATATAGGTGCTCCATAAATGCGCTCCTGAAGGATCGAATGGCAAGCGTCACCCTTTTTATGACAAGACTGTGCTCTTATAAGTGCCTGAAAATGGCCCATGGGAATGTTAACTAGAACAACAAGGAAAGGTTTATGATGCGAAATGCTCCACTACAAACACTTCCTCTCCTGTTACAACAGCCATGCAAATTCTTATAGGTCCACTGACAAGGGGAAAAATGTCCTGAGCTTAAAACAAATCAGACAGTATATAACTGTATAAAAATTAGAAAAAAATAAGCCAGAAAGCCTTGGGATCACTTAAGTTATTAAGCTGGCTGTCTTAAAAGATGTACATAGAATTTGTGAACACACTGTATTCCAGACAATCCTTGCTAAGCCCATTTGTGTTTCTTGTGTTTTCATGTATAAAATAGATGTGTAACAAACCTATTAAAGCCTTACTTACTTTTTTTGGGGGGGTGGGTTTCAAAGTAGGGTCTCACTCTGATCCAGGGTGACCTGGAATTAACTATGTAGTCTCAGGGTAGCCTTGAACTCTAGGCGATCCTCCTACCTCTGCCTCCGGAGTGCTGGGATTAAAGATGTGCGCCACCACACCTGGCTTTGCTTTTTGTTTGTTTGTTTGTTTGGGTTCAGACTACATAAGAGTTTCTTTGCTCCTTTTCTGTGTCAGGATTAACATATAAGTCCAGTGTTTTAAGGACAGTGCATGTTTAGGGGCTAAGGAGGTAGCTCAGTAGCTAACTGCACTTGCTTTGCAAGCCTGCTGCCCAGAGTTCGGATCCCCAGCACCCATGTAAAGCTGGACACAAAGTGACACAAGATTCTGTAATTCAAATGTGCCTAACATGGAGTCAGGAGCATACAGAAGCTTGAAAGCCAGCTAGTTTGGCCTTCCCAGCAGCCAACAACAATAAAGTGGAAAGAGTCCAAAACCCCAAGGCTATCCCCACTTGCCCGCACATGCATACCCATACACACACACAAATGACAACAATAATGGCTATTATTATTAGTGTTGTTGATATTTGTGTTGAGACAGGATCTCATGTAACCCAAGGTGGCCTTGAATTCACTATGTAGCTGAGCATAACCTTGAACTAATGACTCTCCTGCCTCTACCTCCCAGGGGCTAAATTATAGGCAGCACTATCACGCCAGGTGAGACAACGATTCTTGAGGAGCCCATGAAAATGCACTAATCCATTGTTTTCTGATTTTGGCCCATCAAAAATTATTACGTAAAAAATATATGTCTAATGACGTCACGTGGTATATAGGAACAAATAAGTTAAACAATACAGTTTTAACTCTTTGAAACCCAGTAAAGGATTCCATTTTCTTAAAAATTTTTTATTTTATTTATTTTTGGAGAGAGACACAGAGAGAGACAGACAGAGAGGGAGAGGGAGAGAAATAGAGATGGGCGTGCCAGCAGCCTCTCAGCTGCTGTGAACTAAATCCAGATGCGTGCACTCCCTTGTGACCAAGTGTGGCATTGCGCCCTTGCATCACATTGCATCTGGCTAAACGTGGGACCTGGAGATTGGAACCGCTAGAGATTAGAACCAGGTTTCTTAGGCTTAGCAGGCAGGCGCCTTAACCGCTAAGCCATTTCTCCAGCCCTAGGATTCCATTTTCTATCCCACTAACTGCTTTGACCTTTGATCTTTATACTTTCTTTTTTTAAAAAAATATTTATTTATTTATTTGACAGAGAGAAAGGGAAAAAGAGAGAGAGAGAGAATGGGTGCCCCAGGGCCTCCAGCCACTGCAAAAGAACTCCAGACGCATGCGCCCCCTTGTGCATCTGGCTAACATGGGTCCTGGGGAATCGAACCTGTGTCCTTTGGCTTTGCAGGCAAATGCCTTAAGTGTTATGCCATCTCTCCAGCCCTATACTTTCTTTTTTTTTAATTATTAATTTTTATTGACACCTTCTATACTTACATACAAAAAACATATGATATTTCCCTCCCTTCCCCTCCCCGTATTCCACTTTAGAACACCAATCTCCATCATATCCCCTCCCTCTCTCCATTAGTCTTTCTTTTAATTTGAAGTCATCATCTTTTTCTTCCATTTTGAGGGTCTTGTGAAGGTATTGCTAGGCACTGCAAGGTCATGGATATCGACCCAGCCCTATACTTTCTTATTCTATTAAGTTTCTGGTTCCTTCTCACTTTAGGGCAAGGATTGAATTTTTTTTTCTTTTTACAAAGTAAGATGATAAATACTTTAAGCTTTGCAAGCCAAACAATCCCTGTCACAAACTATACAATTCTGCTGTTTTAGGTGAAGACAGCTATAAACAGCACATAAACCCATCAGGTGTGTTCTAATAAAACTTTATTTAGACATTGAACTTTGCATTCAATATCATTTTCATGTCTCGTGGATGTTATTGTGTTTTTTCCCCCCCAGTAACTTAAAATGTCTCTGTTTTGTTTTGTTTTTTGTTTTGTTTGAGGCAGGGTGTAGCTATGGAGCCCAGGTTAGTCTGGTGCTTCCCATGATCCTCCTGACACCATTCTTACCTTGTTGATTAGTGCATAAACAAGCATTAGGTCAGGTTTAACCCATGGGCCCTTGTATGGTGATGGCTTCTTAGAGCTCACCTTTACTCAAAGTCCAAAAGAAATTCTCCAAGACAGATTCTGCTTATGAAGTTTTTTTTTTCCATGACATAGTCAAAGCTTTGTGGAGCTTAGTATGTTCGTAGTTTTCCATCGGTTGTCCCTCTTGATTAACTGGGTCTATTGAAAAGTATTTTAGGATTTTACAGGGACTTTTTCCACTTTTCATCATTAAAAAAAAGTATAAAATAATGTATAGGGATTATGACAGGAAACCAGAATGAAAGAAGCCCCAGTTCTGTTCACAGTTTGGAAGTTCAGTTCAGGGAATAAAAAAAAAAAACTGGACTGTTTTACATCACATTTTCTTTGTCTGGAAAGTCAGACTTGCCAGGTGTTGTTACTAAACAGTTATATTAAGTTTGTGTCGCACAGAGGGGAAAATTAGGCTTGAATCTTCCAGAGTGCTCACATTTTCAGAAAAAAAATTGCACATTCATTTTTATACTGTAGAATACAAGTGAAAGGGTTAGTATTTCTGAAAAGAAATCCAACGAGTTGTTTGTTTAGAACTCTTAAGGATGAGATCTAGCAAACTACAGTAGATAATAAACATATTTAAAAATCTTATCATGGGGCCAGGTGTAGTGGTGTGTGTCTTTAATCCCAGCAATTGGGAGGCTGAGGTAGGAGGACTGAGTTTGAGACCAGCCTGAGACTAATTTTCCAGGTCAGCCTGGGTTAGGGTATGACCCTACCTTGAAAAACAAAGCAAAACAAAGCAAAACAAAACAAAACAAAAAACCACCTCATCATGGGGTGGGGTGGCAGAGGGGGTGATGGTTCAGCTGGTAAAGTGGCAAGCATGAATTCCTGAGTGTGGACCTTCAACACCCATATAAAAGCTGGTGGAGCTGGGTGTGGGGGCACACGCCTTTAATCCCAGCACTAGGGAGGCAGACGCAGGAGGATCACCAAGAGTTCAAGGCCACCCTGAGACTACATAGTGAATTCCAGGTCAGCCTGGGCTAGAGTGAGACCCTTGCCTTGACAAAACAACAACATAACAAAAACAACAAAAAGCCCAATCAACTAACAACCAAGCAAACAAAGAAACCTGGTGGAGACAGGAGAATCCTTAGGGCTCGCTAACTAGCTAGTCTAGCCACACTGAATCAGTGAGAGCCGGGTTCATCAAGAGATCCTGTCCAAAAAAATAAGGTGGGTCTCCCCATTGTTCCCCACCACCTATAAAAAGAAGCTTCTTCAACCAAAAGTGAGAACAGCATTAATCAATGGGTATAAATACATACAGTTAGAAAGAGGTGGGGGCTCAGTGGAATAGGGGTGGGGGAGGAGGACTGACCCAGTTAACAGCATGGGAAGATGATCAAATTACAGTCTGTTCATATGTGGAAATTCTCAATTAACAATATTTTAAAAAATAAATAGAGAGCCATTGAGAAAGCTATCTGATATCCCTCTCTGGTCTTCACATGCATGCATGCACACACACACCTGTACACATATACAATGTACACCCACACATATATAAACATGCTCACACACATGCATACTGAACACACACACACACACACACACACACACACACACAAAGAACACTCATGATTTGTCTGTGTGCCTACTATTATCAAGAGAGGTTTGGATAAAAGGGGGATAGAAGTGTTTTCTTCTTGTCATTTAATAGTCAGAGCCAAGACATCACCAGTTCGCGTCAAGAGTGTGAGTGAATGCTCAGCAAGAGTGTATTTTTGAAAGTAGACTGAAAATCGCTGTGCCAGATACCTGAAACGTTGTTAGGGCATTCAGTGGAAAATTTCATTTCCACATTATAAATAACTGTAGGATATTTTAAGGGATCCAAGACTAGTAACTTCCAAGAGCTGCTTATATTAGTTCCACTGAAATGTTTAATGGAGGGAGGATGCCCAGGAAGTCTATAAAGTCAAATTACCGGATATGATTAATTAAAATAAATAATCTCACTATTGATTAAATTGCCCTTAAAATCCACAGCCATTGAGGCCTTCACATTTTACCATCCACCAAGTGCAAAACAGAAAGGAGAAAACAGCGCTGAGGAGGGAAACTCCCCAAGATGGTTTGTTAAATTCTAAAGTCTTCAGAATTTCTTACTCAAAACACACAAAGTCCCCCTGAGAATCTATATTTAAAATATGGACTCTTTCCCAGTGTGAGGTAGACAAGGCCCAGAAAAGGTGAAATATCACCTGTCAAGGAATTTCCTTCTCCCACTGACCACAGAAATAATCTGTATTCTGTAGCTCCTCTGCAGCCCCCTCCCCCTCGCCCCCCAACTTAAACAGAAAAGACACACGTTGTAAGACTTGGTATAACTTGCTCCAAATAAAACTACTTCCACTACAGGAGGCGAAGCCATGTATGTGAATTATGTCATGCATGTGATTGTATGTGCAAGAGCATGTGTGGATGTGTGAGGAAAGATGGCAGTGGGTGAAGTCAAGTCTCTCTTTGATAGGCAAGGAAGCCTGGCTGTCCTTCCTGGGCGGGCCCCTGTGGCTAGGAAGACGAGCGCGAGCCGGAGGCGCTGCGGTACCTGGGGTTAGAGCTCTCCCCTGTGACCAAAAAAGATAATTAAAAGTCGCACCTAGGAGACAGCTCAGCTCCTCGTCGCGCCTCTAGAGGGTCGGGTTCTCAAGTTCCCAGGAGCCTCCGGGCACCGAGGCCACCAAATGTGAGGAGTGGACTGGACAAGTGTGTCCTAGAGGGCACAGACATGCCTCCTGCTCTAAGGCACGGGTGGTGGCACAGATGACAGGCGGCAGGGAGGACTTTTGAAAAGCGGAGAGGTGCGGCGAGGGGGTTTGCAATGCATATGTGGGGAGATTTGGAGGAGAAGCGCGCAGGTGGGGAAAGGAAAGACGGAGGATAAGGGGGTGCGTGGAGAAAACAGAAAGGGATGATTAAAACAAAGACACAAAATGAGGGACAAGCTAGTGTCTCCTCCAACTCCATCGTTATCCCTGGGAAAAGGCACGCCTAATCACCCCTACCCACACTGGGGGCGGGGGGAGAGGAGGTCCCCAGCCCATCCCTTCAGGCGCGGGTAATTCAGATCTCCAAGTCATCCATGCAAGCACAGGGGTCGTCCAAGTTTATCTTGTCTTCGCAATGGGCCTCGGAGCCGACAAGAGACACAAAGACCCCTCTTTCGCATCCCTGGTGCTCTGGGGGAGGGGAGCTTTTGCAGGTCTTTGCGGGGCGTGGGCTCTACGAGTGGAAGTAGTGCTTCGCAAACCCGAGAAACGGGGATCTTGGCAGGTCGCTCCCAAGGTGAAGGCGACGTTTGTGTATTGAGCAAGACAAGTCATGAGTGTGTGGCGTGCTTCTCATAAGATGGGAGAAGGTGAGAGATGGAGTATTCTTTCTTAATACTCTGCGGGGCGGGGGGAGACAGACATCCCAACATTGTTATTTATTTATTTATTAATTATAAAATCACTTACGATGACCGTTTTAGCTTAACATCGAAACTTTGGCAAAGGGTCATTCTTTTTTTTTTTTTTTTCTTTTGGCAAACATGTTTGCCGGCTTGGAAGATATTTCAAACCTTGCTATAAGCAAGGAACATAGCAGTATATAAAGGCGGAGGGTGAACCAGCCATGCGCCCCTCCTTGGGGCGCATGGCCTCCCGCGGATTTCCCGGCTTCTGTGGGCGCAGAACATTGTTCGATTTGTTTTTGAAGGTTTGAGTCTGAGGCTGGTCCGAGACACCCACGTGCTTGACTCTCACCAGCATAATGATCGCCTGAGCCAGAGTCGTGCCTATATAAACCGCAAAAACCTAATCATTAGAAATCCCAGCCTCCAAAAACCACATTTTAGGTAAAAAACTGCCGCCTTTTTTTTCCCTCTTCCCCCGTGCTCCTTCATCCATTCGACCACAACCTTTTGGGGGCTCCAAAGCCGCTTTTTAAAACCCACACCGGGAAATAAATACATAAATAAATAACTAAGCAATTCTTTTTTTTTTTTTTTACCTTTTATTTTTCTTATAATTTCCCCGCCCCCGCCCCCCTCTCAGCGCCCTGGAGCAGCAAGGAAGAAAGTTAAAGACGTGAGACAGACTTGGTCTGAGACACTGGACGGACTTAAAAAGATTGAACAAGCATGGAAAACTGTTTTTTATTCCTCCGGCAAGCGTTTTTGCAACTTATTTTAATTACCAAACTGTCAAATTTTCAGGTTTTTTTTTTAAATTAAAAAAACTTATCTTTGTTCTCTAGGAATGATAAGAATGAATCTCTAAGAAAAAAAAAGTACCCAGACATTGACTTGAGTTTGTAAAACTATTTTGACAAACCCTCCTGTCTTCTCCCACACTCCCCCAATTTTTTTTGAGGGGGGGTGTCTCCTAAGGGAAAAAACCACCGTAATCCTGCAAAATCTACCTCCCCCTCCTTTCCTTCCCGCCCCCCCCTCCAGACTCTGTAGCCGGGGAGGGGGGGAGGGTGAAAGAGTGCAGGGAAGTCGGTACAGTCAAGATTTTTCCTTCCTCCTCTCCTGAAGTTAACAAAAAAAAAAAAAAAAAAAAAAAAAAAGAGGACACAGGCAGATCGGCCCAGCGGGCTTGGGTGGTCTGCGCTTCAGCGTGGTGGTATCAAGCCCGGGTCCTGGTCCTGGGGTGTGTGTGTGGGGGGGGGGGACGGGGTGGGTGGGATGAAGAAGACCGAAGGACGCGCCCGGACAGCAGCGAAGATGCCCTAGGCTGGGGCCGCCTCCCTGCCTCGGGCTCGAGCTCCGGCAGCGGAGCGAGCGCCGCGCTCCCGGGGCTCCTTCTCGCGGCCGGCGGGCGGCGGCAGCGTCTGCGAATCTCCGGCTGGAAGGGGGATCCGTGGCCTCGGGATCGCTGCTGCCCGCGACTTACCTTGAATCGCAAGGGGACCCGGGGGAACGGTGCATGAGCAGAAGGAAGTGGATGCAAAGAGGAGGAGGAGGCGGTGGTGGTGAGAAGAAGAAGAAGGGAAAGGAGGAAGAAGCCGAGCAGGAGCCCAGGCGCTGGCCGCGGGCCTCGGGGAAGAGAGTCTGAGCGCGGACTGCGCAGAGGAGGGCAGAGGCGGCCGCGGACGACTCCTGAAGCCTGGGATTGGGTGGGGGGACAACTAGCTAGCCCCGCTCGCTGGTGGCAGCCAGTGCCAGAGTGGACCACGCGACTCGCCCGGGGTCGGACTGCTCCACCTTGCCACCTTGGGACTCGAACCCACGAACTGAGAAGGGGGGCGGCGCCAGCGCACCCAGGACTCGGTGCCCTCCCCCACCCCGGCCACTCTACACACTTGCAAACTGCAAAGTCAAGTCTCCAATCTCTACGGGCCACGCACGTTCGTCGCCCACCCACCCCCCCTCGCTGCCTGGAGGGTCTCAGCTGCTACCGTGGGGGCGATCCACAGACTCTGGCCGGGCTGTGATCTGCGCCTCCTCCTCGAGAAGGAGGGGGTGTCCCGATTGCTCCACAGCAGCAATTGTCGCCTAGCCTCTCTCTCTCTCTCCCCTCCCCAACCCCCCCATCACCACCACCACCGTCAGACTCCACCCGGCAGTCGGCTTCTTCTCGAACTTGATTTCTCACCTCCTCAAGCCCAGTCACCTCCATCCCCTTTCTTCCTTCAACCCTCCCCCGCCCCCGGCACCCCACGTCTCGACCTCCACCCCCTCAATTTCCTCCTCCGCGCCCCCCCATTTTCACCCTCCTCCTCCCCCTTCCCCCCTCCCCGGCCACTTCGCTAACTTGTGGGTGTTGTGATGCGTATTCCCGTAGATCCGAGCACCAGCCGGCGCTTCAGCCCCCCCTCCAGCAGCCTGCAGCCCGGCAAGATGAGCGACGTGAGCCCGGTGGTGGCTACGCAGCAACAACAGCAGCAGCAACAACAGCAGCAGCAACAGCAGCAACAGCAGCAGCAGCAGCAGGAGGCGGCGGCGGCGGCGGCAGCGGCGGCGGCAGCAGCGGCAGCGGCGGCCGCGGTGCCCCGGTTGCGACCGCCCCACGACAACCGCACCATGGTGGAGATCATCGCCGACCACCCGGCCGAACTCGTCCGCACCGACAGCCCCAACTTCCTGTGCTCGGTGCTGCCCTCGCATTGGCGTTGCAACAAGACCCTGCCAGTGGCCTTCAAGGTGAGGAGACTGTGATGTGGTCCCCGGTTCTCCCCCCACAACACACACACCCATGGCCCCGGATCCAACCCCCTCCCCACCGTCTCCCCGCCCAGGGAACCTGCTAGCTGTGCTCCAGATGCCCAAGGGGTGGCCGACTCCCGATGCTCTCCAAGGATCCCTGCCCGAACTGCTGGGGCTTGAAGGGGGCCCGGGTGGCACTCCGCTGGGTACCCTGGCTGTGCCTGTGGACGCAGTCACAGTGCGCAGATTCCCTCCCTCACCTGTCCCTACTGCCGTACTGACCCAAGTCCAGCTCCCCTTACCGGTTCTTCGCCCCTCAGGTCTCCGTAGGGGGAGGCTCGGTTCTAACCCACTTCCCTCCGCCAGCTCCCCTCCCCATGGCTCCCCAAAGTGCCCACCGTGCACCCCGCCCCCCTTTGCCCCATGGGCGAGCATCCCCGCATCCTAACCCCAGGACTCCCGCGCAACCTCCTTCAAGGCATCCCTCTTCCAGGGATTCCGTGAGCTTCTCCCTCACAACCCCGAATTTCTTTTAGCCAAACGTCCCGGTCTGCGGGTGTCAGTGTCCCCCCAACCCAGTTCCTTAGGATCTGCTGGAGCTCAGCAGCCACGGGTTCCTCCAGGGCTGGGGTGGGGGGCGAGTATTTATCTGCGGGGTGCTGGCGCCCGGGGCAGAGCGCGAGGTCCGAGTCCCTCTGGGGGGTCGCGGGCAAAGCTTGGGGCTCTGGGGCAGGCAGAGGCAGGTCCGGGACCTGGACATCCGCGCTCTCCTTGGCGGGCCCGCGGGTTCCCGTTACCCGGAGGAAGGCGGGGCGCTTGGAGGGGGGGGAGGTTTCTCAGTGATCCAGAGGCGACACAGTTGCGGGGTCCCCCGGGTGCTGGATCTCCGGAGGTGTCCATGTCGATGAAGGGATGGGGACTTGGGTCACGTCTTCATGGCGCGAGCGAGAGCTTTCCTCCTCGCCCCGCCTGGAGGGATGGTAGGAAGAGAAACTTGTGCCGCAATTTAGGGTCGCCAGAATGAAAACTGAGGTGAAACGTACAGGTTGACTTTATTGTTATTCCGAAAGGTCTCAGAGCATCCCCTCCCCACCCCCAGAGGTCCCTTTTGCGGGTGCAGGGTCTTAGGCATCTCCTGCCCCGAGGCCTGGGCGCCCAAGCGTGCGTCCCGAGGCCTCCTCTGTCTGTCCGTCCGCCCGCCCGCCAGCCCGCCTGCCAGGCCCGTTAGTTTGCGGGCGGTGGCGGCTGTGGGAGTCGCAGGCGGCCGCTGGCAGGTCAAGTGCGGGGTCCTTTGCCTCTGGCGATATTCCCAGGCTGCTCCATGACACCGCCTAGGTTTTCCCGGGGATGGGGGTGCAGTCCTCCTGGGGAAGAGCGCGCGCCGGGTGGATGGGGAAACATGCTCGGGGCTGTCTACCCGCGCGGGTCTAGACGCCTGGGATGCTGGGGGTGGTGAGCCAAGACAGGGAGACGAGGACTTCTCCAAAGGAGCCTCTGGATCTTTCAAGTGGGTGGGCCTGGGTCCCTTGGGTTCTGGCATCTGTGGAGAGCAGGGTAAGGAAGGGAAAGGAAAAGGAAAAGAAAGAGAAAGAAAGAAAAGGAATGAGAGGAATCATGCCAGTTCCACCATTGTAGATGATCCTGGGGCCAAACACCCACGGGGGGGGGGTTGGGGGGCTTGCATTTCCCAGTTGTTGATCACTCCACCCCACACACCAGTTCAGATTCCGTGTGTGGGTGGGGTGGCAAGAAAGGAGAGTCTGGGTCAATTAGAGCTGGTTATCTCGCTAGGTCTTCTATCAGGACCGAGATCAGAATAAACTGTTAATGAAAAGGGGGGAGGGTGTTGCATTCTGAGGCAAGTTTCATTTTGCATTTGGCTCAAGAATTGGCCTTTTCTTTTTAAACCGTCACCTATTTCCCCCCTTTTATGAAGCATCCATCTTGTATATTAATGGTTTCTTCTTTGTCATTTGCCAAGGTCAGGATATATGTGAACTGTAGAAAATTAAATTTCCACACAAGAGACGTACCTTTTCCAATGTCGATCCTCTGAGGACCCAGGGCTTTCTAACTAGTCTTCCTGTGACGGTGGATATTGTTTGCCCCCAAATTCATCGACCATATAACCTCCCTTCCAACCTGAATGAAAAGAATAAAAATACAAATAGGTAGTTATTTTGGATAAACAAGGCCACACGTTAGCATATGTGAAAATTCGAGACTAGCTGCTTGCCTATGTTATTTCAGTGTTTGATGTACTGTACCTTGTTCTGCTGCTGAACATGGCTGGAGGGTAACTGTCCCCAGCTGTTCTTTCATATATGTGATGCTGAGTTGATTTTGAGCATGAGTGTACTGAGTAGAAAGGATGCGTTTGGTATACAGATGGAACGTTACCTAGTTTGAACCCTTCCGAGATATTTTGAATGCTATCTGGATTTTCTCAGTACCATCTTTTTAAGAACCATTTTGCAAGTAAATTCTCTTCTTTGTTTTGGCTCATACCAATCACAGAGCGCAATGTTCTCCAGTTAACCAGAAAACAGACCGCGAGTCAATAAGGGCATTTTATATCCACTACTTCAATTCCTATTAATCGAACAATGAGTTAACCTGAAGCTTGACTCTTGGAATTTTCCCATCATCATGCCTGTGTTGTATGGAATTCAAAAAGAGAATGATTGGGCTGGAGAGACGGCTCAGCGGTTAAGGTGCTTGCCTGCAAAGCCTAACAAACTGGGTTCGCTTCCCCAGTACCCACATAAAGCCCAGATCCACAAAGTGGCGCATATGTCTAGAGTTCCTTTACAGCGGTCCTGGTGTGTCCATTCTCTCTGCCTATCTCTCTCCTATTTCTTAGGAATATTAAAAAAGATTTTTAAAAAGTGAACGATTGTCGAGCTTCTCCTCAAATAGTCTTGTCTCTGCTTTAAAAACTAGGTGCTTAGATTTTTGACAGTGCTTGAAAAACTCATCTTCATTTCAATGCTATAAAAACAACCTTGAAAAAAATCCTTACTTTTGGAATAAAATCATGAGAGCAGTAGCCTTCTATACTCTTGCAACATAATCAAATACATCTGCATTGAAGAGATAATATGACAAAGTCTTCTTTTTTTAAAACAGTGGTGACAGCAATTTGGCGATCACATCCAGAGCTTTGTACAAAATAACTTGTAGTGTTGTTAGGTAGATAGTAGATAAGTAAATGCTTTTAGAACACTGAAAAGAGGGGGGGGGAGAGGTAATGAGAACTTAATTGCTGACAACTCTAGTATTCAAATCAATATGCTATTTATTGACCCATACTTGAGGTCTGTAAGACTGAGTTTGGCAATGAAAGAAATTCAGCGGACTGTGTTTTCATATTTGATCATTGAAAATCGGGCTTCAACAGGATGCTAACAGTGGATTGCATTGAAGTAAGGAACACGTGGGTATTGCTCATGTGATCTTATTTGGCCGTTTTATAAAAATCCTTAATGCATTCACAGTCAATATCGACAAATACAAAAACAACTAGTATACGTCATAGAAATTTGTATATTACCATTGTATTTTTAACGAAGTTCTGTAGTTTTGAAATGTTTGGTCCCTCCAGGTGTCAAGGAAATGGAAATAAATATTTTTAACATTTCTTTCGAGTGTATCTCACTAAAAGCTTAAAATAGGCAAGGCCTACTATTAAGAGGATCCAGGGCCCTTTCTGTCCCATATGACAGTAGTGACGAAGAAGTAGTTTGCAAATTCAGCTCATTAGTTGATGGTCAGGTAGAAAGAGCGCAGAGAACATATCAGCCCTGCATATAGTAGCACCCTTTTAGTTAGGGGTCTGTCAGCATCTCACTGTGAAGCCTGGTGTTCAGGGTTCATAACCACGTTGCTTTAAATAGCTTCAAGCTGAAGCACTATGCAGAAAATTTAAGTCCAGATGTATATTTTAAAACTAAAAGTCATGCAAGCCTGTACCACTGTTTTAAGTTAGCGAACACTAGACTATGTATGTTTACTAGCATCATATGTTTTTCTGGCCATGATGAAGAAAGAATACATCTTTAGATATATGATCTAGTCTTCCTAGCTAATTTTGTATCTTCAGTGATATCTCCCAGTATTTATGAAAAGAAAGTTTCATAAAAATGCTAGAGCAATTTTTATTTGAAAATATATTTTTGTCATCATTGGCCATTTTTTTGTCTTCAGAAGCAAGTTTGCAACTTATAAATATTTGATTGCAGTGAGTTATATTTTCCTAGGTCCCTAATGGTCAGATTTTGTTTGTATCTTTAAAAATCTAATTTTACCTAAATAAAGGAAGGTATTTATTAAACTTGTCAAATAATTATTAAATCCAATAGAAAATTGTTTTGCAAAGTAACATTAATCATAGTAGATTTCAGGTTGTGTGAATACACATGTTATTGTGTTAGGTTGTTAAGTTCAGCCTAACTTAGTTGAAACTAAATATTATTGAACTGAATAACTTATTGGTGAGTTAGGATACATAATTTTAGATGGCAAATACTTTAGAAAAAAATGCATCTTTGAGAAAGAGCATGGTAGCTGGATTTGATTTGCTTTCTCCTTTGGCATTACTGTTTTTATCCTTTCGAAGTTCCACAATACTTACTTTAGACAATCCAGACCATCTTGATCTATGGCATTTAAATTGTTGGCTTAAACTGAAAGGCTCTCCATGTACATTTTTGCTGGACATATATTTAAAATGTTTTGAAATGAGATATTGCAATGATTTTTTTCTTTAGAATCCAATCAGGCTTTTCTAAATTCTGGGTTAAGTTCTAAAAGTTCATTGCAGAATGGTCAAAACTTGCTGATAGTTTACTTAAAGAGGAAACAATTTTTTTTTTGCCTTTTGTAATTACGAGTTTGTCTCACTTTTTCTACAGAGAAAGATTTGATCAGATTCTATTCTGACAGATAATTATATTTCATTTTTACTGCAAGTACAAAATACAATGTTGACCTGTCAGAGTAATTGATTAGCTAAGACTAGACTTCTGTCCACAGAAATGTCATGGACAATTTTAATTTCCAGTATTTTAAGACCACAGAAATAATTTTTAAAGGCCTAAGTTAAATTCTCCACTGGTCTCTTTCAGGGCAAGTCAGAATTTTAATCATAATGGGTCTTGGACAAAATGTCAACATTGCTATAGTTAAATATCCTTTAACTTTATTTTGTTCATGCTGCAGATCACGTGACTTAAATGCTAGCTGCAGTGAGGTGTGCTAAATAAAGGAACTTCTTTTTTCAATTCTGGAACTTAGAACAGAAAATTACTTCCCTCTTTCCCAGGACTTTCTTGAACTTACAGATTTTATGTTTTAAGAACACCTAGACGTGTAATTATTATGGTTTCACTGGGATTATTCCTTTCAGAATAGGACTTTGTATTGGGTAACATGGAAAAAAATTAATTCATGCTTACATCCAACCAGTCAAAGAGTAATTTTTGACTATTTACCCCTTAAAATGTTTTTTTTTCCCCATTGCTTCAGTTTGGTAGAGATGAAACACACAAACATTTCTTAAATCTTTTTTTTGTATAAACATGATTGAGAATATCCAAGAAAAACATTTTCATTTGAGACATCTACCTAAAAAAAACTTAAACATGTAATTATACTTCTGATTGATATAAGGTTAAATACAGCGCTTCCCCTCCCAACATATTTACTTTTTTGGCCCTTCATAAAGATATTGGTCAGTCTGGTTGAACAAACAGCAGAAAAGCCAATATATTTTAGCTATTAACCTAGAGTTCATTTGTAACAGAAATGTTGTCTCTACATTGTATTAGTTTTTTCTTAGGCCAAGCTCTAATCCTCATAGAAGATACAATACATGAATATCTTATTTGTTTTCTTAGATTTGACATGTGAAACATACCAATATTTAATAAGTCATTATGTTGCTTTTGGGCAAAGTGGATTTATGTATTTCACTCGTAGGAATCTTTTCTTTCATATTTTTCCATATTGAATCAATTTTCCTTTTCTTCTAACTAAAAAAAGTCCATTATGTTAAAAATATGCAGTAAAATAATAATGTCCACAGCTCTTGAAAACCTTTATAGTGGGGCAGATTTCTTTAGTTTTTATTTTTTCTGAAGCAGTGCCTGACTGGTGTGAAACTCACAAGCAGTCTTTTTTTTTTTTTTTTTAATCTTTTAGTTCCACTAAAGAAACCCAGGCAAACGTGAAGAATGATATATTCAACTCTACCCTTTAAGGTTGCTGTTGAGGAAAGGCCCGTACCTAGCAGACAGCAGACCTACAGTAGACTACTATATTACTCTCCTTGTCTCAGGAAAAGTAGATCAATATAACTATACGCCAAGCTTATATGGTCCTTGCTGCATTTGATAGTCTTAAAAATTATTTCCAACTTATATTAGAAAACTGTACTCCCTAGAAATAAAGTTATTTGTGTGAGGTCATTGCAGGAATTTAGGGGAAAAATTGGAGCTTCTTGATTTTTTTTTTAGTGTAGCCATAAATCTTGTAAAGCAACATAATTTTGCTTCTTTCTTTTTTAAAATTTATTTTTATTTATTTATTCATTTATTTGACAGAGAAAGAGGGAGATAGAGAGAAAAAGAGAGAAAGAATGGGTGTGCCAGGGCCTCCAGCCACTGCAAATGAACTCCATATGAGTGTGCTCCCTTGTGCATCTGGCTAATATGGGTCCTGGGGAATCGAACCTGGGTCCTTTGGCTCTGCAGGCAAATGCCTTAACCGCTAAGCCATCCCTCCAGCCCCTGTTTCTTTCTTTATTAACACCAATTCTGACACAGCAAGACACACAATAGGCGTTAAAACACAATATTCTGTGTGTATAAGTTGTCTTAACATTCAAATGAATACTAGAAAATGTAGTCAATTATTTCAGTATTTTCAAATGTGCAATTTTTTTTTTTTTTTGCATTGTGAATCTGAAAACTACCTCACTTCCGTCAGGTGTATAGCATTTACCATATTAGTAGCCCCTTGAGTAACTATAACAAGGTTGCGGGGGCGAGGAGGAGGAGGCTTGTTCTCAAGGGATTTATTTACTGTTGATCTGGCAGGCTTCTCAGTCAGCTTGAGAATGACTGTACAGTCCAGGTAATACTGGTCTGGATCAAGGACACATTGCTGTGGGTGTGGGATGCTGACTCATCCTTTAACTGGTTCTCTCAGCATTTTAGTTGGTAGCCCAGCGGACTTTCAGCTGTGGAGAGCAGTGTTCTTTATGAAGCTATTTCATTTAATCATGTAAAAAAAATTTATCAAGTACCTACTTATGCTCCAGGCGTTGTGTGGGGAGCTGGGTGTACAGTGGTGAGCAAGACAGGTGAGAGGAAGATCCTTCCCTCATGTCATTTTCCAGGCAATATAATGTGAATTCCTAGGAGGGAGTCCCTCCCCTTCAGGTTAGTGTACTGAATGCAGGAGGCAGATCATCCATACATAGGCATAAAACGAGGATGAGTATGTGTAGTGCCATGTCGGAATGTGGGTCTTATGGCTTACAGAAAGCTTCTTGACTTCAATTGGAACAAGATGCAAAAATGGAAGGAACTGACCCAAGAAGCAGTCTATGAGAAATAAGGGTGACAAAAGTATAGGTGAGTGTTTTGTTTGTTTTCTTGGCTGGAGGAGAGGATATCATGGAGAGATCTTGGGGTCAGGTTCAGAGACAAGAGAAAGCCTGTCTTCAGGTATATACCTGTTTGATCACATTACAGGAATTCTATTTTAGGGAGGCTATATGTATTTAAGGATACTTAGACGTGTAGTTATTATGGCTTTACTGGGACTATTCCTTTCAGAATAGCTTTTTAAAAAATATTTTATTGATTTATTTGAGAGAAGGAGACAGAGAGAGAGAGAGAGAGAACGAGAGAGCACAGCAGAACCTCCAGCCACTGCAAACGAACTCCAGATGCATGCGCCACCATGTGCATCTGGCTTTATGTATGTACTGGAAATCGAACCTGGGTCCTTAGGCTTTGCAGGCAAGAGGCTTAACAGCTCCCCAGTCCCCCAGAACAGTATTTTTTGTACTGGGTAACATGGAAAAAAATTAGATTGAGAACATGGAATTAAATGACTAATTTTGTCTCATGGAGATTTAAACAAATTATTTATTTGAGAGAGAGACAAAGAGAAAGGCATGCCAGGGTCTTCAGCCACTGTAAATCAACTCCAGACACATGCGCCACCTTGTGCATCTGGTTTACATAGGTCCTGGGGAATTGAACCTGGGTTCTTTGGCTTAGCAGTCAAATGTCTTATATGCTAAGCCATCTTTACAGCCCTCATGGAGTTTTTATTTTATTTTATTTTATTATTAAACAAATGAGAGTCTAGCACTAGAAATGGAAAAAGTAAGTGATAAGTTTGCTGGGTAGGGAAGCACCCATTGTCGGAGTGGGAGCTACTTTAGTGAGAGCCATCAATGAGTCACCACGAAGCATCTGGACACTAGGTGAAGAGGAGGAAATTATCCTCAGAGAGGATGCTAGGAGCTCCTGGAGAGCAAGGATTGTCAGGGAGGAGCAGGATCTGGGAGTGGATTGAGAGTGGGATGCTTAGTATATGACAGGAAGGGTCTGTGAGGCCAGCATGCCCTTACCCCAGGTTCCAAGTTCATCAGAAGTACACAGTTGCAAGGGCGCTAACCCAGGGTAAAATGTGATTCCCCAGCCTTAGAGCACAGAAAATGCTTGTCAAGTGTCAAAGACCCGGCCATGCTGGATCTTTGCTTAACTGAGGTGATCTGCTTCAGATGAACTGTTGGGAAGGAAAACGTGCCATTCCAAGCTGGCACAAGGAACAGGACACTTTAGAAGTGTGGAGAAGGATCTTATTTATTTGTCATGGTCATTTTCAGGCTGGTACATATCTTTCTTCTGTACCTAGATGTTAATTTTTTTCTTTTTGTCATTGATATTCCACTGGGCACTACAGCAGACTAGGCATCCAGTGATTATTTATAATTACATCAAAAAACTGGCTATGGGGGCTGGAGAGATGGTTTAGTAGTTAAGGTGTTTGCCTGCAAAGCCAAAGGATCCTGGTTTGATTCTCCTGGACCCACGTAAGACAGACACACAAGGGGCCGCATGCATTTGGAGTTCGTTTGCAGTGGCTGGAAGCCCTGGTGTGCCCATTCTCTCTCTTTCTTTCTCTCTGCCTCTTTTTCACTATTACATAAATAAATAAGTAAATAAATAAATAAAATATATTTTAAAAAACTGGCTATGGAAGGGGAGGTTGGAGAGATGGCTGAAAGTTTAAGAGTGCTTCCTGTGCAAACATGTGGACCCAAGACTGCCTGAGTTCAGACCTCCAGCATGCACATATACAGTTAGGCCTGTACACCTGTAATCCCAGTCCTGTGGGGAGCAGACAGCAGAGTGTGGGGCTCACGAGAACAGCAAACTCTGGGATCAGTAAGAGACTGTATCAAGAAAATATGTGGATGAGCAAAAAAAGAGGAAGACACTCTGTGGAATCTACACACATGTACATGGGTCCCATACATCCACACACACAGCACCGCACATATTACACACATGCAATTAGTAAATAAATAAATACAATTGACCACAGAGCTGGGGAGATAGCTCAGCAGGTGGGAGTGTTTGCCTTACAAGTATGAGGACTTGAGTTTGACCCCCAGAATCTATGCAAAATTCTGGTCATGGAAGCATGTGCTTGTAATCCCTGGGCTGGGGAGGTGGAGACAGGAGGGTCACTCGAGCTCACTGGATAGCTAGCTTAGCATGACTGGTGACCTTGGAGTCAATGATAGACCTGTCTTCAAAAGGGGTCACATTCCCCAGGATGATACCTGTGTTTGTTCTCTTGCCTCCACTTACATGTGCCCATGTGCATATGAACATGCATACACATACATACCACACATACATATATCCCCAAGTAAGGAGCTAGATTGTAGCCCCAATCCACTGCTTTATATGGTCAGGGCCTGTAAGGTTTGCCTAAAAGCCACCTTCCCCTCCCAGTGGTGTGGTGGTGCATGCCTTTAATCCAGTACTGGGGTGGCAGAGGTAGGGTCTCTGTGAGTTCGAGGCCACTCTGAGGTTACAGAGTGAATTCCAGGTCAGCTTGGACTACAAGGAGATCTTACCTTGAAAAAAAAAAAAAAAAAAAAATTTTTTTAAAATAGTTTTCTTTCATAGAGTTGACCAGATGTTCTATTTCTTTTAAAAAATATATTTTATTTATTTGCATGGAGAGAGAGAGAGAGAGAGAGAGAGAGAGAGAGAGAGAGAGAGAGAGAATGGGCATGCCAGGGACTCCAGATGCATGTGCCACTTTGTGCATCTGGCTTTACTTGGATACTGGAATCAAACTCGGCCAGTTAGGCTTTGTAGGCAACTGCCTTAACCACCAAGCTATCGCTCCAGTACCCTATTTTTTTTAAGCCTGAGATCTGACTGAGACCACACCTCAGGCCTCTCCAGGCTTTAGACAGGAGATGCCTTAATATGTGTGATGCAATCTGCAGATGGGGTATCCGCTTTCTTTCTGAAGTGTAATTCCTGTGGACAGCCTCACATGGGGATTTAATAAAAATGTACATATATTCTGTGAAGCATCCACCAAGACATCAAGGAAGGTTTTACCTGCTTTTGCAATGGGTGGACCCTGAAACGGTGGTCTGTTTGAAGTGGCGTCCTATCCCAAATGCAGATGCTTCATCCCGGTCTGCCATTCCTGGACCAGAGCACTTTGTCCTGATAAGACGTCATTAGCCATGAAAATATAGTGTCATTCTTTCAGCTTTTCTGATGGGCTGTTATTGCTGCTGTTTCCTGTTTTATGTAGGTGGTAGCCCTTGGAGAGGTACCAGATGGAACTGTGGTTACGGTTATGGCGGGTAACGATGAAAATTACTCCGCTGAGCTCCGGAATGCCTCTGCTGTGATGAAAAACCAAGTAGCCAGGTTCAACGATTTGAGATTCGTGGGCCGAAGTGGACGAGGTAGGTCTCTGATCTTCAATACTGATAGTGGAATAAACGCATTAGGACCCTCCAGATGTAATGTGGACTCTCCTGCCTACAAGTCAGCACCTTCTTCTAGGGAATAGATCTTCTGAAGATTTTTGTTTAAACAAATCCAGATGCAGTTGAGTGTTTTCCGGAGTATTTAGGTCTTTTTCATTTGTCTGATGCTATTGAAATTTCAATGTTTTTAGAAGAATTGGCTTCTACTGTCAGTGGGTGTAAACGTCTAAGTAGGGAACAGTTGGAGCATCGAGTTCTGAATCATGAGCAGCTGCTTAAACTGAGTAAGCTGAATAGCAATGGGAGAAGAAAAATGGTGGTAGTGGGTCAACTTCCTGATAGTATTTGCTCTAAATTGACAAAAGGACACCTGGCCCAATGTTTGTTACTTATCACACACGTGACCTCTTATGATCTAATTCATTCTCAGAACAAGAATGTAATGAATCCAGGATTTGTTGTTGTTGTTGTTGTTTTTTCAAGGTAGGGTCTCACTCTAGCTCAGGCTGACCTGGAATTCACTATGTAGTTTCAGGGTAGCCTCGAACTCACAGTGATCCCTCTACCTCTGCCTCCCAAGTGCTGGGATTAAAGGCGTGTGCCCCCACACCCGGCTCTGAATCCAGGATTTTTAACAGGAGGGTTTTCGTCTAAAGAAGGGAATAATGTGTTACTCAGGCTAGACTGACTATGTAAAGTTGCCTAGACAAATGGATGAGCAAGATTCCAACAGTTCCATATTGTTCAAGGATTTCTGCTATGCAAATCCATATTCCAACGATAGGAATCTTTAGAAGGGTCACAAAACAAAGTCCTTCCTTGTAGAGCTATCATAGCTCTTTTAAATATAGGGTTAATGTTTCTTTAAATTTTATTTATTTTTGCATGGGGAGAGAAAGAGGAGAGAGAGAGAGAATGAATGGTTGAATGGGCACACCAGGGCCTCTAGCCACTGTAAAAGCAACAACAACAACAACAACAACAACAGAAAGCTCCAGATGCATATGCCACTTTGTGCATCTGGCTTTACATGGGCACTAGGGAACCAAAGCCAGGTCATTAGGCTTTGTAGGCAAGGCTGAGCAATCTCCCCAGCCTTGGGTTAATGTTTTTAATAGTGTCGCTAAGGAGTCCATTTGTTTTTAATTTACTTATTATTCAGAGAGACTTCTATTGGTCATTCACCTGTTGGAAGTATTATGTTCATTTATTTGTTGAATCTAATATTTCCACTTTAAGTATTTCAATAAGAATAAAAAAAATGGGCTACTTTAGAACTGAGGTGAAATGGAATTACTAAGTCTCTGAATTCACCACAACCCAGGTTTGAATTAGGAAATGAGAAACACCCATTTTTAAACCATGTCTAATAATGTCTCTCTAGTTTGGATCATATGTCAAATTATTACCATTGTAAAAACTTGATAAGGGAAATTCAAGCAAGGCTGTTTCCGATGAGTAGTTTTATTTTACTTTCTAGGAACAGGGCCAAGAAGTTGTACTTTTTAACTTAAGAAAAAATGATGCATACTAATGAGGTTCTGTCAGCGAAAGGTTGTTTGAACTAAAATGAGGCTCAGAGCTGCTGGTTGAACCAAAACTAAAGGGTTTATCTCTGTATCAGATTCAGTTTTCTTTCATTAAAAGAAAAAGAAGACATATTCTCTATCTGTATTGACTGATCAGGTTTGGCATGTGCATGCCTTTCTCTCTCTCTTTCCCTTTCTTTCTTTCTTTCTTTCTTTCTTTCTTTCTTTCTTTCTTTCTTTCTTTCTTTCTTTCCCTCTCTCTCTCTCTGTTGTGTGTATAATTACTCTTTCATTCATTCATTTTTTTTCTTCACTTACTGATGGAGGGCCACAGAACAGTTAGTTTCTCCTATTGAAAAATGTAAACATGACTTATGTGTATGCTCTAAATTGCATCTTTCTTCATATATTTTGCGCTTTAGTAGTGACTTTTAGTATTTCAAGGATGGGGTGCTACTCTTAATTTTATTTTACGGGTTCAAGGTAGTGTTTTTATTTATTGTGCTTTTGTATTATATAGATACCACCTAACTTTTTTTTTTTTCTGATCAATTTGAGTAGAAACTATGGCAAAGTGATAGTGTACTTTGTAAACCCTCAACATATTTATTTAAGAAACTTCAAAGGGAAACAAAGGGTGTGCACTGTTTTACTATATTGGCTTTCTGAGTTTTGGCCGGTTTCCCAAATAGCAATTTTTATATTTAAAAAAAAAAAAAGACAGACTTAACTGCTTGCAGACTTTTCACGCATGGAAGATGAAGAAAGCTTCTTTTGATGAAGTGTAATTATGTCCAAACAGAGCTGACCCCCTCCCCCTATATTTCTTATGATCTTAACTGAAGAAAGTAGGATTTTTCCTTTGAAGCAGCCGGGTCTTGGTGGAGGATCTGAAATGCTACAGTCTGCTGCCAGAGGCAGGATGGAGAAATTGGTCCAGACTTGTCTTCGAGACTTACATGGGGGGGGGCACAGTGAGTGGAGAGAGAGCAAAATTGATTTATCATTAATAATAGAGTTTGTATCACTATATTAACTTTGAATGAAAGGAAACAGTAAGATCAAGCTGAAATTGAGGGAGAGAAAAAAACACTGGTGGGAAGTAGCACTCCAAAAAATGAGTCAGTTTTTCAGGGGCAGGAAGCCCTTGAACCTGGGTTTGTACCATTTTTACCTGACCTGCTTTTATGAGACACTTTCCACTCCCTCTGAATTTAACATTTCTTCATTACTCTTAAGTCACTAAGTCTAGTTCAACATGCTATCGTTTCTGTCTGTTTTTAACAGTATTGAAAATAAAAAAAATATGGAGTTCTACCAATATTACAGGTTTTTTTTTAACCTTTTCACTTGTGGAAACATAAAGTCTCAGAAATTGAAAAGTGGCCTTAGATTTATTAAGACAGTCCTGTCGCTACTTACTTTGGTTTTATGGGTCATCTTGTTACCACAACCTTGAAAAATGCTTGGGATAAAAGTAGAGCATCAAGGAAACTTACATTATGTTTTTAATTGTCTTTTCCTTTTTTTCTCTTCATATTTTAAACAGAAGTGTTTAAAGTGACTTTGACCTTAAAAATTTTTTTTGTATGTTTCCTCTCTTTTGACATCAAATATGCTGCTTTGAGTTTAAAACCATTCTTTAAACAGTGACAGTGTATAGTATTTTGTTAATTCAGGACACAACCCTGCTTATCATCTTATTGCTCATGGCTATTCCTGACAGCCCCTTTGGCTAAGTTGGAATTGTGTAGTGGTGATAGTTACCTATGTTTATTGAAGAATCTGTGTGACTTGAAGGTTATATCACAGAACTAGTTCCTAGATGAAGCTATGGATGACATAAGTATCCCTAAGTAAAACATTTTTAATCATTAGCCTTCCATTAGCAGATCATCCATGTCTGTCCACCACAGCCATTGGTACCTCTGTTATAAATGTAATTCTGGTGGCTGGAGCGATGGCTCGGCAGTTAGGGTGCTTGTTTGTCAAGCCCAGGAACCCAGGTTTTAGTCCCCAGTGCTCATGTAAAGCCAGATTGCACAAAATGGTGCATGCATCTGGAGTTTGTTCTCGGCAGCTAGACACCTGGTGCACCCATTTTCTCTATTTGTCTTTTTCTCTCTGTCTCTGTCTTCGTCTTTGAAAATAAATAACTAAAATATTTAAAAAAGAAATGTGATTCTGTATCCATGCCTCACTGATCTCCTTAGCAAGTGGGATTTGGAAATACTTTTTTTTTGTTAATTTAAGGAGATCATGAATGCCCACATAAGCATTTGACTCAGGAAATGTATTATTATTAAATGAAGAATCAATTATCTAGAGTAGGGTCCTAGTTTCTGCAGCTTTTTTCAACACTGTGTCCATGCTTCTGAAGGGATAATAAGAAGTGGAAGGAACCCCTTTGGTTTTAGTTTTTGTTTGTTAAAGTACATCTTGAATTTTGTGATTTGATTTTAGAAGACTGTTGTTTTTTTTCCTCTTAATCCCAATTCTTTTAAAAAACATTTTATTTACTTATTAAATTGAGAGAGAATACAGTGTGTGAAAGAGAGAATATGGGTGCACCAGGGCTTCCTCCTTGTGCATCTGGCTTACATGGTGTCTGGGGAAACTAACCAAGGCAGGCAAAGCCATCTTTCCAGCCCCCAATTCTTTTTTAAAAAATATTTTTATTTATTTATGAGAGAACAAGAGGTCCTGAGAGTGTATTAGCACTCCAAAGCCTCCTGCCACTGCAAATGAACTCCAGGTGCATGTGCCACATGCATCTGGCTTTATGTGGGCACTGGGGAATTGAACCTGGCCTGTCAGAGTTTGCAAGCAAGAGTCTTTAAGCACTGAGAAATCGCTCTTGCTCTCAATCTTAATTGTTATTTATTTATGAGAGAGAGAGAGAGAATGGGCACATCAAGGCCTCTAGCCATTGCAAACAAACTCCAGACTCATGTGCCACTTTGTGCATCTGGCTTTACATGGGTACTGGGGAACCGAACCTGGGTCCTTTGGCTTTGCTGGCAAGTGCCTTAACAGCTAAGTCATCTCTCCAGTCCCCAGTTCTTTCTAAAGGCTTGTGTGTGTGTGTGTGTGTGTGTGTGTGTGTGTGTGTGTATGGGGGCACATGTGTGTGCATGTGGACAGAGGCTAGAGGACAAATTCTGGTTTCACCCCCTTTTTGAGACAGAGTCTCTCATTGGCCTGCAGGATTACCAGTTAGGCTATACTGGCTGGCTAACAAGCTCTAGGGATTCCTGTCTCTGCCTCCTTATGCTGGGATTATAGGCATGCACTGGCATGCCTGGCATTTCCACGGGTACTGGGGATTCAACTTAGGTCCTCAAGCTTGTGAGGTAGCACTTTACCTTCTGAACTATTTCCCCAGCCCTCAAAGGAGGTTTTTTTTTTTTTTTTTTGTCTTTTGAGGTAGGGTCTCACTCTAGCTTAGGCTGACCTGGAATTTACTTTGTGGTCTCAGGCTGGTCTCACACTCACAGTGATCCTACTACCTTGGCCTCCTGAGTGTTGGGATTAAGGGTCTGCACCACCACACCTCATGCAAAGGAGGTTTTTCAAGGGAAAAGTGGTTCTTCTTAGAGCATTTTGATGCTTTATATTTGAAGAGTAAATTTCGTATCTGGTTTTTGTTCCTACATGGGGGATTTCCCTGACTTTGGGGAAAAATGTAGATAACTTGTAATAGCGTAAGCAGGTTGTAAAGGCTTAAGATAGAATATCTCCAAAACTGAGTAAGATGAAGTCATGGGCCTTGTCACTAACAGGTAACTGAGCATGAGGCCTCCTGGCTTTTTAAGGATTAGTTCCAAGGATGTCTGTCTACCAATCACAGCCACTGGAGCCTCTGATAGAAATGTGGTTTCAGGGGCTGGAGAGATGGCTCAGTGGTTAAAAGCACTTTCTTTCAAAGTCTGATGGCCTGGGTTCAGTCCCCATAGAAAGTCAGATGCACAAAGTGGCACATGCATCTTGAGTTCATTTGCAGTGGTTGGAGGCCCTGGTGTGTTTATGCTCATTCTCTCTCTGGCTCTCTAACTAACTAACTAACTAACTAACTAACTAACTAACTAACTAACTAACTAACTAACTTACTTACTTACTAGAAACGTGGTTGGGTCTGAGGATCCCTGATCTCATCCAGAATAGCATTATTTAATGTTTTAATATAAGTTAGCTTTCAATCTAGAGAGTTAGCCATCTCACCATTTCACATCTCCACTATTTTCAGGTCCGATTTGGGGCTCAGTAGCTTCCCATTCAATTTTTTGATCCATTTATGTAGATGTTCACTTTAGGGCGGGCAGGGGAGTTCAGACTCCTGGCTGTGTTATTCCTCTGGATAATGTTAATGTTTATTGCAAACCCTCTGTTCTGTAATGAGTTAAATTACTTAAAAACCTATGAGATTTCCAATATGTGGTAGGTAAAATCTAGTATGCCAACGGTACCTAAAGACTGATAACTCATGGCCTGGGGATATACCTCACAAGGTAATGTGCTTATCCTACAAAAATGAGGATCTGAGTTTGATTCCCAGAACCCACATAAAAAAATGCCAGGTTAAAAGCTGAGCGTGGTGGTGCACGCCTTTAATCCCAGCACTCGGGAGGCAGAAGTAGGAGGATCGCCATGAGTTCGAGGCCACCCTGAGACTACATAGTGATTTCCAGTCTGAGCTAGAGTGAGACCCTACCTCGAAAAAAAAAAAAAAAAAAAAAAAGCCAGGTTAATGGTAGTGTGTGTCTAATCCCAAGGCTGGTGAGGTGGAGACCAGAGGCTTCCTGGAATTCGCCGGCCAGCCAGTCGATCCTTATTGGTGAGCTCCAGGCCAATGAGAGAGCCTGTCTCAGAGTCGAATGGTGTTTCTGAGGATGACATCTGTGGGGTCATCTTTTGGCCTCTACATGCATTTGCATACATACATGCATGCATATCTGTGCACACACATACTCACATGCCTACACATATATACGTGTTCATGCATACACGTAGATAATTTCATCATCTGGATAAGATATTACATTATTCTATTTATATTTGCCGTTTCTTGGGCACAGACAGCTAACTGAGGCACAGCTACAAGTAAATTACCTTTTTTTTTTTTTTTAAACATATTCTGTTGCACAATGGCAGGAAAAAAGTATTAATTTTATTTGGGTTGGATTTTTCTTTTAGTTTCTCTTCCCCTTCCCTTCTTCCTCCCTTCTTCTGTCCTTTCCTTCCTTAGATTCTTCCTCCTCCACACACCCTCTCTCTTTCTTTTGTTTTGGGGATTGAACCCATGGCCTTACACATGCTAGGTACACACTCTGTCGCTGAGCTACATATTCCTCCTAAAACCATTCATTTTTAAAGCATATGTTTATTCATTTGCAAGTAGAGATAGAGATGGAGAGAGAGAGAGAGAGAGGGGCCTCCAGCCCCTGCAAATGAACTCCAGGTATATGTGCCACTGTGTCTGGCTTTATGTAGGACTGGGGAATTGAACCCAGGTCATTAGGCTTTGTAGGCAAGCACCTTAACAGCTGAGCCATCTCTCCAGTCTCTGAAAGCATTAATTTTAAGGTTAGAAAGGCTTGGGTTAATATCCTAATTTTCCCTATATATTGTGTGGACCTGGGTAAATGACCAACCTTCTCTTGGGTATGCCTTTGTCGTTTGTGAAAGGGGTGTGATAAATCTGTCTGAGGTGGAGTAAGCCAGATAATGTGGTTGACTTGGCTGGAGCTTAATAGACTTCTAATCAAAATTAATCTTCCCCAATTTCACCCCATCCCACATTCCTATCTTTCCTTTGTAACCCATCCCCCTTGGCCATAGCAAAGAATAGCCAAGAATGTTTAAGACTATATATACTCAGTAACAAATAATGTGTGTCTTAAACAGATTTTAGGAACTTACATGGTCTGGTTTGAAAAGAAAACCCATTCAGTAGACTTGACAGCCAGAGACCTGTTCTCCATTAAGCCTTGGACATAACCTGTTCCATATTAAGCTATGAAAAGATTGCATTAAACTTCGCATTGCTACATATTGTCTAAGATTTGTGTTTTGATTTAATACTCTCGTCTTTCAGTAAAAGCAAAAAAAAAAAAAAAAAAAAAAAGTCTGACCAAAAAAAAAAAAAAAAAACCCAAAGCAAAACAAAATGAGCTTTTTATCTGTTACAGGAGCAGATTAAATGAGTACTCTGCCCCCCCATTGCTGAATGTTTTATTGAGTCACTGTTTCACGCCCACCTTTTCCTGTCTTGTAACAGTTTGCAGTTTTGACTATCTGACATGACTAACCGTTGCAAATCTAACTGATTACAACTGTCAGTGAGTCTGGATAAGAGAGAATTGTGTCTTCTGGAGAAAACTGACATCCAAATTTGCTACAAAACTTTACCCTGTCCCCTGCTCCCCTGGTATTCATCACCTTTAGCTCATTAATTTGAAGCATCAGATGTAATATGTCATTGCAGGAAACCTCTTTGAAAAGTAAAAATTCGTGTTTATATTGAGAGGTGTCATGTACATTTAACAAAAAATAAGTCACTGTCAGGGAGTGACTTTAAGACTTAGCAGCAAGATGTATGTTAGGGATGGGTGAGTGGGGAGGAGAACAACTTGCTTCCCGTAACGATGAAATCATCATACTGCAAGCACATTAAGGCCAGGACAGGAGACACTGGCTCCTGTTAAAATGATTCCCACAAGAACTTCTCTCGTTCAACTTCTTATTGTAGTTCATTTGGGCACATGAAATGCTAAAGATGTGAAGTAAATAACATAATCAACAGTGATTTACTATTGTTCTCTCACGGGGTCGTGACCTCATCCTAAATTGAGGCTTCTAAAATTGTCTGTGCTTGGATGTGTTCCTGATGCTGGAGAAAAACACAAAAGAGGAGAACTTTCTTTCTTTCTTCTCACATGCCCCAGGCTATTTGTTTTCACTATGACTCCTGAGGAGACTTTTGGAATTGGAGCTTTCTTTAAATATTTTATTTTAAATTTATTATATTTATTTATTAGAGAGAGAGAGAGAGAGAGAGAGAGAGAGAGCAAGCATACAAGGGCCTTTAGCCACTGCAGACAAACTCCAGACACATATGCCACCGTGTGCATCTGGCTTATGTGAGTACTGGGGAATTGAGCCTGGGTCCTTAGGCTTCGCAGTCAAGTGCCTTAACTGCAAAGTCATCTCTCCAGCCCCGAAATTCGAGCTTTCTTGCCTAGCACTACCATGAATAGGAGGATCTGAATCCTGAAGGACTTTAGAAATGATTTAAAGGGCTCCAGGGGGTTTCTAGTTTAGATTAAGGATTCCTGTTGGATTACCTCCCCAGAGATTCTTACATGAAATCTATATAGTGCTGTGTACCATCTTTTTATATTCACTCTGTATTTTCCCTTCTCACCTTTGCAGGCAAGAGTTTCACCTTGACCATAACAGTCTTCACAAATCCTCCCCAAGTAGCCACTTATCACAGAGCTATTAAAGTTACAGTGGATGGTCCCCGGGAACCCAGAAGTAAGTACTTGCCTATCTGTTGAAAATGACAGTACTTTGTGGAACCCTGAAGAGGAATTGATTATCAATGAGTTAGTGTCACTTTCACATATATGCTGTCTTTGTAAAGTTTTGTAGTTGCATGTAGCGTTAGTGAAGGACAATTAGTAGAACTTCAAAGTTAGCAGAAAATAAAAATTACAGCTTAACTTTTGCCACAAAGTTGCATAAGGCCTTTATAGCTTTGGGAAACGAGTGAATAAACTATTCAGTCACTGGAACTATTGGCTGAGAATTTCTACTCATCCATTCTGCACAATGGACAGGCTCTGAGAGCTGAGAAAGCTAACAATAAACTGAAAATCTTGAGCCTAGTCAAAAAAAAATTTTGTGTACGTTTCCCATGGTCCAAGAATGTGTTTTAGCTTTTTAACTCGCCCACTCAATTCCCTTTCTAAAGAGCACACTGCTTAATTACAAAGAATTTATTTGCAAATGATAACTTGCTTGATTGTTACAAAGCTGTTGTTTGGTCATGTTCTAGTAATTGTTATAGATAGCTTCTTTTAACAGATAGAGTCAAATCCACTTTGGTTTATTTGTCTGTCTGGCTAGCCAGAGATTTAACTAGTTGTCAGTTTAAGGTAGTGCCCATTCTCTGTCTGGGCTAGTATGTCTTTTCCACCTGTATCTACTTGAAACTGATTTACTTCCTCCTGCCCACCCACCACCCAAAGTGATTTGCACTCAGCCTAGCAGCATTTAAAGACATTTCGAGATTAAAGATTTTTTTTTTTTGACATTTAAGACACAAATAGTTCTGTACCAGTGAAAATATCATAGAGAACCCTGCCTGGGTTGGGTGGATACATTGGGGGCCTAGGTATTGCATTCAGGGAGTTATATTCAGCCTGTGGTGGAGGAAAGGCAGGCAGAAGTACTTGTAATCTACGACAAAACAGCTGCTTAGAGGGCGTGTGTGGTGGCATAGCTTTTCTTCCCCTACAATGAGACAGAATATCTGGTAGAGTTTTGCTTCTCCCCAAGCAGCATATGGTTTAGCAGTGGGAATGTTCAATGGGAATTTTTGTCCCTTTTGGTGCTGTCTTCTTTCACAAAAGCCAACTGCTTGCCCAAATGAGGGAGGTTTCCTGCCTCCAAAACAAATCTTTGAGTTTTGTCTCTGCCTCCTTTCATGTGTATGGCCTTCTTCCAGATTCCTAATGTTGGGTCAGTGTGGCCCTGTCTGTTCACTTTTGGCAGTGTCCTGTTAGGGGATTTGGCTCATGGGTGTTTAAACCCCAAACCCCATGTCTCCAGTCCCAAGGGTTAGAGGTCATGTCATACAGGTGAAGAGAACAGTGCAGGGCTGTGTTGTTTGATTTAGGGCTTTGCTTGGTTTTTCTGCACTGCTGTAGGAGGAAAGACATCTTCTAACTTTTCACCTAACTACCCTTGAGTTTCTGTAAAGGCAGTATCATTTTAGTGATGCATCAAACGGGGTTGTAGTCTTTTGATGTTTATTTAGCACCACCAATATTCGTTCTTGAAAGATGTTTCCTGCCAATCTCAGCTTCTTTCTTTAGTACTTAGAAAAGCCGTGTTATATACGTGCGTGCATGCGGGTGTGTGTGCGCACGCCTGTGTGTGTGTGTGTGTGTGTGATGTGTGTATTCACTCATGCATGGATGCTTCATAGTGGTTGATTGGGAGAGAAGCAGGCATAGGTTACACACTGCCCCATTCTGAAAGATTCGGCATAAGGTAGGGTGGCAGAGTATCTTTGGGAAAGCCCCTTCTGATTTGAGTGTGTATAGCAGACACTCTTTTCAAAGAGATTTTGAGCAGTAGGCCTTATTGATATGCTCAGTGCCCTGTAATGGTAGAGAAGTGCTCTAAAGACAAGAAGGAATTGGGATGGAGGGGCCGCAGGCTGTATGTGTGATCTGATTTTGTTTCCAACATTTCTCATACACTGAAAATGTCTAAAAACGTGATACCATTTCCCTGCCATCCTATAATGACTTGTCTGGATGCAAAGATGGGCCCAGCACCTCTAACAGTTTAACCCTACAATGTGGACTGTGGACTGTACTGGAATGGATTCTTTCCACCTTCCTCACTCTGGGCCATCTGTCACCAGCACTCCTCCCTGTCAAAAGAACCCACCTCTACCACTGCAGTGCAAAAGTCGCCTGAGCTTAGACATGAACAAATGGTCACGATTTGTTCACAATATTCCAAATAAATCTTTATTTACAAAGACATGTGGTGCACCAGATGTGGCCCAGAAGTTGTCGTTTTCCAATCATTGCTCTAGTTTTCAGAGTGACTTGTCATTTTATCAACTTTTAATAGACAAAGGCTTTCAAAAAAAAAAAAAAAGTCTCAGCGGGAAGAGAAAGACAATGCGATTGTTTGGCCCTCTCTCCCTGAAATTAGAATCCCGAAGGCAGCGGTTATTTGTCATAGACCTACTGTTCTTCTGTGTACTACTGTCGTGGTTCAAGGGACTTGAGGCTTTTGTACCATTGGTTCCTGTTTAAGGTTGTATTTTTTTTTTTCTCCTTCCTTTAAGGATCTGAGTATATACTGAAAAGGTTGCCTCTGCTAGCTCAGCTGTTTAAATAAGAGCAAATTCTGGATCGACTGGTTGGGGCTTTAGAACAGACTTCTTGGATAGAAATCCCAATTCTTACAATTCATAGAGACAGAAGGATTCCCATAACCTCCCTGTGCCTTAGTTTTCTATCCTTTAAAGTAAGAAGAATGAAAATAGTATCTCCCGCATTCGTCGGGGCAGGAATGCTAAATAGTGTCACGTGTGCAGCATGTGTAACAGGAAGACCATCCCGCAGCAAGTGCTCAGGAAATGCTGGCTGCTATTACATCTGCTGTCTTCAGTGTTAGAAGTTGACTGTGTTTTTCATTTAGACAGTGCTTCCAGGAAAGGGATGCCATCTACTTTCTAATCTCTCTCTCACACACACACACACACACACACACACACACACATTTTTTTTTCCGAGGTAGGGTTTCACTCTAGTCCAGGCTGACCTGGAATTCACTATGTAGTCTCAGGCTGGCCTCAAACTCACAGTGATCCTCTTCCCTCTGCCTCCCGAGTGCTGGGATTAAAGGCGTGCGCCACCACAATCAGCTCTTTAGCATATTTCCCCCCCTGAAGAGAACTTTAACCGTTTTACTCAGTAGTAAATGACACTCATCAGTGTTATAATTTATGCCTTGAGCAGCTCTTTATGCCATCCAGGACGGCTGTGCAGAGTTGATGATAAGTGCTATTTGTGAGCAACTGAGTCCAAGATGGGGTGCTATGACATTGGTACCCCACTCAGAGGCCCCGCTTATCAACACATCTGCCAAAACTTGCTTTTCATTCAGAAAAAAAAAAATCCAACAGGTTTCATCTTTGTGTGTTTTCTGTCTCTGGCAGCTGAACCAGCGCTGTCCCATCACAAACAACTTCTTTTCTTAATATACACATCTGGCGTTGGCAGTTGGCCTCACTTCATAAGAGCACATGATCATCACTCATTACAAGATTAAAAAGTACCCCATGGCATCATTGATGTTTTAAAACTTTGATCTTTTGCAGTTGTGATTCATCTCGGTTTTAAAACCTCCCTTTAAAGGAGCATAGCCTATGACTTATTCGAACCTTCATCCTTAGTAGCGTAAACATGGGAACGGTGAACATCCTAGCACAGTGCCATTGGTTTTCTTTGCCAGCTTATCATTTTAAGACATGACATCATACTTAAGATCCCCAATTTGTTACTGCTGTATTCAGGCAAGGTGTTGTGACCTTCTGTTGGCAAGTTAGCTCAGAAGAGTAATTGCCGTATGTTCGCCAGCAAGAGAAGTCTGTATACAGTAGCAGCCGCAGTAATGCCTGTGGATACCTCAGGCTTTCAAGCATCACTTCCTGTTAGGATCCTCTGTGCCACTTCTGCAAGCGGTCCCTGCTCCAGTCTGACTTAAGGGATTTCCTCAGAAAGGTGAAAACTTGGTTAGCTATTACATGCTCTATAGTGATGGTTCTGAGTTAGAAGAGGACTAATGGAAAAAGTTATTGTTGGTTGTTCAGAGGATGGAAAAAATAAATCACTTTATATAGACATAATCCTTTTCTTTTATTTTTCCTCTCTCTCTCTCTCTCTTTTTTTTTTTTTTTTTTTTGGTTTTTCGAGGTAGGGTCTCACTCTGGCTCAGGCTGACCTGGAAGTAACTGTGTAGTCTCAGGGTGGCCTTGAACTCACGGTGATTCTCCTACCTCTGCCTCCCGAGTGCTGGGATTAAAGGCGTGAGCCACCACGCCCGGCTCTCTCTCTCTTCTCTCTCTCTCTTTTTTTTTTTTTTGGTTTTTCAAGTTGGGTCTCACGGTAGCTCAGGCTGACCTGGAATTCACTATGCAGTCTCAGGCCTCGAACTCATGGCGATCCTTCTACCTCTGCCTCCCAGTTGCTGGGATTAAAGGTGTGCACCACCACGGACGGCTCCTTTTATTTTTTAAATTTTTTTTTTTTGTGTGTGTGTGTGTACACATGCATGTATGTATGAGTAGATTTTGGTTTGTATGCAGTTATGCGTGGTACAGATGTGTGTGTATTCATGTGTGTGTGCATGCGGAGGCCAGAGGACAACCTCAGCTAGTGCTTCTGAGGAATGTCGTCCCATGTTAATCTGCTTTGCAGATTAATATCAGGCCAGTATCAGCCGGGTCTATATTTGTCTTTCACTGTCTTGGAACTTGCCTGATTGCACTGGCTAGCCAGTGAGTCCCAGGCATCTATCTGCCTGTCTCTGCCTTTCTAGAGCTGGGATAATAAGCACTCAAGGCCACACCCATCTTTTTTTTTCCCCTCCTTGGGCTCTGGTAATCAAACTCAGGTACTCATGCTTGCATGGTAAGTACTTACTGACGGAGCTACATCCCCACCACTCCCCAGAACCCTTTTCATTAGCTTGCTGTATTTTCAGTTATCTGATGCTAAATTCCCCAACAACCAGATTTCATTCCTCACTATTCGTGGGGTGGCTAGAATCACCTGGATGCTTCTTCTTCTAGTCTTGCTTGGAGTCCATCCTGTGGCCACGGTCAGATGGTGGCTAGTGCTAGACAGTCCAAGATGGCTTCGTTCATGGGTCTGTTACTTTGGCACAGAACAATGGAGCAGCTGACCCTGACTCCATATTGTTCCAGGGCCTCTCCTCCACATGACCTCTTCTCCACGTGACCTCTCCGTGTGGGGCTTGCCAGGAGGTGTCACTTCTTAGGTGGCAGTTGTCAGGCCTTCTTAGAGCTTAGGCTCAGAGCTGGCCTGAAGCTGCTTTTCCAGTACTCTCTTGGTTAAATGAAGACACAGGTGAAGCCCAGCTTGGAGAGAAAGCGAGTACACAGAAGTATGGGGGACAGTGGAGCAATTCACTGGACCACCAATGTTATCAGCTTGCCCAAGGACACAGTTGCAAGCATCATTGTTGCAACAGGAGAATTACTTTTTTTTTCTTTTGTTTTTTCGAGGTAGGGTCTCACTCCAACCCCGGCTGACTTGGAACTCACTCTGTAGTCTCAGGGTAGCCTTGAACTCACAGCGATCCTCCTACCCCTGCCTCCCAAGTGCTGGGATTAAAGGCATGCATCACCACGCCAAGCTTGAGAAATACTTTTTTTTTCTTCAAAGTACCATCTTCTCAAAGGCCCCTGGTCTTTTTAAATGGGGGTCATTTAAAGTGCTACAAAGTGGGGCTGGAGAGATGGCTTAGCAATTAAGTGCTTGCTGTGAAGCCTAAGGACCATGGTTCAAAGCTCAATTCCCCAGGACCCACGTAAGTCAGATGTACAAGGTGGCGCATGCATCTGGAGTTCGTTTGCAGTGGCTGGAGGCCCTTGTGCTCCCATTCTCTCTCTCTTTCTCTCTCTCTCTCTGCATCTTTCTCTGTCTATCACTCTCAAATAAATAAATAAAAGTAAAAACGAAAAACAAAACAACATAATTAAAGTTCTACCAGGTGACTTCAAGTTTCAAGTACAGGAACTTCATTCCAAAATGAGCAAATTTGGCAAATATCAGATGAATTTAAAAGATATTGCTAGACATTGCATGGTATTTGCAGATCAATACCAGATCAATATCAACCACGTCAATGTTTGTAATTGAGAAGAAATTAGGAGCTTGAACAAAAAGATGTCTGATGAGCTTTGCATGGGCACACAGTAGTCTGGAGCAAAACATGAATCTTTGAGTGAACAAACCTGAAGCTCATTTAGCTTTTGTTGTTTGGTTTTGGAAATTTTTGGCCAGAACACCTGCAGACCTGACATATATGACAGATGTGAGTGGACTTCTAAGAATTTGTGTGTGTTGAACCATAAGGAAGCAAACCATAGTTAGTCTCAGAGACAGACTCCAATTATGAAGTCTCCACTTCCTGCTGGGGTTCTATCCTTCAGGCCAGCTAGCTGTCCTAACATGATGGGGGACAAGCTGTGCTCTCCTTTCCCAAAGGCGCCTGGCCGAGTGTCCTCTCGCGGCTGAGCTCCCTAGGTGACTTTAGTCAGGGCTGGAGCCGAGGTGAGCAAGGGTTACAAATACGGGGAACCCTGGTTTGCACAGCTTCTTAGGCATAGGTCTTCCAGCCAAACTCTTTTTTCTCTTTTGCTTCTTCTCACCGGTGCCCAAATTCATCAGCAAATTGCTAATTTTCCAGAGCATCCGAACTCCATACTCTCTGTAGCCTCCCCACTGGCAGACCCGACGCCTTAAACAGATGGAAGGCTTGGTGTGTGACTTGACAGAGCAGGTGGTGTGAGCGGGCCAGCCTCCTCTCATTCTCCTCTCATGCTGTTCCATGTAGTCCTGTGACCGCTTTCCAGCCTGTGGCGGGTAGAGTGAATGAGGGGCTTGGCATTTTCTCGTCCTCATTCCAGGTGATGTCTGGGATGGCTCGCTTTGATCTTTCATTACTTTTCATCCTGTTGTGTAAAGGAATGAGTGGGCCGCTTGGCTATGATCTTACCTTGTTTACCAATAGTGGGTGCATATTTCGAGGTTGGTCACATGTGAAGGAGGGTTGAGGGGGCACATTGTAAGGCTGTGCTGTCTGGATTGAGAGCAGAAGCAATTTTTGGATCATTCGATATCCCAGGATGCAGTTCTTACATCCACATTCCTGCTGTCTACAAAGACTGTTTGAGGACACCTTCGTAGGACTGAGGTCATATTCCTGATGCTGTTGGCCTGAATTTTAGTCCTTTGTTGGCCTTAGTATAAGTTTTTCAACTTCTTGTCTTGCAGACTTTCCACTGAGTTCTTCACTGTTTTCAAAGTGCCCAAGTAATAGAAATTATGTCCACATGCTATATTTTGATATCTTGATATCAAGTTGGAAAACATGCAATTTGATTAACAGAGATGTCAACTGTTTGGACTTTAGTATATAAAACATTGTTGAAAACCTTTGTCTTAAGAGAATAATAGGGAGCTGGGAAACATGGTTCACTAGGAAAGTGAGAACCTAGTTTGGAATCCAGGACCTATTTTAAAAGCTGAGCACGGGGCTGGGAAATGGCTCAGTGGTTAAGGAGCTTGCCTGAAAAACCTAATGACTTGGGTTCATTTCCCTAGTATCCACAGAAAGCCAGATGCATGAGGTGGCGCACACATCTGGAGTTTGTGTGCAGCAGCTGACGGTCCCGGTGTGCCTGTGTTTCTCTCTCTCTCCCTCTTCCTCCCTCCCTCTCTCTCTCTCTCTGCTTGCAATAAATAAATAAATAAAACTTTAAAAAAAAAAAAACTGAGCACAGGGGCTGGAGAGATGGCTTAGTGGTTAAACGCTTGCCTGTGAAGCCTAAGGACCCCAGTTCGAGGCTTGATTCTCCAGAACCCACGTAAGCCAGATGAACAAAAGAGCGCACGCATCTGGAGTTCATTTGCAGTGGCTGGAGGCCATGGCGCGCCCATTCTCTCTCTCTCTCCCTGCCTATTTCTGTATCTCTCTCTCACTCTCTCACAAATAAATAAATATATAAAATATTAAAAAAAAAAAAAACCTGAGCACAGTATTGTGCCTCAGGGAGACAGAAACAAGAGGATCTCGGGGACTTGCTGGCCAGCTAGTCTGGCTGACTCTGTGAACCCAAGGTTCAGTGAGGGACCCTCTCCCAGAAAACAAGGTGGAGAGTAATTGAGGGTGATACCGGATATTAACTTCTGGCCTACACACACACACACACACAGTCATATACACGCATACATACACACACACACTCACATACACACACTCACTCACACATACACACTCTCTCACACACACTCACACACGGTAGCTAAAAGAACCAGCAGTCTCTATCTGCCTTTGTCAAGGAAGAGGGCTGCTGGAGGTTGTGTCTGGTATTTGGTGGAATGTACTCTTGAGAAGAGCAGAGCCGTTTGAAATCTCTCTAGTACTGTTTTTTTTTTTTTTTTTTTTTGACTGACTGTCAGGAGCTGGGAAGATGTCCAAGAAGGAAATGACACATCGAGAGGCATTTTGTGTTGTGCAACATTCGTTGGAACTGATGCAAGAATATATGGCCTGTTTACACATTCCTTCGCTCGCAGACTGCATGGCAGTAATTTAATTCGTCGGCACATGGCATGCTGCAGCAAGGAGCTATGGCCTTAACATCCTTTCATGGCAAATTATCACAGCCGTTAAAACATGCTCGTGTCCCTCCTTTGTGCTCTCCCCTGGCTTCTCGGCGCTCAATGTGCTTCCTCATGGTACGGGGCTTGTTTTAACAAGGAGCTGCGGCTTGCACAGGACCAGCGCATCTCCCATGTGCATACATTCCAGCTGACATATTGACTTCGAACTAAATATAGCAGTGGCAGGTTTTCAAGTGATATGTATTCTCAACACACACACACACACACATACACACACACACACACACACTCTTGATCCAAATGTGTCAGTAGTTTGTGACTTAGTGTAGGTCAGAAATTATTCATCCTTAAAAGAGTGTGAGGGACTTGAACAAGAGGTTTCTGGTGCAGAGTCTGAGTTGGATAAAAAAAAAAAAAAAAAAAAAAAGAAAAAGGTTATTTTTTTTTCTGTTTGGGTCATACTTATTTATAAAAATGACTTTTCCTTCTGGAAACAAATTCTGATAGGTTCCTGAAACACTGTTGACTTCTATTTGGTTTGTGTGATGGAGAACTTTCTTCAGGGAAAACTGGTTTAGAGGAGAATAGGTTTTCCCTATTCTTTGTCTACTGGCAAGGGCCTTAACCGCTTAGCCATCTCTCCAGTCCTCTACCTAGGATTTTTTTAAAATAATTTTTTTGTTTATTATTTATTTATTTATTTGAGAGCAACAGACAGACACAGAGAGAAAGAGGTAGATAGATAGAGAATGGGTATGCCAGGGCCTCTAGCCACTACAAACAAACCCCAGATGCATGCGCTCCCTTGTGCATCTGGCTTACGTGGGTCCTGGGGAATAAAGACTTAAACCAGGGCTCTTAGGCTTCATAGACAAGCACTTAACTGCTAAGCCATCTCTCTAGGGCCTCTACCTAGGATTTTTATAGGATAATCTTTCTTTTCTTTTCTTTTCTTTTCTTTTCTTTTCTTTTCTTTTCTTTTCTTTTCTTTTCTTTTCTTTTCTTTTCTTTTCTTTTTGGTTTTTCAAGGTAGGGTCTCACTCTAGTCCAGGCTGACCTGGAATTCACTATGTAGTCTCAGGGTGGCCTTGAACTCATGGTGATCCTCCTACCTCTACTTCCCGAGTACTGGGATTAAAGGCATGCTCCACCACGCCCGGCTTAGGATAATATTTCTATTGTTGACTAACGGGCATCTGTGCTGTTCATATAAAATCCATGTTTAATTTTAGGCAGATATGGAAAATAATTGTTCTTATTGTTCTGGTCACTTCTGGAAATTAAGAGGGAAAATAAAATCATGTAGGTGTAAAATATTAATTCAAGCTCATTTATAATTGTTAAAACAAGAGACTGTTTGTGATGTGGTGCCTATGGGGCAAAAGATGGGATCCCTCCTGGTGCTTCTGGAAATTTCTCAGTCATTGTACACTGATGGTTAAAATCTACTTGCTAATAGACCAAAGTCTTTCATTAAAATTTAGGCTAAACCCATGTGTATCTGGGAGCGGTCACTCTGACTTGTATTTGTAGGTAACAGCAATAGAAGTCTTTTGTGATTAAGAGAGTAATTGACGAGGTCCTGCCTAGTAGAGAGTAGACTGCCAAAGCACAAGTACGAGAAAAGTCCTCGCCTGCCTTCGAGCAGTGGGCACCCCTTCAGGGATGGCATTTTGGTACAGGTTAGCTGTTAGGGCGTGGGTCATCACGGCTCTTCAGGTCTGGTATTCTATTAAGAGTGCAAGATTATACAATTTTTTAAAAATATATTTTATTTTTATTTATTTGACAGGGAGAGAGAGAGAAAGAGAGAGAGAGAGAGAATGGGCACGCCAGGGCCTCCAGCCACTGCAAACAAACTCCAGATGCATGTGCCCATTGTGCATCTGGCTTACGTGGATCCTGGAGAATCAAACCCGGATCCTTTGGCTTCACAGGCAAACACCTTAATCGCCAAGCCATTTCTCCAGCCCATCACCATTTTTTCTTGTACCTCACATCTTCCTTTTGGGCTAGGTTTCCTTTTCCTTTAACTTTTTTTTTTTTTTGCATGCACATGTGTGTGGTGCACATGGATGTTTGTACGTGTGCAGGTGCATGTATGTTTCCAGGAGCACATGTGTGCACATATGAGTGGAGGCCAGAAGTCAATATGGAGTATCTTCCTTAGTTATTATCCCCCTTGTTTATGTGACAGAGTTTCTCACTGGAAGTGAGAACTCTTCAATTCAGCTAGTCTAGCTAGCCAGCTTACCTCTAGGGTCTCGGTGTCAGTGTCCTATCATCTCCCCAGTGCTGGGCTTACAGGGATGAGCTGTCACACTGGGCATTTCCATAGCTACTTGGAATCTGATCTTGGGTCCTCAAGCTTGAGTAGCAAGCACTTTGCCCATTCAGCCGTCTCCTAAGCCCTCCTTTTTCTTGATATAGGCCCATCAGTCTTTCCTTCAGTGACAACTTACTAAGCTCTCAGGTTTAAAAAAAGTATTTATTTATTTATTTTAGACAGATAGAGAGGGAGGGAAGGAAGGAGGGATGGAGAGAGAATGGGCACGCCAGGGCCTCTACTTACTTCAGACGAACTCCAGACACATGCCCCACTTTGTGCATCTAGCTTACATGGGTACTGGGAAATTGAACCTGGGTGTTTGGGCTTTGCAGGCAAGAGTCTTAACTGCTAAGCCATCTCTCCAGCCCAGCTCTCAGGTTTTGTCCTTGAAAATGTTAGCAGTTGGGTGCATTGGCTGTTGCGAAGGTGAGGTGTTATGAGAGGCAACTTGCTCCATGTACCTGCTCTGGGTTCCTGAGACATACACTCTTAGAGAGTCCTTTGTGATAAGACCCTATGACATGGTGAGGTGAATGGGGCCCAGAACAGATCAATATTCATGGAGGCCCAAGGAAGGGAAGTGATCTAGATGTCTGTTACCACGGGGAACTCTTCTGAGTCTGCCAGTGAATGAGGACTCCAGGGCCTGTAGCTACTGCAAAAGAACTCCAGATGCATCACTGTGCATCTGCCATTAAGTAGGTACTGGGGAATTGAACCTGGGTCATTAGGCTTTACAGGCAAGTGCCTTAACTGCTAAGCCATTTTTTTTCTAGCCCCTGGAATTTTCTAATCAAACTCATATTAAAGAATTTCATCATTATACTTGATCTTCAGTGGTCATTTACTCTTTCACCAACCAAAACAGCAATCATTACATGTTGATGTACACACACTTTTGACCATTTTGGTCGGAGTATAGACTCAGAACTAAAACTTGCTTCTCTGATATGGTAAATGGGTCAAATGAAACAGAGGTTAAAAAAATGTGTGGACTAAAGTGATAATGAGTTAACAGAGCCAAGAGATCATGGCCTAAGGTAGAACTGCTTCAGGGCAAGGTGGCCGGGGTGACTCCAGCGTGGCTTCACCTCCACTGAAGGCAGGAAGTGGATGGTGGGGAAGAAGTCACCTGACCCAGAAACCTGCTGGTAGGTTGTGTCTTCCCATCAACGCTCGTGCTGCATGTGCACCCCCTCTGCAGCATGCATTTGCTTCGACTTCTCATTTTTACTTTCTTGCAGTTAATGTTCATGAGCTACAACGTGGGTAGAAATCCTGGGGTGTATTTGGATTAGGTGGGTACTCCAGATGATTGATGCTGTACTCCTTCCTTCCTTAGGGCCTGGAAGTTATTAGTAGAAGGATAAGGGTCCTGCAAGAAGATTATAAAGATACCAAATACAGACAGTTGTCCAGGAAGTGAGGAGAACTAGAGATGTGCAAGCTAAAAAGAAGGTCACATAAAGTCTGTGGTTGACTCATCTAGAGCACTGGTTTTCATTTGACCTCCTGCATTCATTGTCCCGCACAGGCAAATGGCAGTGTGTGCTGTGCCATGAGGACAGTTTCAGAGCAGCACAGCAGGAATTGATCTGTCAGGATGGATTGTTTTTAAAGTGTGGGTTTGCTTATGGTTCAAGGAAGTGAAGGATTTGGAACGTCTTGAGAACCTTGCTACCATCTTGGTGACCCTAAGCAAATCTCTCAACTTTTCTTGAGCTCCGTTTCTTCATCCTTTAAGTGGAAATAGACACGGAGACAGCTTCACAGAGGCGCTGGAGAAACACCTCAGGAATGATCATAAAGTGCCTGGCACACATGAAGAGCAGCGTGAATACCAAATAGTAATTATGTAGCGTCTTTCTGCCAAGGAGTTCCAAACACTGAGACGTTACCTCACCCATTGTCTTCACGTTGCTCTCAGGGAAGCAGTATGCATTTTATAGGAAGGGAAACTGAGGTATGGGCACCGGAAAACTCATTTCCCTGTGTCTCTCTGCGAGTCCGTGGATGATTTATGGTGATGGGCAACATTCCCAGGTCTCTTCCTGTTCTGCCATTCACTACTAGAGCTCCCTGATGCCTTTTCCATTAATGTTGTAGAAGCTCCTGGTATTGGGCTCAGTGCATGCTTGGTCAGTGTTAGGAAGTTTAGTGTCACATGAGAATCATGCACGGGAATGGAGTAGCATTGCTGGATAGTAAAAAAGTTCAAGAAGTCCAAGGTATAAGGTCTGGCACACACCATGCATGAACATACTCACATATATTCATACATACATACATACATGTATGCATATATACATATATGTGTATATATAAATACATGTATGTGTATGTATATATATGTGTGTGTGTGTTTGCTAAGCATTGAATTCATTAAGATGAAAATTTAGGCATCAATTTGAAAAATTGAATTTTTTGGGGGGAGGTGGGTTTCGAGGTAGGGTCATGCTCTAACCCAGGCTGATCTGGAATTTATTATGTAGTCTCAGGCTGGCCTCAAACTCACAGTGATCTTCTTACCTCTGCCTCCCTTAAAGTCTAATGACCAGAGCTCTATTCCCCAGGACCCATGTAAAGCTAGCTGCACAAAATGGCACACGCATCTGGAGTTCGTTTACAGTGGTGGAGGCCCTGGTGCACCCATTCTCTCCCTGTCTGTCTTTCTCTCTGCCAGGTGTGGTGGCACACACCTTTAATCCCAGCACTTGGGAGGCAGAGGCAGGAAGATTTCAGGTTAACCTGGGCTAGAGCAAAACCGTTCCTTAAAAAAAAAAAAAAAAAAACAACACCAGAAGGGAGAGGAGTTGCTCTAAGTGAGGGAGCATAATGGATTGACGTGATGCGCTTCTCAGCCCATGGCAACCTCTGTGATGGCAAGAGCTGGACCTGCCTGAACAGTGTGAGACTAAGATAGATCCGAGAAGTGTCCTCTCTTCCCCTACCCTGCCCCACCACCTTCCTCTCTTGTAGCTGACAGAGCCATTTCTGTGACCACTATAGATATGTTTAATATATAGACATTTATAGTGGAAGGAACATGTGTTCACGGAAAGGAAATTATTTTTAAGCTCTTGATGTGAACCATGTGCCAGGCACATAAAACAAGGTAACGTGCCTTTGAGGAATCTAAATTCTCTAGAGAAGATAGAGAAGAAACAAGGAAACAGTTATCTGTCTTAAGATCTAATTGCACACTGTGATAAGTGCTGTAAGGGAAAATGGTGTAAGGAATGAAAAATAGTGCTCAGTACAGACAAGAAGGAAGCCATTCTAGAATGGTCCAGGACAAACCTCTCTGTGGAGGTGACATTTGGGTGCAGACAGACAGCTCGAGGACAAGCCAGGGAACAGACTACAAGGCAAACTGCACATGGAATGCCAAGGCCTGATGACCGATCCTTACCAGGATTGAGCATCTAATACTTTTGTTGTTGTTGTTTTTTCAGGTAGGGTCTCACCCTAGCCCAGGCTGACCTGGAATTCACTATGTTCTCTCAGGGTGGCCTTGAACTAGCTGCAATCCTACCTCTGCCTCCCAAGTGCTGGGTTTAAAGGTGTGTGCCACTACACCCGGCTTCAAACATCTAGCTTTGATAGAAGAGAAGGCATTGGAGAGTGCTAGTGGTTGAGAAAGGGGTAAATAAAAAAAATGGCAAAAGGCAGACTAACAGTCTCCCCATAGCTGGGGTGGTGTGATTTGAATGGCATAGCCTACCCAATGCCTTTTCTGCTGGCTTCAAGCTTCCTGCCTAGTGTTCTTTCCTTTCCTTTCCTTTCCTTTCCTTTTCCTTTTCCTTTCCTTTTCCTTTCCTTTTCCTTTCCTTTCCTTTCTTTCTTTCTTTCTTTCTTTCTTTCTTTCTTTTTATTTTTTTATTGACAACTTCTATACTTACAGACAATAAACCATGATATTTCCCTTCCCTCCCCCCATTCCCCTTCAGAACTCCACTCTCCATCATATCCCTTCCCTCTCTCTATTAGTCTTTCTTTTAATTTGATGTCATCATCTTTTTCTCCTATTATGACGGTCTTGGGCAGGTAGTGCTAGGCACTGCGAGGTTGTGGGTATCGAGACCTGCCTGGTATTCTAAGTGGCTGCCTGGCATTATCTCTGGGGAAGGCTTCAAGGAGAGGGTGCTCACTGATGTTATCTGCAAAGGATAACAAAATTATATATTTTAAATAAGTGGATCAGATCAGACTTGGTTGAATCAAATTTTATGATATAGGATTATATGACCCAAATTGGTAGGGAAAGTGGGTTAAGAAATACTTTGGGGGCTGGAGAGATGCTTTAGCTGTTAAGGTGCTTGCCTGCGAAGTCAAAGGACCCAGGTTTGATTCCTCAGGACCCATGTAAGCCAGATGCACAAGGTGGCATGTATGTCCAGAGTTCATTTGCAGTGGCCAGAGGCCCTGGCATGACCATTCTCTCTGTGTGTAATAAACAAATAAAAATAAAGGGAAATTAAGAAAGACTTTGGGATGCTGTTTTGAGGAGAAAGGAGTAGGAGTTGGTGGAGGGCAGATGGTTTGTCTGTACCTGGCACAAGGGCATTTTTTTTTTTTTGGTTCTGTTTTCCGTTTATAAGAGAGAAGACATGGGAATTGGCTTATCCTGAAAATAACCCAAAGAAAGCAGTGGGTTGCTGATTCAAGTAGGTTCTCTTTGGACTCTGTAACACACTAAAACTCTGGGCAATTCCAAAGGTGAGCTGGGTTTCCAAACATAAGAGCAACATGGAATACTTCAGAATGTTTAGCAAGGAGCATTGACAATGATTAAAGGATTGTAAAATTGAACCTATAAGGATAAGTTGAAAGACTTGGGATTATTTAGCTTCAAGAAGAGGAGACTGAAAAATGACTTAATAACAGACTTGAAAATTATGAGAGTTATTAAGCTATGTATGGCGGCCAGCTGTTTTGTTTTCCTGGGGAAGTCCAGAGGAGGGAGAGCATTTTTAAAAAACAAAAGCAACATAGATTCAGGTGAGGTTTAAAGAACTTCTTGTGGCTGTGAAGATTGTTAAACCCAATGGGTTACTGAAGGTAAAGAGCTTTCACGGAGGGCTTTTCAAATCCCTTCCATTTCAGCAATTCCTTGTGTGCTTATGAAGTGTAGCAAAGTGCTACCTTCCTGCCTCTAAAATCAAAGGCATGATTTCTGTTTCCCATTATAACTCCGAAGCTCAGAATCACAGAGGTTTGGGTGACATAAATGATGAGGGTAATTTGTCTTGCTTCAATGGTCATTAGAATCTTTAATTGAGAAAAATATGACCCCGAAGAGGTACAGATCTACCACGTGATCAGCAAAATTGCTATTGATAACCAGTGTAGATATGTTATGAAGAATTTAGGACTTTCTTGGGAGTAAGGCTCTGGCTTATTTGATGTATATATTCCAGATAGGAAATGTAGTATTTACGAAGCTGATTCATTTTTATTTTTTTTTCCTTTTGACCGGGAGACATTAAAAACATTTCCAGGTGACTTCAGAGATCATATAACCTGGAGCTTGAGACATGCAATCCAAAATCACCCTCAAAGAGTTCATCATCGCACAGGAGGAAAGAGAGAGGAAGTGGGTAGGATTTGTTCCTGAAAACAGAAACCTTCATGGGTTGAAAAGCTGGCAGAGGAGTGAAGAAATTGAGCTGAGCTGCTCTGAGAAGGGCTGGCTGACCACAGGGTCCTTTCCATACAGGGATGGAGTTGCCCAAAAGTGAAAAACCTTGTGTACCAGGTTAACTTTTCTTTAGGAAGCCAAGTGCTACAGTTCTTCATTTTTATTTTGTGTTCTCTCCCTCTCTCTCTCCCTCCCTATCCCTCTCTCTCTCTCTCTCTTTCTTTCTCTGTGTATGTGTGTGTACAGGCCATAGGTTGGTGTTGGAAAAAACCTTGTGTAACAGGTTAACTTTTCTTTAGGAAGCCAAGAGTTACAGTTCTTTATTTTTTCTTTTGTGTTCTCTCTCTCGCTCTCTCTCTCTGTTCTCTCTCTCTGTGTATACAGGCCAAAGGTTTGTGTTGACCATCTTCCTTGAACTCCCTCCATCTTATTTATTTAGACAGGGTCTCTCTTGAAGCTGAGGCTCACCAATTTGGCCAGTCTAGCTGTCCAGCTTGCCCCAGGGATCCCCTCATCTTGGCCTCACTAGCGCTGAGATTACAGAAGGACCCCCAACGCCCACCCACCTGACACTGACATGGGAGCTGGAGAGTTGAACTCCTGTGGCTTGCGCCTGCAAGACAACCACTTTACCCACTGAGCATCTCCCCAACCCCTCTTTTGTTCTTTCATCCATTCTTGTGCATCTTAAATACCTTTCTGCTCCGTTTGTAATAATACATTAGTACATCTGCATGTGGTTTGTTTTAAGCAGCGAGGGTAGATCTCAGGTAAAACTCTCAAAGACTATGGCTGGAGAGATGTTAGCTGTTAAGTTACTTGTCCACAAAGCCTAAGGACCTGAGTTCAATTCCCCAGTACCCATATAAAGCTAGATGCACAAAGTTGTACGTGGGTCTGGAGTTCCTCTGCAGTGGCTGGAGGCCCTGGCGTGCCCATTCTCTGTCTGTCTCTCTCCTCCCTCTCTTTCTCTCTCTCTCTTCTTGAAAATAAATTAAAAAATTAAAAACAAAACAAAGAGGGGCTGCAGAGATGGCTTAGTGGTTAAGTGCTTGCCTGTGAAGCTTAAGGACCCTGGTTCAAGGCTTGATTCCCCAGGACCCATGTAAGCCAGATGCACAAGGTGGCGCATGCATCTGGAGTTCATTTGCATTGGCTGGAGGCCCTGGTGTGCTCATTCTCTCTTGTTCTCTCTCGCTCTTTCTCTCTGCCTCTTTCTCTCTGTCTGTTGCTCTCAAATAAATAAAAACAAGCAAACAACAACAAAAAAAGAAAGGACACACACATGTAGTTCTCAGATGAGTTTTTTTTTTTTTTTTTTTTTTTTGATGGACGGTCTCACTTGAGCTCAGGCTGACCTGGGATTCACTATATAGTTTCAGGGTGGCCTTGAACTCAGGGTGCTCCTCCTACCTCTGCCTCCCAAGTGCTGGGATTAAAGGCGTGTACCATCACGTTCAGTTTGAGTTCTTTGTTTTGAACTAAGTGGACACAACTTTCTCTAAAGGAAGAAAATAAGGCGAGCAAAGAAGCAGCAGGCTTTGAAACAGGTGACACTGGAAGAAGGCCGCGTGGGTGTGGTGCCCGGAAAGGGGAAGGAAAAATACTTGGAAAACATATTTTCCTCTCTTTCCAAAATAACTTGGGCTTCTTGGATCATGGGGCACATTTAGATCCTTGAGCCACTAAACTTCGCCTTTCTAAGGCATCTCACCATGACAGAGCCACCCACAGTCCTTGGTGGGGGGTGCGGGGGGGGGAGAACGGTCAGAAGTCACACCCGCGTCCTTTCACTGCCATCCTTTCTTTCTTGTCTGTCATGTTTTCTTAGTGGCCTTGGCACTTTAGGGTGTTATTTTTAGTGCTTTCCGTGGTTTTTCCACTTGGGTCTCCCTTGTCCCTTTAAGATAATTTCTTTTCAAAACCTACTGTAAGAGTTCTTAAACCTATAGCTGCTAGAGATAACCCAGACCTCCCTTTGGCTCCTGAGACCAGATTATTGATAGAAAGAAAGCCAGCTGAAGAGAGGATGGGGTTATTCCTATTTGGAGGTTACTCTTATTTTTAGTATTTATTAAAAGGAACCCTTTCCCTGCATATTTTGGTACAGATAAGGCAGAGGGGCAGGTATTCCATATTTTCTGCAACACCTTTGACATGTCATGAGCTGAGGCTGACAATAGATATATTTTTTTATTTAAAAATTATTTATTTATTTGCAAACACACACACACACACACACACACACACACACACACACACACAGAGAGAGAGAAGAGAGACAGAGACAATGGGCATGCTAGGGCCTCTAGCCACTGCAAACGAACTCGAGGTATATGCCCCTGTGCATCTGGCTTACGTGGGTGCTAGAGAGCCAAACCTGGGTCCTTTGGCTTCACAGGCAAACACCTTCACCACTACGCCATTTCTCTAGCCCTATATTTTTCTGAGGAATAAGCATGACATTGATTATATATTTTCTGTCAGAAGCAACAGAAGACCTTAAGGGAGCACTCACTTAGGGACTGTTTAATTATCTGCTCTTTCCTGTGCTCTTTTCTTCCCTGTGGACTTTTAGGAAAATCTCTTTTCTTCAGAAGCTCTGTGACAGAAGCCAGTGAACTTGCAAGCATCAGAGTTTTGCAGAAGGTTGGACACGTGACCATGATAATGGCAAAAGCACTGTTGAGATGGACAAGGGCTTTAGTGCAGGTCCTGAGATTCAAAGGGAACAAAAGCATGCGACTTGGGTCGTGTGTCACTTCTCGGGGGATTCCTACTTGGACTCTCTTGGCTATTTACAGAATTCTAGGCTGGTGGCACAGATCAGACTTTGAAAGGACATTTTCAGGTGGGGCACAGGGCAGGAGCTTTTGGATTATTTATTTATTTATTTATTTGACAGAGAGAAAGAGGGAGAGAGAGAGAGAGAGAGAGAATGGGCGCACCAGGGCCTCCAGCTACTGCAAACGAACTCCAGACACATGTGCCACATTGTGCATCTGGCTAACATGGGTCCTGGGGAATCGAACCTGGGTCCTTTGGCTTTGCAGGCAAACGCCTTAACTGCTATGCCATCTCTCCAGCCTGCTTTTGGATTTTATAAGGAAAACATAGATGGTACACAGTACATTTATTTATTTATTCATTCATTCATTCACTCATTCATTCGTGTGTATCTATGGGCACATGTGCCGTGGTGTGGGTGTGGAAGTCAGAGGACAACTTTAAGATATTTGTTTTCACCTTTTTTGAGACAAGGTCTCTTGACACTGCAAATGACAATCGAGCTGGCCCACAAGCTTTTGATTTTCTTGGCTCTGTCTCCCATTGTCTTAGACACTTGGGGTCATAGATGTATACATCATTTTTTAAAAATTTGGATGCTGGGCAATTGAACTCAGGCCAGCAAGCTTTGTAAGAAAGCACCTTTAAGCATGGAGCCCTCTCCCCAGGGACCCCATTTCATTATTTATGGAACATATTTTTTGCCTCTTTTTAAAAAATGACAATTCTATTTTTAAAAATATATTTTAGGGCTGGAGAGATGGCTTGATGGTTGAAGCACTGCCTGCCAAGCCTAAGAACACCAGTTCCAATCTCCAGGTCCCATGTTTAGCCAGATGCAAAGTGACGCAAGGGCGCAATGCCGCACTTGACCACAAGGGGGTGCACACATCTGGAGTTTGTTCATAGCGGCTGAGAGGCTGCTGATGCACCCATTCTCTCTTTCTCTCTCTCTAGCTCTCTCTTTTCTCTCTTTCTCTCAAATAAAAACAAAAAAATATATTTTATTTATTTGAGAGAGAGAGAAGGAGAGAGAGAGAGAGAGAGAATGGGCATGCCAGGACCTCCAGTCACTGCAAAAGAATTCCAGATGCATGCGCCCCCTTGTGCAGGTGGCTTACATGGGTCCTGAAGAGTCAAACTGGGATCCTTTGGCTTTGCAGGCAAACACTTTAACCACTACATCATCTCTCCAGTCCTTTTTGCCCCTTTTTTCTGTGGTCTATATTTTTTGTATTTATGTTTTATTTTTATATTTATGTTTTCATGCAGTTCTGTATTTTGTGACTCTGGGCACAGCAGTCTGTTGGTGGCACCTGAATGACACAGGGCTGGGACGGGGTGGGGGGAGATGCCTCATCCTTGTGCTTCCAGAACTTTCTAGGAGGAGGAGGAGGGTAGAGGTGGAGAAAGTAGTTTATTATGGTTAATTTGTCACCTATCCTAGCCACTGGTCATATTTAAAGAGAAGTGACCTAATAGAAAGGGACTTTGGGCCAGAGGAGATGGGTCAGTTGGTGAAGTGTTGTTTTGCGAGTATGAGGACCTGAGTTTGATCCCCAGTAAGATGAAGTGCTGGGTGGGATGGTGTGTGCTTTTAATCCCAGTGCTGGGCAGGCAGAGACAGGAGCAACCCTGGGGTTCACTGGCCAGCTAGCATAGCCTCACTGTTGAGCTCCAGGTCCATGAGAGACCCCCATCTCAAAGGAGGTGTATAGCCATTCCTGAGCATGGCCCCCGAGGTTGTCCTCTGTCCTCTACATGTACAGGCACATGCATGTGCATACGTGCACACACACACTCACATACATAAGTACACATTAAAAGAAAAGAAAGGCTGGAGAGATTAAGGCACTTGTCTGCAAAGGCAAAGGACCTAGGTTCAATTCCCCAGTACTCACATAACGTCAGATGCACAAGGTGGTGCATATGTCTCTGGAGTCTGTATGCAGTGGCTAGGGGCTCTTGGTGCACCCATTCTCTCTCCCTCCCCCCTCCTTCTCTCTCTCTGCCTCTTTTTCTATATCTCTCAAATAAATAAATAGAATTAATAAAAAATAATAAAAGAAAAGAAATGGATTTGGCCAGACAAAGATCCTCAAAGCAGCCGGGCGTGGAGGCGCACGCCTTTAATCCCAGCACTCAGGAGGCAGAGGTAGGAGGATCGCTGAGAGTTCGAGGCCACCCTGAGACTACATAGTGAATTCCAGGTCAGCCTGAGCCAGAGTGAGACCCTACCTTGCAAAACCAAAAAAAAAAAAAAAAAAAAAAAAAAAAAAGGTCCTGAAAGCATTTCTTTTTGCTGAGGGTCAACTGTCCATTGTCACTTAAGGTTCTGAAGAACCTCTGAGGGGGTGTAGGTGAAACCCTGAGGGGGTGTAGGTTAAACCCTGAGGGGGCGTAGAGCGACCATTTCATTCTGTTCTGCTAACAAAACTGAAATCTAAGTAAGTAATAATTTGCAACTGTACTGGGAAAAAAAATCTGACATTGAGAGATAAAAATGTAGCTTTTGTCGCATGAGATTTGTGGCACAAACTGACCAGAGGCAGGAAATGTGATGATCTAGATAAACGCCTCTGGTTATTACCACTTTTGCTGCATGCTAGGAACTCAACAGGATGAGTCATTTATAGCTGTAAATAAAAATTTTATAGGGAAGGGAGAAATCCTTGTGTCTGAAGAAATCAGAGGCACTTCTGGATAATTTACAAATGTCTCCTTCCATTCTTTTTAAAACTGGAATAAGTTCTTCCAAACAACCATCAGAGGACATTTTGTTTTGGGGATTATTTTTTTTTGTTTGTTTGTTTTTGAGAAAGGATCTTGCTAAGTTGCCCAGGCTGTCCTGTTACTCACTGTGTAGTCCAAGCTGGCCTCCAACTTGTAGCAATCCTCCTGCCTCAGCCTTCCAAGTGCTGAAATTACAAATGTGTGTTACAATGCTCCATTTAAAAATGTTAGCTGGGCGTGGTGGTGCACTCCTTTCATCCCAGCAGTCTGGAGGCAGAGGTAGGAGGATTGCTATAAATTCGAGGCCACTCTGAGAGAATTCCAGGTCAGCTTGGCCTAGAGTGAGACTCCTACCTTGAAAAAAAAAAAAAAAAGAAAGAAAAAGAAAAAAAAGTCACTGTTGTTTTGTTGTTACTGGGACGAGCTGCTAAACTTGACTTGTAGCTGACTTCTGTCAGACCTGCCAGTTGTTAGGATTGCTTCTGATATATGGTTGCATTAGAATCTTCTGCCTGTAAGCCAGGCTGTTGGAAGGTTTTAGTATTTTTAATTCATTTAACCTAACTGCTTAAAATATTATTACTTACTTACTAGGATCTGAAAATCCCAAGACTACTCCACTATTTGCAAAATATTTAAAGCCATTCAGCAAAATTCCTTTTTCTAAAGTTTCAATTGTTTCTGCGTGAGCGTAGCATGTATGGTGTGTGTGTGGTAGATGCACAAGCTCTGCGTGCATGCACGTGGAAACCAGGGGAGAACATTGGGTGTTGTGTCTTTCTTGAGACGGACTCTCTCACTGAACCCAAAGCTGCTATTTTTTCAGTCAGACTGACTGACCAGTGAGCCACAGTGATTCTCCTGCCTCTGTTCCTCACAGGACTGGGGTTACGGGTGTCTGTAGCCACACCCAGTCTTTAACGTGAGTGCTGTGGATCAAACTTGAGAAGTCTTAGCTCCTCTCAGGCTCCTCATGCTTGCGTGCCAAACACTGTCACCTTCTGAACCATTACCCTGGCTCCTAAGGTTTTATTTATTTATTTATTTTAAATATTTGATTTATTTATTAGAGACAGAGAGAGTGAGGGAGAGAGAGAGAGAGAGAATGGGCATGCCAGGGCATCTATCCACTGCAAAGAACTCCAGATGCGTGCGTCACCTTGTGCATCTGGCTTATGTGGGACCTGGAGAATCGAACCTGGGTCCTTGGGCTGCGCAGGCAAGTGCCTTATCCGCTAAGCCATCTCTCCAGCTTCTAAAGTTTTATTTTAATTTTAGTTGGCAATAATAATTGTATCCTAGTGAAATAGTACCATTGATACTTACAGCATTAAATTTTGTCCTCAGTGACCTTGAGAATTAAAATCATTTAAACTTAGGAAAGAAAATCCTCTTTAATAACACGTACATATCCTTTATCTTTGGTCTGTTGTGTCTCAGGACATTAAAGTAATTTATTATTTACTATTTATTTGCAAGCAGACAAGGGGGTGGCTGGGGGGTGGGGAGACGGGTATGCCAGGGCCTCTTGCCACTGCAAATGAACTGCAGGTGCATGCACTGCCTCGTGAACCTGACCTACACATGCCTTGAACCATCGAGCCAAGTCTGCAGACCCTCTCGGTGCTCTGGCATGCCAAGCGTTGATGATATCACTTTGAGAGTCTTGTCTGAAGGGTCACTCACAGAATTGGGCATGAGGCTAACGTTAGTGCCCACTCTCACTTTGAACCTGGACATCAGGAGCTTGATTTTGAGAGAAAATGAACAAGCCTCCCACATCTTCTTTCTAGTATCTTCTAGACGTTTATGGCTGGTAAATCAGGAAGTGCTGTCAGTCACCCTCCATGCCATCACCGTGTCCCCAGTGGACCTCAGTGGCATGCTGCTGCTCGTCTCAAGCACCCAGACTCTCAGGTCCCACTTTGAGTCTAACATGTCACTTCTTTCTGTACCTTCTCCTCCTCTTTGTCAGTCACCACACCTCCTTCCTAACCATGGAAAGGGAGTACTTCTCTGCCTGACCAAAAGGGGACCTGAGTGTATTTGAATTCAATTGTTTGTTCTTTTAATTTTTATTCCCCCGAGGTAGGGTCTTGCTCTAGCCAGGCTGGCCCGGAATTCAGTCTGTCGTCTCTGGCTGGCCTTGAAGCCATGGCGACCCTCCTACCTCTGCCTCCTAAGTGCTGGGATTAAAGGCGTGGGTCACCATGCCTGGCCTCATCCCTATTTCTTTTTCTTTTCTTTTTGGTTTTTTGAGGTAGGGTCTTGCTCTAGCCCAGGCTGACCTGGAATGTGCTATGTAGTCTCAGGCTGGCCTTGAACTCATGGTGATCCTCCTACCTCTGCCTCTGGAGTGCTGCTATTAAAGGCGTGCACCACCACGGCTGGCTCAAATTTTGGTTCTGTATTAGTTATTTTTCTTGTGGCTGCGATCAAATATCTGAAAAAAATAAAGCAACTTAATTAAGGAAAGGAGTTCATTTGGCTCACGGTTTAGGGACACAGTTCATCATGGTGGACAAGGTGTGATGGCAGCACTGGCAGTGGCCATGAAGGCTGCTTGCACATATCTTGTCAGATAAAGAAGCAGAAAAAGGGCTGGAGAGATGGCTTAGTGCTTAAGGCACATGCCTGCTAAGTCTAAGGACTCAGGTTCGATTCTCCAGGTCCCATGTAAGCCAGATATACATGGTGGCACATACATCTGGCCCATTCTCATTCTCTCTCTCTCTGTCTCAAATAAATAAATAAATAAAAATAAAATATTACCAAAAAAAAAAAAAGAAAAAGGGTTGGAGAGATGGCTCAGTGGTTAAGGTGCTTGCTTGCAAGGTCTAACTGACCCACGTAAAGCCAGAACACCAAGTGGTGCATGCATCTGGAGTTTGTTTGTAGTGGCTGGAGGTCCTCGTGTTCTTCCTTTCCCTTTCCCTCTCTTCTTATAAATAAATAAATTTAAAGAAATGAAAAAAAAGTACAGAAAGGGTAATGCCAGTACACAGCTGGCTGTCTCCCTTTTTTAAAAAAAAAATAGTTATTTGAGAGCAACAGACAGAGAGTGAAAGCGGCAGATAGAGAGAGAGAGAGAGAATGGGAGCACCAGGGCCTCCAGCCACTGCAAAGGAACTCCAGATGCATGTGTCACCTTGTGCATCTGGCTTACATGGGTCCTGGGGAATCGAGCTTCAAACTAGGGTCCTTAGGTTTCACAGGCAAGCGCTTAAGTGCTAAGCCATCTCTTCAGGCCCTGGCTGTCTCCCTTTTATCATAGAGCATTGTTTTGCCATTGTAGAATATTAATAAGATTTTTATTTTTAGTAGATCATGTGGAAAGAGTTCTGTTTAGGTAAAATTTAAGTGTGGCAACAATAGCATATTTATGGTATTCAGTGTTTCCAACTGCTTCCTTTTTACATTTTAAATAGCAATTATTTTCAGTTAATTACTACACATGAAGAACATTTGTTGTCAAAATTTCAGAAAACTCAGAAAGCATAGGAAAGTTGGAGATGGTTCAGTGGTTAAAGGCACTTGTTTGTAAAACCTCTGGGCCCAGATTCAATTTCTCAGGCCCCCATATAAAGCCAAATGCAAAAAGTGGTACATGCATCTGGTGTGCATTTCCAGTAGCAAAAGACCCTGCCTGCCCATTTGTGTGTGTGTGTGTGTGTACACATGCACACACACATACACACACACACAAATAAATAAATAAATTTTATTAAAAAGAAGGTCATTTGAAATTCAATACAAAAGATGACCTCACTATTTAGATGTAATTCCTTGGATATCATAATTGTGTGTGTGTATACATTCATAATTCTTTGTGTTTTATGATGTTTTTTATCTTCTAAACTGATCTTATTGTTTAACTGTTAGATAATAGGAGTGAGCTATACACTGATTCCTCCTCTCAAAATGAGGACTCTTCTGTTTGATAAAGATGACTATTTTTAAAATTACAAAAATTGGTGCTGGAGAGATGGCTTAGAGATGAAGGCACTTGCCTGCAAAGCCTAATGACATAGGTTTGATTCTCCAGTACCCACATAAGCCAGAGGCACTAAGGGGTGCATGTGTCTGGAGTTTGTTTGCAGTGACAAGAAGCCCTGGTGCTCCCTTACTCATTCTCTCTGTGGGTCTCTCTCTCTCTCTGTCTCTCTTAGATGAATAATGAATAAAATACAAAAAATTGATCTAAAAAGATGAATATTTTGCCAATGATAAAAATTGGTCTAACCTCATGTTCTCATTCCTTTGATGAGTCATTTCCTGATATAATTAGCAATTTCTCTCTTTTGCCTCTTCAATCCTTTTAATTTTTTTGTCTTGCGGGTTGCTTTTCAGGTGTTTGGCATGCTCAATCAAACAGTAATCTGCTGTGCTGGGTACCAGAGTCATGCTCTGAGGGGCTCCTGGGTCTCCCCTTCCACCTTCTTCATAGCTGGACCTGTGGGTTATCCATTGAAGGGGTCCTTTGTGACTTAGCCAGGATGCACAGGCCCATCCTGGGCGTTTGAGAAAATAGTGTGTTCTAATTGTGTACTGTGCAACTTCTGCACTAACACTAATGGCTTCACGGTGACCCTGTGAAGTAAGCAGAAAAAAATCATAAGTAATAAAGAAGGTGTGAATAGTTGAGACAATTGCCAGGGTTATGCATCTTGACTGAATACTTCAAAAACAGTTTTGCATAACTCAAACCAAAGTCCAGAATTGAGATTCCAAGGTAAGAATGTAAAGAAAAAAACAGAAAGTATTACTAAGTTCCCACAGCTAAAATAATTTCAGATTACTCTAGTGTGTGCATGGGCACGTGTTTGTGTAATAGGAATTTAGTTACGAGTGAAGCAAAAATATATTGGTGTCAAGTTGGGGAGTTATATGTTGGTAGTTTTTTGTTTGCTATTGTTCTGGTGAATATTAAGACAAGGGGACAATTAGTGGAGAAAAAAATCTATGTAGGAAATAAGATTGCCTCTCAGTGGACCAGTTTGCTCAGTTTGGGGGCTGGCAATGAAAGGTAGTGTTTATTTCTTCCTAACAGCAAAAGGCTGCAGACTAGACCCAGGATAATCAAACACGTGGATGCATTAATTCATTTTCTCTCTGGAAACAGGACAAGAGGAGGGGAAGATACAAAGTCAGACAATGCCCTTCCCTCTTTCTGGAGTCCTAAAAATCACGAAAGATAATAGGGTATAGATTCAAGACATTTTTTTTTGTTGTTGTTGTTGATGTTTTTGTGACATAGGGTCTTACTCTGGCCCAGGCTGACCTGGAATTCAATAGGTAGTCTCAGGGTGGCCTTGAACTCATAGTGATCCTCCTACCTCTGCCTCCCAAGTGCTGGGATTAAAGGCGTGCGCCACCACACCCAGCTGATCAAGACTTTTAAGAAATAGATCCTGAGAACTGTGATATTGTTGGTTCATGATGATATCTGGAAAAATAAGAAGCACCTTGCTTAGTGTGGCAAATATTTTTATTTTTTAATGCTGTGAAATCTACCTGGAAGTATAATTTGAATATTACCTTTTATTCAAAGCTGCTGAATAGGAAACAGGCCTTAAGTATTTGATTTTAATGTCAGGGATGCTGAGTAGAAATGAGGGGTGGGGTGGGGAAAGAATCACAACCATAAACTGGGGTACTGGTCCCATGGTACACTGCAGGAGAAAGAAGCCAGGGTGTTGGTGTCTTAGCTGGGTAGGGTCTATGACCCAGTAGAGGCCCAGTCAGACACGGTGGTTAAAAGCTCTGTGAAAAGTGTGTAGAGGTGGCTCTGATGTCCATTTCAGTAAGCGAGACAAGCGCGGTCAGGACACATGAAATTACTCTTGGCTGCAGAATCTGAATCAATGCGTTTATGTTCTGCGCTGTGTGACGTTAAAGACAAGAATGGCTCTGACTGCTAGGCAATGCAGACGTTTGTTCATACCTAGAGTCGATACATCACTTTTTAATTTTATTTTTATCTACTTGTTTATTTACTAGAGACAGAGAGAGCAAGAGAGAGTGAGAATGGGTGTACCAGGGCCTCTAGCCACTGTGCACGAACTGCAGATGCATGTGCCACCTTGTGCATCTGGCTTATGTGGGACCTGCAGAATTGAACCAGAGTCCTTAGGCTTCCTGGGCAAGTGCCCTAACCGCTAAGCCATTTCTCCAGCCTGATATATCACTTTTGTAACTTGGAAAAATCAGAAAGAAATGCTGGGCTGCTGAGGAAACAGCTGTGACATTTTCAAGTATGTATTCATCTCAGTGCCCCAAATGTGTTAATGTCACCATGCAAATTAACTCAATAAAAAGTGTGGATATTTTTCTTGTTTAGAAGAAAAAAATTACATCAAAAATCTATGAAAAACAAAATACTCACAGAATCTTCCCATTAGCTCAATAATCCAGTACTGGTCCATAATATTGATTTTCAGCAATACTTAGATGTGGCAGGCCTGAAAATCAATTATAGGAATGATCTGGAAGGCTGAGGGATGGCTGGCTCAGTGGTTAAAGGTATTATTTGCAAAGCCTGGTGGTCTGGGTTCAGTTCCTCAGTATCTACATAAAACCAGATGTACAAAGTAGCACATGTGTCTGATGTTTATTTGCAGTGGCAAGAGGCCCTGGTGTGTCTATTCTCTCTCTTTCCCTCTTTCTCAAACAAATGATTTTTTTTTTTTTTAAAGAACAATTTGCAGAATCATAGAACTCTCTAGCACCTTGAAATACCAGACCTGCTATGTTGTTGTTTCTGGCTTGAAAGGGTAGATACAGCTCATATAAAATCTCAAGGTCAGCTGGGCATGGTGGCGCACGCCTTTAATCCCAGCACTCAGGAGGCAGAGGTAGGAGGATCACTCTGAGTTCGAGGCCACCCTGAGACTACAAAGTGAATTCCAGGTCAGCCTGGACCAGAGTGAGACCCTACCTTGAAAAACCAAAAAAAAAAAAAAAAAAATCTCAAGGTCCAAGTTCTACCTTCTTGGGGAAACCTTGCTAACACAGAAGCATCGTTGCATTCTTTGCTCCTCTGGCCTGACAGTCTCTGAACTTTGAACAACTTACCTTCTTCCCCTCCTGTCCCCATCAATCTCCTTCTCCATGTAACATGATTCAGCTCTTATCTCTATCTAGTTCCCTAAGTTAGGACTTCTCATGTCTGCCTCATTCTCAACTCTTATTTTGTCTTTTTTTCTTTGTTTTTTCGAGGTAGGGTCTCCCCCTAGCCCAGGCAGACCTGGAATTCACTATATAGTCTCAGAGTGGCCTTGAACTCACAGCGATCCTCCTACCTCTGCCTCCCAAGTGCTGGGATTAAAGGCATGCACCACCATGCCTGCTTTGTCTTTCTTTTGAATCCATTTCAGAGGGTTCTTGCCACAAGTGGTGGCCATATTCCCATGTATCTGGCTACTTCTTTTTATTTATGTTTACATACATTGACTCTCCATTCTCAATATGATAAAACTAGATTCCTATAGGACATGGACCTATATTAATTAATTTCATTTCATTTTATTTTTTTGGCTTTTTGAGGTAGGGTTTCACTCTGGCCCATGTTGACCTGGAATTAACTATGTAGTCTCAGGGTGGCCTCGAACTCACTTCAATCCTTCTACCTCTGCCTCCTGAGTGCTGGGATTAAAGGCGTGCACCACCACGCCCGGCTTAATTCATTTTCTTTATAAAAGTCTTCACATATAAAATTACCTACAATAACTATAGGTTAAATATACTTGAAATTCTCATCTTGCTTTTCTTTATAGTCATTCACATCCCATAACTCTGTAGCCACAACTACCCCAACTTCATATATATTTGGCACAAAATTCTCTTAAGGGATTAAAATTTGATTCAGCTAATTAATTGATTAGCTGGCACTTACATATTTAGTTGTATGTTACTATTACATGTGTGTTCCTTCAGTATTTATTGAATCCTACTATAATAGGCCAGTCATTCTTCTACGTGTTAGGGATAGGTATGTGCTTTAACAAATTTCTTTCCCTCATGGAGTATATATTGAAAGAGAGTCAATAGCCAAATGAAGAACTGCATGCTATTCATATATGCAGCCAGTGATGAGTGCTTTAAAGAAAGTTAGAGTAAGGGGGCAAAGATAATGGAGGACAGATGGATGCGTTTTTATGAAGGTTATGTAGGCTCCATGATGGGACAGTGTTTAAGTAGAGACCTCAATTGCATTAGAAATATAAATAGGGAAGGACCTCGGCAACAGGATGTCAGGAGCAAAGACATGGTAAGGTCTCTGGGATGTTTAAGGGGTAGCAAGGAAGGCACGTGGCTTCAGCAGAGTGAGGGGATAGGAGTTACCATAGAGATAGACAAGAGCAGAAAATGAAAATGGAAGGCCCAAATCATGTAAGGTCTAACCCACGAATCTGGAGTTCAGGATGAGGGTCATGTCTAGAGCGGTGAAGTAGAAGGACTGGAGGAAATCACTCTAGCTCAGGTGGACCTGGAACTCACTATGTAGTCTCAGGGTGGCCTTGAATTTAAGGTGATCCTCCTACCTCTGCTTCCCGAGTGCTGGATTAAAGGCGTGCACCACCACACCCGGCCTGGAAGAAATAATTTTAGATAGAGGTGAAAACCAAAGACAGGGCTCTGGGGTTATGCCCAGCATTTGAAATCCGACTAGGAGAGGGAGCCCGTGAAGGAAACCGAGCAGGTACAGTGAGGGAGGACCCGCCACATGCAGTGGAGTATCTAGGAAGGAAGTGACTCACTGTGCCAGTAGCATGTCCCCTATTGTGTCAAATTTTGGAGCCTAAGAACTACCATTGGGTCTAGCAATGTGGAAAGAAACATGACATCAGTGGAAGGACAGATTCAAAAGACTGGTAAGAATTAAGAATTCTGGGAGCTAAGACGTAGAGACAATGAATTTAGGAAGTATACTTTCAGAGTGTTTGTTGTTGTGTGAGAAGAGAGGCTACAGCTTAAAAACAAGACCATTTGGACTTGGGGTTACACACTGGAGCCCTTATTCTTCCTTATGCACTGTGAGTGACGCTGGTCAAGCCATTTTGTCTTCTGGTGCCTTGGCATCTTCAGCAGAAAAGTGGGAATAATAAAGCCATGTATGATGGTAATTATAGTAAGAGTGTAGGAAAAGTGTGTCATCTGTAAAGCACAATATGATGGCTGAGGTTGTTTGTAACTCCATGATAGGATGCTTGCCTAACAAGCACAAGATGTTCCCTAGCACTGCAAACAACAAGCAAATAGAACAAAACAGGGGCCAGAGAGAGATGGCTCAGTGGTTAAAGGATGCTTACTTGCAAAGCCTGTTGACCCAGGTTCAATTCCCCAGTACCCATGTAAAACCAGACACACAAAGTGGCGCATGCATCTGGAGTTTGTTTGCAGCGGCAGGAGGCCCTGGGTGCACCAATTCTCTCTCTCTCCTTGAAAATAGATAAATAAATAACTTAAAAAAAAGAACAAAACAAAAAAGTTCTATATAGTACAACATAAATGCAAAAATCATACCAACTGTTCGTGTGTAATAAAAGTCCTTTAAAGAGGGCTGGAGGGACGGCTTAGCGGTTAAGGCGCCTGCCTGCGAAGCCTAAGAATGCCCGTTTGAATCTCCAGGTCCTATGTTTAGCCAGACTCAAAAGTGACGCAAGGGTGCAATGTTGCACATGTGCACTAGGGGGTGCATGCGTCCGGAGTTTGTTCACAGCAGCTGAGAGGCCCTGGAGCGCCCATTTTCTCTCTCTCTCTCTGTCTCTCTCAAATTAAAAAAAAAAGTCCTTAAAGAAAGACAACCATTGGCAGGAAGCTGAGGCCTGAAGCAGATGGGTATGAGTGACCCAGTGGACAGAAGCAGTTGTTAGGACTGACTCAGAAGACTGAAGCACTTGTGAAAGGCACAAGGAAGGGCATGGCTGGGGGAGGCGAGGAGAGGGGAGGTGCTGTGAGAGCCGTTCTGAGTGAGCGTGAGTTGATGCAGAATACAGTTCCCCAACTGGATCTCTGAACAAGACAGCTTTGGATTTCTGTCCCAGTACTCTCCCTGTTTCCAGAAAAGCAGCAGTGTTGTCCATCGACTAGAATATTCTATATTTGGTACAAGAAACTGAATAGGAGGAAAGTCCAGGAAGGAAGGGACATACGGAGAGAGGCGAGGAAGCCAGCTGGAGAGCTGCTTCCAAGCCCTAAGCGTGACAGGAATGAAGATTGAACCTGAGGGAGTTCCTGCGCCTTTGAGGTCTATGTCAATACCGCGAAGAAGGAAAAGCACAGTTGAAGGAGTGTCTGAAGAAGAGAAGGACTCATGGAGCAAGTTCTAGGCCAGCAGCCAGCATATGGTTATTGAATACCTACTATGTGCCCCGGCTGTTCTTGTGCTCCTGTGGGCACTTTTCCAAGCTCTGTTCTCAGCACAGATGTAACACACTTCACGGCAGGAAATGTGTGGGAGGAAGCCAGAATGGTTTCAGAACAAGACTTACGTTGCTTTTTACTTTGTGAGGGACCTTTGTATAGTCTTCTGTGCCCATCACATAGTTTGCTGAATGAATTTATGATCTTTATTAAACTGCTGAACAACATTACTTTTTCTTTTTTTAGGGGGGGGGATTTGAGGTAGGGTCTCGCTCTAGCTGAGGCTGACCTGGAATCCATTATGTAGTCTCAGGCTGGCCTCCAACTCACAGCCATCCTCTTACCTCTGCCTCCCAAGTGCTGGGATTAAAGGCGTGTGCTACCTTGCCCAACTAATATCTCTTTTTAAAAAGGTAATGTAATGTAATTAGCCTTAAAAATGCTCACAGGGCAGCTGTGTCTGGAATGTGTGATTAGATCTGGATTGTTCAACTGCTGAAACATACTGTAAAATCCAAGCCACCCCAGACACTCATGTGACACTCATACAAGTAAATATTCAAAATAAAGCATTGAGTCAGTTAAGTAAAACAAAACATATAGAGAAACTTTAATTAAAAATAAAGGGCGTGAGCCGGGCGTGGTGGTGCACGCCTTTAATCCCAGCACTCAGGAGGCAGAGGTAGGAGGATCGCTGAGAGTTGGAGGCCACCCTGAGAATACCTAGTGAATTCCAGGTCAGCCTAGATTAGAATGAAAGCTTACCTCGAGCCCCACCCCCCCGCAAAAAAATAAAAAATAAAGGGCATGGCCTGGAGAGATGGCTCATCAGTTATAGCAATTGCTATATAATAACCCAGCTTTGATTCCCCAGTATTCATGTAAAGCCAGCTGCACAGTGGCACATGCATACAGAGTTGGTTTGTAGTGGCTGGAGGCCCTGGCACATGCACCCGTTTTCTCTGTCTTCTGTCTCTCTCTCTGCTTGCAAATAAATAATTTAAAAAATTATTTTTTAAAAAGGACATGGTGGCCGGGCGTGTTGGCACACACCTTTAATCCCAGCACTTGGGAGGCAGAGGTAGGAGGATTGCCATGAGTTCGAGACCACCCTGAGACTACGTAGTTAATTCTAGGTCAGCCTGGACCAGAGTGAGACCCTACCTAAAAACAAAACAAAACAAACAAACAAACAAACAAACAAACAAACAAACAGGGGCATGGTGGCACCCACCTTTAATTCTAGCACCTGGAGGGCAGAGCTAGGAGGATCATCATGAATTCCAGGCCATCCTGAGACTACATAGTGAATTCAGCCTGGGAGGGACCCTACCTAAAAAAAAACCATTAAAAAGCCAGGTGTGGTGGCACACGCCTTTAATCTGAGCAGCACTCAGGAAGCAGAGGTAGTAGGAGGATTGCTGTGAGTTCGAGGCTGCCCTGAGACTACATAGTAAATTCCAGAATGAGACCCTAAATTGAAAAACCAAAATAAATAATAATAATGATAAAACAGGGTTGGAGGGATGGCTTAGCAGTTAGGGCGTTTGCCTGCAAAGCCAAACAACCCAACGTTCAATTACCCAGGACCCATGTAAGCCATATGCACAAGGTGGCACATGCATCTGGAGTTCGTTTGCAGTTGCTGGAGGCCTTGGTGCTCCCATTCTCTCTGTCTTTCTCTCTCTCTCTGACTCTCAAATAAATAAATAAATAAATAAATAAATAAATAAATAAATCTAAAAAAAAAATTGAGCTGGAGAGATGGCTTAGTGGTTAAGGTGCATGCCTGCGAAGTCTAAGGACCCTGGTTTGATTCTTCAGGTCCCACGTAAGCTAAATGCACATGGTGGCCCATGTGTCTGGAGTTTGTTTGCAGTGGCTGGAGGCCCTGGTGTGCCCATTCTCTCTCTCTTTCTCCCTCTCTCTGTTTCTAATAAATAAATAAAAAAAATAAAATCTTTAAAAAAACCATAAAAAATTAAAAAATATAAAAAAATTAATTTTTTAAAACATTAAACAAACAAACCAAAAAAGGGGGGTGGGAAGAGACTGGAGAGAGAGTTGAAGGACCTGAATTTGTGTCAAATGTCCATGGTGGTACTGCTTGTAATCCCAGCACTGGGGAGCTGGCAGGAGGATCCCTGCAACTTGGTGGCCAGCCTGTCTAGCATACTTTGTGAAGTCTAGGCCAATAAGAAACCCTGTCTCAGGAAGGGGTAGACAGCATACCTGAGAAATGGAACCCAGGGGTGTCCTCATAGGCATATACACACTTGTAACACCCTCACACACACACATACACACCTGCACACACAAATTCACACATACATTAAAAAAAGAAGGTGAAAATATGCGATTTTTTTCTTTTCTTTTTATATTTTATTTATTTATTTGAGAGAAAGAGGCACAGAGAGAAAGAGAGAGAGAGAAATAGGTGCTCCAGGGCCTCCAGCCATTGCAAACAAACTCCAGATGCATGTGTCTCCTTGTGCATCTGGCTTACGTGGGTCCTGGAGAGTGGAACTAGGATCCTTTTGGTTTTTCAGGCAAACGCGTTAACCGCTAAGCCATCTCTCCAGCCCCAAAATGTGGGATTTTGGATGTTCTGTTATTAAGGAAGTGGTTGAAAGACATGAAACGATTTAGAGTCAAAGAGGTGTATTGCAATTATTTATATTATTTTGTTTCTATTTCTAATTGTGTGAAAATTAATGCTTGATCCTCACTAAGAGAATAAGAAGAGGGCTGCACTAGTCTATACCATTCATTCCCTATTCAGCTAATGGTATGTGACAGGTTTGCCATTGTTTCGCCTTGACATTGGTGATCTATTAGGCCTTACATATTTCTGTGGAAGGCATGTGCAGGAAAAAATCACATAATTTATTTTAAAATATTTAATTAATTTATTTATTTGAGAGAGAGAGAATGGGCATGCCAGGGCCTCGAGCCACTGCAAACGAACTCCAGACACATGGTTCTTTGTGCATCTGGCTTTTCGTGGGTACTGGGGCATTGAACCTGGGTCCATTGGTTTTGAAGGCAAGCGCTTTACCCACTAAGTCATCTCGCCAGCCCCTCACATAAACTTTTATCTGTAGCATTGGTTGAGAATAAGCAGATGTATGAAAAAATGAACTTCTGTATTTGCTATAAACTTAACTTCCAGCATGACACACTAAGTACTCACTAATTTGTGAACCATAGTTTTGAATAATTCATCAGAGCTAAGGCTCTGTTTTTGATGATTTGTGTGGTAACAGTATGTCACAATTCACAATAGAGTTTTTAAAACAGCACAGTATATTTGTAATTGATGTCATTAAAATGATGGACTTGGGTTTGGGTTTTAAAGCAGATGTTCAGTGGTTAAGATTAATTTCTAGCAATGGTTTTGGAGGTCGGAGCCTAAATGTGTACAAAAGTAAACATTTCCCCTTTCGAGCAAATAATTCGAACTAAAATGAATGAAACATGAGCCAGTAGGCAACTCCCAAGTTCATTTTGACATACATGTCTGGAAAGCATCACCAATTACCATACTTTTGGGGGAGACTCAGCACAATATTCTCTCTCTGTGCACATGTAAGAAAAGAAGCGGTTGTTTGTGGAGTGCAGACTTGTGTCGGCCGGTCAGAACTGAAGGCTGTAGCCCTTGGCATCAGGGTGTATGTGGAGGACGCATACAAGCCCGGCAGCTTCACCATTTACTGTTCAAAGGAGAAGGGATCTTTACTGAATGCATAGTTCCTGGGTCACTTCTTTTCCTTTTCTTTTTGTAACTTAAACATTTTTTTTTAATTTTTAATTTTTTGGTTTTTTGAGATAGGATTTCACTCTAACCCAGGCTGATCTGGAATTTACTATATAGACTCAGGGTAGACTCAAACTCATAGTGATCCTCCTACCTCTGCCTCCCAAGTGCTGGGATTAAAGGTGTGGTCACCACACCAGGCTCTTTTATAACATTTAAAAATTTATTTATTTATTTTATTTATTTGCGAGAGAGTGAGAGAATGAGGCGGGGACAGAGAGACGGCGATTGAATGGGCTTGCCAGGGCCTCTAGGCACTGCAAATGAACTCCAGATGCATGCACCACCATGTGTATTTGGCTTTATGTGAATTCTGGGGAATCAAATTCGGGTCTTTAGGCTTTATAAGCAAGCGCCTTATCTGCTGAGCCATCGCTCCAGCTCCTACTTCTTTTTCTTCTGGTCTGTAAATATAAGAAATAAAACATGCTGATCCTTTCCAATGGAAATAAAGTGCATAGCATCACTCTCCAATGGAAATAAAATCTTTCCATATAGAAGCAAGAGGAAAATTAGTACAACCAAGCATTTATATCATCCTTGGGTATATTAAAAAGTGAGTGAATTGACGAAGACATACAATACAAAAGTAATTCTATAAGGTGGGCTATATACTAACTAGTCTTCTACTGAGGTTTTTAAGTGCCCTTTATCCAGAGGGTGGGGGGAGAGACACAGAGACAGAGATTAGAGAGATTTTGTTTTTCATGGGGGAGAAAAAAATCCCAACATTCACCTTTATTTCATTTGGCTTGTTTGTGTGTGTGTGTGTGTGTGTGTGTGTGTGTGTGTGGTTTTTTTTTTGCTTCATCTTGCCAGAAGAATTAAAATTGATGGATTTTTTTTTCTCAGCCTAAGTATCATAGTAGCAAAAGAAATATATCTATAAAATGATGCAGAATTTATTTAAAAAAATTAAAAAGAGCTCCTTCCTCTTTTTTTTTTTTTTGTTCTTTTATTTTCTCCTGGAATTAATAGGGTATTTCAGTTTGTGATTCTGCTCCAGCTGGACCCTGTAGTTTTGAGACAGTACAATGAAGTATTTGTACCCATGTCTTCACTTTATCCTGTGTGTCCGTGGCACTATTTCCACCTATATTCCTGCACGGGATGAGAATAACTAGACAATGCGGGACTCTTTGGGAATTGCATTCAAGCTTTGAGAAGTGTCCACCATTGCGGGGGTGCCTGGCTCCTCTGTGATCAGTTCTTGGCAGTTATTGGCTCCCTCTGCATCAGGGAGTGGCTTTTCAGCTAATGCATAAGGTCCTGGTGCAGTGTGTTAGGTAACTGTGAATCAGAAAGTTTTCAAATGAGTCACTGAACTGTTTAGTGATTGCTTCTGTACCCTAAACAGAAACGCGATCCCCCTTAGCAGATGACATAAAAATACTGAAACATGATATGCAACCATCTCTTCATTCCGACGAATGTCAGCATTCTAAAGCTGTCTCTCAAGTGGATCCTGGGTGGCACAAACTGCCTGAAACCAGATTCCTGTGTCCTTTGCTCTCTACAGAGCTGGAAAAACCAGCTTTGGCCCATGACAGGGCATTATCCAATGCTTGCCTTCTTACAAGAAATGGAGGAATTTCCTTCTTCACAATCTGTGTGTGAATGAGCAGATATAGAGTTGGCTCATTTCATTTTCTTCTTTTCATCCTAACAAATATCCCCACATCATCACTCATATCAGGCTTAGTTATTTTGATAGCCTTAGGCATCGAGCTGTGCTTTAGCCAGATTTAAGGTTTCTTTAAATTTCTGGACATAGTCTTGCCAGGTAGGAACCACAGTATCTCTTACAGTAGGGCTGAGGTAGCTTCTTAGTGCATGGGACATTTGTCAATAGCATATTGCCTTTTTAAAAAATTTATTTATTTGAGAGAGATAGAAATAGAGGCAGAAAGAGAATGGGCACACCAGGGTCTCTAGCCACTGCAAATGAACTCCAGACACATGTGCCACCTTATACATCTGGTGTTACGTGAGTACTGAGGAATCAAACTCAGGCCCTTAGGCTCTGCAGGCAAGCACCTTAACTGCAGAGCCATCGCTCCAGCTCACAACACTGCTTTTAAAACAAAGAAATGAAGGCTGTGACGCTGATTCTTGAGCGTGTCAGATCTGCCATGCTTTGTGCCTTAAAGAAGTTAAATTTAAATAAAAATTTAAAGAATTTAAATTCGACCTTTTCTTTTGTCCCTACATCTAGTTCCTTATGGTTTACCCAGTGGCTCTGGAGAGAAGAGCATGCTTCTGGACAATTACTTGTGCTATGACCCCACGTATAAGTCCTGGCCAAGCATTTCTCTGGACATTTCATAAATACCCCCAAAACTCCCAAGTTATGACTGTTGAGGACCTTTCAGTGACATTGCCCAGCAGAATCAGCTGAGGAGGTCAAATGAAAACATGGCCGCTTCCTACCTCCTCCCCCTTTCATGGTTAATCATATTATATATTGGGGGCATTTGCCAACAAGTGAATATTATTGGTTATGAGGTTTCCATTCTCAAAAGATTCTAATCATAGCATCACACATCCTTGTATAATAAATGCCAATACTGAACAGATCTAATAAAGTGCATAGCATCACTCTCAATGGAAATAAAATCTTTCCATATAGAAGCAAGAGGAAAATTAGTACAACCAAGCATTTATATCATCCTTGGGTATATTAAAAGTGAGTGAATTGATGAAGACATACAATACAAAAGTAATTCTATAAGGTGGGGGCTATACTAACTAACTAGTCTTCTACTGAGGTTTTTAAGTGCCCTTTATCCAGAGGGTGGGGGGAGAGACACAGAGACAGAGATTAGAGAGATTTTGTTTTTCATGGGGGAGAAAAAAATCCCAACATTCACCTTTATTTCATTTGGCTTGTGTTGTGTGTGTGTGTGTGTGTGTGTGTGTGTTTTTTTTTTTTTTTTGCTTCATCTTGCCAGAAGAATTAAAATTGATGGATTTTTTTTCTCAGCCTAAGTATCATAGTAGCAAAAGAAATATATCTATAAAATGATGCAGAATTTATTTAAAAAAATTAAAAAGAGCTCCTTCCTCTTTTTTTTTTTTTTTTGTTCTTTTATTTTCTCCTGGAATTAATAGGGTATTTCAGTTTGTGATTCTGCTCCAGCTGGACCCTGTAGTTTTGAGACAGTACAATGAAGTATTTGTACCCATGCCTTCACTTTATCTTGTGTGTCCGTGGCACTATTTCCACCTATATTCCTGCACGGGATGAGAATAACTAGACAATGCGCGGGACTCTTTGGGAATTGCATTCAAGCTTTGAGAAGTGTCCACCATTGCGGGGTGCCTGGCTCCTCTGTGATCAGTTCTTGGCAGTTATTGGCTCCCTCTGCATCAGGGAGTGGCTTTTCAGCTAATGCATAAGGTCCTGGTGCAGTGTGTTAGGTAACTGTGAATCAGAAAGTTTTCAAATGAGTCACTGAACTGTTTAGTGATTGCTTCTGTACCCTAAACAGAAACGCGATCCCCCTTAGCAGATGACATAAAAATACTGAAACATGATATGCAACCATCTCTTCATTCCGACGAATGTCAGCATTCTAAAGCTGTCTCTCAAGTGGCTCCGGGGTGGCACAAACTGCCTGAAACCAGATTCCTGTGTCCTTTGCTCTCTACAGAGCTGGAAAAACCAGCTTTGGCCCATGACAGGGCATTATCCAATGCTTGCCTTCTTACAAGAAATGGAGGAATTTCCTTCTTCACAATCTGTGTGTGAATGAGCAGATATAGAGTTGGCTCATTTCATTTTCTTCTTTTCATCCTAACAAATATCCCCACATCATCACTCATATCAGGCTTAGTTATTTTGATAGCCTTAGGCATCTAGCTGTGCTTTAGCCAGATTTAAGGTTTCTTTAAATTTCTGGACATAGTCTTGCCAGGTAGGAACCACAGTATCTCTTACAGTAGGGCTGAGGTAGCTTCTTAGTGCATGGGACATTTGTCAATAGCATATTGCCTTTTTAAAAAATTTATTTATTTGAGAGAGATAGAAACAGAGGCAGATAGAAAGAGAATGGGCACACCAGGGTCTCTAGCCACTGCAAATGAACTCCAGACACATGTGCCACCTTATACATCTGGTGTTACATGAGTACTGAGGAATCAAACTCAGGCCCTTAGGCTCTGCAGGCAAGCACCTTAACCGCAGAGCCATCGCTCCAGCTCACAACACTGCTTTTAAAACAAGGAAATGAAGGCTGTGACGCTGATTCTTGAGCGTGTCAGATCTGCCATGCTTTGTGCCTTAAAGAAGTTAAATTTAAATAAAAATTTAAAGAATTTAAATTCGACCTTTTCTTTTGTCCCTACATCTAGTTCCTTATGGTTTACCCAGTGGCTCTGGAGAGAAGAGCATGCTTCTGGACAATTACTTGTGCTATGACCTACGTATAAGTCCTGGCCAAGCATTTCTCTGGACATTTCATAAATACCCCCCAAAACTCCCAAGTTATGACTGTTGAGGACCTTTCAGTGACATTGCCCAGCAGAATCAGCTGAGGGAGGTCAAATGAAAACATGGCCGCTTCCTACCTCCTCCCCTTTCATGGTTAATCATATTATATATTGGGGGGGGCATTTGCCAACAAGTGAATATTATTGGTTATGAGGTTTCCATTCTCAAAAGATTCTAATCATAGCATCACACATCCTTGTATAATAAATGCCAATACTGAACAGATCTGAGCCAGTATAAATTCTATGAAAAAATCAGACTGGGGTTGGGGAGATGGCTCAGTAGTTAAGGCACATGCCTGCAAAGCCTAATGGCCTGGGTTTGAATCCCCAGTAGGCATGTAAAGTTAGATGCACAAAGTGGCACATGCACTGGCTGGTATTTTTATCTTCAGTGGCAGTATGCCCTGGGTGCACCCATTCCCCCATCTCAGATAATATTTTAAAAATATTTTTTTTTTATTTATTTATTTGAGAGAGAGCGAGAGAGAAAATGGCCACACCAGGGTCTCCAGCCACTGCAAATGAACTCCAGATGCATGCGCCACATTGTGCATTTGGCTTATGTGGATACTGGGGTATCGAACCTAGGTCCTTAGGCTTTCAGGCAAAAGCCTTAATGGCTAAGCCATCTTTACAGCCCTGTTTTATTTATTTATTTATCATTCATTTATTATTAAAGAAAGAGAGAGAGGGAACAAGAGAGAATGGGCACACAAGGGCCTTCTGCCATTGCAAACAAACTCCAGACACATGCACCACTTTTTTTTTAAGGTTTATTTTTATTTATTTATTAGAGACAGAGAAAGGGAAAGAGAAAGAGAGAAAGAGAGTGAATGAGAATGGGCTCGTCAGGGCCTCTAGCCACTGCAAATGAAGTCCAGACACATGTGCTACCATATGCATTTGGCTTATGTAGAACCTGGAGAATCGAACTTGGGTCCTTAGGCTTCGCAGGCAAGCATCTTAACCACTAAGCCATCTTTCCAGGCTCACTTTTTGCATCCACGACTTTTTACTGAGGTCCTGGGGAGTCAAACTCAGGCCAGCAGGTTTTAAAAATAAGTGCCTGGAGCCGGGAGTGGTGGTGCACGCCTTTAATCCCAGCACTCGGGAGGCAGAGGTAGGAGGATCGCCAAGAGTTCGAGGCCACCCTGAGAGTACATAGTTAATTCCAGGTCAGCCTGGACCAGAGTGAGACCCTACCTTGCAAAACCCAAAAAAAAAAAAAAAAAAAAAAAGCCTATAAAGGCCCTGAGCTATCTCTCCAGTACTAATAAGTAATGATTTGTAAGTGGACTGGTTAAGTGGATATGGTTCTGTGTTTTTAGTTTAGAAATTTGCCTTTCGTATCTGTGTGGCCTTAGGAAAACCACTTGATAGCTTTAGTTTTGAGATATTAAAAATACAACAACAATAGCCAACATTACATAGTATTTATAACACTCTAAAGCAGGTCATAATGGGACTGCAACTTAAATGACAAGGGGGAACAGCCTGGAGAAGTGATATAACATGCCTGAACCCTTAAGTGTAAGTGAGCCAAGGCTGGAATTCAGCACTGAGGGCTAAGCCTGGGCTTTGGCCAGCCTCGAATGCAGCTTGGGCTCGTTGTGATCTTTTAGGTCCACGGAAGGGTAGCTGGCCTGCCTCTGGCCTCTCTTCACAGGTGGTGCTTCAGGAACTAAAAGGCTTTGTAGTTTTTAGTAGGCGTCTAATAGGCATCAAACGTTTATCTCCTTCTCTATCTCATGGAGGGATCAAACCTGTGTCTCCAAATCAGATTTCTGTTAGCAATGTTTTTTTTATTAACCAATATAATCTGTCCACCTGAGCAGCTCATTATAGAATCTAAGAGTTGCAACCCAGGCCACTTTAGATCACTTTTTATTTATTTGACAGAAACGGAAACTTACAAGCAGTCCCTGTAATGTTTTATTGTTCATCAGGTCTATTTTACTGCCCTAAGACATCCTTTCCCTTTATTACTGTTTTTGAGTTAATTTCTCTTCTTTGTAACCACCAAGCTTCTAGAAAGAGTCACACTTGTCGCCTCCACTTCCTCATCGCCCCCTCCCTCCTTGTCTCCAGCCGTCTGGCTTCCACTCCCCCGGCTTGGGCTTGGCTTGTGAGCCAAGCCTCTCTCTGGTGCATTCTCTGTCCCTTCTGCAGCCTCCAGTTGATGCCTCTTCTCTTCTGCTTGTTTCATGCTCGGATATGCTCCTGCCTGCCTGATCTCTCCCCTGTTTCTTTTGCTTCACCTTTAAAAAAAAAAATATTATTTTAGTTTAATTATGAGAGCGAGAGAGAATGGGCATTCCAGGGCCTCCAGCCACTGCCAGACGCATGTGCCATCATGTGCATATCTGGCTTACCTGGGTCCCGGGGAATTGAACCTGGGTTCTTAGGCTTCACAGGTCAGTGCTGTCACTGCTGTTGCTTCATCTTTTAGACTCCCACTTACCTCCTGCAAGTGGGCATGACCAAGCGTTCTGAACTGGTTTTCCTTCCTCCCCATTCCCTTGCTCGAGCATTTCACAGGCTGCTACACCAACAGTCCCTTTGATTCTATAAACAACTCTCAAATCCTTATCTTTCATCCTTACCATCCTCGGTTCGCACATTTTTCTTACACTGAAAACTAATGCCACACGATCCTTTGATCTTTTGGTAATCTAGCTCCATGAAAGCTTCTCCGAATACAGGGTGTTGTGATAAGCCAGGATTACTAGCGATTCCTACGCTACCAGCATCTTTCCCCTTAACGCTGTTTGCTGAGTCCTGAAGCTCAGTATTCCTAAGGCCTCGCTTTAATTATGTCACCATGAGGGCTTCGTGTTGGATAATCCTTGGGGGTGCCCTTTATCCATGGGTCTCAGTTAATGAAAGCTTTTATCCTTGTTGCCTTACTAAACTCAGAATAATTTAGCACCATCTTGTCTGCAACACCAATCACTTCCAGTGGTCCTTAAGTGTATGAGAGACAGAATCTTTATTTATTTTTATTTGAGAGAGAAAGAGAGAGAGAGAGAGAGAGAGAGAGAGAGAGAGAGAGAGAGAGAATGGGCACGCCAGGGCCTCCAACCACTGCAAATGAACTCCAGATGCATGAGCCCCCTTGTGAATCTGGCTTATGTGGGTCCTGGATAATCAAACTGGGATCTTTTGGCTTTGCAGGCAAATGTCTTAACCACTAAGCCATCTCTCCAGCCCAGAGCAGAATCTTTTTAAGCCAGTTATTCAATAATCTCCCTTTAGTATCCTGAAATGAAACCCATATTTTTCACATCTGTTCACACAATTTTCTTAAGGAAATTATATGATGCTACAAGTATAATATACAAGTGAAATAAAGAAATTTTTGTTTAAAACAAATAGAATTTATTCATTTTTATTTTTAAAATCTTAAAAAAACATTTTATTTATTTAGTTGAAAGCAGAGAGATACAGATAGAGAGAGAGGGAAAGAGAGATAGAGAGACAGACAGAGAATGGGCATGCCAGGGCCTCTAGCCACTGTAAATGAACTCTAGAAGTATGCACCACTTTGTGCATCTGGCTTACATGGGTACTGGGGAATCAAACCCAAGTTGTTAGGCATTACAGGCAGATGCCTTAAACACTGAATCATCTCTCCCTTTTTTTTTGATTTTTTTAAGGTAGGGTCTCACTTTAGCCTATGCTGACTTGGAATTCACTATGTAGTCACAGGCTGGCCTCAAACTCACAGTGATCCTTGTACCTCTGCCTCCCAAATGCTGGGATTAAAGGCATGTGTCACCACACCTGGTGCCTTTATTTATTTTAATACCTAAGTACATGGAGGAGAATATTTCGTGGCTAGGAAACAGTAAGCCAGAGAGGTGCTTGGGTGTTTGTAGATCCACCTGGAACGTGGCAGCTGTGGGTAGGCATTGATGTATTCATGCCACAGATACTAAGGGGGACATTACTGTGCTGAAGATTTTCTGAAATGTAGAACTTTGTTCTTAACAACACCAAGTTCACAATTTTCTTGGTTTCTAGATAATTTTCTTCCTAGAAAATCCAATGTGTTAAGACTGTAGGACAAAACAAAAACAACTCTATCTGGGGCTGGAAAGGTGGCTTAGCAGTTAAGGCGCCTGCCTACTAAGCCTAAGAATGCCTGTTCGATTCTCCAGGTCCCACGTTTAGCCAGATGCAAAGTGATGCAAGGGCGCAATGCCGCACTTGCTCACAAGGAGGCACACGCATCTGGAATTCGTTCACAGCAGCTGAGAGGCCACTGGTGCGCCCATTCTGTATCTGTCTGTCTGTCTCTCTCTGATTCTCTCAAAAAAAAAAAAAAAAACCTTTTTGTTTAAGAACTGTTAGGTTCTAGGTGGGAGAAATGGCTGTGATTAAGGTGCTTGCCTATAAAGCCTGATGACCTGGTTTGGATTCCCCAGTATCTGCATAAAGCAAGATGCACAAAGTGGTACCTGCATCTGGAGTGGGTTTGCAGAAGCAAGAGGCCCTGGTGCAACCATGCACCCATTCTTACTCTCTCTTTCTCTCTGCTTGTAAGTAAATAAATGATATATATATATTTAAAAACATAAATATTAGATTCCAGTATAACTCATCTACTTATGTGTCTGATAAGTTTTCTCTAAAGCCTTGAGAGATGAGCCAAAAAAGAAAAACTCCTTTGCATTCTGTAGGAAGGAACTGGCCCATGCATCACAGCACAGCGGTCACCCTTAGCCTGTGCCCATCAGATTACAGGTGGGTACCTCCTACTATGGGAGCCATCAAAATTGTCCCTCCACAAATTCCTCCAGCTCCCCAGAGATTTGAAGGGCCCATGCTAGCGAAGTGCCTTGCCCTGCTCTGGCTAAACTGTTCCTTCCTTTCTGGACCATGCCTTGTCCTCTTTTTATGCTGTGCTTACTGCTTTAAATGTGCCTTTTCAATTTCCACCTTTGGAAACCCTATCCCTTTGAAACCTCATCTCTTCACTTGATGAGCACACAGCACATTGAGTCAGGAGGGATGTCTGTCATTCTTAAGTCTTATGATACTCCAGCTGTGCTACTTTATAATTCATTACACATATGGCTTCATGGTAGTTGCTTATGAATAGCTATGATATTAACTACTGGCTTGTAAGGCTTGGCGAATACAGAACACATACCACAGGAGGTCGTATTCTAATCTCTAGTAGCATACAGTTCCTTGTCACCTTCTCTAGTGCGGGCATGCACGTGTACAGATACGCACGCCCTGTGCATACATGTGCAGAGGACAGAGAACATTGGCTTTCCTCCTCTGTTGTCATCCACTTTGCTTCCTTGACACAAGCTCTCTCACTGAACCAGGAGCTGCTGTTTTTCATTCTGACTGGCTGGCCAGTGAGTCCCAGTGGTTTTCTGGTCTCTATTCCACACAGGAATGGGATTGGATTACGGGTGCGCATGACCACACCCAGCCGTTTATGTGGAGGGCTAGAGACTGAACTTGGGGTGAACCAGGCCCTCTCTGTCCCTCATGCTCTCAAGTCAAATACTTCTTCTTGCTCAGCCATGCCTCCACTCCAGCCCCTGAATTGACAATTTTAAAAACAGTGTTTGTGTAATAATAAAAGGGAAATTTGGGGGCTGGAGAGATGGCTCAGCAGTTAAGGTGCTTGCCTGCAAAGCCTGACAACCCAGGTTCAATTCCCCAGCACTCATGTAGAGCCAAAAGCCAAATGCAAAACCGTGGCACATGCATGTGGAGTTGCTTCGCAGTGGCTGGAGGCCCTGGTGTGCTCTCTGTATCTCTTCTCTCTATCTCTCCCTGCTTGCAAATAAATAAATAAAAATATTTATTTAAAAAGGGGAAGTTTGGGACTATAGAAATGGCATTTGCCTGTGAAGCCTAAGGACCCCTGTTTGATTCCCCAGGACCCTCGTAAGCCAGATGCACAAGGGGCACATGCATCTGGAGTTCATTTGCAGTGGCTAGAGGCCCTGGCACACCCATTCTCTCTTTCTCTCTGCCTCTTCCTCTCTCTCTTTCTTGCTCAAATAAATAAATTAATTAAATAAAAAATATTTTTTTTTTTTAAAAAAGGGGGAAGTTTGGTTTTGATTTGAATGTGGAATATTTACTTTTAAAAATCATATCTGGGTTTTATCTTCAGGTCATAAACTTCTAATAGTACAACTTAACATAAGAAAAGCATGCCCCAAATCTATGGGTCTATGGTTTGGTCCGTAGACATATTTACAAATATGTGCTCATTGGAGTTGTTATTAAAGATAAAATCATTCTCTAACCCTAGTAAGAGTTTGGAGCAAAATGAAACCAGAATTCAAACATTGGAGAGAAAATGTGGATCAAGTGCCTCCTTTTCATTAAATTCTGAACTGTATAGATAAAAATCAACTTTGAAGTCAGTCAGGATGCCTGTGCAATTTCCCTGCTCCCCCCTCCTCTTTCTTCAAAAACCTCAAAACCACTGTGGGCAATTCCCTCAAGATCTCCTTCTAACACATCCAGCCTAAAGAGTAAGCAAAATTTCTAAGAACTGAGAGTTTTCAACTTTTTGGAGCATCCCTCTCGGATGACATGAACTAGGAAAGCCCAGTGCTCGCCCCACCCACCTTTCATCTCTAACTAGAGGAGTATGAAGCATTTGTGCAGTCTTTCCTGCCACGGCTTCATTTTCTGTCATCTTAATTCCATCACCAAGCCTCAGTCTCCTAACAATATCCGTATGAAAGAAATCAGACCCCATCGACAATGAAAAACACATTTAAGCTACTGCGCATCGCTGTTGCCACTGGACAAGTGGAGCTCATTTCCCCTTCCTCTCGGTCCAGCTGCAGCATTTGAGCAGCGTGTCGTTTATGTGTCTCTTTTTTTCATGCATTAAAGAGTTAAACGGTAGGTCAACCAAAGTATTATGAGTTTACGATGATGAGAAACTTAACAGCATTTTGTTTAACATTCCCCCCCCCCCCCGAGGTAGGAAGTATTTCTCTTTGAATATAGAATCCATGTAAAATGATCCAAGAAAAATGATATGGCTAAATGACATGATTAATTTTCTTTACTTTCTTTGCATCTCTTCCTTCAGATGCATTTGAGCTTTGCCCAGACCCCAGCTTAATAGGAAAAAAAAAAAAAAAAAAAAAAAAAAAAAAAGAACAGCCTTTGAATGATTTGCTCAATTAGAAAAACCAACTCTTCTTGTAGTTTGAGAGGCATTGCTGAGTACAAAGATTGCTCTGTCTTCAAGAATTGTGCCTAGAGCCAGGAAATTTAGAAATACCTGCCAGGGATTGCAAAGAAGTATCTGCAAATGTTGCATAAAAATGACATAAGGGTACCACAGATTTGGGGGGACCACAAGACTTCGGCCCCTTTTCTGAGTGTAACCTTGTCTTTCAATCAGATGACTCTGTCTCTGGTACCCAAAAACATCTGTATGAACTTCTGTGAGCTTCTCCCTCTCGGCTCAGAATCTGTATCTCTTGTAGGACCAAGGGTGGACATTCAAACATCTCACTTTCAGGCCTGTTTCCCATTGGCTGCTTCAGGTCAGTATCCTTTATGTGAAATGTTTGGGACCCGAGGTATTTCATACGTTAGATTTTGGAATACTTGGATAGACTCTAACCATTTGCCACTCCTGTTCCAAAGCTCCGAAGTCCATAATGTTCCCAAATCAGAAACTTTTTTTTTTTTTGGTTTTTTGAGGTAGGGTCTTTCTCAGCTCAGGCAGGCCTGGAATTCACTCTGTAGTCTTAGGGTGGCCCTGAACTCTCAGGGATCCTCCTACCTCTGCCTCCCGCGTGCTGGGATTAAAGGTGTGCGCCCTGACGCCCGGCCCAAATCAGAAACTTTGTGAGTGTCCTATGGGCATTGAAAAGGTTCCCAATTTCTGGGGGATTTCAGATTTTTCTGATTAGGGATGTTTAATCCATGCACTTCTTTGAAGACAAGCCTTAAAGTTTTCTTTAAACACTCATACATTTGAAGACCCTGCGGCTTTTAAGAAGGCAATACATTTCCATGGAAGCGAGACATTCATTTAGCCCCACCCCCATCACCACACTGTACTTCCTAGGGGAACTTTTGTAAGCTTTGTGGATTTAAGTTTCTAAATTTGAGATCTGATAAAAGTTTTACATAGCAATGGTCTTCTGTTGGTCACGATGATGGACTTTCTCCCTTTTGCTTCTGAGAGCCAGGGATGGAAGGCCAACCCCCAGAGCCATCTGAATATGAGGGGAACCCAGAGGGTAGGGATGGGGGTTGGGAGATTAAAACCAGGTTGCTTCTTAGTAACAGAAGTGCCTCAACTTTTCAACTGGGTGGCATGGTCCCTACTCGTCATCTTCACCACACTTGTAACACCAAAGATCAGGTGTAGAACAAAGGACATCCAGGTTACAAGGGGGAATTCAGGCTTCCTTACGAAGTGGTAGTGCTGTGGTGACATTTCTGGACTCAAATCAGAGCGTTGTTCTATTGCTAGGTTTCTGAAGTGTGTGTTTGTTATTCCTTCTCTCTTGCTGTCCTCATTTTCTACACTTACCTTCCTTTTCTCCACAGAACTCCGCTTCTTCAATGTATTGGGCCTAGCTTTTCTTCTTTCTTCCCTTCCTTCCTCCTTTCCTACCTCCTTTCCTCCCTTCCTTCCTTCCTTCCTTCCTTCCTTCCTTCCTTCCTTCCTTCCTTCCTTTCTTCCTTCCTTCCTTCCTTCCTTCCTTCCTTCCTTCCTTCCTTCTTTTTTTCACTTTCTTCCTTCTTTCCTTCATTTTTTTTAAATTATTCCTTTCTTTTTTTAAAGGAGAGAGAGAGAGAGAGAGAGAGAGAGAGAGAAAGAGAGAACAAACCAGGGCCTCTTGCCACTGCAAACACACTACAGACACATGTATCACTCTGTGCATCTTGCTTTACACGGGTACTGGGGAATTGAACCCTGTATGTCAAGCTTTGCATGCAAGTACCTTTAACCACCAGGCCATCTCCCTAATGCTCTTCCTTTTTTTAAAAAAAATTTAATTTATTTATTAGAGAGAGAGAGACAAAACAGGGCCTCCAGCCACTGCAAACGAACTCCAGATGCATGTGCCACCTTGTGCATCTGGCCTATGTGGGTACTGGGGAATTGAGCCTCGAACCGGGGTTTTTAGGCTTCACAGGCAAGTGCTTAACCTCTAAGCCGTCTCTCCAGCCCCTCTTCCTTTCTTTCTGACTTGTTAAACAGAGCTAGGTCCTTGTTCCATTGTTTTAGCCAGTATACTGTCAGATTTAAGTTCGATACCGCTCATGTTTAAGAAAATAGATCTCGTAAATGGCGGTTAAGTAAGAATATGTCTTAATTATTGAAGAAAATTCAACCAAGACTCATTTGGCAACAGAGTTCTCATGCACAGCCTGGCCATTTACAGTTGTTTTTGTTTTTAAGAAACCTTTAGGTTGACAGTTTATTTATTTATTTTAAATATCCTCCTGGATGGCTGAACAGACACACACACACACACACACACACACACACACACACACACACACGGTGTTGGCTAGTGCAAATACTAAGTGTAGAAGCAATCCCAGAAATGAAAGTGAGCAGAAAGGTTTCCTTTGCAATCAGTCAGGCGACTTCAGAGAGACACATGGCTCAATGAGAGTTTCCTCTAGGTGAGTATGGTGTTGGAAGGCCTGTTCCATTCTCCTCTGAGCAGAGTGACTGTGGGCTTGCTCGCACTTTGCCGGGCACTCTCTCCAAGCGTTGCTTATGTTCTAGGCCACACACACAGGAGCAGGGCTGTCTGTCACAGAACCCAGATGCCCAGCTGTGGAAGACATTCTTTCAGCAGCATCCGTCTGTTTCTTGGCGAGACTTTTAGACAGTCTTAAAAAAAAAAAAAAAAAAAAAGCCCTGGAGAAGCCTTTGGGCCTGCCAGTGGTTAACACTGAGCTGGCTTATATGTGTACCCACTCTGACCTTGGGGGCCTGGCCGTTGCCTTCCTTACGGTCTTTGATCCTGTCTCGTTTTTTTATGAAGAATGTTTGTGAAGTGTAGTGAAATGCCTGTGAACATCTAGAGAAAAGTTCCTTTTGCGGGTAGAGGGTTTGTTTTTGCATTAATTCAAAGAGGGGTGGTTGGGCCCTAGAAAGCAAGAGAGCTTATGGAAAAAGAGAAAGAGAGAGAGAGAGAGAATCTTTCTGTAATGCGCCAAGTATGTTGGCAAAATGAACACAGTTTTCACGGGTTCATTTTCAAACTTGATGATATTTAATACTCTAAAAGGGAGAACAAGTTCATTTTATAGCCAACTGCTGTATTAAAATTCAGATTTGGGGGGCGCCCTGGCATGAGTTTGCGTATTCTGTTGTTAAGGGAATGTTCTTGGACTTGAAGGGTGGTCTTCTTTGAAAACAGCATTTAATAGCTGTATTTTTTGGTTTAAGTCTTTTTTTTTTTTTAACAGCATTTGTGTTGTTCAGTCTTTGTGCAGAAGGGATGTTATTTTCCTATCCTTCTGAATAGTTTTAAAGTTAGCAGTTGACTGTTGCTAGAATTTACACACACACACACCCGGTCTACCCTCCCCCAGTTCTCCTACCTGCCAATTGTGTCTGAAATAATTTCTCAGAAGTTCTGTTGACCTTGGGAGATGCAGTCTTTGTGTGTGTGTGAGCGTGTGCACGTGTGTGTTGTGAATTAACATCTTACCTGATTGATCATTACTTATTACTTAACTTGGAAGTTCTGTTCATCTCTTTTTTTCCTTGACCTATTCGGAGAATTAACATGTGGCAGTCAGTAGTAGGAAGGAGTGGTGGTGCCTTATATAGAAGGACAGGTGCTAATCTTCAAGGAAATTTACCTTGCATTCCACCCATTAAGGTTATGGGACATAAAAATGGCTTAATGTCTCCTTGAAGGTGTCAGCAAGCATGTGTGGACCACACAGAATGGGTTTCACTGAGAGCAATAGAGTGAAATTGTCTGCATAATTATTTTCCTTGGATTGAGAATCAGCAGTCCTCGTTGGGTTCAGGAAATAACCCTCTGTTAAAACCATATGGCACTATTCTCAGAAGAGATGTTATTGGAGGGCCACTTCCCTCTGAAAATTTTGAGTCAGGAGTTCTTGAAAGGAGTTACATATGTGCGAGAATGAACGTCAAGTTTTCATCCTGGGCCTCACGCACGCTTTCATTTGTGAAAGGCCGATGTTTCCTTGTGTTTTTCACTAATGCCATTGTGGTCATGAGGTAGGCATCCAATCCTCTGAGAGAAACGGGCTAAGCTGGAGTAGTGGAGCTCCTTCAGGTTACAAATGTTTGAATTATTAGGTGGGCCTAGGGGTTTTGTTCTGAAAAGAAAAGAAAGATAATCATGATTTGAAAACACAGCTTCAAGTCAGGATAATGGCATTCTGTCTAAACCTTGGCTTCATAGTCAGTCGCCTTTCTATTTTCTTCCTTTGCCCAGTATTAATAGCCTTCAAACTCTCCTCTCAGCCTGTTATCTGCCATAGTCTAGTATGCCTCAGAGATGGCTCTAGCAGAATGAAAGGCCGGGTGAGTAGGAATATGGCTTGTATAATGGCTAGGGTTATATTGGGGGTGGGGGCGAATGAAATTAGGTAGCTATATTAGATAACACTGACAACATTTTTTTCAAGTTTCATGTATGTATTTACATGCAAGGTATGCACCGTTGTGCATTTCATGTCTGTTGGGGGGTGTGGGGGGGTGGTCTTCCTGTTTAGTCTTTGCTGCCAGAAGGAATATAAGCAAGCCCGTGATAGTCATGTCTATTAATAGTCCTGGGATCTTATCAGAATCTGTACAATTTAGTCTGGCTGTTGGGAATGTTAGGATGCCAAAAGTTCTCCTTGAGTAACATCAGACTTCCACAGACTTTGGCAGACAAGAAGTCCAGCTTTTGCCTTCCTTCCTTCCTTCCTTCCTTCCTTCCTTCCTTCCTTCCTTCCTTCCTTCCCTTCCTTCCTTCCTTCCTTCTTCTTTCCCTTCCTCTCTTTCTTCCCTCTCCTTCCCAACCTTCCTCTCTCTCTCCCTTCCTCTCTGCCTCCCTTCCTCTCTCCCTCCCTTCCTTTTTTTCCTTCCTTCCTTCCTTCCTTTCTTCCTTCCTTCCTTCCTTCCTTCCTTCCTTCTTCTTTCCTTCCTCCTCTCTTCTTTCTTCCCTCCTCTTCCCACCTTCCTCTCTCTCTCCCTTCCTCTCTGCCTCCCTTCTTCTCTCTCTCCCTCCCTTCCTTTTTTTCCTTCCTTCCTTCCTTCCTTTCTTCCTTCCTTCCTTCCTTCCTTCCTTCTTCTTTCCCCTCCTCTCTTTCTTCCCTCTCCTTCCCACCCTTCCTCTCTCTCTCCCTTCCTCTCTGCCTCCCTTCCTCTCTCCCTCCCTTCCTTTTTTTCCTTCCTTCCTTCCTTCCTTCCTTCCTTCCTTCCTTCCTTCCTTCCTTCCTTCCTTCCTCCCTCCCTCCCTCCCTCCCTCCCTCCCTCCTTCTCTCTTCTTTCTTTCTTTTCTCTATTTATTTATGTGTACATGTTCATGTGTGTGTACACATGTATATATATGTGTGTGTGCGTGCACGTAGGCCAGAATTCAACATCAGGTGTCTTCTCCAATCGCTTTCTGCCTTATTATTATTTTTTTTTGCAAGGTAGGGTCTAACTCTGGTTCAGGCTGACCTGGAATTAACTATGTAGTCTCAGGGTGGCCTCGAACTCTTGGTGACCCTCCTACCTCTGCCTCCCGAGTGCTGGGATTAAAGGCATGCGCCACCACACCCGGCTTCTGCCTTATTTTTTGAGGCCAGGACTCTCAGTGAACCTGGGGCTCACCAGGTTGGCTAGACTAACTAGCTAGCAAGCCCCGGGCATCCTCCGTGTCTCCCTCTCACTAGTACTGTGATTATAGGCACCAGCTGCCTCATTCAGCTGCTTTTTTATGTGAGTACTGGGGATCCAAACTCAGATCCTCATGCTTGAACCACAAGGGCTTTACCAAATAAGCTATCCCCCACCCCACCAGCCCATTTCTCGATGTAGTCCATGCTGGCCTTAAATTTGAGGTAGCACTCCTGCCTTAGCTGTCAAGTTGCTAGAATTACAAGTGTGAGCAACCACACTCAGCTTTTCATTTCATATCCGAGAGAAAGGAGGCAAGATATCCTAATTCTGTGAGTGGTTGAGAAGGTTTCTCTTCTTAGGTATTTTGTAGTGAAAACTACTTTTTATTTTATTTAATTTTTTATGTATTTAAGAGTGAGCGAAAGAGAGAGTACACACACACACACACACACACACACACACACACACACACACACACAGAGTGAGAGTCCAGAGCTGCAAAGGAACTCCAGACACATGTACCACTTTGTGCTTCTGGCTTTATGCGGGTTCTGAGGAATTAACTTGGCTGGTAGCCTTTGCAAGCAAGTGGCTTTAACTACTGAGCCATCTTCCCAGCCCTTACTCTTTTATTTTCCAGGTAAAATGGTTGCTAGCATTTAGACATCTTCCTTCATTGATCTTGTATTCTGAAGCCAAGCCTTTGGTTACTCAACCAACAAACACTTATAAGAGCTCTCCCATGCAAGTTTCAATGGTGCTGTAGGGACTGAGAGCTGATCTAACCACCTCTGACCCGGCACATGGCTCAGGAAAGAACTAAAGAGAAAAGAAGCCTAGGAAACTACTCTAGGGGAGAGAAGGCATAGATATGAATGACTGTGATTGTGTGACTAAAAGTGATAGAACAACATATAGGAACCTGGCAGCTGAAATGAGATGGATGCTGAATTTTTGTTTGGGGGCTGGAGGGAAAGTCTTATTAAAACATAGCAAACTTGGGCTGGGGAGATCACTCAGTGGTTAAGGTACTTGACCCGGGTTTGATTCCCTAGGACCCACCTAAAGCCAGATGCACAAAGTAGCACATGCATCTGGAGTTTATTTGCAGTGGCAAGAGGCCCCGGTGTGCCCACTCTCTCTCCCCATCCTTCTCTGTCTGTTTGCAAATAAATAAATAATAATTAAACATGGCAATCTTGAGGATCAGTAATTACACATGTTGACAGAAAGTTTTGAATATCAAATTCTAGGCAGTTTGTGGCTTTCCAAAGACTGACATTGTGTGTCTTTTATTTCTGTGCTCATCCCCTCCCCCTTCCTTCTCCTTGGATCCCTTGGTAGGTCTGTCAAGGGGAGTCATGGCGTGGAGATGGAATATCTCATGCTGTCACTTTGGCTCAGGTGGTTCTTCCAATATCTTGTTTATTTCCCTGTCCATCTAGGGCCTACTTAACATTCAGTGCTAAAATAAAATAGTCCCTGCTCACTACCTGCTCTGGGACTTTAATCATTCTGCCATCTTCAGTTAGGTAATTACTGATTTCAGTTGTGATTGCTGAGCTGCTCTGGGGCCAACGTGATATCTCGTATGCTGTAGACATCCAATCAAATATAATATGATTGAATAATATGTGGGTGGACATATAAGATTATTTCCAGATTAGTATGAAAGAATACAAACTTCTACTGTGAAGTGGTACATAAAGTTTATAGACTGGCCAAAGGCCTAATTTTGTTGTGTTTTTATTTTTTTAGATTTTTATTTTTATTTTTTATTTATTAGAGACAGAGAAAGGGGGTGGGGGAGAGAAAGAGAGTGAGAATGGGCATCCCAGGGAGTCACTGATAGAGAAACCTTGCTCAGAAAATGTCCTGGGGAGAATGGTGCCACTCATATTTTCTCATCGTCTTCTGCATGCTTGATGTTGACTCTCAACTTCATATTCCCAGTGTACTATTTAGACCTGAACAAGTTCACTCACTCTGTCATCAGTGTGAGCAAGAGCTACATAGCCATGGTCTGACTTGCAATTTGGCCCAGGATAGACTGGTTTCCATGCCATTGGGAGGGCTTTTAGGCAAGAACTTCTCCCATTCCTTTAAAATAACATGACCAGAATTGATCCCAGAAGACACTGCGTGTATTTATAATAACCCAAAGAGGTATTATGGAAAGATGTCCATGAAGCAACTAGAAATAACCCTAAAGTTCAGGAAAGATTAAAGCTGCATTAAAAAAATTTACTTATTTATTTGAGAGAGAGGGAGAGAGACACCAGAGCTTCTAGCCACTGCAAATGAACTCTGGACACATGTGCAGCCTTGTGCATCTGGCTTACGTGGGAATCAAACCTGGGTCTTTAAGCTTTTCAAGTGCCTTAATCACGAAGCCATTTTTGGTAGAGGACTTGAAACCATCGGTGTAAACAACATTGCTTGGGAACGGGTATGGGATGAATGGAGGAGATGATTCTTTGGTTACTACTGTGGCCAAATTAGCTTTGTGTCCTTGGCCCTGGCGTGGAAGGTTCCCTTGCCAAGCTCCCTTGGGCCCTTGCTAGTGACAACAGAGCGGACTGGAACATTTTGGTAGCTGCTTCCTGGTGTGTGTCCTCCAGCTCTTCCTTCCCACATCTCTTCACTGGCTCCTCTTCCTTTGCCTCCCCGTGAAATGTCTGCGCTTCTAGAGACCGCTTTAAGAAACCTTCTTCTACCCATTCTCTATCCGTTCCCTTCAGTGTCCTCATTTATATCATTGCTTTCACGTTCCCATGACTCCTGAAATCCCTCTTTGGAACCTCATATCTATTTCTAGTTGTTTTCTGTCGTCTGTGTTCCACGGGCACTTCCAACACATGTCTAGAGTAGCATTTGAGACTCCCAGCCTCCACTCTGGCCCTTCTTTACTGCCCAAGCTTGAACTTCATTCAGTTTTTACCGTTGTTTGTGTCTCACCCTGTCTGCTTTACATCATGTAACGATTCCACTGTTGTCTTTTTTTAAAATATATATGTATTTATTAAGTAGCCGGGCGTGGTGGCGCACACCTTTAATCCCAGCACTCGGGAGGCAGAGGTAGGAGGATCGCTGAGAGTTCAAGGCCACCCTGAGACTACATAGTGAATTCCAGGTCAGCCTGGACCAGAGTGAGACCCTACCTCGAAAAACCAAAAAAAAAAAAAAAAAAAAAAAAATATATATATATATATATATATATATATATATATATATATATATATTTAAGAGAGGGAAAGAGGCAGAGAGAGAGAGAGAGAGAGAGGCAGAGAGACTGAGAGAATGGGCATGCCAGGGCATCCACCCACTGCAAACGAACTCCAGACACATATGCCCCCTGTGTATCTGGCTTATGTGGGTCCTGGAGAATCGAACTGGGGTCCTTTGGCTTTGCACACAAACACCTTAAACACTAAGCCATCTCTCCAGCCCTGTCTTGTCTGTTTTCTAATGTAAGTGTTACTGGCACTCTCTTGTGTCCGTGTGCATGGCGTTAGCTATGTGATCACTCTGTCAGGATTTATCCCCTAGCCACCAAAACAAAAATAAGTTCCCAGCTGGTTACATGCCTTTAGCTAGACTTCTTCCAAATCTTTTATTTTTTTTTCCTGTCAACAGTATGTCTACCTCACTGTAATCAGCTTGGGCATACCCTTGCTTTGACTATGTGAGTGTGGCTCCTGTTCTTTGTAGGAAGAAGTTCAGACATTGTGGCGTAGTGACAAGGCCCTTTAGCATCCGATCTGCTCAACTGCCTTCCACCCACATCCCTGTGGCTGAGTGCCAGCTCTGCCCAGTTGCTTCATTCTGGACTTTCTTATCTCTGTGCCTTTACACCTGCTGTTCATTCTGGTTGCAATGTCTTCTGTATATGCTTGACTGAATTGTATTCAGTCTTTAAATCGACCTAAACACCATCTCGTCTATGAACCCTTCCTGACTGATCTTGGAGGTCAACTTTTTATTTTCATTTTTGTTTATCTTTATTTATTTATTTGAGAGTTACAGAGAAAGAAAGAATGGGTGCACCACGGCCTCCAGCCACTGCAAACGAACTCCAGATGCATGCACCACCTTGTGCATCTGGCTTATGTGGGTCCTGAGGAATCAAGCCTCAAACCAGGGTCCTTAGGCTTCACAGGCAAGTGCTTAGCTGCTAAGCCATCTCTCCAGGCCCCAACATTTTTATTTTGTTTTGTTTTGTTTTTTGAGGCTGGGTTTCACTCTAGCCCAGGCTGACCTGGAATTCACTATGTCATCTCAGGGTGGCTTCGAACTCATGGCGATCCTTCTACCTCTGCCTCCCAAGTGCTGGGATTAAATGCGTGCTCCACCACACCTGGCTTTTTTCCATTTTTTTTTTTTTTTTTTTTTTGGTGGTAGGTTCTCACTCTAGGTCAGGCTGACCTGGAATTCACTATGTAGTCTCAGGGTGGCCTCAAACTCATGGTGATCCTTCTACCTCTGCCTCCCCAGTGCTGGGATTAAAGGTGTGTACCACCACGCTCGGCGGAGGTCAACATTGTTTTTTGTGTGTGGGGTTTCCCTATAATTGCCTGCTCATACCTTGATTCTGCTGCAAATCACACCACTGTACTTAACTTAACTTTTATGTCACATCTCTCAGTCCATTGTAAGCCCCAGAGTTCATGGGACACAACCCAGAAATTTCAAATGGATGAATTAATGTTGTATTCACGTAGTGGCTTTGTCTGGGTAGGACTTTTTCCACCTCTCATGCATTTCCTCCTGATGACATCCTGTGATGCACATACTTTGGTCGCCATTTGACAGACTGGGATGTTGAATCATGTGGATGATGGAGTACTTGCCTACAGCCTCACCACAAAAAATACATGCAAGGTCAGAACAGACTTCTGGGCTTTCCTGCTCCTGGTATAGTTAGGTCTGTCTTTAGAAACAGGATTCTGTTTCTATTACATGCCTCCTTGTCTTTAAATGATTGCATTAAGTTCACTAATCATGTGTGTATGTGTTTGTATGCACACATACAACTATAGGGACAAGAAAGGATCCCATAATGCCACCGATTCTTAAAATTGAAAGTTAGATGGTTTGTTATTTTTTAAAAATATTTTTATTTATCTGTGACAGAGAGAGAGAGAGAGAGAGAGAAAGAGAGAGTCACACACACACACAGCAGAGACAGAGAGAGAGAGAGAAAGAATGTGCCCATTGGCTCCTTCTGCCACTGCAAACTAATTTCAAATACATGTGCAATTTTGTGTATCTGGCTTTATACAAGTGCTGGAGAATTGACCCAGGCCATTAGGCATTGCAAGCAAGCACCTTTAACTGCGGAGCCATTATTGAACTCCAGCCCTTTATTATTTTATAGAAGTGAAAATTCTGTACTTGAGAAGTTCATGACTTGCCATTAGTGATGGAAGCCATGCCTCTGTTCAGCCACTTTGTCCTGTTACTGAATCTTGGATCTTAAGGGTTATTTGTAAGGTTTGTTAAGCCATTGGGCCAGCTAACCCTTGAGAAGAACATGGGCTCTGAGCAGAAAGAATATGATTTCTGAGAACATTGTTAGTGCAAGGTCCATGAAACAAATGGGACCCTGGAGAACAACAGTGAAATAACGATGTTCTTTAGTTGATAACCTCACTTTTCCAGATTGCTTTTCTAGTGAGTTACATAGATGCTGAAGCACATAGAATTTGGATTTTTTTTTTTTAAATTTTTCGAGGTAGGGTTTCATTCTAGCCCATGCTGACCTGGAGTTCACTAGGAAGTCTCAGGGTAGCCTCGAACTAATGGCGATCCTCCTACCTTTGCCTCCCAAGTGCTGGGATTAAAGGTGTGCGCCATTGTGCCAGGCTGCATTTTGAAATTTCATAAGGAATCTAATTAGGCTGAAGGATGGGAACTTCTTATTGTTAGGCAATGTGTTCTGGGGTAATAAGGTGCACTTGCCAATAAAGGGCTGTGAAGCCCGTTGGGCCTCTTAATCACCTGCAGTGAGACCCAGAGGTCATGTTGGCACTCATGGTGCCATCCCTTTCAGTGGACTCTCCCTCTCCATACACAAGCATGTATGTAGACAATAGAGATGATATGTACTCATACCCATACATACCCATATGTATGAGTGGACATGGACACCTTAGACCAAAACTGTCACAACTGATTATTGAACCTAAAGCCAGCAGACAGAAATCCACAAAATTAACAGTACACTGGCTTTTGAAATAAAACCTTTTACATTTTAGTCACTGGTAGGTTCTAAAAAAAGTATTGACCTGTACCAACTTGCTTCCTTTGCCTTGAAAATCATGTGCTTTTCTAAAATGCCGTGTCTTGAAAAAAGGGGGTAAAAGCTTACTGTCTATTACCATTTAACACTGATCTACATTTCCCTTTTATATAACAATAACTTGATCCGACTCGAAATCCTTGGCACCTTTTGTGACAGAGTGGAATGTAAGAACACTTGAGCAGATCTGAATGGGAGTCAACTCCAGTAGTTCTGGAATGAAGAGGTAGTTTTCAGTTCCCTAATCAGAGTTCACAGAAGATAAGGACACCAGGACTAACACAGTAGACTCCCTTCATAACACATGGCTGAAGCGAGCAATTATCTGTCTATCAAGGCTGGTAAATTGTGCAACAGCATTAAGGAAGGGTGGATGGCTAGGGGGATAAACGCTATTCTATTGGAAGAAGGTGCTGGGATGTGAGGTAATCCTTTGCATTTCACTTATAAAAACTATTCTATTTTGGAGTTTATATCATGTTACCTATGCAGCTTCGAGAGAAATGCTTTTTTTTTAAATATTGTTGACTGTTTTTTTTTTCCCAGCTCCTTACCCATCTGAGTTTTATTAGGGGTTATTTCAAAGACATCTCTTGTTTAATCATGTTTAAGCAATCAGTTTAAGACTGTTGGGTTGATGTAAACACAATAGTCCCTTAATAGAGTAAACCAGACTTCTGACAGACACAGAACACAATGGGCCTACGTCTAGTATTGCTTAAGCTGCTGTTCCCTCTGTGGCTGACCGGTAATGATAACCGCGTCCGCTGTTGGGCACCGCCGTGAGCTGCATGCGCCACACCGATGTCTAGTGAGCAGAGAACTGTGGAGCAGCCCACAATTGGAGAGGCCTTAGACTAGATTAAAACTAAGTACCTTAAAGCTGTTTTAATGGCTGTGTTTACATCACCCTCTTCTTCATTCCTTTAAAAAAGTCATCGGGTTTCGCAAGCGTTAAGAAAACCATCTCTTCTTGCCAGCTGGAATAGGTCCAGTTTAAGCAAGAGATTTCTACCCCCTCCTACCCCCCACCCCACCCTTCTGTCTTTTTTCTTTCTTTTTTTCTTCTTCTGTGATCTTCAATGCCATGCGACATAGCAAGACCAGGCTGCGGGAGCTGGCTGACTTTTCCCTTGGCTATTACTGCTTAACATTCTCTTCCTGTTCCAGAAATGGGAAAATTGGGAATGGTGTTCTGCTGTGGTAGGAACCAGTGCCAAGAGACAGGAACTTCACACTTTTTAATCCTTCCTCCTCCCCTCCCTTTACCCCCTCCTCCCAAAACATATATACCGAGTCATAATAATGAAAGGGCAGCAGCGTACACATGCTAAGGAAGTGGAGCCAGGACCCGGGGATTGCGTGACCAGTCTGTAGGCTGGTTGTCACTGTACTCTTTGAATAGTAATGCCATCCATGTTTAGCTGGATTACTGGCAAATAAACAGTGATGCTTTTTGTGCGACTATAGACAACGACCCTTTCCTTTGCTACAAACATCACCATTGAAAATCACTTCACATCTCCCAGTGAGGTCTGAACAAGTTCTTGTAACACAGAGAACTGTTCTATGCGTGAACATACATAGCAAAAGAGGGCAAGCAACACATCTCCAAACTAAAACTCTGAAGCTTTGTTCCTTTTTTTTTGAATAGTTTATTAATTGACTTATTTGCATGCAGAGAGAGACAGAAAAAGAGGGGTGGGGGAGAATGGGTGTGCCAGGGCCTCTAGCCACTGCAAGGGGACTCTAGATACATGTGCCACTTTGTGCATGTGGCTTTTACATGGGTCTGAGAATTGAACCCAGGTTATTAGTTTTTGTAGGCAAGCGCCTTAACTGCTGAGCCATCTCTCCAGCCCCCGAAACTCTGAAGTTTTATCTAGTTCTGGGAGTAAAGTATAGACATAGAGAAAAACCTTTTGTTCAGTTCCCAGAAAGTACAGGGAGAGACGAAGGCCTGGGATGACTTGGGATGCTGAGTCATCATTAGTAGGAGAACAAAATGTGTGTGGTACAGTGTGTGAGGACTGAGTTTAATATCATAGAATCTCTGGGGTAAAAAAGCATGGCTACTTTTTCTTTTTCACCTGTTCTTTCATTCTGTCTTTATCATTTTTTCCCCTTTCCTTCGGTGGCAATGTGAGATATATATATATACATATATATATATACATACATATATATATATGAAAAGGGCTGTGTTAGCCAGGGAAGTGGATCCCAGTGCCATTGTCTAGTTCCATGACTTCAAGACTCAGGTTTTTCCTCTTTTAAAATATTTATTTATTTATTTATTTATTAGAGACAGAAAGAGGGAGAGAGAGAGAAAAAAAGAGTGAGAATGGGCATGCCAGGACCTCTAGCCACTGCAAATGAACTCCAGATGCATGTATCACCATGTGCATCTGGCTTACGTGGGACCTGGAGAATTGAACCGGGGTCCTTAGGCTTTGCAGGCATGCGCCTTAACCTCTAAGCCATCTCTCCAGCCCTTTTTAAAATATTTGAACATATTTTATTTGTTTATTTATTTGAGAAAGAGAGAGGCAGATAGAGAATAAGTGTGCCACTGCAAATGGACACCAGACTGCATGCACCACCTTGTGCATCTGGCTTTACCTGGGTACTAGAGAATCAAACCTGGGTCGTTAGGTTATGTAGGCAAGTGCCTTAACCACTGAGCAATCTCTCCAGTCCCAAGGATTTTGTTGTTTTGTTTTGTTTTTCTGGGCATTGATTACTATTGCAAAGTAAAGAAGCTGCTCTGGTGGAATCCACATTCTCTCTGGAAAGTTTATATAATTGCCTTGTGGGTGGGAGCAAGGAGGGAAAGAACCTTCCCTTAGCAACAAGACACATGAAGTCAGGAGCTGGAGTAGCAGACTTGAAAAGGAAAAGGGTGTCAGAGAACCTGGGGACAAAGAGACACAGAGATCAGAGATGCTCTAGGCTGTACAAGAGGGGTTGTGGTGAAGTCGGCCATGGTGGCTGTGATCTCTGTTCCCTCCCTGCGGAAAGCATCCATTCACATCTCTTCTGATGTGCTTCCATTATACTTTCATCAGGTCTTTTCTTAACTTAAAAAACCTTTTCCTCAGGGCTGGCAATGCAGCTCATTGGTGGTGGTAAGGCAGCTTGCCTAGCAAGCGTCTGGCTTATGTAGGTACTAGGGAATCAAACCTGGGTCCTTAGGCTTTGCAGGCAAGTGCCTTAACTGCTAAGCTATCTTTCCAGCCCCTAATTGTTCTTAAAATGTGACTACAAATGCAGTTAGGAGATTGGTCTTTTTATTTTTTATTTTTTTGGTTTTTCGAGGTAGGGTCTCACTCTAGTCCAGCTGACCTGAATTCACTGTGTAGTCTCAGGCTGGCCTCGAACTCATGGTGATCCTCCTACTTCTGCCTCCTAAGTGCTGGGATTAAAGGCATGCACCATCATGCCTGGCTGATTGGACATTAAAAAAATTTTTATTTGCATGCAGAGAGAGAGAGAACGGGTATGCCAGGGCCTCTAACCACTGCAACCTCCAGATGCATGCACCGTTTTGTGCATCTGGCTTTACGTGGGTACAGGGGAATCAAACCCAGGGTCTTTGCAGGCAAGCGGCTTAACCTCTGAGCCATCTCCCCAGCCCAGGAGAATGGATGTTTTGTTACTTATCTAAGCTGGTGCCTCTTATTAGAAGAAATTCAGCTTTTAATTTTTTTTTTTTAAATGGAGTTCCTAGAATATTTCTATGGAGTCTATGGCTTAACTATGTGATTATGTCTCTTGAGTAGATTATATTTTGCTTTCTATAATTACATTTTACCCGAGAGACTGGAAAAGCCTCAGACCTCTCTTGGGTGAGTTTGTGCTTTCTTCCCATCTCTCTTGATAAACTCTAAATCCTGCGTGCCTGACTCTGTTCAAGGGCTGGAAGGGAGCTCTTGAAGATATGTGGTAGCGATTATACATAATTTTTCTTTGGAAATTGGTTTATATATTAAAAGGAGCCCTTAGAGAGAGGCTCATGTTTGAAATGCCATCAGAGAAGAATCTCCTGGAAAGAGATTTGTTTACGCTCTGTGGCCCTCTGCCTCAAGCCACACACTAACAGTGCTGTAGGGCTGTCTCCGCTCAGTGAGCTGTCCTGTGTCATCCTGTATGCGTGTTAGTGTCCAGTGACTCGGAGCCACTGGAGACCTTAGATATGAAAACAGTTTCTCAGTGTGTTTGCATTATTCTAGTCCAGAAATAGTTCTTGACCTGAACCAGACAGTACGCTCTTAGGAAAAAAAGATGACTCAGCAGCCTTTCCCAGCAAAGATTATAGACTCATCAATTTTGCTGTGAGAAATGTTTCCCAATAGCCAGCTTTCCACCCTCTCCTCTCTGTATCCTGCTGGACAAAAGGAAAGATAACTGCATTCCTCTATGTTCTTTTTTTAAAATTCATTCAGCAAGCATTTGCATGTGTGCCTTCTCCGTAAGGTTGTGCTTAGACATAACACATGACACTCGTCCTCAAAGAGTTCCCAGTCAAGCCCAGAATACTAGGGTTTGAAAATGTGTTTAAATATTTTGTGTCAATACATAGCAAGTGAATCCTAACGGATGCCTACTGCACCTAAGTGTAACCATGTGTTATAAAACCAAACAGAACAAAATAAAAACCCCAACAAAACACAACAGTTGTAGCCATTTTTAGCTTTCAGCTAGAAACCCGAGGAATCACACATGCCACGGAGACAGAAAATACCAGGACAGTATGATGACTGAGTTGAAACTGGGAAGGGATTTTGCCAAGTGGAGCTGATGGGAAGAACGTGTCCAAGTTGAGGGGACAGTTTTGGACAAAGGCGCCAGGCATTCTGAAGAAGAGGGACATACCAGTGTGAGCAGAGCAGGGGCTGCCAACAGTGGGTAGTAGCCACTGGAAATGAGAGTGACCACGTGTAGAGGGACCATAGTTTTAGGTTCTCCTTTGCTCGGCTCAGGGTCATTATTCAACAGATAATTGACTGGATCTGAGCAGGTAAAGTAACATGAATGCTTAGGACTGGGGATGAGGGGAGGAAACAATGTCAGAAGTTGTAGCAGCTAACCCTTTGTGTGTATGCATGTTCATATGTGTGCATGGATGTTTGTGTGAGGAAATGTACATGTGAAGGCCTGCAGTTAACATTGGGTCTTTCTGAATCAGTGTCCACCTTATTTATTTATTTTAAAGATTTATTTTTATTTATTTACTACAGAGAGAGAGAGAAAGAGGAAGGGAGAGAGAAGGAGAGAATAGGTGTGCCGGGGCCTCCAGCCACTGCAAACGAACTCCAGGCGAATATGACACCATATGCATCTGGCTTATGTGGGACCTGGAGAATTGAACCTGGGTCCTTAGGCTTTGCAGGCATGCACCTTAACTGCTGAGCCATTTCTACAGCCCCTTATTTATTTTTGAGATGGATTCTGTTGCTGAGACGCGAGTTCCTTCATGGATTTGGCTAGAGTAGCTAGCCAGCAGGTCCCAGAATACTTCTGTGTTTCTCCAGAGCTGGGATTACAGGCACATAGCACCATGCCTGGTTTTTATGAGAGTCCTGGGGATTCAAACTCAGATCCTTATGCATGTATGGCAGGCACCTTACCTGCTGAGAAATCTCCCCAGCCTCATCACCTTGTTTTTTGGTTAGGTAAGACATTAAGCCTTTGAGTTCTATTAAATCCTTTCCTGGGGTAGTAGGGCTGTTGGTGTTCTTCAGATGTGTCTGGTGGCCAGTCTCCTTATGTCTGAGCCACAGGCTGGAATTTTGGAGTAGTTCTAGTGGGGACAGAAAGCAGGGGTCCATGGGGCTCATTCCTGCAGATGGCATAGGAATGGCGTTGCGATGACATGGACTAGGAAAACATGTAATACAGATGTGTGTCAGCTGGATGTGAGACCTGGGAGACTAGAACATGGTGATGTTACTGGAAATAAGAAAAGAGAAACCAGGGCTGGGGGGATGGCTTAGCAGTTAAGGCATTTGCCTGCAAAGCCAAAGGGCCCAGGTTCAATTCCACGTTAGCCAGATGCACAAGGGGACGCATACATCTGGAGTTTGTTTGCAGTGGCTGGAGGCCCTGGCAGGCCCATTCTCTCCACCCTCTTTCTCTGTCAAATAAATTTTAAAAAATTGTTTATTAGAACAGAGAAAACAATGGAGACTTTTGTGGTGGTGATGGTGGGGCAGGTGATGAAGTAAGCATTACAAGAGTATATGTGCCTGTGAACACCAATGAAACACTGACATCTGAATGTCAACAGCGGAGACTCACGTGGTTCAATAGTATTTGCGATTTCACACACATGTAGGAGTTCAGAATATCAAGGTCTTTCGTCTAAGAGCTTCAGTCAGCATGGAGCGTGCAGAGCTGCTGTGCAGACCTCCCTGCTGTATTGCGATTGCTAGATGCCTGTAGCCGGGATGCCAAGCTACACCAAGGCTCCATCTCAGTAGTCCAATGCTCGACTAAAGAGATGGCTTAGTGGTTAGGGCATTTGCCTGCAAAGCCAAAGACCCAGGTTCGAGTTCCCCAGGATCCACAAGAGCCAGATGCACAATGTGGCGCATGCACCTGGAGTTCGTTTGCAGTGGCTGGAGGCCCTGGTGTGCCCATATTCTTTTTCTCTCTCTGTCCTCTCTCTCTCCCTCTTCCTATCTCTCTCTCAAATAAATCAAATTTAATTAAATTTAAATTTAAAAAGATTAAAAATCAGTAGTCCAATTCCAAAAAAAAAAAAAAAAAGACATTTGGATTGGAAGCTCCTTAGAGAACAAATGGTAGAAATGTGATGACAAACTTCTGCTAAATACATATCAACTTTTCAAAATCAGTCACCCTCATCCCAACAAACAACACTCCTTCTGAGGACACTGTCAGGAGAGACACTTGAATCTAAGGGCCACGTTAATTTATCTCAGAACTGGAATGACTACTCAGCTGATGTGTAACAAGCTGTCTGTGAAAAAAAAAAAACACACACACACACAAATCTGATGCACATCATTTCATTTCTTTCATTTTACTTCTAGGATCCCTGTCCCATATGCTTGGTGACAGCAAAATGAGCTGACATCGCCCTAGTAAGGTCCCTCCTCCAGAGACACCCATGATGTACATAGCAGAAGAGGAGCTAAATGTCATTTTATAGGTCAAGAGATCTCTCTCTCTCTCTTTTTTTTTTTTTTTTTTATTTTTTGAGGTAGGATCTCACTGACCTGGATCAGACTGACCTGGAATTCACTATGTAGTCTCAGGCTGGCCTTGAACTCACCGAGATCCTTCTACCTCTGTCTCCCCAGTGCTGGGATTTAAGGAGTGAGCCACCACGCCTGGCAGGAGATCTGTTTAAAGGGATGCATAAGAGAATCACTGCAGAGACTAGAGCTAAGTGATTTGAGAACAGCGTGCCTTGGTCACATATATCTTGGATATCTTGGGCATCATCTGGTCTCTCAAGATCGTTGTGATCATGTTTCTGTCAAGGTCCACCCAGCTTGCATTCGTCTTTCTGTCTCTGCTTATCAAAGTCCTACTTGCTTTTCAAGGGCAGACAGTGTGTGGTGTCATCAGTATTTCCTCTTCAGTCAAAACCAAGAGTTGCTCTGACTGCACATCACACTTTTAAAACCATTTTTCACTCTTTACAACGACATTTTCAATCATACACGCAAACATCACATCCAGTATAATTGTATCGACCACCTAGGGTTTTATTTTGGCTTCTTTTGCTTCATCTATTTTTTTTCAAATATGGAGACTTACTCTTTTCTAAAAGAATTATTTATTTGCAGAGAGAGAGAAAGAATAAAAAATGGGCATATCAGGGCCTCTGCAAACTAACTTCAGACATGCGCTAATTTGTGCATCTGGCTTTATGTGGGTGCTGAGGGAATCAAGCCCAGGCTGTCAGGCTTTGCAAGCATGCATCCTTAACCACTGAGCCATCTCTCCAGGCCTTGATCTAGTATTTTATATAATATTTTAAAGTAAGCATCATACACTGTGACATGTAATCTGTATCTATATCAGTCTTCCTTAAAACTTGGGGGGAATATGGCAAAAGGCACCACTTCCTTAGCAGTTTAAAGTAGTACCCATTCATATTTCCTGAACTGATCTCCAAGCTAAGATTTTAAGCTACTGACCTCACCTTAGTCTTTCTTGTATTATTATTTTTGATTTAGTTAATCATTTTTTACTTTATTTATTCATTTGAGAAAGAGAGAGAGAAAGAAAGAGAGAGAATGGGCATGCCAGGGCCTCTAGCCACTGCAAACGAACTCCAGACACATGTGACACCTTGTGTATATGGCTTACGTGAGTACTGGAGAATTGAACACGGTCCTTAGGCTTCCCAGGCAGGTGCCTTAACCACTAAGCCATCTCTCCAGCCCAATTTTATTTATTTTTGAGGAGAGAGATTGGGAGAGAAGAGAGAGAATAGATACGCCAAGGCCTCCTGTGAATGCAAACAAACTATAGACATAGGCACATCTTTGGCAATTGGCTTTATGTGGGTACTGGGGAATTGAACCCAGACTGATAGGCTTTGCAAGCAAGAGCCTTTAACCACTGTGCCATCTTCCCAGCTCCCTTTCTTCTATGATGTGTAATGCTTTACATGTTTTCCTGACTAGACACATGGTTCCCCAAGGTTATGAAACATTTCTCAATCAGCTTTTTAAATTTTATTTATTTATTTATTTATTGGTTTTTTCGAGGTAAGGTCTCACTCTGGTCCAGCCTGACCTGGAATTAACTATGTAGTCTCAGGGTGGCCTTGAACTCTCGGCGATCCTCCTACCTCTGCCTCCCGAGTGCTGGGATTAAAGGCGTGCGCCACCACGCCCGGCTTTATTTTATTTTTTTATTGACAGTTTCCATCCTTACAGACAATAAACCATGATAATTCCCTCCCCTCCCCCACTTTCCCCTTCACAACTCCACACTCTATCATATCCCCTTCCCTCTCTCCATTAGTCTCTCTTTTATTTTGATGTCATCATTTTTTCCTCATCTTATGAGGGTCTTGGATATCGAGGCCAATCTCTGTCTGGAAGAATGCATTTTAAGCAGTCCGATCCTTCCTTTGGCTCTTACATTTTTTCCGCCACCTTTTCTGCAAATGGACCCTGAGCCTTGGAAGGTGTGTTAGAGATGTTTCAGTGCTGAACACTCCCCTGTTGCATCTTCTCAGCACTGTGGTGCCTTTTGGGTCATCCCAGAGGTCACCGCCCTCTGAAAAGAGAAGCTTCTCTAACTAGAATGAGAGTCGCATTAATATATGAGTATGGACGTTTAGTAAAGTGCTTGCAGGGCAGAGTGGTGAGCTTAATATGTGCATTTAGCCAGACAAGAGCAGGTGGTACACCCCTAAAGCTCATGAGCCTCCCTCCCCCACCCTAAGATCTCATCACAGAGGCAAGTTTATTTTATTTTATTTTTTTGGTTTTTTGACATAGGGTTTCACTCTGGTCCAGGCTGTAGTCTCAGGGTGGCCTCGAACTCACGGTGATCCTCCTACCTCTGCCTCCCAAGTGCTGGGATTAAAGGCGTGTGCCACCACGCCTGGCTGCAAGTTTATTTTAATAGTCTACACTTCTGAGTCTCGACACACCAGTTTGGATACGTGATTTCCGACAGCAGCAGGTGGAATGGCAGGGTGGCTAACCTTCCTGGTGTGTAGGGACCCCTTGGACACTGGTCTTGACTTGCTCAATGGCTCAGCACTTCCTCATCCGTCTCTCCTTTAAGGATGTGTGAACGCCATGACCTTTCGCTCAGGCTTTCTTCTTGTGCCCCTGACTTTATTGTGACAAAAGTCACATTCACCCACACACGCTCAACTTCTTGAAAGAAATCTTTTCTGAGAAAATGCTTTTCTTTTCTTTTTTTTTTTTTTGCATTTTAAATTCATTATCGGTCACACAATTTCGCTCCCCAAATGACTTCTGTGGTGCTGTTATGTCCTAAAATAAGTTGGCCGGCAATGGGAGAGCAAAGAGCGTTGGGCCAGCAACGGGGGAGGGGTAGGGGATAAAGGGGGGGGGGATCTTGAGCTCTAGTCCTGCCACTAAGCATGTGACTATGAGGAAGGAGTGTCCTGTCTCAAGGACTCAGGGCCCTTATCCAGAAAAGAAGCACATTGCTTCAAAGCGTAGAGTCTGAATGATATCTGTTACCCTTTGTGTCTCTGATCATAAATGGTTTGTAAGCATGCTTGAGAAGTATAGTGAGAAAAAGAAAAAGAAAAATAAAATGGAGGTTTTCAGAAAGCAGGCAAGCTTTCACTTAAATGTACACCCTTTAGTACAATTTTCTAGGAAGCGCCAATAAGAGGCTGTCTCTAAAGAAAGGCTTAGCCCACTGGCTTCACTAGATTGCCAAAAAAAAAAAAAAAAAAAAAAAAAAAAAAAGATTTTTTTTGCGGGGTGGGGTGGGGGAAAAAGTTTTGAAAGATGATATCCTGTACCAGTAAATTTTCTTCCAATTGAAGCATTCATCTAAATGAAGAGAATATGCACTCTTCCACTCCTTGCATAAATATTTATCAAGCACCTACTGTACGGCAGGCACTGGCTGGCTTGTGAGAAGACAGCTGCATTCAAGAGACAGAACAGTCATGTTCTCATGGGACTTACAGTCTTTCAGGAAAGACAAAAAAAATACACAAGATAATTACAGATCATGGCAATGGCCATGAAGGAAATAAAGACAGGCTGTGTTTGGGGAGGGTGGGAACAGACTTTGGTGATGGGAGACAGGCCAGGCCTCTCAAGGAGACGGTGTCCACCCTGGCTCCAAGGGCTAAGAAGAAGTGGGCCTTACTAACAAAATCAAGGGGACTATAACTCAGGAGTAAGAAAGGTCCTGGGCTGGGAAACTTCAAAGCAGATAATGAGAGAGAGAGACAGAGGGAGAGAGAGAGAGGGAGGGAGAGGAGATAGATAGACTCTTCCATTAAGGTTGTTCTGGCAAAAATCAGAAATAACAAAATTTGGTGATTATATGCAGGGAATGAGGACTAAGGAGAAATCAAGAGAATGTCTTAAGTTCTTGGCTATAAGCACTGGAATGAATGGGCAGTGATACTTATTGACATTAGGGGCTGTTAAGGAGACATCAGATGTTTTGGAGAGAGACTAAAGAATTTTGTCTTGGGGTTGGAGAGATGGCATAGAGGTTAAGGTACTTGCTGGCAAAACCAAAGGACCCAGGTTCGATTCCCCAGGACCCATGTAAAGCCAGATACACGAGATGGCACATGCACCTGGAGTTTGTTTGCAGTGGCTAGAGGCCCTGGCGTGCTCATTCTCTCCTTCTATCTGCCTCTCTCTCTCTCTTTCTCTCTATCTTTCAAATAAATAATATACTTAGAAAAAGAATTTTGTCTTGAGTATGTTGCATGTTAAGATACTTTTGACACACATCTCAGGTAGTCTGCCATGTAGGCAGTAGCATATATACCCTGTGATAGATGGTATTTATGGTGGGAACAAGGCTCTCTTGGGCAGCCCTATCTGCGCAGTAGATCCCATGAGCTTTGAAAAACCTGGACCCTTGGGCTGGAGAGATGGCTTAGCGGTTAAGGCGCATACCTGTGAAGCCTAAGGATCTAAGTTTGATTCTCCAGGTCCCACGTAAGCCAGGTGCACATGGTGGTGCACACATCTGGAATTCATTAGCAGTGGCTGGAGGCCCTGGCATGCCCATTCTCACTCTCCGTTTCTTCTCTCCCCCACCCCTCTCTCTGTCTCTAATAAAAAAATAAAAGTAATTTTTTTTTTTTTTTTTTTTTTTTTTTTTTTGCTTTTTCGAGGTAGGGTCTCACTCTAGCCTAGGCTGACCTAGAATTAACTATGTAGTTTCAGGGTGGCCTTGAACTCACAGCGATCCTCCTACCTCTGCCTCCCGAGTGCTGGAATTAAAGGCATGTGCCACTACACCGGGCTCAAAAGTAAATCTTTTTAAAAAATATTTTTTATTAATTTTTTTAAAAAAATATTTATTTGAGAGAGAAAGAGGCACAGAGAGAGAGAGAGAGAGAGAGAGAGAGAGAGAGAGAATGGGCGTGCCAGGGCCTCTAGCCACTGAAAACGAACTCCAGACGCATGCACCACTTTGTGCATCTGGTTTATATGGGTCCTGGGGAATCGAACCGAGGTCCTTTGGCTTTGCAGGCAAATGCCTTAACCGCTAAGCCATCTCTCCAGCCCCAAATGATTTTATTTTTATTATTTATTAGAGACAGAGAGAGGGGAAGAGAGAGAGGGAGAGAGAGAATGGGCGTGCCAGGGCCTGTAGCTGCTGCAAATGAACTCCAGACACATGCGCCCCCTTGTGCATCTGGCTTACGTGGGAACTGGGGAATCGAACTGGGATTCTTAAGCTTTGCAGGCATGTGCCTTAACCTCTAAGCCATCTCTCCAGACCTCAAAAGTAAATCTTAAAAAAAAAAAAAAAAACCCCACAAAACAGCAACAACAAAAAACCCCACCTGGACCCACCTCAGAAATTCTGATGGAATTGATGCAGTGTGGGCCCTGGACATCTGTATCTTTCTGAGATTCACAGGGGATTTTCTTATCCAGCCAGCCTGGAAGGACTACTGCACTGGGACAAAGTCTTGTCCAGTGGATCCTCAGCAGCTTCTGCACAGAGTTACACAGAGTGCTACATGGTGGTTCCCGTCCTGTGTGACTTCCTTCTGCTTGGACGAGCTTCTCTTGGCCTGGTGGATGAGGTCTTGTCTCTTTACATCCTAGCAGAATACCTGGCCCTTGCCTGCAGCCAGTGTTTACTTTGTCTCCATACTCTTGGTTTCGGAAGGGATGGCTGAGTTCTAGGGATTTCAGTACATCTTCTTTCAGCCAGTCATTTGATTGCATATACCCTGATGTGCTTTAGTGGTAGCTAGTGCCTGCCATGATTAAAAGATGAAGAAGTGGTGCGGCTTTTGCTTCGCATTGCACTGTAAGAATTGTGTTGTTGTTGTGGGCGTTACGATGAAGGGATAGAGAGGAGCTATAGGGAAATGTCTATATTTTTATCTAGTGCCCTCCTCCAGTACCTCTGAAACTATTCGAGGTAGTCTGTCCATAATGGGGTAGCTGTCTTTGAAGACGAATTCCCAAAGTTCATTGAGGCTTTTCAATTATAAATGTTTTAACAGTTTTCACTTACCAGTACTGTTCCAAACCCCCGCCTCTTGCTTGCATTTTCCTATTACCATAAGCTCTTTGCTAAGAATCAATAAAAACAGACTCACACGTCCACACCCTGAGCTCACATCTCATGCCTTCTTCATGAAAACCCAATGAAAGGGCTATAGAAAACAGAGGCAAAACTTATTACATTTTCTTATGACCCATGCCCCACATAAACTCTCAGCATACAAAAGGACCGTGTCAGATCACACAGCACCCCCCCACCCCCAAGCCTTCAGGAAAGCTGCTGTTCAAAAAAAAAAAAAAAAAAAAACAAACCCAAAATGGAGCCTATTAAAAAATCACTTCCAGGGACAATTCCATAAGCTTTCTTGTTAATGTTTACAGCTGCATCAACACCACACCAATACAATGTGTGCGCATGTGTACGTACATGTGTATGTGTGAGACAGATTGCATGCATCTAACTGTGACAAGTCCTTGCATCATTATGTACTTGTGAAGTGAGCTAGATCTTAGTGAGATGCAGTTCAGCAAGTTAGGCTCCAGCCACTCGTTTAAGGTAACGGATGAGTTATTATCTTTGTAATTGAATCCGTGTTACTATGTCTGCTCATGTTGTGAATGAGCCTTGACACCTTCTGGGCTTACTTCTTAACTTGTCTCACTGTATGATCTAGGTAGTTACAAGCAACTACAGCAGTTTGGGGGAGGAAGGTTAAAAAAAAGCCAACACTGATGTCACCCCACAGTCAATGGAAAGATCAGTCCACATGGAGTAGGCCTGTAACCTAGTCCAAACCAAGCTTGTCAATAGTCAAGGGCCACAGGCTAGTTATTATGCCTCTGCAGGTCCCACTTGCTTCATCTGTGAACACCTTCCTAGCTGGTTGTTACCTTTCAAAGCCCTTTTAGGGGACTGGAGAGATGGCTCAGCACTTAACGCGCTTTCCTGCAAAGCCTAAGGACCCAGGTTCGATTCTCCATACTCACGTAAGCCAGGTGCACAAGGTGGCATATGCATCTGGAGTTCATTTGCAGAGGCGCGAGGCTCTGGCACGCCCATTCTCTCCTCCCACCCCAGTGCCTCTTTCTCTCTCTTTTTTCTCTCTGTGTCAAACAAACAAATAAAACATTAAAAGCCCTTTTGGGGTCCTAATAGCTATTTGTAATCTCTATTGAAAAAAATCACCAGTGATGGGAAAAACACTATTCACAATGAATTCTCTTAATTTCTCCCAATCATTTTTTCTACTAGATCGAGTCCCACTGTTATAGTGGATGCTGAGAACTGGCACTGGCAGGAAACAGGATGGTGGGTGCATTTCAGTTAATGGGCCCAGTTGGAACACGTTTGGCTGTGGAGACAGCTACACTCATATTACCAAGCCTTGGCTTCCTGTCTGTTTGCTTTGGGCTCGGTAGGCAATGAAAAAGGAGACAGGAAAATACATTTTGGGGCAAATAAAATAAGGAATTTGTCTTATGAAGACAGCTTATAGTTGGAAATTCGAATGTCAACTTAACCCTTTCCTGATACTTTTCTTCCCCTCGTCCTGTACAAAAATGGAGGATGAACTGTTTCCCAACCATAGAGAGGACAGAATCCCCCATTCTCTAAGAGTTCTTTGTAGTAATCCTTCTTCGAGATTCTTAGGAGCAGTAATCTAGATTTTCATAGTTTTTCTTCCAAATACATATTCTACTTCTAGACACCATTTCAATGTGTCTGCCTTGTATTAGCTCCAGCGACTTAAGACATTTTTACTAAAATATTGGGGCAACATCCCAGGGTGTCCCTCTTCCCTCACTGCTGGAGGAGGGAGCACAGAGGTTGTCGTTTTGCACGGGGCATTGAGCTTGCTCTCCACGGCCTTGCTCCTAGATTTCACCGTTTGTTATGGCACCAAAACACTGCTCTACTCCTCCTTAAAGAATGATACTGTGGTTTTTCATGAAGTTTATAGTTCTTTGTGTTTATTTTAATATGCATATTTCTTTAATATCCAGAATGTTCTTGAGTTTTAAATTTGAATATGCTAGAAGAAAGTTGTTTTTTCTTAAACTAATGGGATTGTCACATTCATCTGTTTAGCCCAGCAGTGTTTTTTTTCTTTTTCAGTTTCATGTGCAAAGTCACAGTAGTAGATTTAAAATTAGAAATATTCTTCATGATTTAGCAGCTTATTATGTACCTTTGGGCTTTGACATTTCACAAAAATCTCAAGGTCCCTCTTGACAACTTAGGCTTCCTTGCTTACATTTCTGAGTTCACTTTAATTTTTTTCTTTACCTTTTTCCTTTCCTGTCTTGTCCTTCCCTTTCCCCTTTTCCTCTCCTCTTTTCATTTCCTTCTTTCCTTGCATGTTCTTTCCTTCCCTTCCCCTTTCCCTTTCCCCAGTCGCTCTCCCCTTTTCCTTTCCTTCCTTTTCACTTTCCCTTTCCTTCCCTCTTCCTCATTTTCCCTCTTACAAGTATTCTAGGTTTGAGTTTTAATTTTTTCAGCAAGGGTACCACAAAATAAGAAAAACTCACTGTAGCCACCATAGAAATTTCCCTTTGGAAAACGTATTTGCCTCTCGTTTCTGTCCCAACTTTGTGACAGTGTGACTGACATGGCTAGACTCTGAACTTTGTCCATCTTGAAACATGAGAACATGCCCCAGTGCACAATCACTTTCCAATCCTTTCGCCCATAGGGCTAGGGAGACACACACACACACAGAGAGAGAGAGAGAGAGAGAGAGAGAGAGTGAGAGAGTGCGCGCTCCTCTCTGAGTTCTCCAAGCCACCCTCTGGGACCCTCAACTCTGCATTTAGAGAACAGAACTAGGAATGCTTACCACCAGATAATGCTTGTAAAGCGATCGGAGAAGGGAGGCATTACATAGACACATCATGATAAATATCAGTATTGATAATTCCTCAGCTTAAAACTACCCAGTATGTATGTTCACATATCTATTTAGCATGGTCAATTGTTCAGCTAATTAATACGCTTTTATTTTATGATTTGCTGTTTCCAGGGCACAGACAGAAGCTTGATGACTCTAAACCTAGTTTGTTCTCTGACCGCCTCAGTGATTTAGGGCGCATCCCTCATCCCAGTATGAGAGTAGGTGTCCCGCCTCAGAACCCACGGCCCTCCCTGAACTCTGCACCAAGTCCTTTTAATCCACAAGGACAGAGTCAGATTACAGGTAAGACAGACTCATAGGGTTCACTTGGAGACTCTGGCAGGCTGGGGGTGAGGGGACTACCAGACAAGCTTCGTGAGCTGTTCTTGTGAAAGAATCAAGACGCGAAGATACTGCTTCCTTCTCCTTCTTTTCTTGTTTGTTTTTTTTTTTCAGTTAAGAGTTCTGATATTCAAAAACGTTGGGATAAAAAGTTTTGCGGAGAGTTCTCCTTGTGCTGAGTTCTGCAGCAATGTTAACGTGCACACCGGTGAAGCGGTCTTAGCTGCGCTCTTCGGGAGAACATTTGTTATACATTTCTATATTGTATCCAGGTGTGCGGGGGATAACATCACACCCTCGCCATTAGAAGATTACTGGGACTGACTCAGATTGGAGCTTAAATTTCTTACATGTATAACTGTTTCATTAAGTTCACTTAAAAAATTTGCCCAGGGCTAACAGGAAGCCTTGATTGGTAGTTATAAGCCAGGGTCAATGAGTGGCTCGCTGGGCAGACAGAATACGCTTCTGATTCGCATTTAGCTCCAACTCCTCAATGCGGCATTTCTTTTATGCGTTCTAATAAGCTGCCTACTTTAGGTTTCTTCTTAGAAATTAACATCACTGTTACGTCATGGGCGAATCATTCACATGTGGTGCATTAATGTCCCCAACATGTTTTGTTTCCTGTATCACTTATCCACAAAACAAACAAACAAACAAACAAACAAACAAACAAACAAAAAAGACCTTATTTTAGGGCTAGTTTGATTACTTTTGGATCCTGGTGACAAGAAAGCATGCTAATCAAGTGTTAAGGGAGCAAACAATGTCACCTGTCATCAAGTTACTATCATTGCTACAGGTGGATTAGAATAGAGGAAAGATAAAAGGAACTGTCTAATGAACTCTAGACATGGATCAGGTTTTAATGGGCAGACATTTGTGTGTAGTGGTTAGATTTTAGTGTGCTCAAAGCATAAATGTTTACAAATGCAATAACTTACCTCTCCTACTCTTCGGTCCATATTAGATGTAAACGCGTTCTTGGATATTAGACTAGGTTTCACTTTCCGTAAGTATGTTTAGTAAATGAACGGGTTTGCGTGCGCATGTGTTTTAAAAGAAATATGGGCACTGGAGAGATGGCTCAGTGGTGAGGTCATAGGATAGATCGAGAGGTCATTTTAGAGCCTTTAGGTACCTTAGACATCGTTAAACCAAAGGAAAGGCAAGTGGTGGGAAGGTTCTGTATTTCAGTCGCCTCTCTATGCGCTGATATGAGTGAGTGTGAGGCTATGCAAAGAAAGGTCTACCAGATGACGGAAGAGCCCCTGAGCACACAGGGCACGTGAACCCTCTGCAGACCTGGCTCTCCTCCAGTCCCCTCTTTGTCCTCTTCCCAACTACAAGGCCAGGAAGGTTACCCTTCTTGACTGTAGTTTTATAGTAGGTTAGCAGCCGGGCAGTGAATATATTCCCTGGATATGTTTCTAAAAGGGAAGATGGGGCTGGAGAGATGGCTTAGTAGTTAAGGTGCTTACATGCAAGGTCTAAGGATGGGAGTTTCCATTCTCCAGATGCACAAGGTGGACACATACATCTGGAGTTTGTTTGCAGTGGTTAGAGGCCCTGGGGAGCCCATTCTCTTTCTCTCTCTCTCTCTCTTCCTCCCTGCCTCTTTCTCTCCCTCTCGAATAAATAAATGAACACATTGTTTTTAAAAAGTGAAGATATGAAACAAGTTTATTTATAAGCATTGATAACTTCTTGGGAGGTTTATGCTATAAGCATTATTCGTCTGAGGTCAATAGTACCCATAGAACTGATTTATAGAGCAGTCATTATTGCTATCTTTCTTGTTATCTTCTCTCTCTTTCTCTCTCTCTCTCTCTTTTTTCAAGGCAGGATCTCACTCTAGCCCAGACTGACCTGGAATTCACTATGTTGTCTCAGGCTGGCTTCGAACTCACAGCGATCCTGCTACCTCCCAAGTGCTGGGATTAAAGGCGTGTTGCCACCACACCCAGCTGCTGCTTTGTTATCCTCTTTTTATCCACAAAGTATGACTCAGTGATTGTTCTCCAGTTTCCCAAGTTTGAAGGCACCCACAGATGCGCATGCCACTCCTGTGGTTGCTCATGGGAACTTTCTGCAAGCACCCTCACTTGACAGCAGTGTGCCATGTGCAAAGTTCTGGAACCCGAAAAGACTTGGGAATCCAGGCACACCCACAGCAGTAGCCACAGCGAGGTGAATGGAAGAACTTTCATCTCAATGTTCATTGTCTTGCTCATTTAAATTTTTGTGAGTGTATGTGTGTGTGGTGTCATGCATGATCACGTGTGTGCGAATGCACTTGTACGTGTACATGTGGGTGGAGGCCACAGGTCAGTGTTAGATGTCTTCCTCAATTGATCTCCACCTTATCTGTGTGTGTGTGTGTGTGTGTGTGTGTGTGAGAGAGAGAGAGAGAGAGAGAGAGAGAGAGAGAGACAGAGAGGGAGGGAGAGAAGATCTTTCACTAAACCCAGAGCTCACTGATTTCACTTCACTAGTCAGTAAGTCTTAGGGCTCCTCCTGTCATTACAGGGATGGGCCACCACACTCAGTTTTATGTGGGTGCTAGGTGTCTGAACACAGGTCTTTGTGTTTTATGAGCATGCCATCTCCTTGTTCCTTCACGTTTATTTAGTAAGTAAGTTACTACCACATGTAGAGAGTTGGGTTTTTGGTAACGCCAGGGGCAGAGGAGAGTGCTCTGTCTGCGTTGGTTCAATTGAGTTATTTTACATACTGGTCCTTGTACCCCATCTTTTTTTTTCTCCGAGGTAGGGTCTCACTCTAGCTCAGGCTGACCAGGAATTCACTATGTAGTCTCAGGGTGGCCTTGAACTCATGGCGATCCTCCTACCTCTGCCTCCCGAGTACTGGGATTAAAGGCGTGAGCCAACACACCCGGCTGTACCCCATCTTTTTTTTTTTTTTTTTTTTTTTTGGTTTTTCGAGGTAGGGTCTCACTCTAGCTCAGGCTGATCTAGAATTCACTATGTAGTCTCATGGCGATCCTCCTTCCTCTGCCTCCTGAGTGCTGGGATTAAAGGCGTGTGCTGCCATGCCTGGCTCTGCACCCCATCTTTTTATGGCAGTCTATCTGCTAATGAACCCCAGGCTGTGGTATCTTCTTAGGGAAGAGTCCTGTGACCTTTGCTCAAAGGCTTCCTGCCCATCCTCTATTAGTTGAGAGATAGGCTTATTTTCTAGCTTCTATATGTTTGCCTTTTCTAACCTGACATTGTAATTCTCTGAGGGATTCATTTTCTATTGTATCTAGCTCAGTGCAGTGACTCACTAAATGTTCCTGTGATGAGAAGTCAGTTGAGCAGGAATCAGTGGACAGAGGGCTGGAGGATCAGGATTTTCTTATTAGCATGAACTGTACCTGATAGTTTCTTATCCCAGGTGCCTTTTCCCCTGGAGATGGAAAATAGCAGAAATCACATTTCACTGCAACAGTTCGAGGTTAAGCTATTTGTGATTATTCCACTAGGAGCTACAGAATTGCACGGTTAAATTTATATTCTTGAGACTTGCCTAGAACGGATTTTGTAACTTCTTTGCAGTATCTCCTATCTGTATTCTAGCTCATGTGACCCTAGTACAAAGATGTTTATGGCAGGGCCTAGTTACTATCTCTCATTAGCTCAGTATTCTTTTTTTTTTTTTAAAGATTTTATTTTTATTTATTTATTTATTAGAGCCAGAAAGAGGAAGAATGGGCATGCCAGGGTCTCTAGCTACTGCAAATGAACTCCAGATGTTTGCACCCCCTGTGCATCTGGCTTATGTGGGACCTGGAGAATTGAACCAGGGTCCTTAGGCTTCACAGGCAAATGCCTTAACTGCTAAGCCAGCTCTCCAACCCTAGCTCAGTATTCATGATGCCTCCAACTCTCCAAAACAATTGATAACAGTCATGGATATGTGGTCAACACCAGTTCTTTTTTTTTTTTCTTTGTTTTCCTTCATTTCAAAAAATATTATTTGGGTGTGCCAGGGCCTCTGGCCACTGCAAACAAACTTCAGAGGCATGCACCACTTTGTGCATCTGGCTTTATGTGGGTTCTGAGGAATTGAACTCAGGTCGTTAGGGTTTGTAGGCAAGCACCTTTACCTCTGAGAGTCATCTTTCCAGCCCATCTTTTTCTTCCTTCCTTCCTTGCCTTCCTTTCTTTCTTTCTTTCTTTCTTTCTTTCTTTCTTTCTTTCTTTCTTTCTTTCTTTCTTTCTTTCTTTCCAACATCAAAAGAAGATTTTTTCCCCCAACTCACAGAAGGGAAAAATGCAAATTGAGGAAGTCACTCACATTTAGTGTTTCATAGTTATACTAATATCTCTTCGATTCCTAAGGTCAGAGGTCCTAGCCATGTGGTGGGCTGGTTTCTCTGCAGTGCCTGTCTGGTGTGTCATGCTGTTGATGCCTTTGATGGCTCATGCTCTGCCTGAGGGTCCAGGGCCTCCACATAGCTTCCTGAGGAAGTCGCTTCCTCCTTCCCTCTTTCTTTTTCTTTTTCTTTTTTTGTCATCCTGACATTTTGCTGCCTGACTCTTGACACTAGGAAACACCTAGTCTCTTGCAAATGTCAACTCCTTATGATTCTGTATGTGGAGATGGCGATATTTGAGTAAAGGATGCTACACTCGAAGCTGTCTCTCAAGATCATCAGCCTTCTCCGCCTTACTCTCTGGATGCGACAGCTGTAGCTAAAATTATTTGGTGATTCAGGCACTTGGATTTGGTACATGAGGACTGTCATCATAAACTTTTATTTATTTATATTTATTTATTTATTTGTGAGAGAGAGAAAAAGAGAGAGAGAAAAAGGCAGAGAGAGAGAGAGAGAGAGAGAGAGGGAGAGAGAATGAATGAATGAATGAATGGGCATGCCAGGGCCTCTACCACTGCAAATGAACTCCAGACACATGCACTACCTTGTATATCTGGCTTTATGTGAGTACTAGGGAATTGAACCCAGGTTCCTAGGCTTCACAGGCAAATAAGTGCCTTAACCACTGAGCCATCTCTCTAGCTCCCATCTTATCTTTGGGAGGGTGTATACATTGCGATTCTGTTAATCATTTGGGACATTTATGAAATGCTTAACATCTTCCAGGCGTTATGATAAATGAACACGATAGGAGAGTGAGTTGCTGCTCACCAAGAAGCTTGCATGTGAGGGACATACATAGTCAATTCGTGGGCAACCGAGAACATACAAGATGCCTCCAAATGATCATCACCAGGAGAAAATGAAATGAGGCAATTGATGCAGAGAAACTTCTGAAAGAAAGCTCATTTTCAGTGGAAAGCTGGGAAAGGATTCTCTGAAAACCTTGGGAGATCCGTGAGGATCAGCATTTCAAGTGCTGGGAAATTATGCAAAGGAAGGACTCAGAGAGGCAGGCAGGGATGAGGTGAGGGATCAGAGGGGCCTTGAAGGCTATCAAAGAACTCCTGAGTTCCGTGGGGATACTACGGAAGGATATGAACTGAGGGAAGGACATTTTCCAAGTAAACACACCAATGACATGTGTTTGGGTGCTCTGTGCAAAGTGAATATCAAGGAGCGAGGGAAGGGGCAGACAGATGTTCCAGAAGTTTCTCCAGTAGCCCATCTTGCTGATAGTGAGGGGAACATAGGACTTCAGGCTGTTTGAGCTGGGTGGCTGCAGGGTGGTGATGCCCTTTGCTGACGGGAGGAAGACTAAGGGAGGATGGGGCTGGGGGTTTGGAGGCCGTCACGCAGAGAAAAGGGCAAACGGACATTCTCACATCTACACAGGCTCGTACCACTTCCAAGAGCCTTCCTCTCCCATGAGCCTTCCTCTCCCATGAGCCTCCCTGTGTCGCACGATTCCTCTTTCTCTCTTTTAATATTTATTTATTTGCAAGCACAGAGAGACAGAGAGAGTGAAGAGACAGTCAGAGGGAATAGGCATGCCAGGACCTCCAGCTGCTGCAAATGAACTCCAGATGCATACGCCACATTGTGCGTCTGGCTTTACATGGGTACTGGGGAATCAGACTCAGGACCTTATGCTTTTCAGGCAAGTGCCTTAACCACTAAGTCCTGATCCCTCTCTTTTTGAAAAGCACCTCTTGATTCTTAGTGGCATTTTAAAGCATTCAATGAAATTTGGATTTCCCTGTATGTGAATGCTATAGAAGGAAGTACACAGAACAGACCCCCCCCCAATACCTAATTCCAGTGAATAAATTCTTGACACGTCTACATAGGTCCTTTGTGTCATTTATGGTAACTTCTCCTTTTGTAATGTACATGTAGTACATTTAAAGTTTTACTTATTGCTCCTTTTGGATCTTCATGTGTTGTCATTCAATTCATGTTTCTCTTTTCTCTCCCGACAGGCCTTCTTTGTATTTTTCTCCCCTAATGATATTCCTATTCTTTCTTCAAAACTGAGATCAAATGCTCCTATCCTTGTTCAGCTTCCTCCAACCTACTCATGCTGAGTCAGGCTCCCATCCCACTGTGTGCAACCCTCTATTACATCCTGTTCCCTGTGGTGACAATTACTTGAATACATGTCTGTCTCCTTCATCAGACTTTGTACTTTGCAAAGTATAGGGCCATGTTTTATTTGTCTTTGTAGTCCCATCATCTTAATTGGTGTCTATGTTTTTAAAGCCTTTTTTTTTTTTTTTTTTTTTTTTTTTTGGTTTTGCAAGGTAGGGTCTCACTCTGGCCCAGGCTGACCTGGAATTAACTATGTAGTCTCAGGGTGGCCTTGAACTCTCGGAGATCCTCCTACCTCTGCCTCCCAAGTGCTGGGATTAAAGGCGTGCGCCACCACGCCTGGCAAAAGATGTTTTTAAAAAATATTTTATTTATGTATTGGATGGGGGGTCAGAGAATGGGTGCGCTGGGGCCTCTAGCCACTGCAAGTAAACTCCAGATGTATATGCCACCTTGTGCATCTGGCTTGTGTGGGTACTGGGGAATCAATCCTGGGTCCTTAGGCTCTCCAGGCAAGTGTCTTAACTGCTAAGCTATCTCTCCAGCTCAGTAACCTTTGATTTGATGATAAATAAATAAATCACTGACTTCCTCAGGAGGTATGACACAGCATTGCCCCACTTACTAAATGTGTATCACAAGTCATGCATTATCTCAACAAGTCTAAGTCATATACCCCCAGTAGACAGGTGTTGTTGTTGAAGAGACTGATGGTAAGAGGAGTAAAGTCACTCACCCGTGATCCCATTTCCAATCAGTGAGTATTCAATACAAGACCCGGGGCTGGAGAGATGGCTCAGGGGTCAAGGCGCTTCCTCCAAAGCCTAACAACCCAAGTTTGATTCCCCCAGTGCCTACGTAAAGCCAGATGCTCTGAGTGGCACATTCATCTGGAGTTTGTTTGCAGTGCAGAGGCCCTGGCATACCTATTCTCTCTCTTCTCTCTCTCTCTCTCTGCAAATAAATAAATAAAATATATATTTTAAAAAAACACAGGAACTAAAGACAGATCTTCACAGTTCCAGGCCCTGTGCTCTTAGTCATCACATACCCATGACCCCCCCTTTTGTAACATCAGGCATTATTTAAGATTCTCACACTTGATATTTTCCTAAAAGGGATACATTAGGATTATCTCAATTGAACTTTAAATGCTTATTAAAGCCACTAAACAATTATGAAAACAATGTACTTTATAAATGGAAGGAATTGATTCTTATAAAAATATCTTGCTAAAGGCCATTTCAGTTGACTATGAACCATAGATTTCTTTCTTTCTTTCTTTCTTTCTTTCTTTCTTTCTTTCTTTCTTTCTTTTTTTTTTTTTTTTTGAGGTAGGGTCTCGTTATAGCTCAGGCTAACCTGGAATTCACTATGTAGTCTCAAATTGGCCTCAAACTCACAGCGATCCATGTACCTTGGCCTCCCCAGTGCTGGGATTAAAGGCGTGCACCACCACGCCCTGTGGCTAGTCCTAGAGTTTTAGCAGTATGTCCTTCAACTACTGAGATTTTTTAAAGATTTTATTTTACAGGGAGGGAGAGAGAGAGAATGGGCACACCAGGGCCGCTAGCCACTGCAAACGAACTCCACATGCATGTACCACCATGTGTATCTGGTTTACATGGGACCTGGAGAATCAAACCTAAGGAGGCTTCACAGGCATGCACCTTAACTGCTCAGCCATCTCTCCAGCCCAGTATGTCCTTCAAATTGAGCTTGTTGATGGCCGTCTAAGTGACATGTCATATATGAATACATCTTTTTCACTCTATCCACTGGGTGTTACTAGAATCAGATCTTTCCCTCAAAGACATGCATTAGCAATATCTGAATTGTACTTTGAAATGCAGCAAAGTAGTTTTTTAATGATCAAACTACAGTTACACAAAGTACAGTTGCCAGGCGTGGTACACGGGAGGCAGAGGTAGGTGGATTGCAGTAAGTTTGAGGCCAGCCTGAGACTACATAGTGAATTCCAGGTCATTCTGGGCTAGAGTGAAACCCTACCTGGAAAACCCAAAAACAAGCAGACAAACAAAGTGAGGACGATCTCAGGCCAGTTAGGCCAGTGTGATTAGCCTGGGTATGTCTGCCTACCGTAGGGCAAGGAAGGAAGGACTTCCAAGGAGGACTTGACCTACGAGGTAGACTGGGAGAATGAGCGTCAGCCAGCTGGGAAGGTTAGGAGCAAAGATCTGGGGACACCTGAGTTTCACTTCCTGCAGGAAGGGGTGTGCTATTTGGAAAGTTGAAGGACGGGAGCTCTTGGCCATTCCTGGTGGTAGCTGGGACGGGTGTCGGGGACACACCTTGCTTTGTCTTCTCCAGTACTTCAGTCTGACACTGTCTCTTGGGAGTGAGTGCTTGTGCTAGGCTTGTCTGCTGGTGGTCGTTAGAATATCCTGTGAGTGTGTTGACTCTTTGTCATCACATCCCAGGGTGGCTTGCAGCCCCTGGAAAGCTCTGCTCTTGGGATAGGTTTCTTCTCATCCTGTTTTGCAGCTGACCAAGTGAAGTGCTGTTCTTTTGATGTCATTCTTTCCCTCTTTCTGTCATCTGGGATTATTTTATACTTCTAATTCTTTTTTAAATTATTTAAAAACTTTTAAATAGATTTTTAAATAATTAAGTTATTTATTTATTTTAGAGAGAGAGAGAGAGAGAGAGGGAGAGAATGGGAATGCCAGGGCATCTAGCCACTGCAAACGAACTGCAGACGCATGCTCCTCCTTGTGCATCTGGCTTATGTGGGTCCTGGAAAATCAAACTGGGATCCTTTGGCTTTGCAGGCAAATGCCTTAACCACTAAGCCATCTCTCCAGCCCTAGTTCTAATTCTTCACTTAGTGTGTTAGCTACTTCTCACAACTGTACCTTACTCTGGAGTCTGAAAAAGATTGCTTCTCATTCTTCCAGTCTTCAGTAATGATGCTGGACAGATCTATGACTGGAGTCCATTACACATCTCTCTCTCTAAGCTGGCTATGAACTATATTAGTGACCACTTCCTGCCATACCTTTTAGCTACCTGTAAATCACACTAGAGATAAAGCATCTATCTTGTTGAGGGTCAGGTACCCAACAGGCAAGTGACCTTTCTTCTAATCCGTTGCTCTAGTGGTTTCAGGTAGCAGGTTTTTAATGAACCCTATCCACCTTCTGAGTCACTGTGATGATCAAGACACGGTCTTTTGGATGTGACTGTGTTTGCAGTGGGCTACCAACAGTGGGTTCCAACAACTAGTTGAAACTTGGATTTTTTTTTCTTACCAACAGCAAAGGCATTCTCAGGAGTAAAGAAATATAAAACCTGCTGTATTTTGTGTAGAAAACTCTGCAGACATTATTGTCAAATAATTTAACAACTGTCAAGTGGAATAGTAACCTCAGAGAGCTAAACTAAGGTTAGCAGTGAGCACAGTTAGAGGGAAACATATTTCACTTATGTAAGGAGGAACATTTTAGACCCTGCTCTGTCAAGTTGATGCCCCTTGTCCACTGATCACCATAAATTTTTTGCAATATCGTGGGACATAATTCATCTTGAAGCAAGAGACTTACATGCTTCCAAAGCAACAAGCTGTTCCTCTTTATCTCTTCACCTCTCTGGGGCCTTAATTTCCTCTTAAGTGTGTTTGTTCTCTTATTTGAAGATCATTCTTGATATGGGAGATTAGATCAAAATTCATGTTGAGTCATTTTTTCCTTTCCAACTGTTAGGAATAAAGCTTATGCCCATTGCTCTCAAACTTTGACATACATTTGTATCACCTGAGCTTATTAAAAGTATGTTCCTTCTTTACTTTGAATCAGAACACAATGAGGTGAGTCAAACAAAATGCCAATGGCCCGACATTTCAGGGTCACCGTGTCCATCCAGAGCTGATCCTGATCCCCTTAGGGGGCGTCTCAACAATCCTCACTTTCCTACAGTCAGATGATATGTGGAGACCACCAAGGGCTCTTGGCCTGTCTCTGTGGTTTCCAAGTGCAGCCTCTGGATCCCACCCAGGTGTCCATTACACCCTCTCCTGTGTATCTGGTCCTAGACTGGATTTTTGCCATTTTTTTCTGTTGTGTCACTGTCAGAGGCAGACTTGAAAAAATGTATACCCGATTGTGCCACCCCATTAAACAAACAAAACAGAAAATCAACCTAAGGTGACCTTCTGTTGTGCTTATGGCGAAGACCAAAACTTCTAGCATAGCCTAGCAGGTTCTGCAGAACCTGGCTCCTCCCTGTCTGCTCTGTATTTCATCTCACATAATTTTGAAGCTTTTTGTCATTACTCCATAAACACATTGTCTTTCTGTCAAGTCCTCAAAAGTTGACACTATCTTTTTTTTTTCCCTAGGAGCTAGATCCTCACTATTTCTTTGCCTAACCCACATAACCATCTTTTGGGCTTCTGCTTGTCAATCAGGTCTTGGTTTAATCATCATGACCTCAGAGAAACCATCTCTGGTTCCAGGTTCAGTTGTTTTTTTCCACTGCGTTCTTAGGGTACCATAGAGAGCTCCGTCTTAGCACTTACCAGTTATAGGATGAGGTGGTAAATGCCAGCCTCTCTTACGCAGCCGCACCTCCAGGGTGCATAGATCAGCTCCATCCATGCTCATTGCTAACATGCCTGGTGTCTAGCACAGCAACAGAGTAGACACTCAGTCAGTATTTTTAGGTAAATGATTGAATGAATGCAAGATAATTTCCAGAACCAATGACAGGTATCACTATGCGTGGAGGCCTGTAACACCTCAGCTGCTCTTTCTGACCCCTTGGGTGTGGACACCAGCCTGTACTGAACCTGTATTTACTACAGCCACATTGATACAGTGAACTGAACTTAGTGTCACTCTCTCTGGTCATCCCTACGTCCCACTTACATTTTTCTTTTCTTTTCTTTTCTATCCTTTTTTTTTTTACTGTTTTAAAAAAATTTTATTTTAGAAAGAGAGAAAGACAAAGAGAGGAAAAGAGAGAGAGAGAGAGAGAGAGAGAGAGAGAGAGAGAGAGAGAGAGATATTTGGCCCACCAGGGCTTCAGCTACTACAATCCAACTCCAGACGCTAGCACCACCTAGTGGGCATGTGAGACCTTACACTTGCTTCACTTTGTGCATCTCACTAACGTGGGATCTGGAGAGTAGAACATGGGTCCTTAGGCTTAACCATTAAGCCGTCTCTCCAGCCCCAGGTTTACTCATTTTTAAAAATATTTTAATTTTATTTATTTTTATGTATATGATTCTACTTTTACATTCATTGTGGGGACTCCATTATCCTCCTCATCACTGAAATAGAGCTAAAATGACCCCAATGTGGCTCAGGGAAATTTGCGGAAGAGGGGGCGGAAAGAATGTTAGAGCCACAAGTTGGGGCATTATGCACAGAGACTTGGCCTATCCCCCATAGCTCTTGACTACCCCCACTTACATTTTAAGCCCTGGTCCTACCCTTTTCTAGTTTACTCCTCATCTGTTGGTGTTACCATTAAGGTCCAGGATAGGCCAGGGCTGAGACCAGCTTAGGTGTGACCTGTGGCAGAGCCTCTTGCTTCTTCTCTTGGGTGTTTTTCTTTCTTTTTTTAAAAGATATTTTAATGTATTTATTTGCAAGGAGAGGGAGAGAGAGAGAGAGATGAGGGCGAGGGGAAGCTAGCCAGGGCCTCTTGCTCCTGCAAATGAACTCCAGATGCATGCCCCACTTTGTGCATCTGACTTTTCATGGGTACTGGGGAACTGAACCTGGGCTGAGCAAGTGCCTTAACTGCTGACCTATCTCTCCATCCTGGGTTTTTCTTTTAAGTATGAAAAGGCTCCTCCTTTTCTGTAAGACAATTGTGGGTCTCACATAGCCTGGAATTGGTGATTACCACAGAGGTACCTCTCTCATGTCCGTGCCTCAACAGGGCAATTTACTTCTGGTTTCTGTCTTCACATCTTGTTATAGGATATGACACTCTAGGCAGTAAGTACCTATCATTTCCTATTTCTTTTCCTGCTACTATCTCCTAAGGTTTATGAAGTTCCTCTTTCATTGTTTGCATTGAACCATACCTGTTGTCCTGTCTACACAGCACCCAGTTTTAACTCAAACAGCTTGCTGTTCTTTTCTCAGATTGCAGCTGAAAGCTCCAAGAATCAGTTGGTTGGTCTCTTGTCAAGTGATTCTGTTAGCCACTTTGGTTGGTTTCAGAAAGCCTCTAATAGGGACAAGAAGGGAAGCCAGAGTCCTGTTCTTGGGTCCCCTCTGGTGACATAAATGAAAATGCTCTGTGATGGGAGGCACCAGTGAGTGCCAGCTCTTACCAGCTGCCTGTCATAGCCACCCTTGGATTCAGTCATTTCTGTTGTAATAGCATTTTATAGCTGGAAAATATCTTAAATAATACACCCATTCTTATTTTGCAAGTGAGAATGGTGAGCCTCAGACAAAGTACATTGTGGGTCCATGGCTTCAGAGTTCATGCCAAAGCCCTCTCCAGTTCAGGCTCTTGCTATGTACAGAGGAAGCTATTTTGCGTTAAGAACGTGTTTCCTGTTAGGCAAGACAACCCGAGGCAAAGCAAGGCAAGCTCATGCTGAAAACCTAGTCTAGATACAAAGGTTCTTCGAGAAGGCACGGGATGTAGCATTTAATCGTTTGTGTAAATTGTTTTGAGATGGGAAGCTCTGTGTGTATGAAGGGAAGATGACTGTGAGGATACGTGTATTAGGAATGGCAGTAATGTGACCGAAATAGGATAGGGCGCGATGACTGCTCCTCTTGGTCACGTCATTGACTGCGTTCGACTCTGACCACAGTCAGGAGGCATAACTCCAAACCATAGACTGCATATACTTCTTTTCAAATAGCTCAGGTTGACACAGGCTGCCTTAAGGGTGGAGTAGGGGAAAGCGGGAGGAGCGTGGAGGATAGGAACATGTCGCTGTCCTTACGGGACAGCCTGTGGCTACTGTGGACACACCAAGCTTGGGCAGAAACACCTGGATGTCATCTTGTTGTTTTACACAGCAGTCTGCTGGCAGCACCAACAGGAAGAAGATGTCTGGGTGCCGCCTCAGGCTTTGCCCCTGTGGGCTCCTTTCCTCCCATCTCAGCACGAAGTTCAGCACCGTGTCCAGCCTTCTCGGGATTCGTAGGAAATCGACCCTCCTGCACACCCACGCATGTTTAACCAGAGTGTTTACCCAGGGAGGCTTGCTAACAGCCACCTCTCAGTTTCTGCACCTCCTTTGTACTGGGCTTTGATGACATGCTTTGCCTGTTCTTATCCCCTCCCACCCCCAAGTGCATTCATTTCTTCATGTTTTCCTCTAGCCAGCTCATTTTTCCTGTGGTGTCTTTTTCCTAACTCTTGGTCTCTCCCTTATTTCTTATTTTGACTCCCAAGTGTTTAAAATTCAGTTATATCGTTATGAACTTTGTTTTCTTTTTGAAAAATTTTAAAAATATTTTATTTTTATTTAATGAGAGAGAGAGAGAGAATGGGCCCACCAGGGCCTTCTTCCACTGCAAATGAACTGCAGGTGCATACACCACTTTGTGCATCTGGCTTATGTGGGTCCTGGGGAATTGAACCTGGGTCCTTTAGCTTTACAGGCAAGAACTTTAACCGCTAAGCTATCTCTCCAGCCCAGACTTTGTTTGCTTAGTCACTTGAAAGTACAGAGAGTCTCTTCTAGCCCACAGCTCCTTTCTATATTATGTCAGGAAGTGAGCAACCACCCCTGCAATCCAGCTCAATAAAGACAGTTTGTGTCCCCCATGTCCCCAGGTTTGCATAAGTGACTATATTCACTTTCTTTTTCTTTTTCTGATGAACGTTTACTTGAGACAGATGAGCCACCCTCACTGGTTAGTGTTTTTGAGCACCCCAGGTCTGGTGCCTTCTCTACCTCTGAGCTTGGGCTTTGTAGAGAGGATGACTGATACAAATGCTCTTCAGGAAGTCAGAGCTGAAGGAACATTCTAGAAGGAGAACTTAAAAGTTCTACTTTGATATTGGTTCATTTCAAATTTGACTTTTTTTTTTTTAAGTCAACACAAATACACGCTTGTGGTAGACCTTGACTCAGTTGGAATTGATGCTAAAGGGGTTTATTCCATCACATTGATTCTATTTTCTTACTATGCTTTCTACCTAGGGTGATAAAAGAGAATTACCTGAGCTCTTAATAACTAGCTTTGGTCTGCTCTCCCAAAGGAAACCAACAATTTCTTCTGGTCACGTGCACAGCTCTAAGGGATCCAATACATTGCTGGCTGATGGTGCGTGCCTGCAGGCAGCTCTCCGTTTGCTGTCTCGGCACTGGCGCTGTTTTCCCCAGGTTTCACCTTCAGGGACACCAGGGGCAACTTACGTCTCTGCTGCTGTTTCTTGTCCCCCATTCAGTCATTTTGATTAATCACATCCTGCCTGTAAGTACAGCAGCCCATTATAGGAAAGACCTGATTTTCTCTCTCAAGTTTATGTTACAGGTCAAATTTGATTTCCGCTTCTCTCAAAAATCCCCTATTCTAGGTGGCAGAAGTTTGTGGGGAAGTAGAGGTGGACTGGTATTTAAATACATTTGTGATATTTAGCATTTCTGATTTCACAAGCACTGGAGAAACATATCGGTATTTAAGCTGTCACATTTATACATGACATTTACAATTCTATAATGCAATCAACATCCTATGGAGACCATTTCTAAAGATTGCCCCGCCAAAAGAATGCATCATGGTTTTTACAACCTCACAAAAATATCTAAACTTCAGACAGTTTTCATTTCTTCTGTCATCTTTCTGTGAAATAGTGTCACCTTCTGAAAGCTTGTAAATGCCGGTTACCGGGGATGTAATCTGAAAGCTATATCCAACACTGAACCATGCAAAATCTAGGTTATTCTTATTTATGTTGGAGTGGTGGCACATGGTCCTTCCCTTCGTGTTTCTGCCGTCTAAGAAAAGCATTCAGCATGTCTCTGGATGGGGCCGAGTGAAGAGACAGATTACACTTGCTCAGTGGGACCGGGGGTAGAGGTGAAGATTGTTTCCTGTTGGTTCATGGTTAAATTAGTAGGTTTGTTACAGAGCTAGGTCCTGTATCTTGCAAGCAGTGACTTTGGAATTGATTGGTGATACTTACAAACATCTCCCACCTGCTGTGACTCATGGAGGTTCAGAGTGAATCTCAGAAATCTCGGGTTTCTTCAGGAAGTGGAGTTCAGAAATTGTTTATGAGATCAGGTTAAGGTGACTGCGTGTTTTTTCCCCCACTGTAAACATTAATAATTGTCCTTAAAGAGCAAATGTGTTGTAATCATCTATTTAAGACAGGATTATATTTTCTTGATGACTGAGCATTTAGGAAACCAAGAGGCTTTACAGGCATTGTTTTTCCCATTACAAGACTGAAAAGTCAGTGGTATTTGAAGCTACATCAAATACAGAAAAACTTGTCCTTCAGCGAAGAAACCAAGTCTAAGGAAGGAGCATGCTTAAGATTAAAAGATTATTCAGGAAATTTACACAGTTAGTGGAGATTCAGTCTTTACATTCTGAATCTATCAAGCTATAAGGCACACTCTGAAAATTGTCCTCTGCCCCAAGTGGCAGAGGGTTGGCAGCAAACGCAGTGCGAAGATGTAGCTGAGACAGGGCTTGTAACTGGCAAACTCCTCTTGTCCTTCCCATACTCTCAGGCCTTTAGTACATGAGCTCCCTTAATCTGCATAACAAGTGTAGGAAGGGGGTGTCCTTATTTCTCCCAATCCTGCAAATGAGGAAACTTGAAGCTCAGACAGGCATATAAATGGTCCAGTCAGCAGTCCAGAAATTATACTGGTTCCCAATGCTGACTGCTCATTCCTGAATACTAGAAAAGGCCTGTGGGGAGAGGGGCCGACCTCTGCCTTTTTGAAAGGTCATTGCCCCTCCTTTTAAAGTTACTGAGACAAGATCTAGTGACTCCGATGTGGCATTTCCTGTATATTCTCTCTCTGTTTCTCTTTCTTTGTGTTGCTGTCTGTCTACTGTCTGTCTCTTTGTTTCTCTCTCTCTCTCTCTCAATCATTAGCATAGAATTTTAGGATGGACTCTTTCAAAGACATTGGCTGGACTATAGCCTCTCCTCTGAGAGACAAAAACAAAACAAAACACAAAATAAGTTTTCATTTGTTTAGGGATCGTGAGAAATCATTTTTGTCTAATCTTGAATATATTTAGAAAAGGCCTCTACTGAACACCAAACTTTAACAGAGTATTCTAGAAGATATTCTAGCAGTCAGGAAGTCTATGTGAAACCCAAAACCTCCCTGATATAACTCTTTCATAGATTAAGAGGAAATTAAGAGAATGACTAATTACAACCTCTTTTTTTAAAAAATATTTATTTATTTGAGAGAAAGAGGTGGAGAAAATGAGAATATGGGCACATCAGGGCCTCCTATCACTGCAGACAAACACCAGATGCATGACCCATCCTGTACATCTGACTTTACATGGGCACTGACGAAACAAACTGGGGCCGTTAGGCCCTGCAAGCAAGCACTTCCAACCACTGAGCCATCTCCCCAGCCCTATAACCTCGGTTTTAAACTGTTTATTGAGTACCCGCTATGTCCAAAGCCTATGCTTAATTATACCAAGTCTAATCTTGGAAATCTTTCAAATCAGCTTGAGATAAACCATCTTAACCCCATAGAGTTTAGACTGAGAGCTTCACTTTTGTTGTTGTTGTTTTTGTTTTTCGAGGTAGGGTCTCATTCTAGCTCAGGCTGACCTGTCCCTCACTTTGTAGTCCCAGGCTAGCCTTGAACTCACGGCAATCCTACCTCTGCCTCCTGAGGGCTGGGATTAAAGGTGTGCACCACCGCACCTTTACTTTTTGAAAAATGGTGCTGACTTGTCATTTACCCTGTATTCCTTGGTTTTCACAGTGAAGGGCTGAATATGAGATAGTGTTTTCACCTCCTCTTTGCAGGTCAGGAAATTAAAACTCAGCAACAGAAAGATGGCCTAGGTCACGTGCACAGCTTGATCACGTGAGCTCCTAAGAAGCCCAATAACCTGCTGTGTTTACTTCAGCACACTCTGTGTCCTCATAAACCAATGGGAAAACTGATTCAGAGAGTAAGCGAACCCAGCTGATGTGAGATAGCTGCTGTGTAACAGAGCTAAGCCCCAGCACAGATTCTTTCGTTAGCACCACTGTGTCGTACTGTATTTGGGTATCTCTATGAAAGAGAACTTAAATTAAGGCTAATCTCCCGTCCAAGTTAGGTACCCTCATTCCTTTGTGATCTGTCTAAGTCATTGAAGTCATTCTTTGCACTTTGTAGTATTTTTCCATTTTTAGGCTGTGAGTCCTATCCAACTAAATATGTAATAGTAGAGGGCGTTGTCTGGTACAGTTGGATTTGGATAACCCACACATCCAAATTTTAGTCCTGTGGGCTCACTTCAGGGGGCTGTGTGGATTGTGTCCCTATCATCTTAAAAATGTGCTTAAAAGCACACCCTTGCCTTTATGAGGTAGCTGTCCTCCACTGTGAAGAACGAATCATTCTCCACATGAAGATTACTTTCCATTTCTTTTTAAAAAAATATTTATTATTATTTATTTATTTGAGAGAGTGTGCGAGAGAGGAAGAGGCAGATAGAAAGAGAGAATGGGAGCGCCAGGGCCTCCAGCTCCTGCAAACGAACTCCAGACGCATGATACCCCCTCAGGCATCTGGCTTATGTGGGTCCTGGGGAATCGAATGGTGGGGGTCCTTAGGCTTCACAGGCAAACGCCTTAACTGCTAAGCCATTTCCCCAGCTCTATTTTCCATTTCTTTAATAAGCAATTTGCATTCATAGCATGAAGCAAGGAAGTATGTCACTATCAGATGTATCACAAAGACTAGTCACTGGGATTTGAAATGTAGTCAGATCTATACAGCCTCAGCCTTGAGGGATTTAAAGCACAGAAGTCCATTAATTTTGATGATCAAGTATCCTTCCAGTGTCTGAAGAAGTTAATGTTGATATGGCACTATGCTTTTATTCAACATGCAAACTCAGGTAAAGGCCCTGAATTTTTTTAAAGGTTTTTATTTTTATTTATTTATTAGAGGCAGAAGGTGGGAGAGGGGAGGGAGTCAGACAGAGAGGTTGAGAGAGGGAGAGAATGGGCACATCAGGGCCTCTAACCACTGCAAATGTACTACAGATCCATGCATCTGCATCTTGTGCATCTGGCTTATGTGGAACCTGGAGAATTGAACCTGTGTCCTTAGGCTTCTCAGGCAAGCGCCTTAACTGCTAAGCCATCTCTCTAGTCCACTTAAATTTTAATTCGATGACTGTTTTTTCTCTATTTCTGTTGATGTCCATAAACATTAGATAAGTATCCAGATGTATTTAATTATTTCCACTCAAGGAAGTATGTCCTATCCAGACTGTCTTTAAATAAGTTGTTTCCAAATTGAACAAATAAACAAGGAATAGCTGAAACTCAGCTGCTCTGACTATATAGAAAAACTTAGAAGCCTTAGAAGGGGAACTCAGGAAAACCCGTTGTCTTATTATATATTCATTATTTTGAGACATTAACCTGAGTTGACTATTCAAATGAATTCATAGTTATTGAAAATTTAGCTTTTCATTTTCAAAGACTGATAATCAGTGCAACAATGTTAAATTTATTGCAACTGTATTTATTCCAGCTTGAATGTTTTATGATGGAACAGCCCGTGTTACCAAGAGGTTTTGTTTCTTTTACAGATAAGTGTGAGAGGCTAGGAGGCTAGAGAGGTGGCTTTCCTGAAAAGCCTAAGGACCCAGGTTTGGTTCCTCAGTACCCACTTAAAGCCAGATGCACAGTGGTGCACGCAACCAGGGTTTATTTGCAGTGGCTAGAGGATCTGATGCACCCATTCTCTCCCTCTATTTTCTCCCTTTCTCTCTCTGCTTGCAAATGAATGAAAATATTAAAAAAAAAAAAAAAAAAAAAAAAAGAGTGAGAGGCGAGGGAGATAGTTTAACAGCCACCTGAGCAGGAGGGCCTGAGGGGGCCTTATTCACCCTAAGTTCTACCTTCAACACCCATGGAAACAGCTGGACATGGCCACGCATGCCTGTAACCCAGTCTTAGGGAAAGCAGAGACCAGAGAATCACTGGAGCTTGCTGGTCAGTCAGTCTTGACCAAAAACCACATCTCTGAGTTCCAGTGAGAGATTCCATCTCAGGGAAACGCACTCATGAGCAGGTGAGGACACCAGACATTCTCCTCTGGCCTCTGCATATGCGCACATGGGGCATATACATCTGCACACACTTATGCATGCATTCTACCCCCACACCCCAAAAATATTAAATAGAGATTAGAATGAATACTTCCCAAATGTCTCTCGTACTAGTTTTCTCTAATCGTTTTCTCATGTAACCTCATGCTGCGATGATGTGGTTGTAACGATACTTCCTTTATGGGCAGAACGTGAGGCTCAGTGTGGTGGAGTAATTACATCAAGATCACACAGAAAGCAGCAATCTCAGAACTAATTTTGACTGTAATTCCAGACTTTTCAAAGCCCATGTATATTTGGTACCAACCGTAATGTCGATAACCGAGTCTATTGGAATTTTAAAATTAACATAAACACTTAAGTTAGTATTTCAAACATGTAAAGTGAAATTCGCTTATGATTCTGTTTGTTAACTTTTTGAGTGGGAGAAAAACAGTTTGAAATCATGCACACTTTTTATATTGGAAACTATAATAAATTTGCCTTCTTTCTTATTTTCTATAGACTAAAAATCTATCTGTCTATCACATATATACATATATATTTGAGAGAGAGAAAGAGGAAGTTAGAGAGAGAGAGAGAGAGAGAGAGAGAGAGAATGGGCATGCCAGGGCCTCCAGCCCCTGCAAATGAATTCCAGATGCATGCGCCACCTTGTGCATCTGGCTTATGTGGATCCTGGGGAATCCAACCTGGGTTCTTTGGCTTTGCAGGCAAGCGCCTTCACTGCTAAGCCATCTCTCTAAGCCCTGAAAGTCTTTTACTAAATTAATTTAACCTTGAGTTTTTAATGCCAATAAATTCCATAGAGATATACTGAAAGACAGGGTTAACTTTAGGCATTTAACCTCAATTGGTTTCTGCCCATTATTTTTACTATTATACTGACTGTGGGTGACACTAGACACCTTTTAAAGAGATTTCAAAAGGAGTAAAAGTATTTTCTTGTCCTTCTGTTTTGGGTCATTTTCTTACTATCAGAAATTCATCTGTTAATGTAGAAATTGGATAACAATGTGTCCTTTCAGTATTTAATGGGAGTTGACTTTGAAATTGGGTTTTGTCTTTTGCTTAAAGGTTATTTTCTGTTTTAAATTTTAGTGTAAGATAATATAACATGCTCCTCTCCTTTTGACTCATCTTATATGCTGATCCCCTCCACTTTCATCCCCATCCTTGTCTCTTAACTGCCATGCTAGAAAGTTCCTTTCCATTGACCTGCATGGAAAACAGTTCTGTGCTAACATTATGGAATCAGGCCCTTTGAGATCAAAATGCTTGTCTGAGGGCTGGAGAGATGGCTTAGCGGTTAAGGCATTTGCCTGCAAAGCTAAAGGACTCAGGTTCGATTCCCCAGGACCCACATTAGCCAGATGCACAAGGTGGCACATGTGTCTGGAGTTCGTTTGCAGTAGCTGGAGGCCCTGGCGTGCCCATTCTCTCCCTCTCTATCTCTCCCTCTCTATCTCTCCCTCTTTCTGTCTGTCAAATAAATAAATAAATAAATAAATAAATAAATAAAACAAAATGCTTGTCTGACAGATAGTAGCTGCATATGCAACAGAAAAGAGCAGAGTCTACAGTTGTTCAAAAAATATAATTTATAAAATATAAACTGTGTTTAGGGGGAGGGATTTTAGAAACACACACACACACACACACACACACACACACACACACACACACAAATAAATAACTTCTACTTTGTAAAAATAAGCAAAGTAGATTGTTTTCTAAATGACCGCTAAACTTTCCAAATAGACATCTTTCCGCACAAGAGAGGCAAGTCGTTCTCATGCATGACCCATTTTGTTATTTCCACTGCAACTCTCTCTGTCTGGAAACCGTGTGCTCATCGGGGAATGGAAGGGCAAGGCCTTGGGAGACAGTTATTCCTTCTATAGCCTCAGTTTTGTTTTTTTTCTGCTTTCCACTAAGGATTGGGCTAGATGTTTCTAAGGCTGCAGTGGCTGGTATACTAATCTTTTTCAATCTTCTTCTTCTTCTTTTTTTTTTTTTTCTCCAGACCCCAGGCAGGCACAGTCATCCCCTCCATGGTCCTATGACCAGTCTTATCCCTCTTACCTGAGCCAGATGACATCCCCGTCCATCCACTCCACCACACCGCTATCTTCCACGCGGGCCACTGGACTACCTGCCATCACCGACGTGCCCAGGCGTATTTCAGGTAAAGACCAAGCTTTAACTGAAAGCCCATTCCTGTGCAGGGGCGGCGGGGTGGGGAATGGAATAAGGCAGCCTTATCTATGCTCCCAGGAATTGTCCATTAGACGCTTGTGGGCAGGGGTGTGTGACAGTAGGCACCGGGTCTTCTGAGTTCTGGGGACGTTGAACCCTTGAGCATTCTAATCTGAACATTTACCAGAGCTGGCACACTTTTTTTGAAAAGAGGATATTCTTGCCACCCAGTCAGTGTCCTGCTGACACTGAGGAGGGCGACCATCTCAGAAGAGGTCTTTTCTCCAGAGGGTCTTATGCTTTCCTCTGCTTGTATTCCTTTCTTTCCCTGATATCTGCTTGTAAATCAAGTTGCACACCGATGGCATAGCCTTCCAGCCCCAAATCCCAGGAGCCCACAGTAGACAGCTCCAAAAGAGATCACCTGCACACTCGGGATGCTCATTAGAGTGTAATTTATCGTGCAGCAAGGCCCAGAGGTGACTTAAAAGGCAACATGTGTCCCCTGAGGAGTCACTTCAAGAGGATACCATGTTTCCAAGAAGCATACGACACTGTTGTCATTCCCGGTGTACCCAACTCTATATTCACAAATCCATTGTATTGAAGACGCCCCTAAAACGTGTCGGCTCCATCCTGGAGAATTCATCCCAGGGAGCCAGAAAGCGGCAGTAAGGTCTTCAGACATCATGACAAGCAGAGAAAAGTTACAGGCCTTCAGCCAGCCCTGTGAATCCCGTAAGCGTGGAAAGCAATCTCTCTCTTCTCTTTGCGTACAAATGACAGCCCTGTCCCCCTGTCAAAGACGAGGTGAACCCCAGAGCCACCACTCACTGCATCCCACGTAGCCCCACACTCTCTTCAGCATTCGGGCCCCAAGCACCTTGTTTGTCTCCTGGCCAGGTTAATGCCTTTTTCTTTCTTTCTTTCTCTTTGTGTTTCTGTCTCTGTTTCTCTCCCTCTCCTGTTTTCCCTGCAAAGCTCGAAGCCGCTACTCCCTCCGCTGAGTTTCATCACTGACACGCTGAAGGCCCGCCAGCAGGCTCGCAGGTCTTCATTAGTTCAGACTCCTTTATTTCTTTCAACTTGGGAGGAGGGAAGGCTTTGTTTCCCAAGCGCATAGCAGGAAAGGGCTGTCTGCTCCTAGAGCCTTCACATTTTCCGCTGCAGATGGACTCCCGGGGGTGAGTAGGGAAGGGAGAGGGTGGAGGGAAACCGGGAGGATTCTTTGGAGAGCACCATAATGCCACTTTCCACTTGTGACTGCTGTTATTACGTTAATGAATCACCTATTGGGGGATTAGACAGAGTATAGAATTTTTGTTCCCTCTTTCTCCACTGGACTCACCATCTCCTTTAGGCAAACGTCAATTAAAGACACAGGAGAGGAGGAGGAAGCCATGGGGTGGGGAATAAGCTGGCAAAGGCTGAAGGCTCAGTGTTTGATAGTTTTTGATAGCTCTGGTCATTGCTTCTGTATTTTATATCAAGAGTCTGTTTTACTTTACGTAAGGCCCAAATGACACTCTGACAGAATAGATTTGTGAAGGCTTGCAGTGTTTAGGGTCCCTTTGAGCTTCTGTCTACACAATCCTCTGTGGCTAAAGCAGATGTGCTCTTTGGGGGAGAAAAACAGAGGGAGTGTTTATAGCTTTAGAGACACTTACCTACAGCATTTTCTTACTGAGGTGTATTCATATCTACCAGGGAACCCCCTGAAAATAATATGGAACAGATACTGTATAAAGAGATAGAACCATTGTTTGCCATTCACGTAGGTGATGTGGAACAGCCAGATTATTCTGAGACTGTTTACTGGAAATTACTTCAAGCATTTCCGCAAGATAACAGTGTAAGTCAGCCACAGAGAAGGAGGTGGGAGCAGTAACGGGCTCATTTATGCACGATATATTGATCTTTGGCCCAAAGCAAGAATGAGCCCCTGCTTTAAACTGGTTTAAAATTCAGTTTAGTCCAGATTTTTCCTCCTCACCAAAGCATCCCTGTGAGTTGTTACTGGTAAAGTAGTTATGCGAGGCCAAGGTGGGAGGTTCTGCATAAACACTGAAGAGAACAGAAAATCCCTCTTGTCAGCATGTAGGGAAACAGGAAGAAACATCTAGACATGGATTGCCAGAGAATTGGAGGAACCTTGCTTTGCCTGACCTTGCTCTGGACTGTGGGGATGTGCCTGCACACTAGAACACCACGGGATGGCTCTGAGGACCATGTCACCCACTAGGATCTTCTCCCACTTTCTGAAGGGCATCCTGGCCTGTCTCATAGTTTTCGAGGGGCCAAGTCCCACAATTCCATTATATTATTATTTTGTTTAATATATCTAAAGCCACCTTAAGATCCATGGTATAGTGCCACCTACAAGTAACAATAATGGGTTTTTTTTTTTTTTTTTTTTTTTTTTTTGAGATAGGGTCTTATTGTAGCCCAGGCTGACCTCTAGAATTTACTCTGTCGTCTCAGGGTGGCCTTGATCCTTCTACCTCTGCTTCCCGAGTGCTGGGAATAAAGGCGTGCACCACCATGCCCAGTTGGGAGTTTACTTTTTTGATGCTCTAATAAAGAAAGCACTTTGGAGTAAGTCCATTCATATGATCTAGTCTCCACTATGTTCTATACTAAACAATGCTGCTTGCCTGTGATTTTGGTTCAGACCCAAGTTTGCATTGAGGTCTCACTTATATGCAAGACTGAAGGATCAGACCCAAGACTGAATCCCAAACAAAAATCAGGTCTGTGTACCTGCCTAAAAAGTTTTTTTTTTTTTTTTTTTTTAATTATTGGGATCAGCAGCTAAGGTGCTTGCCTGCAAAGACTAAGGACCCTGGTTCAATTCCCCAGTACCCACGCAAAGCCAGATGTACAAGGTGGTGCATGCGTCTGGAGTTTGTTCGTTGCACTGGCTAGAGGCTCTGGCATACCTAGTCTCTTCCTCTATCTATCTGCCTCTTTCTCTCTCTCAAGTAAATAAGTAAATAAAACATTTTTTAAATATTAATAAGGATATAAATTATCCCTTGGGGTTAGTGTGAGAACATAAACTGTTCAGGGCAGACCTGACACGCAGGATGTGAAAGATTCTAGTTGACATTTTTGTTGTTGTTTGTTTTTTCTTTTGTTTTTACAGGTAGGGTCTTGCTCTAGCCTAGGCAGACCTAGAATTAGTCTCAAGCTGGCCTCGAACTCACAGTGATCATCGTAGCTTAGCCTCCAGAGCACTGGGATTAAAGGCATGTGCCACCATGCCTTGCTTCATTGACATTTTGAAGCTAAAACAACTTAAAAATTATATACTTATACATTTGACACTTTCAGTCAACCCTTGACACAAAAAAGTAGAAGTCTCAATTTTTAAACTGGGTTACTTGCTTTCGAAATGAATCACCACAGAACATATTTTAAAATCCCCTGGAATATTGCAGTGTTTTAATAATCTAATGCTCATGTGGCATTTGAAGGCACTTAATATAGTACACGTCTCACAGAAGTATTCAACTATTTACATTATTTTTAAGATTTAAAAAAATATTTATGTAACTAAAAAGCAGTCCGAACTCATTCATAAAAAGTCACTAAAGCATTAATAAAAATGTTCCATTGCATAATAAAACGACTAGGCATGATAGTGTTCTGTTCCAAGGGCTCCTAGGAATCAAAGCAAAGAGAAAGATCCCTTAGAGAAATCTGTTTCCAAAGAAATTCGACTTCACCCTAAAATACTATCCCAAAGGAAGACCACGGCTTCATCTATCTGAAGACCTCCAGAGGCTCTGGCTTTACAGCTGCCTTTATTAGTGGCATCCTTTCCTCTGAGAGGTTGGTTGTGGTTAAAATTCTAGGTTGCAGTGAACTATGATGATGACAGTGCTATACCATCTGATATAGTCCTATACTATACACTATGTGGACTAGACTGTGTAGTCCATGTGGTCCTCAAATCCCGTTTAGAAGTTAGGTAGACACAAAATGAGATACAGTAAAGTGATAAAGGCATGTCTGGAAAGTTCACAGGCACAACATAAAAATTCAGGAAATAGTTCCTTAACCTTAAAGAGCCTTATATAATGTAATAAGAGCCACAGTCACAACAAGTTCTTCACTGAACAGTATGCAATTGTGATGCAACTGACAAGCATTTTAATGAGTTTGTGTCATATACTCAGTAAAACTCTAAAAAAGAAAATCATGTTTTACTTATCAAAAAACTAGTCTCATGACATTACAGGGCAGAAGTTCAGTACAGGTCTGCTCCTTCTACCATAGCTACTATGACAAGAGAAATTAAATGTAAGTAGCATCCCCAGCCAAGTGGTTGGATTATCTCAGTTCATCTTATGTGATCCTAAGAGAATGCTCACGACACAGAAGTAGTGAAGGTTATTTCTCAGTGAAAAGCAAGATGTGGCTCTCTTGTCAGGCTGTCACAGCTCCAATCACAACACGTCTTTGTTATTAGAATAATTTTTTAAAATTTTATTTTGGAGAGAGAGAGAGAGAGACAGATAGAGGGAGAGAGAGAGAGAGAGAGAGAGAGAGAATTGGCATGCCAGGGCCTCAGCCACTACAATTGAACTCCAGATGCTTGTGCTACCAGGTGGGAATGTGCAACCTTGGGCTTGCCTCACCTTTGTGTATCTGGCTTACGTGGGATCTAGAGAGTTGAACATGTGTTCTTAGGCTTCACAGGCAAGCACGTTAACTGCTAAGCCATCTCTCCAACCCTATTATAATAATTTTATCACCCACAGCATTTTGACATGTTCAAGGCACTTGTGAGGCTTGATCCAAAGATTATAATTACTTTTCTGGAAGTCATTACAATATAATACATAAATAATTGTTGCCCTTCAAGATGTATTTTATGCAATAACCTTACCATGGAAAGAAGTACAACTGTTTATTGAACTGATTCTGGACTAGTGAGGGAGGGAGGAGTTCTTGCTATCTTCTTAAAGGAGAACCTACATTTTTTTCCTTCCACTTGTTGAAATGAAGCAACTTTGAGTAATACCCAAGTCGGTACCACTCCTTTGACCTACATGAGGTGGAAGAGATTGACACAGGCACTTTTCTGTGGTCAGGGCCTTGTCATCTCTGAAGCCGTGTGACTTGTTAGAGAGACCCAGCGCAGGGTCACAGATATCAGTTGCCTCAGTGGCTCTGGGGAAGGCCACTGTAGGAGATATGAGGGATGATCTTGCTGCATTTATAGCGTATTTTTCTATGACAGTGTTAAGAACTGTGATCCTCGTGAATTTTCCCCTCCTTTTCTGTTTGAGCACAGATGGGTCCTGATTCTCCTTCAAAATATTCAAGTATCCAAAAATTCCACTCAGCCACACAAGACTATTGAAGATGTTTCCATTTTTATGACACTCAGTTGCTAACCTATGATATTTCCAAAAGTCAGCAGAATAAGGCATTCACTTAATAAATAAAGTTGCCAAAAAATTATTTTATCACTACCACAAAATCTAGAAATTGCCATTGGGAGGGAAACCATTTGATCAGTTGAGGATTGATTCATGTCATTTCAAACCCAGTGAAGTCTGATGGAGTCCCTTTGAAAATGTCCCCTGTGACCCAGCGTCTACCGAGTCTCCCGAGTCCAGGTTTTGAAATCCGCACTTTCAGTAATATGTCGACGATGTGAGCTTTGATTTTAGCTGAACGGCTCTCAGAGCTTGGGAGGGAACAACACCTTCAAAAGGTTAAAAGGAAAACTCCAGCAATTAATACTAATAAAGCAGAAAGTTAAAACAGCTGTAATAAAACTGTAGAGTGCTTTCTCTTTACTACACACCCATTCCTCTATTAAGAGCCACCTGTTTGGTAAACATACCTCTGCCACGGGCAAGCAATTAAGTTTAATAGGAGCCACTCTTATTTTGAAGAAGTTCTCTGTTTAAAGCCACAGAGGGGGAAGTTATTAAACTTAATGGACCCTAAACAAAGGCAAGCCCTGTGTTAACAATGGCAGGCTCAATAGTCTTCTCCATTCCAGCAACTGTGATTGACTGGAGTCATTTTATATCCCATAAGTCAGAGTTCACCTGGTGCTCCCCTAAAATGGGTCATCCCCTAACAGGAGCAGATGGTGTTTTGATCTTATTTGGACCTCAGTTTACTGATTTTGATTTATGGGTGCAGAGATGCCAAGGGATGGCTCCGAAGGAGATAGTTGGCCCAGCTCACAAAGTCGGCTAGCTTGGTTGTGTGACTTAATGACAGTCATTTGTAGCTAGATTGAGGTGCCCCAGCTCAGAACATAACCCATGTCCATGGGTTGACTGATTTGTATGCACAGATCTTGTCAGATGTTTTGCGGGGTTTTATTTCTGACACACGTACAGCCACCCACACATAGGGAAAAGATTTAGTTATGAAAGGATTCGTGCTTATGCAGGGATGGCAAACATATGGTTATAAATTTTATTGAAAGATTTCCAGCAGTCTCTTTTTCTTTTCATAGACATAGACTAGGGAGTGTGTACCTCATTTCACCAAGAGTATTGATTTACTTATGACACAGTGGCTTTGGGGTGCCCTGGAATCTGAGAACAGGGTGGGGGCAATTTAAGTGAGGGAACCTGAGTTTTAGGGTCAGTGGCTTTGTACAGTTCGGTGATAAATCACTTGACTTCTTGTGGCTTGGTGATTCCTTGTAAATAAATTACTCTAAATTACCTATGCACGTATCTCAGAGGTTATGCGAAGAGTATGCTGGCACTGGTCTGTTTATCCTTAGGATTTTTAGTAAAGGAGGTTTGCCTTACTAAATAAATGCTAGTGAGAAAACAAAAACACACACACACACACACACACACACACACACACAATCATTAGTTTTTAAAGAATTGAAAAATGCCGTTATAGACATAGGTTTAAATCATACTTTCTGTTTTCAAGCAATTTAAGGTTTACAGAAAGGTTGAGTGCAAAGTATGGAGTTTACACACCACACACCACTGCCTACTTTTTCCTATTTTAAAAAATTTTTATCTTTATTTTTATTTGCAAGCAGAGAGAGAGAGAGAATGGGCATGCCAAGGCCTCTACTGCAGATGAACTCCAGATGCATGTGCCATTTTGTGCAGTTGGCTTTACCTGGGTATTGGGGAATTGAACCCACGTGGTTAGATTTTGCTTTAACCTCTGAGCCATCTCTCCACTGATTCTATAGTTCTGTGATTTTATATGATTATATAATGTCACGTATCTACCATCACACAATCATATAAAAGTTTTCCTGCTCTGAAAAACTCCCCATACATACCACCTTTTGTCTCCCCTCCCCAGTCTCTAGCAAACACAAATATTTTTTCTGACGCTATGGCCTTGCCTTTCCCAGAATGTCTTACAGTTGGAATCATACAATATACCTTTCCAGACTGATTTCTTCTTAAATTCTTAAAATTCCTCCCTGTGCTCATGGCATAATGACATGTTTCTTTGCTACTGAAAGGGATTTATATGGGCTGGGAAGATGGTTTAGGGTAAAGGCACTCACTGTAAAGTCTAGGGACCCAGGTTTGATTCATCAGAACCCACGTAAGCCAGATGCACATGGTGGCGCATGTGTCTAGAGTTTGTTTTCGGTGGCTAGAGGTCCTGGTGCACCTATCCTCCCCTCTCTCTCCTTTCCTTCCCCACCTTGTCTCAAATAAATAAATAAATAAGATTCTAAGAGTGCTTTTATATATATTTTTAAACACATGGATACTCCTTGGACCTCTCAATTTTCTATTTTCTTTTATCACTGACTTGGTCTGGGCCCTTTCTTGTTAGAAAACATTTTATGCATTTTTTTATTCAATTTTTTTTTTTTTTTGAGGTAAGGTTTCATTGTAGCCCAGGCTGACCTGGAATTCACTATGCAGTCTCAGGGTGGCCTCGAACTCACGGTGATCCTTCTACCTCTGCCTCCAGAGTGCTGGGATTCAAGGTGTGCGTCACCATGCCTGGCTTTTTTTTTTTTTCAATTTTATCCCTTAGATAAATTCCGAACATTCACCTTGAGGTGGTCATTCATAGCACCTCAAGTACAGAAACTGATCTACTGAAAAATAACAGCCCATGTATGTGCTTGCTTGACTATAGTTGACATCTTATGTGGTCCTTTTTCCCCCTGGCAAATAAAGCCTGGTACCCCTGAAGCAGACTGTGGTCCTCACATTCCATCTCAGCATTAGCGCTCAGAGCCCTGCTGCTCTCTCAGACACCCTTTCTCCTTAGCATCACGTTGGTCTTAGGCAATCCTTCTACTCCCTTTCCCTCTACTTTGAACGCACCTTTCACATGAACAGATCTTTCTGTAGTGTAATCATCTGATCATACACCTGTTCTTCTTTTTTTTTTTTTAATTTTAATCAGAGGTTGGCTTTTGAAGGTCAACCATGTTTGACATCTTCTTGAATCACTGTAGTCTAGCATGGTTTTCTTGGCTTGTAGTAGGTGCTTTGTAATGTACAATGAAAAGACTGTTAGTCAAAAACAAGGTAGAAAAAAAATCAGAGGAAAATACTCATGTAGAAGAAAAAAGATTTTGTTCACCTGAAAGAGCCAAGGAATGGCAAAATAAGAGCGACTTTTGTTGCTGATAAGGACAGGAAGTGGTGCAGCAACAGTGTGCATAATCAGTATATATTTTTATCTCCGAGTCTTTTTGCAATGTGTTTCGTTTTAGAACACATATCAAGACTGCATCTGTTTCCAGAACTTGCTGCTAACAGTTAGTAATAATGCCAAAACATACTTTAGGTCCAACTGGAAACCAAATGATCAAATAGAATTTTTGATTTCTAATTTAGAGTCTGACATTAATTATGGCCTCCATGCAATAAAGTGTCAGTCTTTACTGGGAAAATGATAGAAAATTATATGAACTCTGTTGTGAACGTTCATGAATGCAAAGCTAGTCCTCTAGAACAGAGAAAAAGATCTCTCTCTCTCTTTTTGTTTTTGGACAACTATTGTTTCTCACGAAAGCTTAAATCCTCCTTCAAGCTGAATTTCCCAATATTTTCCTTTCCCCACTTTTTAATTTTTACCTTTCCTGAGTGATAGGGCTTGCAGTCACCTCGTTGTCCTGGCTAGGGGTTCTCTGAGTACATTACAGTTTATAACCTTGCTCATGTCTGCTACCTAGACTTGAGCTCCATCTCTCTTCTTAGACTCTGTGCATGCAGATCAGAATGGCCATCATAACCACGTCACTCCTTGTTCCCACATTTGCCACGCTGGCCAAGCTGCACTTGTTTTTTTTCCTGCTTGCTTTTACAGCTGCCTTTTAAAATCCAAGTATTATATTTTACAGTCATTCCCATTAGGTTTTATCTCATTTAATTCAGGTAATTTCTGCCTGCCAAGAGCTTTTTAGATTTTAATAATGTCATATGATCTATTGCTTAACCTGTTATTTCTTCCTGTGGGGGTGTATGTTTCTTCAGTCATTTCAAGTCAGTTTAAAAAGTATTCGACATATACTTAAAATGTGCTGAGGCAGGCAAGGAATGAAAAAGATGTAGATGGCAGAGTCTCTGCCGTGGGGAAAGGTTTCAGTCTCCTCAGCTACAAGACAAGAGCAAACCAACGTGATATGATCACCCTATGATGCAGCCAGCATCAGCCTGGCATAAGCTAAAGATGTTCAGGGTTTTAGCGAAAGAAAACTTTTGATCTGTTCATTCACATCTGTAACCCACTTCCAGCCATTTCCTTTGGCAAACAGAAAAAACAAAATTACGTGTTTCAATTAAAAAAAAAAAAAGGACACTATTTTTATTCTGAATTTTTTCAACAACTTTCAACTTAGAAAAAATTCCCTGTGTTGTATATGGCTTTATAATGTTTGCAAGATACAACAGGAATATATGAGATATCCTGTCTATTTCTGGCTTGATTGATAGCTCCCATAGGCCAAAGGCCTAGCTTTCTAATCCTGTGCTATCTCTCTGTAGCTCGGGCTAGATTGAAAGCTCCCCTAGGCCCTGGACCTGGCTCTTACTGTATAATTCTCTTTCCGTGCTCTGCGTGTGTAGTGTATATACCTCCCAGGAAGTACTGGCCTTCCATAGGAAGTCCTGCTCAGTAGCCAGGGCGTTAGGCTTCCAGGCTGTTCGTATTGTGATTGCCATTAGGGATGGGCCAGTAGACACAGAGGAGTGGTTCTGTCGGGACTAAGGCTCATTACCATTTACCTTAATTACATATTCCTTAAGAACAAATATGGTCCCATGAGCTGGGCTTGGTGGCGCATGCCTTTAATCCCAGCACTTGGGAGTCAGAGGTAAGAGTTCAAGGACAGCCTGAGTGAATTCCAGGTCAGCCTGGGGCTAGAGTGGGACCCTACTTCAAAAAACAAACAGATCAAAACAAAACAAAACAAAACAAAACAAAACAAAACAAAACAAAACAAAACCCCACAGCACCAACAACAATAACAACAAACTATGGTCCCAGCATGTGATACATTATGGAGATTGCTGACATCTCTGATAGGGTGAAACACAGCACTGCCACTCCATATTTTAGCATATCTATACATGCCCGTGTGTCGGTAGGTATTCACTCGCTGCATTTAGAGTAGACGCCGAGGTATTCTTGGCAGATATATTGTCTGTCATGTCATTAACTACCAGCCACAGCCATCCATTCTTCAGGAGGGACAGAACCATTGAGATCCCTGGACCTTGGACTTGTTCTGTGACTTCTGTGAGTACTGACTGCTCTGGAAATTATAGTTGATCATTGCTGGTAGAAAACAAACAAACAAACAAACAAACAAACAAACAAACACAGAAGCTGCATGGTCATTTCGAGTTAGCTTTGGGGTTCACGAATATGTAGCAAAAGTCCCTAGAGCAGAGGTCACTGCCAGTATTAAAAAGCTTCTCTTCCACAATTTCAATCTTATATGATAAGATGAAAATGATAGCACTTTAATTTGAGTTGTTTCAAGTCAATTGTGAAATAAAACCTTTACTTACTTGTATTTAATTTTTATTTATTTATTTGAGAAAGAGAGAGAGCGAGAGCAAGAGCGAGAGCGAGAGAGCGAGAGAGCGAGCGAGAGAGAGAGAGAATGGTGTGCCAGGGCCTCCTGCCACTTCAAACAAACCCCAGACACATGCCCCATCTTTTGCATCTGGCTTATGTGGGTAGTAGGGATTTGAACCTGTGTCCTTTGGCTTTGCAGGAAAGCGCCTTAACTACTAAGCCATCTCTCTAGCCCAAAACTTTTACTTTTTGTTTTGTTTTGTTTGGATTTTTTGAGTTAGAGTCTCACTCTAGCACAGGCTGACCTGGAACTCAAGCTGTAATGTCAAGCTGGCCTTGAACTCACAGCCATCCTCCTACCTCTGCCTCCCAAGTGCTGAGATTAAAGGTGTGCCCCATTACACCTGGCTAAAACCTTTACTTTGAATAGTTCACAGTGATTTTCAGATTTACTTTTTGTTTATTTTCATAAAAATAAAGCAGGAAAAACATGTATTATTAAATTGGGTCCAAATTTAAGTAACTTTATTTAAAGCTAATTAAAGACTTAATGTGACTGACTGTACAGTCTATATGACTATTTTTTATTTTTAAAACAGTTTTCATTGACAATTTTCATATATGCATAAAATGCATATATACTTTTTTGGTTTTCCTTTTTTTCAAGATAGGGTCTCACTCTAGCCCAGGCTGGCCTGGAACTCACTCTGTAGTCCCAGGCTGGTTTCAAACTCACAGCGATCCTCCTATCTCTGCTTCCCAAGAGCTGGTATTAAAGGTGTGCGCCACCACGCCTGGCTGTATTTTGATAATAATCCCCTCCCGTTACCTTCTCTTGTTCCCTTCCTTTACCCCCCTTCCATGGAGTTCCTTTTTCTTTCTAACTATTCCTTCTTCTACTTTGTTTTTTTTTTTTTGCCCTCCTCCACCATCCATGTCAGATTGTTGATGGACCAATTATTGTTCAAGTCTTATGCAGGTAACAACTATGGCTGTGCAGCCATAAATGTGTCAGCCATGTCATGGCCTGAAGACAGCATTCAACAGCTTTCCTCTCCATCCTCTGGCTCTTGTATTTTTCTGTTTTTTTCTTCCCCCCTCCCCATGGAGTTTTTTTTTAGCTAACTATTCCTTCTTCTACTTTCTTTTTTTTTTTTTTTTTTTTTCCACCATCCATGTCAGATTGTTGATGGACCAATTATTGTTCAAGTCTTATGCAGGTAACAACTATGGCTGTGCAGCCATAAATGTGTCAGCCATGTCATGGCCTGAAGACAGCATTCAACAGCTTTCCTCTCCATCCTCTGGCTCTTGTATTTTTTCTGTTTTTTCTTCTGCAATGCTCCCCAAGTCTTGGAAAGGTTTAAGAGATGTCTCACTTAGCACTGAGCACTTCATAGGCACTCTTTTTTTTTTCTTTTTTTTTTTTTTCAAGGCAGGCTTTCACTGCAGCTCAGGCTGACCTGGAACTCATTATGTAGTCTCAGGGTGGCCTTGAACTCATGGCAGTCCTCCTACCTCTGCCTTCCAAGTTCTGGGATTAAAGGCGTGTGGCACCATGCCTGGCTCATAGTCACTTCTTATTTTAAAAAAAAAAATGTTTATTTATTTGTGAGGAGGAAGAAAGGGAGGGAGAAAGAAAGAGATAGAGAATTAGGTAGGCAGATAAATGATAGATAGATAGATAGATAGATAGATAGATAGATAGATAGATAGATAGATGTGGGGGGGGCATGCCAAAACCTCTTCCTATTGCACACAAACTCCAGATGAATGTACCACTTTGAACATCTGGCTTTATGTGGGTACTGGGGAATCGAACCCAGTCTAGCAGGCTTTGCTAGCAAGCACTTTAACTATTGGTCCATCTCCCCAGCCCCATAGTCACTTCTTAGCACTTAGATGAGTTTTGAGTTCGTCACCCCCAACTGGGAAAAGAAGCTTCTCTGACCAAAGTTAAAAGCGACACTAATCCATAGACATGAAAGTAAATATTTAGAGGGCAATTTGAGGGACACAACATATTCATTTAGCCAAACAATAGGAATAGCTATCTCCCTCCTAGGGCATATGACTTCCCTAGCCATAACGTTTTGACTAAGTTCTCAGCACCAGGTATAAATTCCCTCCAATGCAGCAGTGTTCAGGTTCAAGCACAGAGCAGCTGATTACCCCCATAACAGTCATGCCACTGTTGCCTCTGCGGGTACATCTTGCCTGGCTGGCCACTTGTGTAGCTTGTAGTTTGCACTGGTTGGTAGGATTGTTGATGACTTTTCTCTGCCAGCAGCATGCTTAGTACGTTCCAGCACTGTGTCAACTAGCCAGGTGGATGGAAGCTTCCAGCTTAATTGCAGCTTGATTTCTCAGTGTCCTGCAACCAGTCAAGAAATCAATGAATTTCAGATACACAAGAGTCAGGTAGTTAAAGTACTGTTTCAGTAAGATTATTTCTACATATATCAAAGGAGATACTCCTACGCAGGAAGATGTGGGCATGCCTTTTCTAGGAGACTGAAGCCTTAAGGGACCAACCTAGGAATGGCTGACTGGGATAAGGTCAGGGTTGTTTCTTCTCCTCTTCTTCCTCCTCCTCTGCCTCCTCCTCCACCTCCTCCTCCTCCTTCTTTTTTATTTATTTATTATTTATTTATTTATCTTGAGAGAGAGATGGAGAGAGAGAGGAAGAGACAGAGAATGGACGTGCCAGGGCCTTTTCAGCTGCTGTGAATGAACTCCAGATGCGTGCGCCCCCTTGTGCACATGTATGACATTGCGCCCTTGCGTCACTTTGCGTCTGGCTAAACATGGGACCTGGAGATTTGAACAAGCGTTCTTAGGCTTCGCAGGCAGGTTCCTTAACCACTAAGCCATCTCTCTCTCCAGCCCTTCTTCTTTTATTTTTGTGGTGGCATAGCTTTCAGGGCCTGGTCCATGCTAGGTGAGTACTCTAGCACTGAACTACATCTCAGTCTGAGACGAGTGTTTCTATATCTAAAGTTCATTGCTCTGTCTCTCTCTCTCCAACCTCAGTGGTCACTGATCCAGCTTTCTGTGGTAATTAGTAGTAATGTTACGGTTAATGGAATAATAATAACAAATCTAATGACAGTATAAACACACTCCACCCCACGCCAAGGAGAGCAGTGATTCATGATAAATCAATAGGGAAACCTATTGATGTGGTTGCAATAAATCCATCCATAATTAAGAAGTACCCTTTCTAAATAAGGACTACAAAGGAAATAAAAACAGGCTTAGAAAATAGGGGGAAGAATCTGATAATGGTGCTGTGTGCTCATCATTTAATAAACAGACCCATAAGATCCCAAGATGTACCTTAGGGAAGCAGCATTTTCTTGGTTTGACTTCAAAGGACACGAAGAATTGTCCTACACAGGGGCTGGAGAGTGGCTTAGCAGTTAAGTCACTTGCCTATGAAGCCTAAGGACCCAGGTTTGATTTCACAGGACCCACATAAGCCAGATGCACAAGGTGGCACACGTGTGTGGAGTTCGTTTGCAGTGGCTGGAGGCCCTGGTGCATCCATTCTCTCTCTGTCTCCTTTCTATCTCTCTCTACTTACAGATAAATAAATAATATAGAAAAAGGATTTAAAAAAGAGAAATACTGGAAGTAACAGAAAACTTTTTGAAAAAACAATTCTGAGGGGCTAGAGAGATGGCTTAGTGGTTTGGGGCATTTGGCTGCCCCTGTTCAATTTTCCTGGACCCACGTAAGCCAGATGCACAAAGTGGCATGTGTATCTGGAGTTTGTTTGCAGTGGCTGGAGGTTCTGGCATGCCCATTCTCTCTCATAAATAAATAAATAAATAAATAAATAAATAAATAAATAAATAAATAAATATTAAAAAATTTAAAAAATCGAGACATCATGCCCAGAGACATTCCCTCTCTGCAAAAATAAACTCACTCACAACACATAAATTACAACTCCATGGGGAATACCTGCAACCCCACTGAGGAGTATCCCCAGTGGAATGGGAGCAGGGCCAAGTTTGGAAAAGAGGGTACCAACACATGATGTATCCATATGAAACATCTTGTTAATGATATTAATAATAATAAACATAAAAAAGGGCTGGAGGGCTGGAGAGATGGCTTAGCGGTTCCAATCTCCAGATCCCAAGTTTAGCCAGATGCAAAGTGATGCAAGGGCTCAATGCCGCACTTGCCCACAAGGGGGTGCACACATCTGGATTTCATTCACAGCAGCTGAGAGACTGTTGGCGCACCAATCTCTATCTGTCTCCCTCTCCCTCTCTCTCTGTCTGTCTCTCTCTCTCCAAAAATAAAAAAAATTTTAAAAAAAGTGCTGGAGAGAAAGCTTAGCAGTTAAGGCCCTTGCCTGCAAAGCCTAAGGACCTGTGTTCAACTCCCCAGAACCCACGTAAGCCAGGTGCACAGGGTGACACATATGCACAAGGTTGCACATGTGCACCAAGGTGACACATGCGTTTGGAGTTCGAGTGCAGTGGCTGGAGGCCCTGGCACACCAATTCTCTCTCTCTCTACAGTTCTCATAAATAAGTAAAAAAGAATCGACCTACACAGTTCCCAAATGGCAAAAGTTTGGCCCTGTAAGCAGACATTACGAGTTGCCAAGTATCCCTTGAAGGATTATTTAAACTCACATCACCTCTTTAATCCAGCCAGCCATTGAAACATATGAATTAGTCCATGCCTCCCAAAGGAGCATGGAACCCAATACTGGGATAGTAATAGCCGCTCAGAAAAATTCGTGCTGGCCAGCTTTATCAGGAAAACATCTCATCCATGGCACAGCAATTGAGCAATCATAGCATCCACAGCAGTGTTGGGCACAGGACTTGGCTGGGGATTGAGCAACCTCCCTTTGGGATGTGCCTCTGGGTTCTCGAGCATATCACTGGGCTTCTGTGGGTCTTAGTTTCCTCAGGGGGGAATTCATTGGGCTGGATAAGCCTCAAACGCACATCATAAAGCTTTGGATGTCGGTGATCCTAAGCGAACAAGTCCAAGGGTGCGTTCCCATACAGGAACGATTTCGAATGATCACATGAGAGAACTATCTCAACAATAACAACCAAAGGCTACGGCAGTAGTTCATTAAGGAACTCAATTAATAGGAACAATTCCAGTGATGTCCAGCAAAGCTTCGTCCTGGTACATCAGTTGATTATGATGGGATGATTAATTAGTACCAGAGAGTTGTCCATTCAGACCTTTCCCCTGATCCCAGATAAAGCTCTGCTTAAAGTGATACCTCATCTAGGTATATGTGTGTCAGTCAGAATCCACCAATATGACCAATTGAAAAGTAAAGAATGTCATTTGATTGATACTTTGTATGGGTTCATGCAAATTATATGTGTCAATCCTCTTTATTCAAGAATGGCTGTAGGAGTGTAACTTATCTTGGAGGAGTGAGTTAAGTTAGTAAAACATAAGATGAAGATAATTCTGCTGGAAGCAGTCATGTCTGCCTGTAATCCTAACTACTCAGGAAGTTAGGCAGGAGGATCGTGTGAGTCTAGGCCAGCTTGGACAATATGGCAAGATCCCATCTCAAAAACAAAGATGAACCAGGTGGGGTGGCATGTGCCTTTAATCCTGGCACTTGGGAGGCAGAAGTAGGAGGATTACTGTGAGTTCAAGGCCAACCTGAGACTACCGAGTGCATTCCAGGTCAGTCTGGACTATAGAGAGACCATACCGTGAAAAAAAAAAAAAACCTAGCCAGGCGTGGGGGCGCACGCCTTTAATCCCAGCACTCGGGAGGCAGAGGTAGGAGGATAGCCGAGAGTTCGAGGCCACCCTGAGAATACAGAGTGAATTCCAGGTCAGCCTGGGCTAGAGTGAGACCCTAAAAAAAAAAAAAAAAAAAAAAAAAACCAAACCAAAACAAACAAACAAAAAAACACTAAACCTAAAAACAACAACAATAACAACAAAAACTAAAATGACAGGAAGAACAAAACAAACAGAAGCAAATTACTTTTAGAAGAGAAAAAATTAGATAAGAGGACAATCTTTCTATATTAAATGATGCATTTTAAAGAAAATATAATTTGAATTGTGACAGGGTTCCCCTTAATAAGTCATTCCTGCCACCTAGTATTATGACATGATAAAAGTATTTTATTTATTTATTTATTTGCAAACAGAGGGAGACAGAGAAGAGAGATGAGATGAGAGAGAGAGAAAGAGAGAGAGAAACAGAATGGATGTACCCAGGGCCTCTATCTGTTGCAAATGAACACCAGATACATGCACTACATTGTGTAATTGGCTTTTTGTGGGTACGAGGGAATTGAACCAAGGTCATTAGGCTTTGTAGGCAAGTGCCTTAACCACTGAGCAACCCAATAAACGTATTTCTCAATGTCAGCTCTTACCAGTGCTAGGGGATGAGGACATGGCTCAATCTTTCAAGCATGAGACCTTGTGTTTGGATCCCCAACGCCCATGCAAATTCTGGGTGTGGTGGCGCATGCCTGTACTCCCAGGGTGGGGCATATGTACACAAAGATCCCTAGAGCTTGCTGGCCAGTTAATCCAACCTAATTGGCAAGTAGGAGACCCGCATACTTGAGGAACAATGCTCAAATGCACATGCACCCACACACACAGATGTGCACCCACATGCATGAACATGCATACACACATGCACACGCACCACATACATGTACACACATCAACAAATAAATTATTACCTATGCTAAATTCACTCTTTTTCTTTCTTTGGTAGAGAAAGAGGGAGAGAGAGCGAGAGATTGGGCACACCAGGGCCTCCAGCCACTCCAAACGAGCTCCAGACACGTATGCCACCTTGTGCATCTGGGTGGGTCCTGGGGAATCAAACTTGGGTCCTTTGGCTTTGCAGGCAAACGCCTTAACCACTAAGCCATCCCTCCAGCCCCTAAACTCACTCTTCTTGTCCGTTGTCATATGTGATGGTGATTAAACACTCAGCCTTGAGAGCCAGACTCATCACATGGCCTAGTGAGATATCTCAGTTCATTTACACCTCAGTTTCTTCACTGATTACGTCGGCACGCAATCATAAGCAATCGTCCTGCCTGTCTCAAACAATTGGTTAGAACAGTTTAGAGCCCTGAGATTAATGTCTGGTGCCCAGTACATGTTTGCTGTTACTATGAGGGGGACAATTGAAAACAAGAAGATATTAACCAGGAATATGCACTATGAGAAAAATAAACTAAGGGGAAATGTTGAAGAGTTGACATTTTAGCTGAGAGCCAAATAGCCCCAAAGAAGTCAGCCTTGTGAAGATCTGAAGGAAGAGACGATGGTCCAGGCAGTGCTCAGAGCTGGTCAAAGGACCCTTAGGTGGGGAGGAATGGGCTGGGATACGTATATGACACCAAGTCAGAGATTCCATGAGCTCCCACTGGTTAGGATTAGAAATTTAAACGTGTTGTGATGTGCAGTGTTAAATCATGGGTGGATTTCAAGGAGGATGGTGACATAAACTGATTTCTATTTAAATGACCACTGGCTATTGGTGGGAACATGAGACAGCGCTGAGGAGGAAGAGGACGTGTGTGTGGCTGGGGGCCGTGGCTGTCACCCTGGCAGGAGGACGGCAGCTTGGGCTTACCTGGAAGTGGTGGAGGAGACTCTAGAGTGGGGAGAAAAGTATTTTGCTGGATCATCAAACTGTCTTAGGTCTTCTTTCTCTGAGTTGCTGATTGACAACATTTTAATTAATGTTTAGACGCTACTCAAATATTCCAAATAAGTGCTCATTACGAATGACTTGACTTACTGAGTACAGAAAATTCAAGCCAGAAACCCAGGTTGAGAGCCACCACAAAGGGCAATGATGCAATGAATTTTGTGGCTCCCCTCCCCCCCCCAAATTGTACAATGTACTTTAAGAGGTAATTCCTCTTACAATGCAGGCCATGTGTTTCCAGATCCTTCCTAGCTTTTACTCAGCAGTTCCTCGTAGAAGCTGAAGAAAGGCAGAAAAGGAAATCATTACGTAGGTGTGACCAGGTCGATGATCTTGCTCAAGAGTGTGGCAACAACCGTGAAGAGATCCCTTGGTGAGGGGCTAGTGGTGCTTTGGCCTTTAAGCTAATAACCTGCATTTGAGAAAAGCATACCTTGGCGACATCCAGCACGTGTCCCTCGGGTGAATGGAGGCAATGGGACTGCTTCTTCCCAGGGGACTGAGAAGTTCAGGACATATCTTAAGTAGCAAGGCCTTGTTCTGAGGACCTCGTTCTAAGCAGGGTCTCATACCACAAGCTAACGATGATAAGAGAATGCTTTAAATAGGTAAGGCTATTGGTGATGTAGTCGCAGTAAGCCCCTACTTCCTCTGCAGGACCATGGACTGTGCCCTAAGCACATTCTTCCTTATAAAACCTTCATCTGGGGTGGGAGAGTAATTAAAAAGTAGGCTTCCAGATCTTATAAGGATCCAATGCTGTTTTCTTACATTTCCTGATTGAAAGGTAACAAAATTCCTGCTGTGCTTGGATAGAAATTTCCCAAAGTGCAGTGGAAAGTGTTCTGGAAACTACTGAGAGACGTTTGTTTGTCAATAGGATTTGAAAGAAAGGAAGGACGTGGGCAGTAGCATCTGTACCAGAAGAATACATTTCCAGGTATCCAAGCTACTGAACTTGATGGATGACTTTATTTAGCATGGAGAAGCTCACAGGCCTCCAAAAAAGATACAATTATAAGGGCACCAAAGCAAGAATAATTGCAAACACTCTGAAACTCTGTTGGCGCTCTGGATGGTACACTGAACGGCAGACCTATTTCTCAACCTTTCTCTCTGGGCTTCTCATTCAGTCCTAGGGACTCTAAAAGAGAATGGCAGCCAACACATCCAGTGAAAGAAGCCAGTGAAAAATAGCCAATGGAATCACTGGAAGAAAAAAATATATAAAAAGTTACTTTTTTAGGGCTGGAGAGATGGCTTAGGGGTTAAGGCGCCTGCCTCCTAAGCCTAAGAATGCTGGTTCCAATCTCCAGCGGTTCCAATCTCCAGGTCCCACGTTTAGCCAGATGCAAAGTGATGCAAGGGCACAATTCCACACTTGACCACAAGGGGGCGCACGCGTCTGGATTTCGTTCTCAGCAGCTGAGACATTGCTGGCGCGCCCATCTCTGTCTTCCTCTCTCTCTCTCTCTCTGTCTCTCTCTGTGTCTCTCTCCAAAAAAAAAAAAAATATATATATATAAATGTTACTTTTTAAAAAGAATAAGATATAGGGTCTAGAGAGATGGCTCAGCAGTTCAAGGTGCTTGCTTGCAAAGCCTGATGGCCCAGTCCCCATGCAAAGCCAGATGCACAAAGTGGTGCATGGATCTGGAGTTCATTTACAGTGGCAGGAAGCCTTGGAACTCCCGCAGTCTCTCTCTCTCTCTATCTACCCACCTCCTCCTCATGGAAATAATTTTTTTTTAAAAAGAATAAGATGTAAAGCCTGGATGATCTACGAGAAAGGTGTTTTCTCCTGGTGAGCAGACAGATGGGAATACCGCTTGTTCCCTTTCCCTGAGAGCTGCTGGCCTGCACTTGTTCACGCCTCTTTTCTGGTCCGCAGGCTTTCTTACTGATCTTTCTCACTATGCTACTGAAGTATAGCACTGAAAACTCCCAGCAAAGCAGGCAAGGAGACAGGTAAACTAGATGTGTGGTTAAGGAACTGAAAATGGAAAACTAGAGGTGGGGTTCTATCCCAACCCTTTGCTCACGTTACAGACCCGTGTTGGAAGCGTCGGTTTTGCGCTCACAAAGCTCATGACATGGGGCCTTGCATGAGGCTCAGGTGCATCTCTCTCCTCTAGGCCAGAGAGGAGCAGAGAAAGCCCATTTCTTCCAAGAGGAACCCATTTCTTCAACGCAAAAACTCTGCTTAAGGGGCTCCCTGCCAACAAGTTTTAAAAAATTTTATTTATTTATTTGCGAGAGAAAGAAGCATATATATATATATATAGAGAGAGAGATGGAGAGAGAGAGAGGGAGAGAGAGGGAGAAAATGGGTACACCAGGGCCTCCAGCCACTGCAAATGAACTCCAGATGCATAAACCACCCTATCATCTGGATTACATGGATACTGAGGAATCGAACCTAGGTCCTTAGGCTTCCCAGGCAAACAACCACTAAACCATCTCTCCAGCTACCCCCACCAACACTTTAAAAAAGGGTAAATTTCAAGCTGCAAGTTATAGAGCTGAGGTTAAATGTTTATAAAATCAAATAAATTGTATCCATTTAGATTACATGGAAGCCAAATTACAGCCAATTCACATTGAGTTAAAAATCCTCCAGTCGGGGCTGGAGAGATGGTCCAGTAGTTAAGGTGTTTGCCTGCAAAGCCTAAGGACCAAGGTTTGATTCCCCATTACCCATGGTAAAAAGACAGAGGCACAGGGTGGAGCATGCATCTGGAGCTCATTTACAGTGGCTGGAAGCCTTGGTGTACCCATTCTCTCTCTGGCTGTCAACATAAATAAATAAATAAATAAATAAATAAATAAATAAATAAATAAATAAATAACATATTAAAAGAGATCCTCCAGTCACCTAAAATTGAGGCAACCAAGTAAGTTATAATGATTGTAACAAATAGATTAGAAAAACAGAGAAAGAATAAGGAGAGATTGATTGATCCAACTCCAGCGTGTGTTTGGATTGAGTTCTCCTCAGCGTTGAAGAGGCCTGCGGCCCAGCACATTTAACTGGCAAGTACATTCTGAGCTTGTCAAGATACTGTCTTCCGGGGATGCTAGTCCAAAGGCTGGGACAATCGGGGGCGGGGTGGGGTATGGAGACTTGGACAGGAACAGCAGAGCACAAGGGGAAAATCTAAGGACTCCACCAGGAAGGGGCATTTTCTGCTCTAACTCAGCAACTATTACAGATGGTTAGGAAATTCAACAGACTCAGGACACTACGACCAACCGAAGTGGTAGTTCTTCTAATGGCAGAAATTACCTACAAAGACAAAGAACATTATAACCTCCAAGAAATTAAATGCAGAGAAAAATAGGAAGAGCTGTAGTAACTGAGTTCAAAGATGAAAGTAAAAGTAAGTGCGGGGTGGGAGTGGGGGAAGCCTGGAATGGGGAGAGAGCTCAGTGGGCAACGTGCTTGTTTCACAAGTATGAGGACCAGAGTTTCATACACACTTGCCTCATAAACATGCCAGATATGGGGGCTGGATAGATGGCTCCGTGGTGAACGTGCTTGCCTGAAAAGCTTAATGACCCAGGTTTGGTTCCCCAGTGCCCACGTAAAGCCAGAGATGCACAAAGTGGCACAGGCATCTGGAGTTCAGGTGCAGTGGCTAGAGACTGTGATAAGCCCATTCTGTCACTCTCTCTCTTCTGTCTATTGCTTTCTACTTGCAGATAAGTAAATTAAAAAAAAAAAAAAACATGCCGGGTATGGTGGCACATGCCTTTAATCCCAGCACTCGAGAGGCAGAGGTAGGAGGATCGCCATGAGTTCAACGCCACCCTGAGACTACATAGTGATTTCCAGGTCAGCCTGAGCTAGAGTGAGACCCTACCTCGAAAAACAAAAACAAACAAACAAACAAACAAACATTTCAGGCATGGTAGCTCATACCTATAATCTCAGCTCTGGGGACACAGAGATAGGAGGATTCCTGAAGCTCCCTGGCTGGCCATTCAAGCCTAACTGGTGAGCTCCAGACCAATAAAAGACCCTGTTTCAAAAGGAGGACAACATTCTTGAGGATGGATAGCACCCGCCATTGTCCTCCGGCCTCTGCACAGTTGCTCACACTCACATGCATGAAAAAATAAGTGCTCAGAAAATCTTAGTATATTTGTTTCATGGTGTCAAAGAAGAGTTGGTTCCAACACCCTGCAGATACTAAAAGATATGCTCAATCTCTTATGTAAAAAGGCATAGTGGGGCTGGAGAGATGGCTCTGGTGTTAAGGCACTTGCTTGCAAAGCCTAACAACTCTGTTTTGATTCCCCAGGACCCACATAAAGCCGGATGCACAAAGTGGCACGTGCATCTGGAGTTCATTTGCAGCAGCCAGAGGCTGTGGTGTACCCATTCTCTCTGTCTTCTCTCTGTCTCCTTCTGCTTGAAAATAAATAAGTAAAAATAAGAAAGGAATAGTGTTTGCACATGACCTACACACATCTTCTTGTATTGTACTTCCTATATAAGCAATCTCTAGAAGATTCACAATGTCGTGTAATATAAGCAAGATGTAAACAGTTGTTTTACTGTACTTGGGGGCATCATGGGGAGAAGGCTCAGCGGTTAAATGTGCTTGTTTTCAAAGTCTTCTGGGTCAAATGTGGAGGCTCAGATTCAATATCTATGTAAAGCCAGTGCATTTGAAGTGGTAAGGGACCCTGAAGCTCACTTGTTCTCTCTTTCTCTCTCTCTGCTCATAAATAAATGAATAAAAATATTTAAGAAAACACTTTTGGTGCATGGATATAGAACCCTTGGACAGGGAGAGCAAATTGTGTTAATATTTTGTTAGTGCTTTAAGTGTAGAAAATCCTTTCTAGCCATCATCTCCTTTCATAGTCACAACTCACTGTTATTGGTTCCAAATATGGTGTTTTTCCCCATTATCCTTTTTTTCATTGGCGTTTCCATTCAGAACCAAACTTTAAAAAGATTTCTTTTTATTTATTTATTTGAAAGAGGGAGAGAGAGAGAGAGAGAGAGAGAGAGAGAGAGGGAAAGAGAGAGAGAGGCATATATGGAAAGAATAGGTGATTAAGGGCCTCCAGCCACTGGAAAAGAACTCCACACACACACATCACCTTGTGCATCTGGCTTACATTGGTTCTGGGGAATTGAATCTGGATCCTTTGGCTTTGCAGGCAAGTGCCTTAACTGGTAAGCCATCTCTCCAACCCCGGGACTGCACTATTGACTAAAGCTCATTGGTTAGCTTCTTAGAAGGAATTTTTGTATCTCTGTCTTTCTTCGTTACACTGGGATTACCACGACTAGTCTTCAGAAAGTAGTAGGTCATGCTTGAAACAGGAAAAGGATCACAAATAAAGCAAAACTCATCCTGTTTCCAATGAGAAGTAACAGTGGAAAGATTCTACCTCTCCATTTTGTAAACATGATTTTTTTTTGTAGAGAGTTACAACATTCACATTAACGAAATGTTATACTTCAAAGTCTGTTTTTATATGTAGGGGGGAAAAGAGACTAAAGGTACTTAAATTATGTTTAACCATATGCTGTACCCTGAAGGAGATGAAAAAAGAAAAGTTATTTGAAGAAGGTTCAGATCAGAACAATTTGATTAAAGAACTTAGAGCACCAAGGGGAAATGGCTTAATCTCTTCCAAGTTAGTTTTAAACTCTGTTCATGTTAAATTTAATGCAAGTTTCTCTTGAAAAAGGAGATGGCTCAGTGCTTAGGTGCTTGCTTGCAAAAATCTTCCAGCCTGGCTTCAATTCCCCAGTCCACATGTAAAGCCAGATTCACAAAGTGGAACATGCATCTGCAGTTCATTTGCTGTGGCAGAAGGCCCTGGCATGCCCATTCTCTCTTTCTCCTTCTTTCTCTCTGTCTGTCTCTCTCCCCTCTTTGTCTCCCTATCTATAGTAAATAAACAATTAAAATTTTTAAAAAAGATATAGTATTCCCACTTTGACCCATGGTACAAACTTAATTAACAATTAGACATTCTTATTTTATGGGCAAATATTTTAAATGTTTTGAATTGATATATAACATCTAGAGAACAAAGCCGAATATTTTTTCTTTCACAGCGGATCTATTAGTTAATTATCTCATTTTGAAAAGCTGTAGTACTGTGCTTTGATACATGGGGACCGTTCTTTATAAGAATCAGGGGTAGAAATTTAAAAAATGTATTTTTGAAATTCTCACGGTATCTAATATTTGGCAGAATCATACTTTCATGAGCTGGGCAGTTGTGTAGATGATGTGGTCAAATTCCCTCCTTTTCCTGCTTCTCTTGTGTCACCTTGTCCCTTGTGCCTGTGACAGCACCCTTCATGTGGAACAGTCACCAGCTATTTTGGGGTTCTTATGTGGAGTGGGCTTGGCAGATGTTCTCAGTGCTGGTCCCTAGGTCCATGTCAGCCCTTCCCTTTTTATCCCTTCAAAACTAGTAGCTCCTTTCAGACACCTCAGGACATAATTAGGTGTGTCTGTTTATCCTCAGGAGACAGGGGGCTTCTTGGGGCACAGAAATGCAGAGTTTGGGAGCAGCCGCAAACAGATGTTGAGAACTGTCTGTTTGTGGGGAGTTGATTGCCATAGCAGGGGCGTGAACGCTGCGGGGAACCCCTCCAATGGGAGTGTGCACACGGAGGGAGGAATGTTATCAAGCCCAAGAGAAAGTGAAAGAAGGCTCACTTTTTTTTTCTTCCTTCTTTTGCCCTAGTTTTTGTTTATCTCCTACAACAAGGAAAATTTCACTACTTGAAGGCTTTTGCCAAATGCTTAACAATCTGGAGGGCTTGATTTCCTAAAAAAAAAAAAAAAAAAAAAAAAAAAAAAACACTGTGAGAACAAGGGTCTATGTAAGTAAAATGTGTTTGTTTTTGTTTAAATCACTCCGAACAGAAATCATCTCTTGTCCATTGTTAGAGAGTTTTCAATCAAAGGAAAAGTCTACATATTCTAAAATATACAAACAGCTCTTTGAAATCGATGCCAAATCAAACTCTAAAAGGGACTTTTTTTTTTCCTTGCAGAAGTTTTGAGTTAATTCCGTGTGTAGGGCTTGGGTGGAAAAGCTCTGAGACAGTTTGGGGGACGGGTTAGTACAGCGCCACATTTGGACTCGGAAGTTACGTGAGGCACACCGTCTCAGCATGGATTGGAGGCTCAGTCTTAGCGACAAAGAAACACAAATCCTTATTCAGTGTCAGTCAGTTTCTCAATCAAATAGAAGGTAATACTCTGGATTCTGATGTCACTATCTAAAAATCCAGTGTAGAAAACAAAACCAAAAAGTTAGTTGGTTCTTTTATTCTCCTCTTCCACCCTTTCTCCCCTCCTCTTTTCTTATTTTATTTTATTATTAAAAAGTTTTTTTAAAGACATGTTTCTTTTTCTTTAATTTTTATTGATTTATTTGCAAACAGAGAGAGAGATAGAAGAGAGGCAGACAGAGAGAGAATGAGTGTGCCAGGGCATGCAGCCACTGCAAACGAACTCTAGATGCATGCGCCTCTTGTGCATCTGGCTTACGTGGGTTCTGGAGAATCGAACCAGGATCCTTTGGCTTCACAGGCATATGCCTTAACCGCTAAGCCATTTCTCCAGCCCTATTTTATTTTATTTTTTGACAGTGTCTTTCTCTGCAGCTTAGGCTGGCCTCCAGCTTTCAATCCTCCCGCCTCAGCTCCTGAGTGTTGGGATGACAGACTTGGGCTACAAGCATGCCTGGCTGACTTGTGCCCTGCTTGTAAAGAAATACAGTGTAGTCTCTCCTATAAGAAATTCTATTCGGATGAAAGTCGCGAATGCTAACACTGGGCAAGCCTTGTGTGGATAAAGGTGCCTAAACAGGAAACCTGACAATTTCCTATCAGCTGCACCATCAATTAGCTACGTTATGGAGAAGGACCATTCTTGCCCCGACAAAGCCTCCACGTCCATTGCTTTTGCTTTTGTTCATCTCCCACCACAAGGGATGTTTCACGATTTAACTTTGGCTGTTTTTAAAGGCTTTTGCCAAATGTTTGACAATCTGGAGGGCTTGATTCCCCTCAAAAAGAAAAAAAATCACGCCTGCTTTGCAGACATTGTGTGAAGATAAAGACAGACAGACAGACAGACACACATATACACACACGTAAGTTTTAAACGTACAAAGTTGAGATAGCATTTTTTTCACTGCCTGGAGAGTTCGTGTTGATGTGAGAGCTGATTATTTGCTGAGACCAAAGTCAAAAAGGAAGTTTTGTTCCTCAAAGAAGGGGTCAGGCCAGGACACAGGTTATGGGAAGACACGCACTGTGAAACAGGATCGGAGCAGAGCTGTGGGCGCCAGGCTAACCTGAGCGAGCCTTTTGAGCCCAGGTCCACACAGGTGCACTAGCATGTCAAGAGTGGCAGTTGGCTGACCGAGCACAAGAAGACGGCAGAAGGCACATACAAATTATAGTGAGAGACAAAGACTGGAGGTCAGACCACCATCTTTCCCCCTCGTGTTATATTTGAATGCCTCTTGTGTATTACTCTGCAAGGGACTATCATGCATCTGAAGTGGTGCAGAATTCCCATCCTGAAGGAACATAAAGACCAGCAGAGGTAGTCTCACTTTAGCCCAGGCTGACCTAGAATTCACTATGTAGTCTCGGGCTGGCCTAGAACTCACAACAATTCTCCTACCTGTGCCTCCTGAGTGCTGGGATGAAAGGCGTGCGCCAGCAAGCACCCCCCCTTGGGGGGGGGCAGAGTGAAAGAAAGACAGAGAGAGAGAGAAACAGAAAGAGAATGGGTGTGCCTGGGCCTCCAAGCTGCAAGCAAACTCATGTGTGTGCTACTTATTAGTGCATCTGTCTTTGGGGGGGGCGGTGGGTATTGGGGAATCCAATCTGGGTCATTGGGTTTTGCGGGCAAGTGCCTTAACTGCTGAGCCATCTCTTCAGCCTGATCCAGTGATATTTGCTTCTCTGTATGCCTATAAAAGATGGAAGTGAAGGTCCAAGGAAGTCAGAAATATAGGAAGAGCTCTCAGGAGGAAGGAGACTGTGAAGTAGATATTAGAGACTGCTTAGAATTTTCAGAGGAGAGGAGAATATTAAGGACAGAAGAAATAATAAAAGCCAAGGCAAGCTGGGCGTGGTGGCGCATGCCTTTAATCCCAGCACTAGGGAGGCAGAGGTAGTAGGATCGTCATGAGTTCAAGGCCACCCAGAGACTATATAGTGAATTCCAGGTCAGCCTGAGCTAGAGTGAGTCTTTACCTTGAAAAAAACAACAACAACAAAAAAACCCAAAAAGACCCTAGTGATGTGGCCTTAATCTGACTATTCAGTAGGCTGATGCCAGGAGGACTACCTCAGAAGGCTGAAATTCAAGGCCTGCCTGGGCTACAGAGTGATTTCAAAGCCAATGAGGGTGAATTGGTGAGACCCTGCTTCAACATTAAAAAAGTAAAAAGAGGGCTGGAGAGATGGCTTAGTGGTTAAGGGGCCTGCCTGCTAAGCCTAAGAACCCGGTTCCAATCTCCAGGTCCCATGTTTAGCCAGATGCAAAGTGACAGAAGGGCGCAATGCTGCACTTGCCCACAAGGGGGCGCACACATCTGGATTTTGTTCACAGCAGCTGAGAGGCTGCTGGTCTGCCCATCTCTATCTGTCTCCCTCTCCCTCTCTGTCTGTCTCTGTGTCTCTCTCTCCAAAAATATAAATAAATAAAATAAAATAAAATAAAAATTTTAAAAAAAAGTAAAAAGAGGGCTAGGGATATAGTTCAGTGGCAGATTGCTTGCATAGCATGTGGAGAACCTAGATTCAATCCCTACCTCAACAGAAAGGAAGGGAACAAAGGAATAAAAGAACAAAGGAAGGAAAGAAGGGAACAAGGAAGGAAGCCAAAGCAAACAACAACAAAACCAGTGTGGGGAAATGCAGAGCACCACAGAAATGGAAAGGAAGTCATCTTGACTTTATTACCTGGAACACAGAGGTCCTGGGTAGAATGAGACAGGAGACTGGCAGAGTGAGTTGGGACACAGTTATTGCTCCTGTGAACGTTTATGCATGCCTGATAGAGTCACGTAGACATCGTCACACACCCAAACAAGAAAGCATGACACGCAGTCACAAACCAGACAGGTAGTCATAAATGAGGGAATCCCGAGGGACCCGGAAGTCAAACAAGAAAGGATTCAGAAATCCAGACAAACCACCTTGAGTAGAAGATGCCACACATAGAACTGAGCCCCGATCCTAAGGCAGCCAGGCAGCCTCATATCTTTCCTCAAGCTCTAGGACAGGATGCAATCCCAGGGCATGGGCAGTCCCAGACTGCACCGAGCAGCGAGTCAGTGCATACGGAGTGGAGGATAGGTCCCCCGTAGGGTACGCTTGAAAGGTTAGAGCCTATGGCCGATGCTAGGCCAATAAGATGGTATTACTCAGAGCAACTTACAGAGGCTGAGGGGCATGTGACCATCTGGCTCAGCTGCTCTGGGGCTGGGGCATCGGGCGTTTGAGCCACATGCCATAAGCTCTAGACAGTCTTAGCACTGTTGGAACCCACCAACGTGCTAAGCCTTCTGAGGTCTATCTTGGGGAATCGTTACGTTGGATTTTGCCTGAGTCTGCCTTGAAGTCAACCATCACCTGATGCTGCCTCCTTTCCCTGAAAGTCTGCAGTTTTGAATAAGATGTGAGACCGAGTTAGAAGGTTAGTCTGAGGCTGTGTTGGGCTTTGATTTAGAGGGACTACTTTATATATCAAGCAAAAATTTCAGACTGGATCCAAAAATAATGTGTAATGGGGTGGTGGAAATTGGCCTCCTTTTCCTACTGCGGTGCCTTCTCTCTCCCGGGATCAAAGTTCTTGTAGAAGACTTGGGTATGTGAAATTAATCAGGAATGCAGGCATGCGGAGTCTCAATTCCTGTGTTGTGTTAGCTTGGACCTAATCTTTTAGTAACAGGTAAGAAGGAATGCCTTTTTGAAATGGGGATGCTTGCTGTCTTTTTAAAAATATTATTTGTTTACTTATTTGAGAGAGACAGAGAAGAGAGGCAAATAGAGAGAGGGAGTGGCAGCTAGAGAGAGAGAGTTGGGTACACTAGGGCTTCCAGCCACTGCAAACAAACTCCAGACGTGTGTGCCACCTTGGGCATCTGGCTTACATGGGTACTGGGGAATCAAACCTGGGTCATTAGGCTTCATAGGCAAACATGTTAACCACTAAGCCATATCTCCAGCCCTTATTTATTTATTTGACAGAAAGGGGGAGTCAGAGAGAGAGAGAGAGATTGATTTAGAGTATGGGCACCAGGACCTCTTGCCACTGCAAATGAACTTCAGATGCAAGCACCACTTTGTGTATTTGGTTTTACATGGGTACTGGGGAATTCAGCCCGGGCCATCAGGCTTTGTAAGCCAAGTGCCTTTAACTGCTGAGCCATCTCTCCAACCCTGATGCTTACTGTTTGATGGGTACTTTAACCATTTCACATCAGAGTCAGATAGTCTGAGGAATATAAAATGTGATTTGCTTCTGGTTGTTCAAAGCATTAATGATAAAGACTTGATATGAATTCTAGGACTGGTGAGTAATAGCCTCCCCATCCATCGTCCTCATCTTAAGCTCTAACTCTAAGATTGGCACTGATGGGAAACTCTTTTATCATTGCCTTCCTTTATTCCTAACCAATCTGTCATAATTCACTTGAAAATAACCATAAATCCTACACCCTAGTGGCAACAGAATCCTTCAGATCTGGGGCTATAGCAGGTCACTATTTACTGGTCTATAACATTGAGAAAATCACATCTTTTTTTTTGTTTGTTTGTTTTATTTTTTTGAGGTAGGGTCTCATTCTAGCCAGGCTGACCTGGAATTCACTATGTCATCATCTCAGGGTGGCTTTGAACTCACGGCGATCCTCCTAGCTCAGCCTCCCAAGTGCTGGCAGAAAAAAATCACATCTTTTTAAACATATTTTTTATTTGAGAGAGAAAGAGAGAGAGAGAATGGGCATGCCATGGTCTTTAGCCACTTCAAATGAACTCTAGATGCACGCACCACCATATGCATCTGGCTTACGTGGATACTGGGGAATGGAATCTAGGTCCTTAGAGGCTTTGCAGGCAAGCACCTTAACCACTGAGCCGTCTCTTCAGCCCAAGAAAAATCACATCTTCTTTGTGCTTGAGCTTATCACTCACAGAATGAGATTGTGACGAGGTCTCTCTCGTAGAGGATTAAATGACGTAATGTAACTGGAAAGGCTTCCGTGGAAGCAAGCCCTCTGCAGCTTGGAGCTGGGGCAATGGCCTCTCAGCTGGTAGGTTGGCCACTCTTCTCTGCCAGCCAATCGTTGCTAATGCCATGGGATGCTGTGCATATCAAATTACTTAGAGGATCCATATGGTTGGGGGAAATCAAAGCCTCGTTTGTTAAGCAATAGCTAGATTTGGTACCCAGCCCATCACCAGGCGATGCCAAGTCAGAGCATTCTTGCATAATGGGTTTAGGCTTAGCTACCAGGCTTGAAAGAAATACCCCTCAGATATTTCCATGGCAGCACCCCAAAGAGCCGACAAAAACCCAGGGATCCTTTACCACTCCTGCCTTCCCCAACCTGTTCGCATAATGTCCTTTCCCTACGGATAGTATTTTCAAGTCTCCTATCTAAATATTAATGTGATGTTCACGTCTGTCTCTGTTTTCATAAAAGATAACATCCTTATTTCCTCATACCAGTTAAATGTCTTCCTCTAAAGAACCTTCCTTCACTTGTCCCTTTCTTATATTGCCTGCCTTCTTATCAGCCAGGCTTCAGTATCTACTATAGAACATCTCAAACAGGGCATAAATTTACCACTAGCACAGGCCACAGGAAAATAACAAGCTGTCCTCTCTGAATTCAAGCTTCTATTTTTTTTTTTCTTGAAAGATCTGCTTAGGAGCAATTTATTATTTAGTTGCGATTTTTACAATAATCCTAATTGACCACATATGTTATCAAATAAGAGTTGATCTTGAAGTCGGCCTCCCGGCCCATCTCCCTACATCCTTCCACCCACTGGTGCGCACAGGCGCACTTCATTCTGCCAGGATGTCAGAAAATTAATTATGATACTCTAGGCAGATACCATCACAGGAAAGCCTCCCCCCGCTGAAGATAAGATTACCTATACAGAAGCTGTTATTTTTTAGGAGGGAAAGATAATGCTTTTCAACCTCTTTGCCTCATTTTCCTAGTCCCTCCCATCTTAATAATTATGGCTCCATGTTTTGGTAGCCATAAGCCATTAGTGGTTTTTAATTTTTTCTGAAACCAAAATAAGGTCTGAAAGGGTGGATTTGCCCCCCCCCAACACACTTTTTTCCCTCCTCGTTTTCCTTTTTTTTTTTTTTTTTTTTCCTGGCTAATCGGAGGAACGCAACCACATCTGAAGCCACTTGGCTTATTACGAATTTCATGGAAACTGATTCCCTGAAAGTGTTTCCATATGTGTGTTCCCAATATATCCCATCCTCTCTAAATGGGAGCACAGACGTGTGCATGGGCTGGAAATGGCTTCAGGATGTGACAGACCAGTCATATGACCGCCACAGCACCGTGGGTGGCCCCTTTCTGAAAGACACGGTGTCCTGGGTGCTGGCCTCCTTCCTGTAGCGGATCTGGTTTCAAAGACTATCCACCCTTCCTAGGATTTTAAAAGTTCCTAATCAAGGCCTAGCAGGATCCCTCCGTCTCTCTCCCGCCCGCACGCCATTGGCTCTCGCCTTCTCTGTCCCCCTTGCACATACACACACACACACACACACACACACACACACAGGCTGACACATCTTTTACCATCCGCCCCATTTCCCTTCACAAAAAGGAAACGTATTATTTCAATAATATCCTTAAAATTTGGGTGCGTTTGGTTGAAGTTTCTGAATGCCAGTTTTTTTTTTTTTTTTTCTTTTTTTTTCTCCTCTGCACTCTTTGCTTCAGCATAACATACTGTGTTCCCCTTCGGATCAGCTGGCCTTTCAGAATTTGTGGAAAAGTACAATTCATCACATTGCTGAAAACAAATATTTATACTGGATAGTTGAGGCACTTTGCCTCTTTTTTTGTGTGTGTGTGTGTGTGAGAGTATGGAGTTTTCTAGTCATTTTGTGATTGTAAAAGCTTGATTTTAAAATTCTCATTTTGTTCTTTCTTCATCAGCATGACCCATTACATTTCTTTCATAGATGGTCTATTGTTTTTGGTCATTATTATTTACTGAAGTCCAACATAATTCAGTAAAGATACTCAGTCATGTTAGTGTGAGGGAATCAACTCAGGGAATTAAAAACAAAGAAAAAACAGATACAGAATCCCTTAAAAATCTCAGTGTGGGAACCACGAAGATTTTGCACATGTTCTGCATCTGAGTTTGTATATTGCATGGACAGTGTTTCTGCTCCCCTGTTGTCTGCTGGAGATCATGCTAGGATTCATCTGCTATCAATATTTTCTTTGTTTAAAATAGAGAATTATTTATTTTTAAAATTTATTTATTTATTTGCAAGGAGAGAGAGAGAGAGAGAGAGAGAGGGGAAAGGGGGAGAGAAGAGGAATGCCAGGGCCTCTAGCTGTTGTTTCAGACAAACTCCAGATGCATGTGCCACTTTGTGCATCTGGCTTTACGTGGGTACTGGCGAATTGAACCCAGGTCCTAAGGCTTTGCAGGCAAGTGCTTTAACCTCTGAGCCATCTCTCCAGACCCTGCTATCAATATTACCAGAACACTTGTCTTTTCCATGATTGTATTAGGACCTAAAGGAGAGATACATGGGACTTAATGTGAATTCTTCTTGGTTCTGAAAACAATGGTAATGCTTTCAATTACATGGAGTGGTAAGACTTACGGTATACATAAATATCCAAGGCGTGCATGAGGACCAAGTGACGGGAATTTGCATACCATGCAGGGAGTCCTTGTCCAGCACTGAATTCTGCAGATGTTCCTTGCTCCCTTGGATGGAGAGCTCTGGAAAAACTTCCCTGGGAGTCCCAAGTGCAAGTCACGGTGCTAATCCCAAGAACCTGTGGACATGCTGTTGCAGAGTATGGAAGAGGGTTCTCAGTGTGTTTACAGCCCCCTTCTTATTTTTCCTCTCTTCATTGCCCAGTTGCTCAGCCATGCCTTGGAAGAGGCGGTGGACCTAAGCTTGAGGAAGGGGCAATGTGTTCTGTGTTAAGGCTCTGCCACCACCTTGGTCTGAAAAGATAGTTATGGAAGCAGAAGGGTTTTCCTTCTCGTGGATGTTTCTGGGGAATGCAGATCTAAGGAAGCTCAATGCAGCTCTCACGCCCTGTCCACTGGCAAGCTCTGTCGGCAGCACAGGTAGATAGCGGGCTAGATAGATATTGGCATCTCTTGGTCACAGCATCTGCAAGCTTCCATGTCTTATCTATCAAAGTCATCTCTGATTCATTCTCTCTGTGTTTCCCTTTTCCTTCTTGGCAATTCTGATTTTGGAATCCAGAGTCTTGCTTGCTAGGTTCATTCTCTCTGTGTTTCCCTTTTCCTTCTTGGCAATTCTGATTTTGGAATCCAGAGTCTTGCTTGCTAGGTTCATTCTCTCTGTGTTTCCCTTTTCCTTCTTGGCAATTCTGATTTTGGAATCCAGAGTCTTGCTTGCTAGGTTCATTCTCTCTGTGTGCTCCGATTTTGGAATCCAGAGTCTTGCTTGCTAGGCAAGTGCTATATTACTGAGCTAACTCCCCCCACCTTATCTGTGACACTTGGTGCCCACAACACATTGCTCGATGTACAAATGTAGAAACTTAGAAAGGTGTGTTGCCTCTGTTCCTTTACTCACTCCATGACTCACTATGACCTTCATGGCACCAGTTGACCCAGGATCATGAGCAGGGGCAAGTGAACTAAGCTTCTGGCAGGGCATGCATTTCTGACCCGATTTTCTTCTTCATCTCTTTTCCCCAGAGCTTCCCAGAATGGAGCTATACACACATTCTGGCTTTGAGGCAGGAGACAGGAGCTAGGAAGGAAGTTATTGGTAGTAAATCAGAGGCATCTGATTTAACGGGAAGATGTTGTTTCTGGGGCCCCCATCTGCATCATAAGGTCGAAAGATGGATTAATGGCTGAGAATACCTTTGAACATTCTTTAAAGAGTGTTCTTTACAAGGTCTTATAGGAATGGAGTGTACTTGAATTCTATTTTACATTTGATGTCAGCATTGCTTAAAGTTTCTTTTTCTTCTTTTGGGGACAGGGTTTGGAGGTAAGATCTCACTCTAGCCCAGGCTGACCTGGAATTCACTGTGTAGCCTCGTGGTGCCCTCAAACTCATGCTGATCCTCCTACCTCTGTCTCTTGAGTGCTGGGATTAAAGGTGTGTACCACCATGCCTGGATTTTTCTTTTCTTTTAATTTTTAAATTTTTACTTTTTTGAGATACAGTCTTGCTATGTAGGCAGCCTTGGGTGACCACAAACTCACTACATAGTCCATCTTGACCTCATGGCAGTCTTCTGCCTGAGCCTTGTAAGTCCTAGGATTAGAAGTGTGGTCCACAATGCCCAACTTAGCAAATGCTTTTGATCTGATTTTTTTAATGTATAAAAGATGTACTGGCTATGGCTATGTTACAAAGGTTCTGGTAATTTTTTTTTTTTGTTTGTTGTTGTTTTTGTGGTTTTTCGGGGTGGGGTCTCACTAGCCCAGGCTGACCTGGAATTCACTATGTATTCTCAGGGTGGCCTTGAGCTCTCTGCAATCCTCCTACCTCTGCTTCCCGAGTGCTGGGATTAAACTTGTGTGCCACCATGCCTGGCGATTCTGGTGTTTTTGATTATTTACTTATTCATATATATATATATATATTCATTTAACTTCTTACAACGTGCTATGCCTAGAGAGGGATATGGGAGGAAAATAAACCTTTTACCACTTAAAGCTGATTATAGTTTCAATAGTCTAAGAAACAGCTAATAAGTCAATGAAATTTTGAGCAAGAGCCCACAAGAACAATATTGAGAATAAATGCTACAGTGACAGAAGTGAAATGGGAAGTTATTGTGCAGGCGAGCAGCTGGAAAGGAGCATCTAAGGAGTTGTAAAAGGGAAGACGGCTCCTGGTTTCCAGAAGAAAGCAGCTCTGCCCAGATCCTCGTGTACTCCATGCTTCCAGAAGGATGCCTCAGGGGAGTTAATGAAAAGTTCCTGGGCTTTATTTGAGATGTGTTGACGCCATGCCGCCTACATTTAAGAGGGCACAGTGGACGCTTTGAAGTTCACACCTGGCTGCTGAGAAGCATGGTGACTCTCCATTCTGTGCACTTGTGTTCTCGCATGCCGGAGCAGGGCCAAGACTCTGACTGTCCCAAAATTCGCTCAGCTCAGATTCAAGGCCCTCTTTCTTTCATTTTTCCGACCTGCCTCTTCAGCAGGGTGATGCCAGTTCTACTCACTGCTTCCTGTGGAAGCGAACATGGGTACAGTTTCCTGGCTGACATGCTAACGTATCCATAAGCACCTTGTCTATTCTTCTTCCTAAACTCTAATTTCCTTTCATTTTAAAGATCTCCTTGCCCATTTTCAATCAGCTGCTGTTTAGTGAAGGGTTACTCATGATGAAAATGTATCTTAAAGGCAAGGCTTATGAATGCTAAATATTGCCATTTATGAATACTGAAGAAGAGACAAAAAGCATTGGATAGACCTTTGCCTTTAACAGCTTTCTTTAGTTGGAGGTCAAATATGATCCAGGGAAAGTCACAGTGAAAAGCAGTGTTGGAAAGAAGTGCCCTAGAAGACTATGGTTAGACATTCTCTTTTATTCTTCCTGACCTGGGGTTCACACACTTTCCATGAGCCTTGAAGACTCCAGAATCCTGAGTCAAAAAAGAGCCCTTGCTCTCAACCACCATATAGGGAGAAGTGGGATGTTCTTACTTTAACATTGATTTGATTTTATCATTTTAAAAACTATTTTACTTATTTATTTGAAAGAGAGAGAGAGAGAGAGAGGGGAGAGAGAGGCAGGTAGAGAGAGAGAGAGAGAGTATGGATGTATCAGGGCCTCTAGCCACTGCAAACTCCAGACGCATGTGCCACCTTGTGCATCTGGCTTTACATGGGAGCTGAAGAATTGAACCTGGGTCCTTTGGTTTTGCCGACAAGCACCTTGATGGCTAAGCTATCTCTCCAGCCTTGATTTTATTTGTATTTGACCTTCACGGGCATTTGCTTAACCTATTTTTCTCTGTATGGATGAGACTGTGAGAAGCTGCCACCGCTGCTGTTTTCATGAGCATTGCTCTCGCAACTCTCTTTTATTTGACAACTCCATTTGTCTGCAAGCTGTCTGGCCGTGGCTGGGAGTGCAGACCGCAGCTTTGGAACAGATGCATCTGTAGGAAGCCAACAGATCCTAAAGGGAGCAAACTCTTGACCTTGATCTCATTCACGTTGAGCTCTAAGAAAGTGGGCTAATTACTCCCTGTTAAGCAGATTCAATTGACAAGACAAGAAAGTATTGTGAATATTGTCTCTCAAATAGGAACTTAGGCAGCTGAAGAGCCTAGTGAAATATGTCTCTTTTTCTTCTTTTTTTTAAAAAATATTTTATTTATTTATTTTCAAGCAGAGAGAGAGAGAGACAGAGAGAAGAGAGACAGACAGAAAGAGAATGGGCACGCCAGGGCCTCCAGCCACTGCAAATGAACTTGACTCATGTGTCCCTTGTGCATCTGGCTTACGTGGGTCCTGGCGAATCGAACCTGGGTCCTATGGCATCGTGGGCAAATGCTTTCACCACTAAGCCATCTCTCCAGCCCCATCTTTTTATTTTTCTTGAAAACATTTTTATTTATTTGAGAGGAAGAGAGACAGAGAGAGTGAGAGCAAGCAAGTGAGCATGGGTGCCCCGAGGCCTCTTGCCTCCAATATGTGCCACTTTGTGCATCGGACTTTACATGGGTGCTAGGGAACCGAACCTGAGCTGGCAGGCTTTGAAAGCACGTGCCTTTAACCACTTAGCCATCTTCCCAGTCCCCATACTGAGAGAGAGAGAGAGAAGAGAGCTGTGATCATTTCAAGAACCCTCAAGAGTAACCAACCCTGCCTGTCCTTTCATAGGAGTCAGTCACAGAGAGTATCTGTATGGTGGCTCAGCCACCCAGCACCTGAGGCTGATGTCAATGTCCCTTCTTCTCTGGGCTTTGGTTTCCCTACTTGTTCTAGGTGGATTCAGTGACGATTGGTTAAGCGGTAAATTAGGAGTGAAGACTTTTCCATCAGAGCACCTCCAACAGGCAGGGGGAGATGCGTGGCTAATTTAGGAGCTCTGGGGAAGTAGCAAAGTGTCACAAGTACAAAGTTTTGTTGAAGCCTTTTTTTTTAATGTGTGCACACTATGCCAGTATGTGTATGTATGCAAGTAAGCATCCATGTGGGTGGGAGATGCATGCCGTGTGTGTGTGTGTGTGTGTGTGTGTGTGTGTGTACATATGAGTCCAAAAGATAATCTTGAGTATTATCTTAGTGTTGCCATCCACCCTTTTTTTTTTTTTTTTTTTTTTTTTTTGAGACGGAGTCCCTCCCTGCCCTGGAGCTCACCGGTTAGGCTAGTCTGGCTAACCAGCAAGATCCGGGGATCTTCTTGTCTCTGTCCTCCCTGTAATGGGACTACAGGCATGTGCTACAATGCCTGGCATTTATGTGGGCCATAGGGATTGAACTCAGGTCTTCATACTTGCAATGCAAGTATTTTACCCACTGAGGTGTCTCCCCAGCCTTCTTTTTCTCTAAAAATTCACCAAAGTGTTGCAGTTCCCCCTCTGTTGTATTCAGGTTTACTGTAAAATGTATCCTTGTGCTCAGGTTTCTTCAAACCAGCCTGTCAGATGATACACCATCTCGTGGTTTCATTAACTCCCATCAGCTCCTGGGCATTTAACATGACATTAGAAACTTTAGTTTTTTTTTTTTTTTTTAAGGTATTTTATTTACTTATTTGAGATAGAGTGGGGAGGGAGAGAGAAAGAGGTAGAGGCAGATAGAGAATGGCACACCAGGACCTCTAGCCACTGCAAACGAACTCCAGACACATGTGCCACCTTGTGCATGTGGCTTACGTAGGTACTGGGGAATGGAACTGGGCTCTGTAGGCTTTGCAGGCAAGTGTTTTAACCACTAAGCCATCTCTCCAGCCCCTATTTTTATTTTATTTTTAATATGGGTGTCTTTTTGAAACAGGGTCTCATGTTGTAGCCCGGCCTGGCCTGGAATTTACTATGTAGTCCAGGCTGACCTTAAACTTGAGGCAATCCTTTTACCACAGCCTTGTGGATGCTGGGATTATAGATGCGAAACCCAGCTCATTTAGAAACTCCTAGAACCAGAAGATCTCATGTGGACTGTAGCACCTCAATTTCTGAGCGGTTTCGATAGCTCAATACAGTCTAATGTGTTTTGAATATGGAAGAGAGCCACCCATGGGCAAGAACAAAAAGAATAGGTTTATGGCAGTAATCCCTGTTTTCAAAAGGTCCCCAGAGCGCCTCTGGCCTTGTATGTTCAGTAGATTTGAGTTGGAAGCTCTAAGCTGGCTCAGGGAAGCTCTGAGGCTACAGGCATGTCACCAAGGCAGTGGCAAGCTCTCATTTGCATTTATGAATCAGGCAGTGGCACCATTGCTTTTACAGTTCTCCAGGTTTTCATCTTGTGGACGTTTTTAACAAGTTGAATTGACATTTTCTTTAGTTGATTTAATATCTGTTCTTTTCTTTCATTTTTTTTTTTAAGTTTGTGTTTATCATCTGGCTAGTGACACACACTGTGTGAATGCTTGGGACACAATGTCACTAAAGGAGGTATAAAAGAAAACTCGAGTTTGTGTATACAACAGAGATTTGGAAGCTCAGATGTGAACTTACCAAAAGAGAAAAAAATTAGTTTTTTTCCCCTTTGGAAACAATAATTATAAATAAATTATGGATTAGGAAGAGTCTTATGGTTTTTCTTTTTCAGTTTAGGATTCCCCCTCCCCATATACTATATTATGTAAGGGGTTCATATTATACTATGGAAATGTTAATATTTCTTCATACACAATGCATGACAGTCTGCTTAAGAAACATTTCCTGGTAACAGCATAAAATGACTAAGCAAATTCCAGAAAATTATATTGTTTGTAAATTATTAAAAGTATGTTATAATCTCTTTAAAGGCCACTTTAGTTCAGTCTCAAATGACTAAAAGTGATTGGATTTCTGCTTTGGTCCATTTTGAGTGTCTTCAGTGTCCCCGTTGCCAGAAGCTGCTGAGAACTCAGCACTAAAGTAGACTTAAAGCACACCCACCAAAGCTCAGGGAATTGTGCTGAAGAGGGGGTGGAAAGATTATAAGAGCCACAGGGTGGGAGGGAATAGCCAGAGGCTTGCCCTCCCCCCCGCACATTGACTGACTGCTGCTGTCACAACTCATAACCCAGAACCCCACGGTGAATACCAGCAACCCCACTGAAGAGGGCCTTCAGTGGGATGGGGGCAGGGAGGAGGGAAATGACAGTACCAATACATCATGTGCCCATACAAAGTTTCTACTTTAATAATAATAATAATAATAATAATAATGATAAAGGCCCGGGGCACATGCCTTTAATCCCAGCACTCGGGAAGCAGGGGTTGGAGGATCGCCGAGAGTTCGAGACCACCCTTAGACTACATAGTGAATTGTAGGTCAGCCTGAGCTTATTACATTGTCTCCTGTAAACCCCCACCTGAGCTCATTAACTGAAAAATGAATTTCAATGTGCTTTAGCTACCATCTAGCAACCAAAAAGTTACCACGATCCTGACATGTGGTGGAAAATAAAAAAGCTAGCAGCATGTAGCAGGTAAAATAGAGAAGGTGTATGTAGTGGGGCTTGGCAAATTCAAAACCATCTTGCAGTCTATTGGCAGGGCCTCACATAAAGAATTTTAATGAGGTTTCTGCATCAAAATAAGCAAAACCATATGGAATTTTAATTATTGCTACAGCATATTTTTTAAAGTACAAATACATGTGAGAAGTGCTTTTTTTTTTTTTTTTTTTTAACATTAACCTGCTTATCTGTGTGAACCCTGTGCTTCTGTGAGGGGCCAATGTCGACACGTTAAGTGCAGCTTCTTTCCGTTTTTAAATTGTTCTTTTCTTCCTGGTTTTGCTCCTGTGCTCTGCGTATTGAACTTAATGCACACAGAAATGGGCTGTCCAGCACAATTAACTCTGCCAAGTCCACTTCACCCAGAGGCTCTGCAGGGAAAAGGCCGCTGAGGAACATCTGCGGCCTGTGCTCGGTGCCTGCGATTTAAGCGGGGCCATGAACACTGGGTGGGGCCCTGTGAGCTCTCATCTCCTCCTATTTCTCCTTTTGTCACAATCACTGCTTCCACATTTGAAATCTCTGGAGCTTGTCAGAACTTCATTTTGGGGAGGAGAGCTTAGGGAGAGGCCAGTTGAGGGTGGAGGGTCTTTGTGGAAAGCAGGGAGTCACTGCCTGGCTGGCCTTTGCTTTTGGTTGCCCACCTTGGCAGTTTGCTTCTCACCCTCTGTGGGTGGGGCCTGAGGGTTCTGGGGAGGTGATAATGAGGGATGGAACCTCCCCCACCCCCACCCCCACCCGGCTGTTGCTTCTCCTCCTGTCTTGTAATTCACGGTCACAGAACATTAGAGACAGAAGGGAACTTAGAGCTCGTCCCCCTCATTTTACAGATGATGACACTGCCACCTCTGACTTCTGCCTCTGGCCTTCCACTCTCAGTAAGAAGAGCCAGGCAGGTGAGACCTTCCACAATGGCTGGGATGGGCAGGGTGGGGCCGGCTGGGCTTTCGGATTGCAACTGTCCCTATATGTAAGAAAACGTTTTGCTAACTGTAATGTTACTTTTAAGCAGTCAGTTTCTATTGCAAATGCATGGCATGGCATGTAATCTGAGCATTTACAAAGATTATAAGCAACATGCACTTTGACAGAAATGAACAGCCCTCAAACAGCCCCAACTTCAAGACACATATCAGGCTTGTTCCTCTAATAAACACTGTTCTATCCCAGAAGAAAGGCTAGGTCAAACTGGGACTCAAGGAGAAATTTGTATACTAAGGTCTTTAATGATTGCTAAGTATTTTCCTTATAGAAATTTTAAAGCAAGTTCTAGGGAAAGCAAATGTATAAATTCCAAATGATTGGGAGATTATAGACAGAATCAAGCTCTTAGCAAGAACGTCAGTATTATGAAAGGGCTTGTCATAACTTGGTCAATGCCAGAAAATCATAATTCACCCAGTCCTTAGAAATCACAGTGGTGTTTTGTACATTTCTGAAAACGAATTGCCACATGAAAAGGTTTATAACTGAAGTCTGCTAAGGAGGTATGCCATAGCTTGAGAAGTTAAAAGACTGCACATCATAGGGGGAAACCATCTTTGCCTCTAGGTTACTTCTTTAAATTGACCCAGAGCTCATTCTGTAGGTTGTAGAACAGAGGACTGGTAGGTGGGTGGGGAGGAGCCCCCGTCTTAATGTCCCCTAGGCAGTGAACAGCTTTTACAAAAGCTGCTATCAGCATCTGGCCTGAATCTGCTCCTTCATTCAGCATCAAGACTTGAAATGCAGCAACTCTGGGTCCTTCTCCATTTCCCCACTTTCAAAACCTTCTTATGTAGTTTAGGACCCTAGTAAGAATTTCTGAGTGCTAGACTCATCCCCCCTCAACACCTCAGAAAAGCAAGATCATTTAAGATTACATTGAAATCTAGTTTGATTTCACTATTCCTAAGACAAAAACTATAATAAGATTTTAAATTCTTTAAAGGGGTTACTATATATAGTAGCAACATATTGAGATATCTATTTGATGTGTTTGCATTGACTAAAGAGCCCTGCCATGAGCACCAATCATGAAATTGAAAATTGTTTTGGAATCTCTTTATACCGGGATAGGAAAACTCAACAGGCCTGATCTAATAGCAGTTTTACTTTAGAAACCAAAAGAGAGGTGGGGAAAACAAATGACGATTCTGCCTTAAAGTGTGGTGAGTGAATGTATATGACTAGTTTGTTGGCCTGACTGACATGCAGGACCCAGAACATATTTGGGTTGTTAAAGCCCTTTAGGATCCTCTGGGGTGGAGAACTTCATGATAAATGCCACCAAGTCTGTCATGAGCAACAAAGACAAGAAGGAAGACTGGGAAATGGCCGGTACCTTTGGAAGTCTGTTTGTCGCTTTGCTGTTCCTTTGGGGAAAGCTAAAGATATTTTTTTCTTGTAAAAAAGAATCGATCATTATTTTAATTGATATTTACAGATGTCTTCCCCCCTCCCCCATCTTCTGTTATAATTTTTAGGTGCTTCAGAACTGGGCCCTTTTTCAGACCCCAGGCAATTCCCCAGCATTTCATCCCTCACTGAGAGCCGCTTCTCCAACCCACGAATGCACTATCCAGCCACCTTTACTTACACCCCGCCAGTCACGTCAGGCATGTCCCTCGGTATGTCCGCCACCACTCACTACCACACCTACCTGCCACCACCCTACCCCGGCTCTTCCCAAAGCCAGAGCGGACCCTTCCAGACCAGCAGCACTCCATATCTCTACTATGGCACTTCTGCAGGATCCTATCAATTCCCCATGGTGCCGGGAGGAGACCGATCTCCTTCCAGAATGCTCCCGCCTTGCACCACCACCTCGAATGGCAGCACGCTATTAAATCCAAATTTGCCTAACCAGAATGATGGCGTTGACGCTGACGGAAGCCACAGCAGTTCCCCAACTGTCTTGAATTCTAGTGGCAGAATGGATGAATCTGTTTGGCGGCCCTATTGAAATTCCTCAGCAGTGGGCCAAAGTGGCATCGGGGGTGGGTGGGTGCGGGGCGGTTGGTGGGGGCACCACATCCCCCATGTGTTCATATATACATATATAAAGAGAGTGCATATATATGTATATCGATTAGCTATCTAGAAGATTTCTCATTCCCTCACCGGTCATGATCCTGCAACCTTTAAGAGGGTAGACATTCTGAGAACCAGGAGACCCAGGAGAGAAAACCATCAACCCGTCAGTCACTGGGTTCCCAATTGTTCACTGTTTGAGATGTACTTGTTACGGAGGAACAAGAAGCGGGGAGGGTATTGCTGTTTGGTGTGTTGTTATCAATAACCTGTTCCTATGCCAATTCAGAGAGGTGGACTCCAGGTTAAGCAGGAGGAAGAGGATGAAAGCCACTTCCCTGCTGTGCTTTCAAACCACGCACCGCACCTCACAGTTGCAGCTTGTGTGGGGGCCGGGGCAACTGTTCAGACCAGCTTACAAAGCCAGTCGTGGTGCACACATGAAGGGACCAGAGGTAGAAGGGACGGTCCCCTTCCACTACCGTCCATCCTGAATAACTGTTCCAGAGTTTGCCTTTAGGCTTGTTACATTTGAACTGTTAAGTCCAGTTACAGTTTTCCTACCCTTAAGAAAGTGACTTCAAAAAGACTAATCAGGATAGATTATTTTATTATACTTTTTTTAAAAAAATACTTTCCCCATCAAGCCAAAAAAGAAATACCACCACCCCGACTCCCCATCCCCCTCCTCCTTTTATGCAAAACTGAAAATGGCAATATCTTTGTATAGCCATAATGGTATAGATAGTGTTTGAGTTTGGCTATGTGTTATTTGTTTTTTTTTTTTTTTTAAATTATGAATATGTGTAAAATCTGAGGTAACTTGCTAACGTGAATGGTCATATAACTTTAAAGATATATTTATAATTATTTAATGACATTTGGACCTTTGAAACATTTCTTAGTGTATTGATGTGTTGACTTCGGTCACTAAAAATGCTCTTTATTAAATAACAAATTTCTTCAGTGGGCTAGAGCCATATCTGGAGTATTGCTAAGCAATTTCAGTTCATCCAGGCACAATGTGAGTTTTGAAAATACTTCCATCTCCAAATATTTTAGATGTAGTTTGTTTTCGTGGTGTATGAAGGAAATGTTTATGTTTCATTCTTTTAGAGCTTTGATTGCCTCTAACACAGCTTTGCTTTTCTTAAAAAGCAATAATTAGGGATTTGTAAAAACTGCCCTTAGCCCTTTAACACTCAATGTCGTCCTTTGTCAGCATGGAGTGATGTGGTTTCCTAATTTCTTTTGGATAATTATGACTCTTGTCATAGTAAAAAAGACAAGCACAAACGAATCACTGAACTGAAGAAAAAAACGTTCTGTGGTTTCATAGTTAAGCAAAACTCTAAATCACCAGGTTTTGTAGTGAAGATATATCCAGCTTAAAGCCACACATGATAAGGGACCAATTGTGATACAGGTAGTTATCTCACTAAGCACAATGACCCCACGGCTTCAACCCACCTGCCTTACCCAACAGGAATTCAGGGGAACCAAATGTGCCTTACCCGAGGCCCCACTGGCAGCTTTCCGCAGAAGCTGCATTTTAAGGAGCAGAATGAAGTCATTGTCCTGGTGAAGCCCCTCATCTGAAGTGGCACCCAAGTTCTAGCTGGTAGTTAATATGAGCAGACATGGGGCCTGTGGAGGCCTCTGTACAGGCTGTTGGCATTCGTATTTCTCACCAGGGAGGGGGGCCAAGTGCAGGCCAGGCTATGTGACTGTTCGGTGTCTACCACTGCTTAGAAATTTGAGATGAGCTCCCTTGCAGGATCCATTTTGATCATTCCTGGTACCACGTGGCCAACCCCTGAGTGTGAATCCAAGCCAGGGAGTTAGGCAAACCCCTGTCCTTTTTCATAGCTGGGTTGGGGCATCTTCATTTGAATCCTAAGAACCCCTAAGCAGGGCTCTGTTGAGCCTTGCCTCCAGCCCCCACACCCTCCACATCCAACCCTTTGCTCTTCAGTCCTCGGGTTCATCTGCCTTTGCCACCAATCAACTTGGGACAGCTCGTGGGCGGGGTGGGGGGGCAGTGCAGGGGGACCTGCTTTTGCCTCAAGCCTGGACTCCCTTAGACTTCATTCTTCTTCCTCCTGACACAAATTGAGGGGAAACAAAACAAAATAAAAAACAAAACCCCCAACGCTTTGCCTTCTAAAGGTTGTATACCAAGTATGCTTAGATAAATAAGCCACTTTGTATTACTTACGATGGAAGTAGTAATTGATGCTATTTATTGTTTGTGTGTGGTAGCTTGAAGCACACCACTGTCCATTTGTTTGTAAGTGTCAAGATAAGTGTTTGTTTTAGCAGCACTTAAAAAAGCCAGTGTCTGGTTACACATTTCAGTTTTAATTAATTGACATTAAAATGTTACCATCAGTGCCAGTTGCACCCTATTTAATTAAAAGGTACTATATTTGTACATTATTTTTATAGTGCTAAAAGGGCTTTTTTAAGTTTACAGTACACATATTAAGTGACTATAGGGATGCTTTGGTGTCAAAATGTTATTATAGTGGCTGCAGGCAGCAACCCAGAAACACATTTTTTTCTTAAAAAAAAAGGGGGTTCCCTTGGGAAAAAATTCAAACACTTCTTTCCACCCTCACACCAACCACCCCACTAGGGTGATACATTATTTAGAAAAAAAATTCTGTCCTCATTTTTGGTTTTTTTTTTTTTTTTTTTGTCTAGAAGTTAAAATTCCCCTAACTCCTTCTCTCTCTCCTTCCCACCTCTCAAACTCTTCATTTGCACTGGGTCACATGTATGATTTGTGATTTCAAGACCAAGGCCAAGTCTTCACTACAGTCTTGGAACATGCATGCATTCTCTCTTCTGAACTCGGCATTCTGAGATTAGAATAACATGGTTCTTTATGGAGCACAACTGTGGCTGGAATTTACAGTGTAACCAATACAGGCACATTTCTTAAGCCCTTTTTTTGTTGTCTCACAAATTTTAACCTATGTCAGACTTCCAGCACAGGTACCACAGCTTTGGTTTTAAATGAGAGGAATGACGCCTGGCCTCAAACTGAGAGTCTCAACAGATTAGCTACTGTTTGCTCTCTACCCTGTCTCATCCTCCACCCCAGAGCCCTTTAAAAATGAGCAGAGTAACATATCCACACCATTAGAGACTATTCGTTGTAGGCTGAGAAGGGAGCAGCGTGTGCTGGCTGTGTGGGTCCCTCCACTTTGAGGAAAGGGATTAAAATCCAAAGACATGGAGCTTTAGTCAAAATAATTATAGCAACTGTGTTTGAAAGAAAAAGAATAAACCAAATAAAAGATAATTCTTCCAGACCTTGAAATTGTTGTTCGTCAAAAGATAATGCATCAAAATATTTTCTATATGAGAACTTTTAGTTGTCTGTTTATTTCATGTTTACAAATAATTGTTTGCTTTTTAAGTGCAGTACTTTGAAGTATATCAGCCAAAACCATAACTTACAGTAATTTCTTAGGTATTCTGAATGAAATCCATTTTTTTGGATATGCTTACCATTCGTAGATTTCTGTGGAACAAAAATATTTGTAGCATTTTGTGTAAATACAAGCTTTCATTTTTTTTTCTCCAATTGCTACTGCCCAAGATTTGCTTTCCATGAACGTATTGTACAAATTCTGCTTTGTGTCACAGGTCACGAATGTGGATATGTTTACTCTGAACTTCAAAGGGACTATTTGTATTGTATGTTGCAACTGTAAATTGAATTATTTGGCATTTTCTCATGATTGTAATATTAATTTGAAGTTTGAATTTAATTTTCAATAAAAAGGCTTTTTTTTTTTTTTTTTTTTTTGGTTTTGTTATGTGTGTATATTGGGTCTTTTCTCCCCTGTGGTCTCTTCTCTGGTCTGACACTCTTACATGCACCTCACTCTTGCTGCTCTTGGGACTGGCCAGGGCTGGATAAGAGTAGAGTTACTGTGTCTTGGTAGGCACTGTGACTTTCTCTGGCCTGCATCTGGGGAGGGGGTGCTGCTGGATTGTAACAGCCAATGCCTGTCCTTCATGCCAGTGTCTGAGAGAAAATACCCATGCTACCCTTGACCAAAGCCCCTTATTCCAACTGCAGGACCAATTGGAGTGTGTGGACGTGATCGGTTTCAGGATTGTGGAAGTAGGAAGCTGGCCCACTAAGTGACTTTCCCCTAGGCAGCCCAGATATAGGGGGTGATCTGTTTTCCTTCCCATATCTCTTTGGGGGTCTTCAACGCTAAAAAACCAGAGCCCAGGGGTGAGTCAAATTAAAGGGTTCTAGTCTCAGAAGTCTTCTACCAGTGTGATAACAGCTGTGGTTTGGGGATTTTTCTTGTCTTGGCCACTGTTTATTTTTGGCAAGTCCCTTCCCTGTGATGAGTCTGAGGGCCTGTGGTCGAGGGTCTGCTTTCCTTACGCCCGGTGCTTTCTGGATGTCCTGACTTACTGCAATTCTAAAAGAGGGCCCCAGAGATCCTGGCGCAGAGGCCACACGGGGCTCGCTTAATACCAAGAACCACGGGTCTCCTCTGTGAGCATCTGTTCATACATCACCCTTCGGGCCGTTTGCTGAGAAACCTTGGAAACAGCTTGTTTCTTAAGCACGGGAGCCATCCCCAAAGCACCTGGACGAACTTTGGCCGGGAAACCTGATTACAGTTCTTCCAAAGATGCACATGTATTTATTACAATTAAACATCTCTGTGGCTTTTAAGGGCACCTGTGGGGAGGGAATGTGGCACACAGGCATGGTCTCTTCCAGTGTTGGCCAGTAGCTCGGTCCGGGTCCCTTTACCCCTCTGTCGCAAGTTTCTTGGCTCACAGTCTGGAAGACCTTCACTCTTGACATTTCACCAGGCGGAGGGAGGACTAACCACTAACATGATCCCGGCGAGTCTGGTCATACTCTTGACATTTCAGATGAGAAAGTTCTTGGCCGTGAGTGTTGGGAGGCTGACCTAAGCTTTGTGGACAGTTAGCACCATCCAGGGGGCCTCTACCTACTAGATCCCAGGAGCATGTCTCAGTCATGACAAACAAAAAATACTCCTGGCATTCGCCCATTTCACGCTTCTATCTCCATGAGCAGAAAACCCTTGGACCAGCGGCTGTGTCGGAATTCTTAGGTCAGCCTTGTTGACAGAGCTGGTCTGAGGACGCATTGCTCACGAAAATGATATCATCATCCAAAGGGGCTTCCCAGCCACGGATGCATACCTTCCCTTTCCCTCCCTTCACCTGATCGACCCTCAAGGTTTGAACGTCCCTTGGGTTGTCTGCATGTCCTCTGAAGCCAGGGAGCAGTACAGCTGTGAGGCTCTGTGAGGTCCACGCTGGTGGACAGTCATTTATCACGGCAGCTCTGTTTTCCCACTAAAAGGACAAGCGGAGGAAGAAAGCAGTTTCTCCAGTGTTTCTGACCCCTCGTGTCCCAAATATTTAATCATCAGACATTTCTGTGAGAGTGGGTGTTTCCTGTTAACTCAATCCCAGCCGTGCCTGGCCCAATAAACACCTTAGCTCACTGTTAGAGAGTTTATTTGGCTGGGAAATGGGTATTGCCATGTAAACAGGAAGCCCCCCCCCCCGAAGTTATTATCTACAGATGTGGTTGAAGAGCCACATGTTTATATTTATGGGATTTGAAAACAGTCTGAAAAGCAAGGAGGATGTTGGGGAAGCCCTCAGTCCTAACGAGAGAGCGCAGGTCTTACAGACAGCCTCATGAATCCGAATGTTTGTTCTTACAGAAAATGGATCATAGACTGTAAAGGACACCGCTAAGAGTTAGCGCAAAAATGGTGGGGCTAGCTTGTCAGAGTTAAGCGGCTACTGCTACCTCACTTCTCAGGTTATCAGTAGATATTCCATTCTGGCCTCTGTCCCAACTATGTGAAAATCAATTTAAAGACCATTCTTGGAAAACAGTGCTTTGGCGGGGGTTGGCAGTTAAAAAGTAGGGGACTTCGAACAACACTGTGGCAGTCTAAAATTGTCCTGTCAGGTTGAGAACAACTGGCCTGACTGTTGGGTGTAGTAAGCATCGCCAGTTCACCTGTGAAATCTCCCGTGTCCTCACACACAGTCAGCCTTCATGTATGGGCGCTGTCCAGGCATTTATTCTGCTCACGCCCTGGGGCTGCTTATCGAGTATTCCTCCTCCATTGCTCTGCTCTTCCTTCATGGCCTCTCTCCTTGGTTTGCAGAAGGTGCTTAAGAAAGACTGGGTATTAGGTGGCATTTAAATGAGGGCTTCTGAGCACAGGCCAAGGGAACCTTTCTCCTCACCATTCTTCCTGTGCATCTTGATGAGCTTCTCAGAAACAGCTATCTTATCTGGAGGCCTTGGGAATGATAGAGTTTTAGAAGCTGTGACTCAAAGCTTAGTAAAGAAAAGGATCCACTGAAGATGCAAAGGATGGTATTCCAAGGCGTGTGCGCATGTGCGTGCTCGCATGTAGGTGTGTATCTGTGCGTGTAGGGAGGGCATAGGAAGGAGGAGGGATGGAAGGGGATACCTGAGGAGTCCTCAGGGAAAGCTGAAGTTCATTACCTCCACACAGCCCCCCCCCACAATATTGATTTGCCTGAGTTGTTTGTCGTTCGGTTAATTTCCATAAGAAAGGCGCCTCCGTTACCCCACAAGTGGTACAGAAGTGGTACCCTTCTTTCAAGGGACTATGGGAGAGGACAAGGGACACAGGATGGTGCTCCTTGAGCTAAAAGAGCTTCTTGTGTAACTCAGTGCAGTCCTGTTCTTCAGCTATGCTGAGCCAGTCAGAAAGCAAAGAATGAAATTTCTGGAAACTTCTTTAACTTTTACTAAAACTTACTCACTTTCATGTCCTTATTGTGTAGATTGCTTTATGGTTTTTTTTTAATAGCCTCATAATTTATTTACTTATTTATTTATTTTTTGTTTTTTTTGAGGTAGGGTCTCCGTCTGGCCCAGGTTGACCTGGAATTAACTATGTATTCTCAGGGTGGCCTCGAACTCACAGTGATCCTTCTATCTCTGCCTCCTGAGTGCTGGGATTAAGGGCGTGCACTACCACGCCTGGCTTCATAATTTATTTTCATAGAATATTTAAGAAAAGATTGTTAGGCATATCAATTTAGTCCCATTGATTTTTTTTCTGATTTTTTCCCCCTTTTATTCACAGCTTCCATACTTAAAGAAAATAAACCATGATAATTCCCTCTCCTCCCCCACTTTCCCCTTCACAGATCCAATTTTTATAATAATGAAAACAGTTCACTTCCTGGATGCTAGAGTCCATTCCAGAACCAGTGGAAAGAAGGATTTTGCACACCTGTCATTCTAACACAACACAACAAAAGAAAAACAAGGACAGTAACATATATTTAAAAACTTATTTGATTTTATTTTTTGGATTTTTCAAGGTAGGGTCTCACTCTTGCCCAGGCTGACCTGGAACTCACTGTGTAGTTCCAAAATGGCCCCAGATTAAAGGCATGTGCCACCATGCCGGGCTTAAAAATTAATTTTGTATTAACTAATTTTATTTATTTGAAATAGAGAAAGTATGGGTGTGCTAGGGCCTCCTTCCACAGCAAATGAACTCCAGATACATACGCCACTTTGTGTGTCTGGCTTTACTGGAGTACTGGAGAACTGAACCCAGGCTTTTCACGCAAGTGCCTTGAACTGCTGAATCATCTCTCCAGGCCCCCCCCTTTTAATGTTAAAAAAATTTATTTTTATTAATTTGTTTTTGTTTTTCAAGGTAGGGTCTCACTCTAGCTCAGACTGACCTGGAATTCACTATGTAGTCACAGGGTGGCCTCAAACTCTAGGCCATCCTTCTACCTTTGCCTCCCAAGTGCTGGGATTAAACGTGTGCACTACCACACTCAGCTTTATTAAATATTTTTAAAGTATTTAATTATTTATTTGAGAGCGAGATGAAGAGAGAGAGCAAGACAGAGAAAGAAGCAGATAGAGAATGGGCACACCAGGCCCTCTAGCCACTGCAAAGGAACTCCAGACACATGAGCCACCTAGTGCAACTGGTACTGGGGGAATTGAACCTGAGTCCTTGGGCTTTGCCAGCAAGCACCTTAACCACTGAGCCATCTCTCCAGCCCCTTAAATGTTTTTATTTATTTGGGAGGGAGAGAGAGATACTCAAAATGAAAAACAGAACCCTTCTACTTCAACAGTAGATTTTGCAGTAGCAACTCAAAATTAGGACCAGAACACAAAAATACCACGAGGTCTCATGTGACTCTACAGGTCTTCAGAAGCTTCCAGAGCCCTGAAAGTACTAGAGTTAGCTTGAACATGAAGAAAGGAAGAAGAGCAGAGTGTAACTAAGGAACAAGCACATGGCACTAGACATCACCAGTGTGTGTGAGGGTGAGGGCTCCTAGACCATCCAGAGCAGAAATGCCCGATAGAGTGACGACATTGGGTGGAGTTAGGGTTTCTTTTTTGGTTTTTCGAGGTAGGCTCTCACTCTAGCCCAGGCTGACCTGGAATTCACTCTGTATTCTCAGGTTGACCTCAAACTCATGGTGATCCTCCTACCTCTGCCTCCCAAGTGCTGGGATTAAAGGCGTGTGCCACCACGCCCAGCTCAGAGTTAGGATTTAAAACCAGCGCATTAACAACAGAACCACAGCAAATAATTACAGAAGTATGAGTAAACCAGTTTTATGACTTAAATCTCTTTGACATTCTCTTCTTCCTAAATCAAGTCATTTTTCTTAAAACAAACAAACAAACAAAAAAAAAAACACCAAAAAACTCCATTCTTCTCTGGCAAGGAAACAATGGACCAGTTTCGCTTTCTGTTTCTTGGTTCTCGTCCGCCTTCAGCCTTAAAGTGTGTGTGTGTAGGGGGGGGGGTCATGATGTCCACCAGGAATACCTTTGGCCTCATTTTATCTTCTCTGTTATTTAATGATTAAGACCATGCCAACACAACAACTTGAACTCTTTTTAGCCAAGGGCTTGACTTTTTTGTTTTTCTTTCTTTCTTTTTAATTTAATTAATTAATTAATTTATTTATTTATTTTTGTGAATCCGGGTCCAGAGAAAATTTGTCAGCTTTTGGGACTCTCCTTGGTGCTTTCCTAGAGGAGAAATGCAGAAATTACTATAGACGAGCGTTCTCGCCAGCACTTTCTAGAACATAGACTTTGAGCTCAAGTCGTATAGGGAGAGGGTGGTGGGCCAACTTGCTATCCTGTGGTCATGGGAGACAGAGAAGCCATGTGAAAAAAAAAAACATACAAGTGCTCAACTTTAGCGAGGAGTTAAGTGGTTAATAGAAACCATTTTTTTTTTTTTATTGGCTAATGAAATCTCTTAGGGGTTTCAATATTATATAGTTCCTTCGGGCTCCTAGCCCAGTGCTCAAAAACAGAAAAAGGCAAAAACAACAACAAAAGACTGGAGCCTAAATACCAATGTAGTCCCAGTCTTGTTTACTTTTTCATTTCCGTAGCTGTAAAAAAAAAAAAAAAAAAAAAAAAAAAAAAATTCCTCTAGCAGTTCAACTTATCACACTGCAGGACAGGATCAGGGACCCTGCCTCTCCCTGAACAGAAAGCATTTGCTCTGTTACTTTCCTTCAGAAAAAGGAGCTCCAGAGATGGATATATCAGGGGCTATTAAAAAGCAAGCAGAGGAGGAGGAGGAGGAGGAGGAGGGAGCACAGATACTGAACCAAGTGCATCTCTGGAATCTTGAATGCAAATGATCTCCGTCCTTTTACTGCCAATGGTGTTGTGCTCCCAACATAGCAGGATGTTCTTGTTTTTAATAATAGCTGCGCCAGATGCTAACTTCTTCCCCGGCAACATGTGGGATAAGTGAGAAGGCAAAACAGCTGATTCCTGTTAAGATGAACACCAGGAGAATAAGCCAGAAAGTATGAGAATTCTCTGGAGGCTTTTGCTTTGTAAACCCCTGTTTGGCAGAAAGATCACAGAATCAGAGCTGAAAACACAGGGCGTCCCCCCTGCACCCGTTCTTCGGCTGGGCTGCTTAGTGGAACCATGGAGCCTCTGGCCTTTGCCATGCAGCCCTGTTCTGAATTATTCAGAGGATGGGCTCCAGGTTTCCCCCCAGAGGGAGAGTCCTAAGCTCTGTGCCCATTGACTTTGAATGACTGTAGAAAAATATGCATTAAGAGGTGGGATCTTTTTACTTGCTCCTTTGCCATAGAAAATAGTGAAGTCCTGAATGTGAGCCAATCTTTTTAAAAATGGCATCTTTGTTCCATCTTTTTGACTCCCTTCTTCTCCTTGTCAGAGTCCAAAAAACCTGTCACTTATTATTTTGATTTAGAATATGCCACATGAGCAAGATGTTGCTTTCTTCTTTCCCAAAGCGCTGTCAGAGCTAGCGTGGGGATTCGTGGGGCCGGGCTGATCAGAACAGACGGTGGCCAGGCTGCCTTGATGGCACTTCCTGGAGAGTAGAGGTGCTCTGTGGGAGCGGTCTGCCCTAAGTCTTTCTTGGAGCTTGACTTCCAAAGCCAGTGGGAGGGGAAGTGAAAGGGATGTTGAGAGCAGGTCTGGAGGCTCATCCCTATAATCAGGCCTTTAAAAAAAAAATTTTAGCTGGGCGTGGTGGTGCACGCTTTTAATCCTAGCACTCTGGAGGCAGAGGTAGGAGGATCGCCATGAGTTCGAGGCCACCCTGGACTACATACTGAATTCCAGGTCAGCCTGGGCCAGAGTGAGACTCTACCTTGAAAAACCAAGAAGAAAAAATCATTTGTTCATTTATTTGCAAGGAGAGAAAGAGCAGGGAGCAGAACACCAGGGCCCCCTGCTACTGCAAACGAACTCCAGATGCACACGCCACTTTGTGCATCTGGCTTTATGTGGGTGCTGGAGAATTGAACCCAGGCTGTCAGGCTTTGCAAGCAAGTGCCTTCAACTGCTGAGCCATCTGTCCAGCCCACTGTAATCAGTACTAACAAGTTCTTTTTGTGAACTTTCTTCTCTGCTGCTTCCTCAGAAGCCCTTGAACTTCTCTCCAACGGCCACACCTTCCCTGCAATGTAGAAAAGGCTCCCCAACTTTTTTTTTTTCCCTCACCATTTTCTTCTTTCCTGGCTGTTCTTGAAGTTCCTATGGCCTAGATCTCACCAAGGGTGAACATTCTGGCGGGGAAGAAGAATGAGAACCCAAGATGCCCACTCCCACTGAGGATAGCATGGAAGTCCATTCTTTTTTTTTTTTTAATTTTTGTTTTTATTTATTTATTTGAGAGTGACAGACAGAGAGAGAAAGAGGCAGAGAGAGAGAGAGAGAGAGAGAGAGAGAGAGAGAGAGAACGGGTGCACCAGGGCCTCCAGCCACTGCAAATAAACTCCAGGTGCATGCGCCACCTTGTGCATCTGGCTTATGTGGGTCCTGGGGAATCTGGCCTTGAACCAGGGTCCTTAGGCTTCATAGGCAAGCACTTAACCACTAAGCCATCTCTCCAGCCTGGAAGTCCATTCTTTCAACTTCCCTTCAGAGAAAAACCAGAACTAGTACCAGTAACACAATGGCATATGTATCTGGTACTTAACATTTCACATGCCTTATTTCTATCTTTCCAGTAGCTTATGAAGAGGTCCGTAGTGCTTTTATCCCCATTTGGCTGATAGGAAACTGGGGTTCAGACTTGTCCTAGGTTATGTAGCTATTAAGGCTCAAGCCTAGATCTGCCTGATTCCAAAGACTGTGTTCCTAAGCTACAAGTTTGCGTGCAATCTCCCTTCTCATCTATATAATGGAGGCTATGAGAAGTAAATGAATTAACGAGATATGAAAACTGCCAAGCAAAGTGTTTGGCACACAATAGATGTAAAAATAGATGACACCTATTATTATTACTCATAATAATTAAGATGATTACTTTAAAGGGCATAAGGAAAATTTTCAATTAGTTTGAACCACAATAGCTCTAGAGCCACAAATAGAACTTTTTTTAAAAATGCCAGTTTAAATACATTTAGACAATATTGCTCCTTTTATTTTTATTTTTTTATTATATTTATTTTATTTTTATTTTTATTTTTATTTTATTTTGAACTTACAGCCTTGCATATGCTGGACAGGCACTTTACCACTGAGCTACATCTCCAGCCTCAAAATACTTCTCTTAGAAAGTAATATTTTTTCTATAGATTTTTGAGACTTTTTTCATTTTTTGCATGTTGTGTATATGTGTGTGCATTTCTGTATGTATGCATATGTGCCTATGTGTGTGTGTGTGTGTGTGTGTGTGTAGGCCAGACATTAATGTGGGGTGTCTTCCTGGATCACTGTTCTATTTACTTTAGTGAGTCAGAATTTCTCACTTGAGCCTACATCTCAGAGTCAGCTAATCTAGCTAGCGTCCGTGCTCTGGAGAGTCCCTGTGCCTATGCACTGGGGTCATAGGCTGACTGCTACACCCACCTGTCATATACGTAGGTGTCCTCATTCTTGTGCAGTGGGCGCTTTACTGACTGAGCGATCTGCCCAGCCTGGGAACTTTTCAAGGCTCTATTGGGCATGAGGCTCACAAAATGAGTGCCTTCCTTAAGGAGCACCGACCTCCCTTCATATCAACCATCAATATAAAACGCGCTGACATATTCAGAGCAGGGATGTTGACCTCTCTGGGTCCTAATCTCCAAACTTTGGTCTCTTCCACAGTTTTCTATTTAGTTTCATGCAAACATTGCTACTGAAAAAAAAAAAAAAAGTATCATTGAACTTAATTTGGCAGTTGCTGGACTCGTAACATGAACGAGAAAGACCAAAGCCAAGACATTCCTGTCCACTTCAACACTCACATGCTCCATGAATTGGTCTGGGTCCCCCTTGGCACCTGAAGAACGAGTAGCCACTAGTCTCCCTATCTCGGAACTGAGTCATTGAAAGGTAACGCAGCGTAAAGCAGAGAGCTGATCTAGAAGGCCCAGGTGTGAACAAAGCTGCTACAGCCACAAACGGAGGCCCTGTGGCGTGTAAGGCGTTGTGTTCAAAACAGGAGGTCTAGAGGTCTAGAGGCTGGGACATGAGTGCTCCCTGCCCTAAATTACCTCAATTACTTTGAATGAACTCTTTCTTAGCTAGCTTAAATAACCTTTTTTTTTTTTTTTTTTTTTGGTTTTTCAAGGTAAGGTCTCACTCCAGCCCAGGTTGACCTGGAACTCACTCTGTAGTCTCAGGGTGACCTCGAACTCCGGATGATCCTCCTACCTCTGCCTCCCGAGTGCTGGGATTAAAGGCGTGTGCCACCCACCCGGCCTTAAATCACCTTTTAGACTACCATCTTCAATTTATTTTATATGCCAAGAGTTTCTCAGCAAGGCGTAGGGCTTCTTGAAAGCTTCATGATGGAACGGGGTGAGCCCAGGCTTGTGCAGGGAGCCTCAGGTGTGGTGAATTCGTGAGCTTGATGGTAAGGTCACATCTGGAGGACAGCGCTCCACAGCGCTCCTGCCCGTCCCCTGGCTCTTCTGTTCTTTCTGCCCCTCTTCCTCAATGTTCCCCGAGGCTTCAGAAAATAACCCCCTAGCCATGCTATGCAAATAACCCTCGTTCAACTCTGTTCATCCCCAAAATAAAGTCATGAAAGTAGGAAGGAGACTAGTTGGGAAGAAGGGTTCAGCAGAAGTGAGAGGGAAAGGGAGATAAGAGGGTAAAGGTGGGTGAATATCAAATTATATGGTATTCATGGATGAAATTGTCAAAATATATAAATAAGTCAGATTATTCAATATGGAATTAAGATCTAAGTTTATGGGAAGTCTAGATAATAGAAATGACCTTTCTCCCTCCTAGGCTCTCTTTCTTTCTTTTTTAAATTTATTTATTTATTTGAGAGAGAAAAAGAGGGAGAGAGAATGAATGGGCGCACCAGGGCATCCAGCCATTGCAAACGAACTCCAGATGCATGCGCCCCCTTCTGCATCTGGCATATGTGCACCCTGGAGAATTGAACCCAGATCCTTTAGCTTTGCAGGCAAACACCTTAACTACTAAGCCATCTCTCCAGCCCTCTTGTCTTTCTTATTTCTGCAAATGTTAACTGAGTTCTCACTCTAGGCAGAGCCACATGTAAGAAGGCAGCCACTACTATTTCTATTCAACCCAGTCCATTTTAGTAAGAGAAATCTTTGTCATACTATTTATTTATTTATTTATTTATTTATTTATTTATTTATTTATTTATTTATTTATGTGGGGGGGTAGTGTCTCGCTCTGGAATTCACTCTATAGTCTCAGGATGGCCTCAAACTTATGGCCATCCACCCACTTCTGCCTCCCAAGCGCTTGGCTTATCATTTATTTTATCATTTATTTTAAGCAAATTCAGATGGCCATAACAGAGATTCAAATTTAGCCACTCGTCAAGAGAATTCAGGTAGCTCTGATTTCCGTGTATAACCAATTTCGGTTTTCATTTCTCATTGGCTCCAACACCAAGAATTTGTAAGGCACTTGGCATCTCTATTGAGTCATATCAGCCTTTCATTCCCACCACATGTATGGCTGGCGTGGTGTTTAACAAGTGGGAAGTTTTCACATAGGGGCTGGGGTGGGGGAGGAAGCTGTGTTCCAACTTCCTGTTTCCTGCCCTAGTGGGCCATGCAACCAAACCCTGAGTTGAGGAGCTACAGAAAGGAGGACAGCAAGAGGCGGCAGAATGAAGTAGTTTCCACTTCTTTCACCCCCTTGACTGACTTGACGTGTGACCTTGAACAAGCCACTTGACCTCTCTTGACCTTTTCCTTCAGTGTGGACAATAGTAAATCACCTGCCAGATGGTCTATTGAGGGGCCATGGGACTTTTGCCTATAGATTTGAACTGGCTTTTAAAATGGAGACATTATTGGGAATTTTAAGAGCCAGCTACAGCCTGTGGATCATTGAGAGAGAACGGGGTCCATTGTTTCCTCATGGAACTGGAAAAAGAAATGGCCATTTTATAGAGAACAAGGAAATGAAATCCAAGAAAGGCGAAATCACTTCTGAAATATCACCTGGTCTTCGGACATCTCTTACATCTCAGTAGAAGAAACCTCACCTTCCTAAGAGAATCGACTTCATCATATTTTCTCTAAACACACTTTTCTAGTTTTCATGAACTCCCATTGTTATAACTAGGCAAATAAACATGGGAAAACCACACACACACACACACACACATATACATATGTGTGTGTGTGTATATACATGTGTGTGTGCATACATGTTCATGTGTGTGAGTGTGGGCGTGCACTTGCCACGGCTCACATGTGGATGTCAAAGGACAACACTTAAATGTGTGGCCTTGCCTTCTCCCTCACTGGAGAGAGACAGGGGTTTCTCCCTGTTCGCTGTTGCACTGGTCGGGTTAGCTGGTCCATGACCTTCCGGGAAGCTGTCCATCACCCATCTTGCATAGGCATGCAGGAATTACAAAAGCTTGCCACAGCTTCTGACTTTTACATGGGGTCTGGGGATTTGAACTCAGGTACTCAGGCTTGCATAGCAAGGTACTCTATCCACTGAACCATCTCCCCAACCCCTAAAATTTTATGTAATTCCCAACATGCCGATTCTATACCGTGGTCCAGCTAACCTTATTGGAGGGAGACCAGCCATGAGTTGACCTTACAAAGACCGCTGAGATGAAGTTAGTCCGTCATGTCTGACCTAATGGGCATGAAATTCAGTTTAAGAGCCAAAGCTATTCCTTGCTAGACCAAGATGACCTACCTACTAACCACATATATCTGTTGATTTTTTTTGTAATGAAAAGGGCTTTTTCTTTTTTTTTTAAATTTTATTTATTTATTTATTTGAGAGAGGGAAAGAGGCAGACACACACACACACACACACACACACACACACACACAGAATGGGTAGGCCAGAGCCTCTAGCCTGCCCATTCAAACAAACTCCAGATGCATGTGCCATCTTGTGCCTCTGGCTTACGTGGGTCCTGGGGAATCGAACCAAGGTCTTTTGGCTCTGCAGGCAAGTGCCTTAACTACTAAGCCATCTCTCCAGCCCTGAAAGGGGGTTTTTCTTTCCCTGATCCCTTGCCTTCCACACTTAAGACAGATTTAGTTGTCTTACAGTGGACTTTTATATTTTTTTTCACAATGTGAGCTAAAGGAGAGGATCTTACTCTTAACTCACTATGATCAATCTCATGTCTTAGCCACCTAAAACAATGAAAACAGCTAATCTGGAAGCAAACAAAACACTTTCCGCTTCAGTTGTACCTTTGATCTGTTTGCTATTTGACTAATCTATGATCGATGCCTCTTCAATTTAAAAGTGGAAGGGGAGCTAAGTCTATGCTACCAGGGTGAATGATAAGAGTCCATGGGTCAAATGTGTTATTAGATATAGTTTAGTTACAGCACAGTTAACCATATGATGCCGCCTGTTTAATGACAGATGCACCAGCATTGTGCCCGATGATATCAAGCACAAGTATTGAGCCAATTAGAGGACACAAAGAAGTGGAAAGAGATGGAGGAATTTGTAGCTTCACCCTTTCCTTCACATGAGATAAATAGTTGAAAAGTGTTTGCTTTGCAATCCTCAACTCTAGTCTGATCTTTGGGGAGGAGAATATATATATTTCATCTCACTATTTATTGAATATATCTAATAAATATTGATTATGTATTATGTGAACAATTATAGAAATGATAGAAATGAAAATGAAGGAGACACATTCTTATCTTCCCAAAGCCCACAGCTGAAGATATATACTCCTTCTTGTACAGTACAGCATGCGTCATGACAGAGGTGTGAACCAAAGGCTGTGGCACACCAGGGCCAGCTACCAGGAAAGGTACAGAGATGACGTTTGAGCTTGATCTGGATGAGTCACTCGGTGTCATCCTGGGTCTGAAACTAATCTAGCGTTGGCCCTGCATCCTGCCCATAGCACCGGTGCCATCATGGAGCTCCACAGATAGAAAAAGACATAGCGATGGATCCCAGCCTCTGGCATTGTCTCACAGTGATCAATCTTAGGCTAGGGCATTGTTTAGCATGAGATTCTACATTCCACTGATACGATGAGCAGGAGGGATTCTCAGAGGAGCTGGAGTCAGGGGTGGGAGGCAAGCAGAGTTAAAACAAGCCATGCATTTGGAAATGATGTTTTCTGAGAGCTGACTTTCGTCTGGAAGGAGAAGAATATACTGCAAAGATGTAGCTGCCCCAGGAATGAGGAAAGCCAAAATAGCGCTGTGGAGGTGAGGGATTCAAAATGAATAACTTAAAACCAAAAGAACAACCCAACTTTTCAAGGTACATGGCATAAAAAAATGTGAGTTTCTAATGTTTAAAACAAAGTGGTTGCTTGACACAACAAATGTTATATGGCGGCATAAGCATCCGTGTCTTTAGTAAAAACATTGGATATATTTTACCTGGTTGTCTGAGTGACACCTATTGCCACGTGAACTGGAATCCTGATAGGACCATAATGTATAAATTTGGCTCATGAGACCATTGGCATCCTATGGGAAAGGGAGGCAAGCATAAATGTTTGAGGTAGGTTTATACTCTGGATGGTTACACCCTCAAAGAATAGCTGGAGAGGCTTGACTATGGCAGACCTAAATCACCTACATAAAATTTTAGGGCTGGAAAGATGGATTAGTGGTTAAGGCACTTGCCTAAGGACCCAGGTTTGATTCCCCATTACCCACATAAGCCAGATGCACAAGGTGGCACATGTGTCTGGAGCTCATTTGCAGTAGTTAGAGCTTCTGGCGCACTCATTCTCTCCCTCCCTCCCTCTCTCTCTCTCTCTCTTTCCCTCCCTCAAATAAAAAAATTAAAACAGGATCTTGGGATCCTCTCTCCCTATGCATTCAGACCTCTCTCTCTCCCCATTAAGGACACACATGGACTGCTCCATCAAGTTCCTTCTAGTTAAGCTTGCCCTGTAGACCTCCCCATTCATGAAGTGAATGGTCTCGTCTCCCACCCTTGAGGAGTGAGTCCATTTTCATCTCAAATGACATTTTCTAGAGCCTCATCTCCAAAGGTCTGTAGGCACCTCCTTTGGGATACTTTTGTGGCAGCACCCATCTCCCATCCTGGGGGGCTACTGTGCCCTCACAGGTGGCAATCTCCTGCTCAGCTAAAAAACAACCCTCATTCTCTCTTTCCCTCTCCCCCTCTTCTCTCTCTTTCTCTCGTCTCTCTCTCTTGCTCAAGTACCTTGCCCAGTTCTCTTGAAATAAGAGAAGATCTGTCTCCTCCACCACTGTGGGTTGGGGTGGAAGTGAGAGAAAGATAGAAAGACAGAATGAGAATTCTAGTTTTACCTGAGTCTCATTTGGGACTTTGCATTAATTTCTCTTCCTGTGAGAATCAGTTTATGGATTGATGGAATCGTTATTAGAGTTATTAGAACAAATAAAACACACGCACATATACTTCAATCCATCTGTACCCCTCCCAAACCACTGGCTGGTGAAATACATTCTATTTCCAGCCCTGACATCTTGCCAGTTTGTCATTCTCCTTCCTGGCCACATCAAGTTCCATCGGGTTTGAGTTTATTGGCTATGCAGTGAAGTTTGTGTTGTCACAGAAATTAGCCTTGATGGACAGGGATATGGCCAGGGGATCAGGAGAGCTCTGTAGTCTCATGTTGTTGGCATGGCTGAGATGTTAGGGTGCCTGGAACCCTCTCCAAGAAAAATCAAAGCTGGCTCTTTGCAGCACCGAGCGAGTGCAACAAGACACTCCTGAGGGACAGGAGCCTGGACGTGATTGTGAGCCAGCCAGTTCCCTTTCCACCCATCTGCCTGCCTGCCTTCCTCCCCAACCCCCCCAGTGGCAAAAGTCCTCCCCATGCAATAGAGGCAGGACTTGAAGGCCTGAGGTTAAGCCGCTCTCTTCTACATTTTGTGGTTAGCTTTCGTAGGTTCTTGGCTGTTTGACAACATTGGATAATAATTCAATATTTCTTACTGAAATACTTGACCTTATTGTTAGTTTTTGTGACAAGGGGAATTTAAAGGAGCTGCAAAAATGCAAGCAAGTGTGGCTGAAAAAGGCCAGGGTACCCCACTGAGTAGTGAACAGTTTCTTTTTCTGACATCTATAAAATTTAGGTGAAAACAGGTCAACATTGATCTTGGCAAATGGGAAAGCTGGTTCTATTGTTAGCAAACGAGCTTCAGATAGAAATGCAAGTCTGGTTCAATCAAAACCACATTTGCTTTTAGAGACGAGTGGTGTGCTCTCTATAAAAAAATAAAAATGAAGATTACTTATGTAGACACACAAAGTAAAACTATTCTTGTCCAAAGAGATCATTGTCTAAGTATGAAATCAACTCAGTGAATTAAATAGGGGTCTCATTCATTTCTTCTCTTTATTTTGAAATGGCAAAAGCCGATGAAGCTAGAAGTCACATGTTCACGACAGTTCTGTGGTGCCTGATGTAGAGACTTCTTATAGCTAGCTAGCAGTTGAGAAAGAAATGAAGTTGCGGGATTCAGATATATAAAGCTCCCCTGATCCAGAATGAGCCACATCATCTCTTTTATGGGCACCTCCCCAAAGCCTCGAATGACATGTGTGCGCTCACCGAGGAGGGACGTGAGGGAAGGCACACGTTTCCCAAACCAGACTGCAAAGGCACCAGGTAGCTCGGTGATCTTATTTAATTCTCTGCCCTGGGTTCTTCTGGTCCTTATGCTGTGTCACAGAGTGTCAAAATGGATCCTTCCCCTTGAGCATCCCATTAGCAGCAGAAGAGGCTAAAATCCACAGTGAAATGTGTTTTGGGACATAGGATTCTAGAAGGGTCTACATATGCTCGGGGGATCTTTTTTTTTTAAGTTTAGGTGAATTTGCTTAGTATAAAATTAAACGTTTTAAAAATATTTTATTTTTACATATATATATGGAGAGAGAGAGAGAGAGAGAATGGGCGTGCTAGGGCCTCCAGCCACTGCAAATGAACTTCAGACACATGCCCCCTTGTGCATCTGGCTAACGTGGGTCCTGGGGAATCTAACCCGGGTACTTTGGCTTTGCAGGCAAACGCCTTAAATGCTAAGCCATCCCTCCAGCCCCCATTTTTTTGAGACAGGGTTTCTCATTGGCCAGGAGCTCTTTAATTAGGCTACATTGTCTGGACAGTGAACCTCAGAAATCCACCTGTCTCCATTTCCTTAGTATTGAAATTACATGTGGACATCACCACATCCTGCATTTTTATGTGGAGTCTGGGGTGGAACTCGGGTCCTTCTGTTTGTGAGGCGATTACCTAATTATTATTAACTGAACTATCTCTCTAGCCTCAGTTGCCACAATTTTAAATATTTTATTTATTTGTTTATTCTTATTTGAGAGGGAGAGAGGAGAGAGAGAGAGAGAGAGAGAGAGAGAACACTCCAGGGCCTCTAGCAACTGCAAATGAACTCCAGATGCACATGTCACTGTAAATTTGGCTTTACATGGGTACTGGGGAATAGAACCTACGTCCTTAGGCTTTGCAGGCAAGCTCCTTAACTACTAAGCCACCTCTCCAGACCAGGTGCCACAATTTTAAATAAAGCATGGCTATATTTGGGGATAGGACTGAGGAGGGGAGGGGAATGTTTCTTGAAGGGAGAGGCAGAGACCCTGGGCTGCCATTGAGGGTGGGGGATGGAAGAGCCAGGGTCTGGAATCATAAAATACTGACACAAAATCAATGTTACTGGATCTGAGAGGACCATCTGTTAGGGGTAGCTCCTCTTTCTGGGGCAGATTCTTGGTGTCCTGCTGAGGTGACGATTCCTTTAAAATTTGCAGCATTTGCACTCTCCAGCATCCATTCCCCATCCAGGAGGCATCTTAGTCTTTTAATTTGTGTTGGTAAATATCCAAGTCTGACACCAGATGGTCCCTCACTTGCAGAGTAGGGAGGTAATATAGGCTGACCCAGGTCTAGAATGAGCCTTCCCTGGGATGTTAACTGTAAGCTGTCTCCTCCAATCCACATCATCCCATGGGCTAATCACTTTCAAATGGCCAACCATAATGAAAGCTTTCCTCTATGTTGCCTCCAAGTGTCAATATATTTACACAAGCTATAGACAAGAATGTGAATTGCCTGCTTATGAAAAATAAACATCGGGGAGCCCTCAAATGGGTCAGAGGAAGACTGAATATTGTCTTAGCTTGCTTTCAAACATTCTGTGAGTCTGAGAGACCTGGGGAGTCAGGGACAGAGCTGGATTGTCTTTGGTCAACATCTGGGGAAGGTCGACAGGTGGTCTCCCTTACTGGGTTCCTTGTGACTCTTCAGGTAGCTTTAGGATGGGGCTGAGGCAGAAGTGGGAAACCCAGAAGCCATACTGGCTGCTGGAGACATTATTGACCTTCACTTGACTGCATCCAGCATGGGGGCTGGGCTGGAAAGCCCAAGAAATCTTCCTTCATGTATTCTAGTTATTGATAGATAACTAGATCCTGAAAGAAAACCTCAAATCTTTGATCCCAGAAGAAGGGTAGGTCTGAGTCCTTCCCCCATCCAGGCCCTTGAGATATAAACATGATCTAGGTAGGCAGAATACAGCATCTCACCTGTCATTGTGATCCCTTCTGATGGGATATTTATTGCCCTTGAGGAGACCGTGGTGATGGAGTGAAAATGAACAATTTAATAGGTAGGCAATTTTAATCATTTAAAAAATATTTTAATTTATTTATTTGAGAGAGTTAGAAAGACAGGGAGAGAGAGAGAGAGAGAGGGAGGGAGGGACAGATAAACCAGGGCTTCCTGCCACTGCAAAGGAATGCCAGATGCATGCACTACTTTGTGCATCTGACTTTCTGTGGGAACTGGGGAATCGAACCCAGGTCATCAGACTTTGTAAGCAAGCACTTTAACCATTGAGCAATCTCTCCAGCCAATTTTAATCATTTTTAATTTAAATATAAATAAATAAGCTTCAGAATGCAGAAAAAAATCCATAGGCATTATAAAGACAAAACAAGATTGTGGGAGAAATCTTGTACTTACAATAGTAGGTATCTCACTTTGGGTCAAACTCAAGCCAACTCCTCAGAGCAAAGCAATACTTAGGTGGTTGCAGTAGAAATAACTGATAAGTCTTGTCAGTGTCCAAGGCATTTCCCAGGAGGCTAGGGACAGTTTACATTTTATAGAATATTCTCCTCCATACCGCTCCTTCTTTTTACTTATCCAATTCCAACCCTCCCACAGATATTCAGGCCTCTTCTTACCATCCAGATCCAGTTGCTCAATGGTAGTGAATATCAGCCATGCTGTGATTCTAGCACTCCAATTCTCTTGTACTTTTTCAGCTATCTCTGCTGGCTCAGAAATTATACCATACCTTAGTGGTTTAAAACAGCAGCCATCGTATTTCTCACAATTCAGTTGGTGGCTCAGGAATCCAGGCAGGATTTGGCAGGGCTCAGCAGGATGGTTCTAGACCACAGGAGATGTGCTATTTTTGTTTTGTTTTACTATATCCATCAGGGGCTGGGCTGGAAAGTTCAAGAAAGCTTGCCTTATGCATCTACGTGTTGGAGGTCTCCCATATGGCTCTCTTTCTCCTAATCCTTCTTCATGGCTGGCTTCAGCTTCCTCACAGAGCAGTGGTCACAGCGTAGTCAGAATTTCTCCAATGCTACAGGTTTCTAAGAGGCACAAAGATAGAAGCTGTAGGTGTGTAGCTTCCAAGATCTCACCTTGGAAGAAGGTTATACCTGCTGTGTTTTGTTGGTCAAAGGCAGTCACAAGAGGCATCCCAGAGTCAGGGGAGAGGAAATAGGAGGAGAAGCAAAGGATGTGGTTATCTTTATTGAATCCTACCTCACCAGAATTTGAAGCCCTTAACTCTCTCAAAGGATTCTTCTTTCACATCCATTCTCAGATCCCATTCAATGCAGAGTGTATGGGACTTAGTAAACATTTGATGATTAGTCCAGCTGTGCATGGAGAAAAGACTTGAGGCAGGAAGCTTGCATGCACAGTCAGACACCCCTTCATCAAAACACAAGGGGAGGAGGCACCATGGTGATGGAAAAGGTATACCTATTGGGTAGAAAAGGATTAATTCTTAGTGTTTTATAAAAGTGTTTTATAAAAAGGTTCCCTGAGTCCTATGATGAACTAAGTATATGTCAACTTATAGTGGAGGGATCGCTGTGAAGGGGAAGATGGCAGCTCACATCATTTAGCATTTGCAAGTCCTTCAGAGAGAAGCCAGATGTCAGGATTCTTTTAGACATGCCCAGAGTACCCAGAGGCAATAGGGCTGGCAGGGCTGTCCTGCTGTCACTCACAGTCTCAGCAGGGCCCAAAGAATTACCCTTCCAGGAAAGCAGAACAGTGAAAGAAGCTATTGTTTCTTGTCACTGATGATAGCACAGAAGAATGTACTTATGACCCTCCCTTTCAGCCATGGAGGATTACAATGGCAGAATGATATTCTGGAAGCCTTTGGGCACAAGGTATGGGAAGCACTTCAGAGAGGAGAGCCAGCATGACCTGGGGTATGCCACGCCAATAGAATCCAACCTTCACTCTTCCAGCTATGGGACTCTATCTCACTATGCCCTGATTCCCGCCTATGCACAATGAGGAACAATGGTTCTCGGGGAATTTTCTTTTCGTTAAGGAATACATAAAACAGTCTCTATGAAGGGTCTTGCATAGTACTTCCCATAGAGTAAGTACTTAGTAAATGCTAACTTCCTTCTTTCCAAAATGTCATTTAACCCCATTTGTGAATGACTACACTGAGCCTGGACATGTCAAAATGGTTTGTACATTATTAAACAACAGGTTGGTAAATCCATGTTTCTCGTCTGTCCATGGCTGTTCTTTCTGTTCCAGACATGTTGAAGCTCCTTTATGGATGTATTTTTATATGTTTTTTTCCATCATATACATACAAGAACTCATCATGACCGCTTTTGCCTTTGTCCTTGGGTATAGTATATTCCATGTGACCCTAAAGAACATGGGGTGACCAGAGGAAGATATGCTAGCTAGAGAAACACAGAAAAACATGAAAAAAGATAAACAAATATGGATAAAATAACAAATTCAACAAGAAAAAAAATCTCTGAATAAAGCCATCTCCTAAATTTGTTAAGTCCTTGTTCCTCTATTTATATCAGTTTCTGTTTTCATTAAAACATCACTTTAAAGATTAAAGTTCTGGGGCTGGAGATATGGCTCAGCAATTAAGACGCTTACCTATAATGCCTAAAAACCTGGTTTTGATTCCTCAGTACCCGTCTGAAACCAATGCTCAAAATGATACACACATCTTGAGTTCATTTGCCATGGCTAGAGGACCTGGTGCACCAATTATCTCCCTCCTCCTTGCAAATAATAAAGTAAAAAAAAATGTATGTCCATCCTTCCCTTCTCCTGCTGCCCTGGCCAATTCTATGCATGACCAAATTGACAGGCTTTCCTCTTTCCAAGTAGTAGTGGGAATTGCTGCACTTTACCCAGTCTACTGAGAGTGAGGGCATTTCAGTCTATGGAATTCAATTTTCCATTTGGGCCCAGGGTCAGGAGGCCTGGATCCCATGGAACATTGTATGAGGGCCGTGTTCTCTCTTAGTATATGACAAACCACCCAAACTCAGTGTTTTCTTATGCAACTGCCAGGTTCTTTGGATCAGGTATTTGAGCAAACACACAAGGAATGGGTTATCTCTAGTCTATAAATGTCAGAGACTTTTGCTGGAAAGGTTGGGGCTAGAATCATTTGAGGAGACTCTGTGTTTGTGTGTGTGTGTGTGTGTGTAGGCATGCATGCGGGTGTGCATATCTGTATAGCAGTCAGAGGTTTATGTAGCGTATCCGTAACCACTTGCCAGCTCACTTTCCTGAGGCAGGATCACTCTCTGAACTCAAAGCTCACAAACCTAGCTAGTTTGGCTTGCCAGCTTGCCCCAGGGATTACCTATCTCATCCGTCCCAGCACTGGGATTACAGATGGGCTGCCACACCCACCTGGCATTTACATGGGTCCTGGGAATTTGAACTCAGATTTGGGCAGCAAACACTTTACTGGCTGAATATCTCTCCAGACCCTTCGCATACCAGGTGCCTAGGCTGGGATGGTTGAAAGATGGTCCTAGCTGAGATAGGCTCCTGGGGGACCTCCTTCGGCCTCTCCAGCCTGGTGCTCTAGGAGTTATTAGACTTTGTCCAACATGGCTTGGGACCCAAAGACAAATGTCCCAGTCAAACTTGTAGGAGCTGTATGGCTGTTTAATGACACCACCTCAGAAGTCACATGGTCCCATATTTTCCATACTAGATGACTCAAAGCAGTCACATACTTAACCATGGTCAAGAAAAGGGGACCCTCAAGGAGGAAGACGTGTTGAAGAATCTTCTGCCATGCTATTAAACTGTCACTCATAGGGGAACAGAGGGTCTGTGGTCTAAGGAAGTTGCTTCTATGTGGGAGAAGCCAGGGAGAAAGGCTATCTAAGAGATGAGATTTGTACATTGATTAATTAGATCTTTATGGTTTTTAAGAGTCTGTTTGCCACACCATTTATATATATATTATATATAGAAATATATATTATATTATAATATAAATTATATATATATTACTTATTGTCAAGCACACAGACGAAGAGAAAATGTGGGTGTGCCAGGGCCTTTAGCGGTTACAAGCAAACTCCAGATGCATGCTCCACCTTGTGCATCTGGCTTTATGTGGGTGCTGGGGAATTGAACCTGGGTCCTTAGGCTTTGCAGGCAAGTGCTTTAACTGCTGGGTTATCTCTTCAGCCCTGCCACACCGTTTTTTACATGTGTATGTGTGTAGGGGTATGTAGTGTGCGTTTCTGTATGTATATATCTGGAGGCCAGAGGTTTACATCTGGTCTCTTCCTCAGTTGCTTTCCACATTAATTCTTTTTTTATTTAAGGGGGAGGGTGGGCAGAAAGAGACAATGGACATGCCAAGGCCTCCAGCCACTGCAAATGAATTCCCGACTCATGCGCCACCTTGTGCATCTGGCTTACATGGGATCTGGAGAATCAAACCTGGGTCCCTAGGCTTCAAAGGCAAGTGCCTTAACTGCTAAGGCATCTCTCCAGCCCCTCTCCACCTTAACTTTTTGAGACAAGGCCCCACACCGAATCCAGAGCTCATCAATTAGGCTAGCCAGACTCACGGATTCTCCTGTTTCTATTTCTCCCTGGCACTAGGATTCTAAGAATACACTACTCCCGGCTTTACCTAGATGCTGGCAATCCAACCTCAGGTCTTTATGCTTTCATGGCAAGTCCCTTATCCACTGAACCTTCCCCACAGCCTTTGCCCACGTGCTTTTGAACTGGAGTGAAACTCCCCTGGTAGACATCAAAGGACTCCTTGGCTCAGGCGCCTTGAGCTACACTTAGAATTCGGTTTCTACCCATGAACAAGGCAATGATGGTGAAGGGAGGTCTCTCCCAAGACCCGAGCCTGGCACTAGTGGCTGGTGTTTAGGAGAAGGTTGGGCCTCGCCCTCTGGCCTTCCCCACCTGTGTACATATCCAGAAGAAGTCTTATTTGGATTGAACCCAGAGTGGAGCCTTTGAAGCCCTCAGTGATCTTCAGAGACAGTGCTGGGTGAGGCCAGGGCATTCAGGAGACTAAATGGAGGGAGGGAGGAAAAGAGGGAGGCTGGGTAAGTGCCAGCCAGGCTGCTCTGGGGCTCCAGCAGCTGGAACAGTGCCTCTTGCATGACTCTCCAGCACCAGCAGCAGTGTGGTCTGTGGCCAGAGAAGCCAGTCTTTGCTTCTCCCACAGCCATGCACCTCCTAGGTAGCAGAAAGGTCTGGGGAGACCAGGATTACAGGGTTCAGAGGTTGCCTTGCACTGGGTACCCCATGAGGCACATTTTATTGTTAGCTTGTCTCACTGAACTTTCACAATAAGCCTATGAGGTAGGAATTTCTATTCTATAGTTAAAAGACCCAGGGGCTGGAGAGATGGCTTAGTGGTTTTAAGGTGCTTGCCTGTGAAGCCTAAGGTCCCAGGTTCAGTTCCCCAGGACCCACGTAAGCCAGATGCACAAGGTGGCGCATGAGTTGGGAGTTCATTTGCAGTGCTGAGGGCCCTGACGTGCCCATTCTCTCTATGTGCCTCCCTCCTCTCTGTCTCTCAAATAAGTAAATAAAGAAGCTGTGCATTCGGTCAAAGAGGATGGCCTTTTCTGAATAGAGGAGGACTGGTCTTCAGTTAAGGCTATATGAGTAGCTGCGCTCACCTGCTAGAACCTCCAAACAAGCTGTCAAAGAAAGAAAAAGAGATAAATAAGACCTATGTTCAGAGAGGTTAAATATCTTGCCTTAAGGTCAAAGGGACAGATTCTGTTTGCGTTTTCAAACACCAACTTGGCCTCTCCTGCTGGCCTCCATTCCATTCCATTCCATTCCATTCCATTCCATGATTTCCCTTGACTTGAAAACACTTCTGTCACAGGCTTCTTGATGCTTGCAACACTGAATCTCCCCACAGTTAGGGCTGAAAGGAATTTTCTTCAAGGTGTGTTTGAAGAAATGTTGCCTGGGCTGGAGAGATGGCTTACAGGTTAAGGCACTTGCCTGCAATGCCTCAGAACCCCAGTTTGATTCCTCAGTACCTATGTAAGCCAGATGTACAAGGTGGTGCGTGTACCTGGAGTTTATTTGCAGTGGCTGAAGGCCCTGGTGCGCCCATTAAAAACAACAACAGGTGGATTGCCATGAGTTCGAGGCCAGCCTGAGACTACAGAGTGAATTCCAGGTCAGCCTGAGCTATGAGACCCTACCTCGAAAAAACAAGAAACAAACAAAAGACAAAAACAACAACAAAAAAAGATGGCTTCTTGAAGATTGGTTGAATATGAAAGCTAATCCTGTAGCTTCTGATCACATGCAGCAATATAGCTGTTCATAAAACTTAATGTAAAATTCAATGGAATTTAAAATGCAGCCCCCAGTTATACCAACTCCTCAGTTTCCACCATTGTGGAAACTGGACAGTGCTGCCTTAGAGAGTTAAGTATAGAAAGAGCCACATTTTTTAAAAATGTATTTTATTTATTTATTTGAGAGAGAAAGAGGAAGAGAGAGAGAAAGAATGGATGGGCGTGCCAGGGCCTGCAGCCACTGCAAACGAACTTCAGACACATGCGCCCTCTTGTGCATCTGGCTTACTTGGGTCCTGGAGAATTGAACTGGTATCCTTTGGCTTTGCAGGCAAACGCCTTAACTGCTAAGCCATCTCTCCAGCCCAGAAAGAACCACATTTTAATAACGTGCACTATTGGTACTTCAATTAATGCTTTTAATGGTACCCGAGATACTGATATTCTCCAAGTCTTCCTTCGAGATAAAAGAAAAGCTCGTCTATTTTTACAATACATTGTAGCTTATAAACTATAAAGCTGTTCATCCTAACGCCATCATCTTGGAAGGAAGGCCAGGTAACAATGGTACAAGTAGAGTTAACAAAGGTTCCGAGAGGCTAAGCAGCTCTACCGCAGTCATGCAGTCATTATCAACTGAGTGAAAGAGCCAGGATTCCAAAACAGGCTCTCTCACCGCCCTTCCCACAGGCCCAGTCGGGTCTGTAATGCCTGAAAGTAACCTCAGGCAATGCTAATAAACCAGAAGTAATTTACCATAACTAGCTGAGACTGAGGATATATGTACACGGACAGGTAACCGATCATGCCTAGTCAGGCATGCTACATACCAACAAGATATGAAGAGTAAATTGCGCATTTGTTTCTGCATTCTATGTAAGATGTGGGCCATCCCTTGTTGTTGACCCTGGAGTAATGAAGGCAGGTGTCAAGTAAATACAGAACAGTGAAGGGTGTGACATCAAGTGGTAATAAGAGCTTTGTGTAAACAAACTGGAAACAATTGGATAGGCATGTTTTTATTTATTTATTTATTTATTTATTTATTTATTTATTTATTTATGGCAGAGAGAGAGAGAGAAAGAGAGAGAGGGGGAGAGAGAGAGAATGGGCACACCAGGGCGTCCAGCCCCTGCAAATGAACTCCAGATACATGCACCTCCTTGTGCATCTGGCTAACGTGGGTCCTGGGGAATCAAGCCTCGAACCAGGGTCCTTAGGCTTCACAGGCAAGCACTTAACTGCTAAGCCATCTCTCCAGCCCTGTATGTTGTTTTAAATAGGGTTTTAAGACAAGGGAGGGAGAAGAGGGAGAGGGAGGGAGAGAAGAAGAAGGAGAAGAAGGAAGGAGCTAGAGTGAGAGTGATAGCACTAGTTTGAAGAACTGGGGATCAAACCTTTATGCATGCTAGTCAAGTGCTCTATGACTAAGTTATATTCTCAGGCCAGAAACAGCTTCTCAAAGAGGGCATATTTGAATGGGAATCTGAGAAGAGAGAGCAAGACAGAGAGAGAGAGAGAGAGAGAGAGAGAGCATGCACTATGTAGCTCCAAGCAAAACTCTTCCAAGCAACAGAAGCCCAAAGTGCAAAGGTCCCAGAAAACATGTATTCTTGGGTTTTCATTTTTGCAATGCTAACACAAACCGTATTTCTATTCTTCATCTGAATGTACATAATTGTCTGGTTCGCAGTTATAATGCCCATGCTTGGCTCTAGGGACAAGGGAGGGAATGTCACGAGACAGCTGAGGTTGTGGGAGAGGGAGTCAGTGAGGAAGCAAGGGACAGACCGTGGGGGACCAGCAGGCTTTGAAGGACCTTGAGTCCCATTCTGAGATCACTGGAGAAGCCCATGGTGGTGCGTCGAGCCCATGAGCTGCCCTAGGTTTTCTTGGACTTATTATCATTATTTTTCTTTGTGTGCATATTGATGTGTATGAGTGTGTATGAGTTCATGCCATGGCACGTGTGTGGAGGTCAGAGGACAACCTTGGGAGTTGGTCTTCTCCATTCGTCTTGTTTGAAGCAGCCATAGGAGTGCTGTGAGTACAGGTTCACAGATGCATGCTACTGCATGTGCCTTGCACGTGCATTCTAGAGATTTGAATTTCAGGTTCTCACAGTTGTGTAGCAAGAACTTAACCCACTGAATTCTCTCACCTCAGCTGGACACATTTTGTTAAACATACTTTTTGAATTTTTCAAATTTTATTTTATTTTTTTGTGTGTTTCCAAATCTCTTTTTCTCTCTTTTCCTGATTTATTTTTATTTATTTACTTATTAAAGACAGAGAGGGGAAAAGAGAGAGAGAATGGGAGTGCCAGGGCCTCCAGCCACTGCAGACGATCTCCAGATGCATGCGCCACCATGTGCATCTGGCTTATGTGGGACCTGGACAATTGAGCTGGGGTCCTTAGGTTTCTCAGGCAAATGCCTTAACTGTTAAGCCATCTCTACAGCCTAAAATTTATTTATTTATTTATTTATTTGAGTGGGGAGGGAGAGAGTGAAAGGCAGATAGAGAGAATGGGCATGCCAGGACCTCCAGCTACTGCAAACAAATTCCAGATGCATGCACAACCTTGTGCATCTGGCTAACGTGGATCCTGGGGAATTGAACCGGGGCCCTTTGGCTTTGCCAGCAATTGCCTTAACCATAAAGCCATCTCTCCAGCCCCACTTTTTGTGGTTCTTTTGAGTTAGTGTCTCACTGTAGTCCAGGCTGACCTGGAATTCACTATGTAGTCTCGAGCTGGCCTCAAACTCACAGCAATCCTCCTACCTCAGCCTCCTAAGTGCTGGGACCAAAGGCATGCACCACCATGCCTGGCTGACACATTATTTTTCATCCAATTTTTTTTTATTTTGAACATTTTCAAAGATTCAGAAATATTACAAGAATCTGACAATAAATACACATAGATTATCCATCAATTATTCACCACAATCATTTCATCACATTCTTGTTCTCCCTATCTGCATATATGTATACTCAACCACTTTAAAGTAAGTTGAAGACATCATGACTCTTTTTGCCTAAATACTCAACATATATATCACAAATATAATTGTCACACCCAAGAAACTTTGAAAAAAACAATCTTACCCACTATTCGTTAAGTATCAAAATAATATATTACTTGAAAAATAACACTGGCATGCTAAATTACTATTTATTATAATTGCAAATATTGGTAGTAAATGTGTTGAATAGTACTAAACTGTAGGTAGGAAGCAAATGTAATAAATAGTAACAGTATGAGATAAATGTAAATTTAATGTAATAGGTTAGATCATCTAATTGTCCCAAGAATATTCTTTTTTAAAAAAATATTTTATTATTTATTTATTTATTTGAGAGAGAGAGAGATACAGAAATAGGCATGTAGAGAGAGAGAGAGAATGGGCATGCCAGGACCTCCAGCCCCTGCAAACGAACTCCAGATGTGTATGTCCCCTTGTGCATGCCAGGACCTCCAGTACTGGGGAATTGAATTCCCCTGCAAACCACTGAGCCACTCCAGATGTGTATGTCCCCTTGTGCATCTGGCTTATTCATTTCAAAGGTCCTGAGAATCTTCTGATGTCTGAAAGTTAAAAGGAAGAAATCTTGGGGAAGAAGAAGAAGAAGAAGAAGAAGAAGAAGAAGAAGAAGGAGAAGAACAAATAGAGAAAGCCAAGAGTGATAGGTGAGAAAAGAGCTCTGGAAACATGAGCCAGCAAGGGTTAGGTCTGAAGTGAGAAAAAAGTCTGAGTTCCAAAGAGCCTGAGTGATACCTTACAAACCAATCAGTAGAATTTAAAGACAACAGGACTGTGGCTGTGATTCTGCGTAACCCAGCTTTTTGCCCCTGCAAAGTTCCTTTTGGTTTGCCCTGCAGTGTCTACAGGTCATGCATGAGTAATGGAAGCAGGTGGTTTAGAAATATAAACACCTTTCCACCCAAAACATTCCTGTGTGTTTAGAACCAGGCCAAGCCTGAGGCTCGAGCTCAGGGCACAGGACACAGTGACCCCAAGGCAAGCCAGGTGTACACATAGCATGCACCTCCTGTGTTGATTTAGCACATTCTGTCTCCGGGCCTACTGTTCAGTGCTTTGCCTGAGGGTGGACACCCTCTCCTAACGCACAGGAGGGACACCTGTTGTTCTGTGCCCAAGTACCAGCTGCTCACAGTTACCAAAGTCAGTGGGTGAAGAAGGAAGAAAGGATGCTGTGGCGTTAGGAAGCCTGCTGATTCAATGTGGGAGGCTGGGTGCCATTTTCTCCCAGGACATGGGACCTCAGCATCATCCTCTTTAGTTAACCTTGTCACCAGGGCGAAGTCCTCTCTCGGTGATGGTGATGGTGTTGTGCGTCATTATATAACGGGTTTCAAGTTTCCATTTGGTCCTTTAATTCTCTTTTTAAACCAAAGCGGGGCCTGAGGAGTACAAAGGTGGGTTAAGTCCAACCTAATTCTCTAGGTTCCTGTGAATGGGATAGACCAGCCCCAGTGTCTGTCATTGTTTTGTTGGGTACGGTGAATCCTGGCCGTGTCGTTCATCTGTATTGTTTCCAATGAAGTCAGTCAGTACACAGCATTCCCATTCTCTCTGCTATACCATGGCCACTGGCATATATTGCTAAATCGTTCCTGGTACCTACCGCGTCTGGGTTAGGAGTCTGGATGTGTCCTTGTCTCCCGAGCTGGCTGCTGCACATCACGACTGGACGTGTGGCCATCCTCATATACTTGGACTGGGTAAAAAAAGATTTTGAAAAGAAGTTAGCTCAAAAGACTCCTGGTGTTCAGAGAATATCTCTGACTCCCTGATGATTGCTTCCAGGCCTGACAAAATTTTCGTGGACACTTTCCCACGTCTCCTTGTTCATAGGGTCAGTCGGGCTTGCTACGGCATCGTCTAATTTGGAAGGTGCAATAATAAAAATCCCGTGCTTTCATTTAAAAATTTTAGAGAAGTGTTTGGAAAAAGAATCCCAGATGCAATGTGTCTATAGAGCTATGAATACTTCCTTTTGATTGATACGATTTTGGTAATGAAAAAGCTCTCCTGGCTTCTGCTGGCCCACAGGACCAGTTCCCGAAAGAGCAGCGCAGTCCACACTCCAAAGACTGTCTTGGAACCACATCTTAGCATGGTTCACCAGGAAAAAAAAAAAAAAAAAAAAAAAAAGCTGCTCTGGCTCCAAGCGGGCACGAAAGTTCATTACAGCATTTGCCATCAATAAAGACCCAATCCTTTCCATGTGAAAAGCATTACTGCTGTCAGATGGTTATTGAGTGATGAGACCTGAATAACGGGGATGCAAGAACAGGAAAACGTCCAGAGAGAAAGTTTGTGGAGAACCTCTGCCATGGTTCTCTGTCACTGAGAGGGGACGGTGGGGGTGGGGGGGGGCAGTGGGCACCAGGGATGGGAGATGGAGAGAAGCAGGAGGAAGGAAGGGGACCCACCCATGGCTACCCTCCTGGCCTAGGACCCTGCAAAGTGTTCTGTCTTCCAGATACTTCTGTCACAATAGCTCATGCCTTTATGATCAAGCTCCTTTGACCACACAGGACCCTCCCCCCCCCCGAGCTCCCTGGAAGTACATCCATGCTTGAGATGTAGGGTCTGAGCCAGAACACAAAGATGGGGATAATCCTCTTGGAGATTGGAGATGCTCAGCCTTCCCGGCTGTGATGTCCTGTCCACCCACTCGTGCGGCTCTTCCTTCTGCTACCTCGGTTCCCACCCCTTCCCGGGACTGAAATATAGACAGACTCAGAGGCTACTACTCGGGCTCCCTGGCTGGCCAGTAGGAATTCAGGGCCAGTGTGGGCGGAGAGCAAGGCTCTGAAGACATGTTGGGATTTTGCGTGGCTTCATCCTTTGCTTGTGGACGGGAGTAAGCGGTTGGATTTACTCACCAATCTGTTCAGTTGGAGGTTTCCTCTCATGGTTGAATGTGAGGACCACATCGTGAATCCCATTCCCCTCAGAAAAGAGCTGTATACCACTAAGGCGTTGTTAGGGTGACTTTACTCCTTGTTTGCCCGGGCGAGGGGAAGGAACCCCGTCTAGGAGTGGCATGCTAGTAAGATCAACGATGGTTACTCTAAATGCCCTAATTTACGTAATAAATTTTATCACCTTGGATTTCGTGATAGAAATTGACAGATTGCAATCTGGAGGGTTTAAGCGAGGCTGGGAATTCACCTCAAAGATGCCCAGACGCTCAGAACCCTGGTCCTGTTTTTCCCTCTGCTGCTGTAGTTCAACACATCATGTCTATCAGTCCTGAGTCACTTTCAAAATAAATTCTTCGGTTAGTCCATTAAAAAAAAAACAACAGCCCTGTTTTAATTTCACCAACGGCCTTGGAATGAAAAGACTACTAATTACTCCAATTAACCAAGCACATTAAATGCACATGTTCAAACAAATATAAAAATACCATCAATCTTGGTCCTGAGGTTCTCGGGATACTGGAATGTATAAACATTTAGTGGAAGAAATTGTGACTTCAGAAGAAACACAAACAAAGCAGCCTGTTTGTTTGTGCAACTGCCTGCTTGTGGAGAGACAAGCAAGAGATGTGGAAGACATAAGGGTGTCTCTTTCTTCCAGTTTATGTTTGCAATTATTACCCCGAGGAGACAGAATAAAGACGTTCCTATTTATAGCCCAATTGTCAAGGGGACAGAGGAGAAGCTAACCATGAGAAAACGTGATCTAGTATTGACCCGAAATAAGACAATAAAATTAAATAAGACTAGTTTGTCACAAGAACAAACTGTCTTCAAGAAAATAAGTAGTTTCTTCCATTTCCCGGCTGCATATGCACGTTTTTGTGTTGTGTGGGCATGTGGATGCTGTTGGTGTGTGTGTTTAAATATGTGTGGGGTGCACATATATGCATGTATGTGGAGGCCACAAATGGATGTAATATGTCTTACGCCAAGGATTCACCTGTCACAGTCTTCCCAGCGCTGAGATTGCCAGTACATGCCTAGCACCTGCCTGGGTTCTGTATCCGAATTCGGGTCCTCACACTTGTGTGGCCAGTGCTTTACTGACTAGTCATATATTAGAGTTTTTCAAAAATATTTCTTTAATTTGTGTGTGTGTGTTGTGTGTGTGCTCTGTGTGTGAGAGTGGTCACATGCAAGTATCATGGTGCACATGTGGAAGTCAGCAGACAATTTTCTGGTTGGTTCTCACCTTTGTTTTGAGGCAAGATATCTCTATTTATTTATTTATTTATTTATGAGAGAAAGAGAGGGAGGAGAGAGAAAGAGAGAGAATTGGTATGTCAGGGCCTCTAGCCACTGCAGTGGAACTCCAGACATATGCATCATCTTGTGCCTGTGCGCCATGTTGTGTGTGTGCACGACCATCACCTTGTGTGCGTACGCGACCTTTTGCATGTGCGTCATCTCATGCATCTGGTCCTGGCGAGCTGATCTAGGTCCTTAGGCTTTGCAGGCAACAGCCTTAACTGCTCAGCCAGCTCTCCAGCCCAAGAAGTCCCACTATTGTTCATTACTCGGGTTCATGAACTGGGGAATTCTACATTCACCTCCCTTCTCGCTATAGGCACACTGGGATTACAAAAGCCTGTCACAGCTTCTGGCTTTTACAGGGCATGGGGATCTGAACTCAGCTACTCCAAGTTGCTCAGCAAGTGCTTTATTCCTTTGCCCCTGTAACAAGGTTTTGAACACTTCTTTATACCCCAGCAATGAGGGTGGGAGTTGGCCAACACCAAAGGGGCAGATAATCTAATCTTTCTGGTGGGCCCTGGTGTTGGAGCGAGGCAAGCACCTCAGCTTCCGGCTTGGGTGAGCCTCTGCACCCCTCCAAGCTGCAGCAAAGGCACTGAAGATGACTTTGCTGTGTGCACCTGGAGCCTTGGCTCATGTGTGGGGCTCAGGCCTGCAGAGGTGTTAGGAGGGATGAAGGGAGGAGCTCAAGAACAAATATTGGCTCGCCAGAGAGGATTCTAGTTCAAAAGGTTCAGAGTCCCATCTAGCTTTGGAATCGATTGAAAGTGATTCCTCTCTCTCATTCTCTCTTTCTTTATCTCTCCCTCTTTCTTCTTTTCTGTCTCTCCTTTCTCCCATTCATTTCACCCTTTCACTTATTCATTACGTATTTCCAAATTCTTGGTGATGCTCAGGTTACTCCCTGAACCTGTTTCTACTTTTTTTTTTTTTTTTTTAATTTGAGAGTGACAGACACAGAAAGAAAGAGGCAGATAGATAGAGAGAGAATGGGTGCTCCAGGGCTTCCAGCCACTGCAAACAAACTCCAGATGCATGCACCACCTTATGCAACTGGCGTATGTGGGTCCTAGGGAATTGAGCCTCGAACTGGGGTCCTTAGGCTTCACAGGCAAGTGCTTAACTGCTAAGCCATCTCTCCAGGCCCTGTTTCTACTTTTCTGCTTGGGCCAACTATTCCTTCCAAGTTAGGCTCTAGTTTCACTGTCTTTGTCTTTAAATTTTTTTTTTTATTATTTTTTATTTATTTTTGGAGAGAGAGACAGAGAGAGATAGACAGAGAGGGAGAGGGAGACAGAAATGGGCATGCCAGCAGTCTCTCAGCTGCTGTGAACGAAATCCAGATGCGTGCGCCCCCTTGTGGGCAAGTGCGGCATTGCACCTTTGCCTCACTTTGCATCTAGCTAAACGTGGCACCTGGAGATTGGAACTGCTGGACATTGGAACCAGCATTCTTAGGCTTAGCAAGCAGGTGCCTTAGCTGCTAAGCCATCTCTCCAGCCCTGTCTTTGTCTTTTAACTAGAGGTTTTCATCCACTTACATCATTTGTAATAGCCAAACTTTTAAAATTCATTTTTATCATTTTATATTCTCATAACAAGAACTGTCCCTTTTCTATTTCTATTTTTATTTATTTGTGAAAGAAAGAGAGAGAGAGAAAGAGAGAGAGAAAGTGTGCTAGGGCCTTCTGACATTGCAAATCAACTCCAGATGCATGCACCACTTTGTGCATTTGGCCTTATGTGGGTCCTGGGGACTGGTTCCTGGGTCATTAGGCTTTCCAACCTCCAGCCCCCTTTTCTATTTCTTTTTTCCTTTCTTGCTTTGCATTGATTGGTCACATTTACTCCACCTTAAATTTCAATTTGTTTTCCTGGATTCTATTTTGTTTTAAGTGGTCACCCTAGACATTTTAATATGCTTATTTAAAGTAATATAAGTAAAAAGTTAGTCAAGGTATTTAATATATTTCTGGCATATATATATATATATATACTGAAGAGATCTGGAGTTCTAATTGCTCACCTGTAAGCTTTATATGCAGGTTTTGTTTATACTTTCCCTTTTGGTTAAAAAAATAAACACATATTATTTTTGCTTGGTGCTATAAATGTCTAGCTTTATTCACATACTTACATTTTTTTCTTTGCCAGTGAATTTGTTTGCATTTCAGGCCTACCTTTGGGATCATTTCTTTTTTTTCTAAAATGCATGCTCTTTACAACTTCTTCCAAGGAGACATTGCTTAATGACGTGCACATTTCTCATTGCTTCCCTTTCCTACAACCAGGGTTGACACGGTTTCTCCAGTATTCCATAGCATCTGCCTTCTGGCCTCTTAAGTGAAATTTTAACTTCATTTACCATATATTTACTTCCCTTTCCTAGAACCAGGGTCTATAAGTTTCTCCAGTATTCCATATCATCTGCCTTTTAGCCTCTGAATTGAAATTTTAATTTCATTTATCATATATTTACTTTTAATTTTGGAGGGGTTTATAAGATAAGGTCCAGTCTGAGCTAGAATTCACTCTGTAGTCTCAGGGTAGCCTCAAACTCATGGTGATCCTCCTCCCTTTTCCAGCCTACTTCTAATTTTCTATTTGGTCCTTTTTCAAACGTGGCCAGTTATGGTAGACCATCTTTACTTTGCTAAACTTTCAATCCTCTCTCATATTCTTGGAACTTATAAAGCATGCTAATTTTGTACTCTGCTCTCGGCTAACTCAAGCGCTCTGGTTTCTGAAGGTCGGATTATAGAGTTCGTGTTTACTGTCTCTCACTCAAGGTAGTTTATTGACTTTTGTGTTTAGTAATGTTTTTTCGAATGAACTCATCTTCCTTGCAACTTAATAAGTAGGAACGCTTTGAGACCCCACTTAAAAGTATTTCTTCCAGGGCTAGAGAGATGGCTTAGAAGTTAAGGTACTTGCCTGAGAAGCCTAAGGACCCAAGTTCGGTTCTCCAGTACCCATGTAAACTGATGCACAAGGTGGCATATGTGTTTGGAGTTTGTTGGCAGTAGCTAGAGATCCTGGCATGCTCATTCTCTTCTTCTCCCTCCCTCTCTGTCTGCCTCTCTCTTAAATAAATAAATAAAACTAAAAAAATTGAGCATTTTCTTCCAGAGAAGACGAATTTTGCTTCTGCCAGATGCCTGAGGGTTATCACCAATTTGGAACCAATTTAAAACATCCGGGTTTTCTTTCAGTCACATGGGTTGTGCATATTCAGGCCCCCAAACTCCTAATGCAGATTTGTCATTAGAAAAAAGGGACACTTTTGTCTTCTGCTGCTGCTCCACTCCCAGGTGGTGCTGACCATTTCCTGTTCTGTGGGGAGGGCGCTCCTCTGCTTTGTTCTTGCAAGAGCCCCGCCCTCCAGCCATCTCTGCTGTTTGTGGCTCTCCTCTGTGCTTGTCATGGGGTTCAGGTCTCACCCCTTGTATGTGGGAAATGCTAACTCCATCTCTTGAGAACGACTCTGGATTTGGACTTTTGGGCTTATTTATGAGACTCAAGGTGTGGCGGTTTGAACTAGGTGTCCACCACAAACTTATGTGTCCAGAACGCTTGGTTCCCAGGTGATGGCAATTTGGAGGTGGGGGCAGAATTAGGGGTGGTGTAGACAGTTCTCCCCTTGCTAGAGTTCGGCACACTCTCCTGCGGCTGTTGTCCACCTGATGGTCCAGCCTCTGCTCATGTCATGCTGTCCCCTGCCATCATGGAACTTCCTCTAGGGACTGTAAGCTAAATAAACAATTTTCCTCCCATCCACAGCTTTTGGTCGAGTTCTTTATCCCAGCAATGAGAAGGTAAATACCACAGAAAGATTTACTCATTCATAACTAGATCTATCATACATTTAAATATATTTTACCTTGTCTTCTGAGGGGCTTTCTAAAAATTTAGCCTTTCCCCTTACCAAAGGGCAAGACTTCACTTTTCTTTTTATTTTTACATTCAGATATTGGGTTAGTGATGTGTCTAAGCTTTAGTTTATATCACCAATAAAATGGATATCATTAACATTTTTTTGTGAAAGTTCTGGCGAGATGGGGAATAAATTGCTCACTGCTGAAGCCAGAGTAGTTGATTTTGATTCCCAGGCCCTTGTAAAAAGCCAAAATGAGGGCTGGAGAGATGGCGTAGCAGTGAAGCCATTTGCCTGCAAAGCCAAAGGACCTTGATTCGATTCCACAGTATCCACATTAGCCAGATGCACAAGGTGACACATGCATCTGGAGTTCATTTGCAGTGGCTAGAAGCTGTGGCACCTCCATTCTCTCTGTCTCACTCTGCCTCTTTCCCTCTGTTAAATAAATAAATAAATAAATAAATAAGCAAAAATGAGAGGCTGGAGAGATAGCTTAGTGGTTAAGGCACTTGCTGGCAAAGCCAAAAGACCCAGTTTGATTCCCTAGTACCCACATAAAGCCAGGATGCACAAGGCATGTGTCTGGCATCCTTTGCAGTGGCTAGAGGCCCTGGTGTGCCCATTCTCTCTTTCTCTCTACCTGCCTCTTTCTCTCTCATAAACAAATAAATAAATAAATACATAAATAAATAAATAAATATTTTATAGCCATAGTGACCTTCAATAATCCTAGCACACCGACACTGATGCTGACAGTGAGATGGGAAGTTGAAACAGGAGAATTTCTCAGCAAGCCTGTGGCAAGCATGCCAAAGAACCACAGAGTAATAACCTAAAGAGAAACCCTGCCTCAACAAGGTGGAAAGGCAAGAACTGCCTAGAAAAGTGGTCCTCTGACCTCCACACACAAGCCTGCCCACACTCTCTCACATACATGAACATAAACACATCACACACACATCCACAAAGAATTTTAGAATATTATTTATTTATTTGAAAGAGAGAGAATGAATCAATGAATAAGGGCACACCAGGGCCTCTTGCCAATGCAAATGAACTCCAGATGCATGCACGACTTTGTACATCTGGCTTTATATGGGTACTGGGGAAGCGAAGCCAGGCCATCAGGCTTTGCAAGCAAGTGTCTTTAACCATGGAACAATCTCTCCACCCCACAAAAAAAGATTTTTGTGAACATTGAGAAATAAGATAGAACCACAAAAAGGTTGCTGTGTGTGGTGGCACATGCCTTTAATCCCACCACTTGGAAGGCTGAGGTAGAAGAAGCACTGTGAATTTGAGGCCAGCCTGAAACTATATACGAATTCCAAGCCAGCTTGGGCTAGAGTGAGTCTCTATCTCTCAAAAAAAAAAAAAAAAAAAAAAAAAAAAAAGAGAGAGAGAGAAAGAAGTGGTTTCCTTTTAGAATTACTTTTACCGTTGCATCATATTCTACTCTGACTATTATTATTAGAACAACAACAACCACACAAAAGAGCTGCTGGTCCATGTAGAATGACCTTTCAACTTTTTTAGATTGCACACACGCTTGAAACCATATGGTTTTTGTCATACAGTGTCTGCCTTATTTCACTTAGTGTCATGATCTCTAGATCTGTCTATGTTGTCACAGATGACAGGACTTCATTTTTCTATGACTTATTAGGATTCTGGTAAATCTTTCTTTCTCTCAATCTTTCTTTCTTTCTTTCTTTCTTTCTTTCTTTCTTTCTTTCTTTCTTTCTTTCTTTTTTTCTTTAGGGTCTCATTCTAGCCCAGGTTAACCTGGAATTCACTATGTAGTCTCAGGCTGGCCTCAAAAATCATAGCAATCCTCCTGCCTCTGCCTTCTGCCAAATGTTGGGATTAAAGGCTTGCACCAACACACCCAGCTCCTTTTACTTTTTTAAAATCTTTGTTTATTAGAGACAGAGAGAGGATATATATATATATATATATATATATATATATATATAGAGAGAGAGAGAGAGAGAGAGAATGGGCACTCACCAGGGCCTCTAGCCACTGCAAACAAACTGCAAACAAACTCCAGACGCATGTGCCACCATGTGCATCTGGCTTATGTGGGACCTGGAGAATCGAACCTGGGTCCTTAGGCTTCATAGGCATGCACCTTAACTGCTAAGCAATCTCTCCAGTCCTCCTTTTACTTTTTTAAAAAATCATATCCATTCTGACATGGAGTGAGGTGATACTTCCCTGGGATTCTTGGAAAGGCAGTTAATTATAAATATATATGATATAATTTATATATATCATATGTTACATGAGGAGGAGCTTTTATCAAACGCACTCTGAAATAGCATGCAACAGATAGGAGCCCTGCAAACCATATGCCTCTGTTAGTGATTCTTTGAGCTACACTCTCGACACTGGTGTGTGTGTGGGCTAGAAGCAAGGCTCCAGTCAATAGCCAGTCAGAGCCCGCAGTGGAAACACTTCCGCTCTGTGCAGCATGTGTAGGCAAGCTGAAAGAACACCATTTATTGGAAGGAAGGCGCTACATATACACAATGAGGTGTTATATTTATTATTTCTATTTTAAATTATCCATCGAAGGAGAAGAAGATGTGGTCAGAATTTTTAATGAGGTCCCGGGTCACAGTGAGTTCAGAAGCCCAGACGGGAATATGGCAATGTCCTGACCTTGATACATTTGATCTCGAGCAGGTCCATTGACCTCTCACAGCCTCATTCCACTCATGTGTGTAGTTAGTAGGATAGAGTGACTGGGTGGTTTTAAGGAGCTCCATCTAACTTTCAAGATTATCATCTCTTATTCTATTTCATATCCCCTGGGCTCCATAGTTCACCAACTTCTAAGACCCATAACAACCATTGCAGAGGAATCCAGTCTAGTCCAGCAGTGTTTGACTGGAATCCCTGTTCCCTAAGTGAGAAACTGTAGCCAGAGCCTCGGTGGAAACAGAGCTCTTCCTGTGGCCTTGACTCTCCCCCTTGTGAGAAGCTCACTTATCTCAAGCATGTGGTCAGAGCACAAGGAACTACAGTCGCGTGCCACAGTTGCACTTAAGGAAGCAAGTAGTCAGAACCGATGCCCTCCCACTGAGGTTAACCGTGTGCAATGTGGGCCACATCTAGAGACATCTTGTTGTCATGTTTCTAAGACTCAAGAAATAACCCAATCCAGGGGAAGGGCTGATGTGCTCAGACCCACGATGTGATTCTAGAGAGTAAAACCTCAGTGCTGGTGAGGGTTCTGTGCCTGGGGCTGGCTCTTCTTTCATTAAAGGAGGAGATTAGCAAGGACAAAAATGACCAGAGCACACAACCGAGACTTTCATCTTTGAGTAATAAGCAAACCTGACAGAGTATGACAATATGTCTTCCAACCACTACCTCTGCAGTTGTATGAGCCAAAATTTTCACGATTGCCACCCACTCTGCAGTTAAAGACAATATTAGTTACTTTTCTGGTTGCAGTGACAAAATATCTGACAAAAGCAAAAGGGAAGGTCTATGTTGGCTCACCGATTGAGGGTATGGTCCTGTGTGGTGGGGAGGCACGGAGGCAGGGGCATGAGGTAATTGGTCACATTGCACCTGCAGTTAGGAAGCAGAGAGAGATGAATGCTGATACTCAGTTCATGGTCTCATTTTTATTTAGTTTTGAACCCCAGCCCATGGAATGGTGCCACCCACAGTTAGGATGGGTGTTCCCACATCAATTAGCTCAATCCAGAAACTCCCTCACAGTTATGTCCAGTGGTTTGTATTCTAAGGGATTCTAGGTCCTGTCAAACTGACAACATTAAAATATTTTTTTAAATTTATTTGCAAGCAGAGCGTGACAGAGGGAGAGAGAGAAGAAGAGAGAATGGGCATACCAACGCCTCTAGCCACTGTAAATGAACTCCAGATTCATGTGCCATTTTGTGCATCTGGCTTTACATGGGTACAGGGGAATCAAACCCGGGTCATTAGGCTGTGCAGGCAAGAGTCTTAACCGCCGTAGCTCTAGCCCCTCAAAATGGCAATATTAAACATCCCAGTGACATCATAGATTATCTGAATATAACACACAGCTAGTTAGGGACATAGACATAGTGGAAACCAATGTGTTTGGACTCCAGAGGTAGGGATTTTCTAGGACAGGGCTGTTTCTTCTCTCACATGGTCAGTGTTAGTAAAGTTAAGTCTTCACTTCCTCCGAGGGTATGCCTCGTGCTTCCTAAATCATTTCCCACATCACGGTTATGGGCATTTTATGAGGAAGTGCTCAATGAGGCTTGGACCCTTCTCCTAACCCTTCCATGGAGACGTGATAATGATCCCATAATCCAGTATCCTTCTTTTTAAAATTTATTTATTTATTAGAGACAGAGAGAGGGAGAGAGAGAGAGGGAGAATGGGCACACTAGGGCTTCTAGCCACTGCAAACGAACTCCAGACGCATGTGCCACCTTGTCCATCTGGCTACGTGGGACCTGGGGAATCGAACCTAGGTCCTTAGGCTTCGCAGGCATGTGCCTGAACCACTAAGCCATCTCTCCAGCCCCCAGCATCCTTCTAATGGTTATGCAATTTCAACTGTGAACTTTCCAACTGAGATGAGTCTGAACCCATCAACTGACGGCAGTGCTCAGTGGTGGGTTCAGGGCCCCCATCACTATTGACCAGATGATGAACAAATGTTCAGCAGTTCTATTTCTGATAACCCTACTACTAATAAGTCCATGTAACTTATCCTATGTCCTAGGAGCCCATGGAGATACTTGATGTGACACAGGAGATAGAAAATTGGACCCAACACAGTAGCTTAAGTGGCCTTGCAGTTCTCTGGCAACAGAGATCTGGTCTTCCTTCCGCATTTGGTCTTGGTCTTGTCTTTTAAAGTGGCAGCATCTATGTCCTCCATGGACCTAGCATTCAATGAAATGTATGCATTATTATGAAAAGGAAGCAAAGAGGCCCTGGCTGGGAACGAGAAGGTGTTTAAAGAGGAAAACAGGGATGGAGGCCACGCTCTTCCTGTTCCTGTGTAACTTTGGTGAATGTGTGAGATGAGGCTTCTAAGTGCACATTTTCTCCTCTCTCAGAAACAACTCAGTGCACAAACTCTCCCACTCACACGGCCCCAGAGAGAGCGACAGAGCCCCTGGGTTGTTGGACACGAATCCTCCCTAACCATGTGGGCTACCCTGCTGCCCGCTCCTGAAATGGGCTCTTGAATCTTGTGGCATCTTAGAAAGTCAATTCCCTCACACGAGTGGTTGTCAGAGGGGCTGGATGCCCTAGAAACTCAGACCGTGGGCCCGGGGACCACTGGGAGGAGCTGGAGGGTGGCCTGCAGGGAGACAGGGAGGAAGGGTTCTGGTGTTCGTGGGCCTCAGCTCCTCCAGCCTTGACTCTGGGAAGGCACAGTCCTTCCCAAAGTCTCGTCAGCCAGCCTGTCCTACCACTGAAAGATCACTTCCACTGTGGAGTGTGAGTTCTGAACTGGAGGAGGACTCCGCCAATGAAAGAAACAGGGTCTCGCATCCTCCCTCCTCCTCCCTTACCCTCCCCTTCTTTCGAATCTGTGTATCAACCCTTTCTTGCTTGTTGACTTGGTTTGTGGTTTTAACTCAGATGTGGTTAGAGAGAGGTGGGGTCAGGGGACAAGCTCTCTACTCTGCTCTTCCACCTCCCCTCCACCCTAGAAATGTCCTACTTGTTCTCGGATCAGAGTATGATGCTTCTGGCAGAACAGATGGGGGATTCTGACTCAGTTTCTCTGGGTGGGGTCTGGGTATTGGTATGTGTGAAAAGCCCCCAGGTGATTGAGAGCCTTGGGTCTGGTTACTGAAAGAACAGAAGACCAGGATGACTCACTATACTTAGATGGCAAGTTGCCAGTGAAGAACGGCTCAGCCATGGTGAGAGTTAGCACCAATTCTTCCTGCTAGACATCAGCTCGGGATGGTTTTTGACTATATAGAGTCTTATTAAGTTTCTCAAATGCTTATTCTCAACATGTCGTGGATGTGGACAGAGGATATCTTTTGTCCAGTTCATTTAAAAAAAATATTTTTATGCATTTGCAAGCAAAGAGAGATAGACAGAGAGAATGGGTGCACCAGGGCCTCCAGATGTTGCAAACAAGTTCCAGATGCATGTGCCACACTGTGTATCTGGCTTCATGTGGGTACTGGAGAACTGAACTCGGGTCATTAGGCTTTGTAGACAAGTGCCTTACCTGATAAGCCATCTCTTCAGCCCCAGTTCATTTTGATTTTACCTGCAACAGTGACATGCTTAGCAAATCTCTGGGGGAAATAGGAAGTTATGACATCAATGAAATGTTAGCCCAGGTGGTGGTGGTGGCAAGAGAGACCAGCCAACACCTAAAACCTCTGATCATTCCACAGTTCCGCAGATGCCCTCAAACTGGTACATGTGTTCCACCTAGTGCCATGGGTGACAGAGAGGCCACTACTGACCTGTCAGGAAAGAATGGGGGACACAAATGCCACCTACAGAGAGGACTCAGTTTGGTCTCTGCAAATGAATTGATTGAAATTATGGGCCTGGAGACTTAGCGAGACTATCCAGGAAGAAACAAGGAAACGTAGGGATTTTTTAAAAAAATTTTCATTTATTTATTTATGAGAGAGAGAGAGAGGGAGAGGGAGAGAGAAAAGGCACACCAGGGCCTCTAGCCACTGCAAACGAACTCTAGATGTATGCACCTCCTTGTGCATCTGGCTTACGTGGGTCCTGGGGAATCGAACCTGGGTCCTTAGTCTTCGCAGGCAAATGCCTTAACTACCAAGCCCTCTCTCCATCCCAAACGTAGGGATTTTGAATAAGAAGATGGATGACTGAGTGTTCAATGCCTCTGTCGTAAGGTACTCCATCTGATGCCAGGTGCACCTGTGAAAGGTCTCGGGGATCTCAGGTGTGAAGAGTATGGAACCCATTGTCAGGGAGTCAGTGACCCAGCTGTCCTCCCGCCCTCACCCACTGGCCCTGCTGGCCACTGTGTGTCAGACCTCAGGTGCAGACCCAAATTTCACGGTCTGCCTAAGATCAGGCTGTTGAATTCAGCTCTCCTTCCTAAACAAGGTTGTTATATTTAACCTTCCTTATCCCACTAGCAACAGCCAGCAGAGAGAATGACAGGACAGGGGACATCACTCACAATGGTGGCAAATGCCCCAACAGATCTGGGAACTAACATTATAGCAAATTCAGAAAAGTATACATGCCAGTAACATGAATGTGTCCCAGTAAACCTTTACTGGGACACTAAGATTTGAATTTTATTTAATTTTCACATACTACAAACTTTTCATTTTTTTTTAATTTAAAAAGCACTTTTAAATGATTCTTAGGGGCTGGGGCTTAGGCTCAGTGTGTCCACACTTACCACACAAGCACAAGGGCCTGTGAGGACCTGATTCATCTTGAGTTCTAGCCTCACCCATGTAAATAGTTGGGTGTGGCTACCAACATCTGTAACCTCTGTCCTTTGGGAGCAGAGACCAAAGACTCACAGGAGCACACACACACACACACACACACACACAAAAAAAAAAAAAAAAAAAAAAAGCAGCTCCAGGGTCCATGAAAAATTCCATCTTAGCTGGGTTTGGTGGCACACACCTTTAACCCCAGCACTGGGGAGGCAGAGGTAGGATGATTGCCATGAGTTCGAGGCCACCCTGAGAATATATAGTAACTTCCAGGTCAGCCTGGGCTGAAGCAAGACCCTCGAAAAACCAACAAAACAAAAACTCCATCTCAAAGAAACATGCAAATGAGCAGTAGAGGCAGACACCTGGCCTTCTCTTCTGTCCTCTGTACGTGCACATAGGGCACACTCATCTGCACACGTGTGTACACACCATAGACACACCACACCACGCCCACATCACATCACACACCCTATACAGGCCCATGAAAAGAAAAAGATTCTCAGCATGTGGATCATGAATAAACATAGGATGGGCTAGATCTGGCCTGCGGGCCATAGTTTGCAGACCTCTGGGATGATGCTTTACACAGAAAGAAAAGATCAGAGGTAAGATAAGCCTAAGCAAGTTCAGAGGCCCAACAGAAGGCTGTTCTAGATAAATGAGCAGAAGGTGGGTGATAGGAGGTGGGCTGGGCCAAGAGGTCAGACACCTACCTACAGCAATAGCATACGCCACTGAAGAGTTTGGTTTTGAGGATGGCGAATCAGGTGCAATGAGTTTTAGAGACAGATGCATTAGTGAGGAAGGTAGCTCAGTGTGTCAAAATGCTTGCCCTGCAAACACAAATACCTGAGTCAAGTCCCCAGCACCCACATGAAATCCCTGCATTGGGATGCACCGGTACTCTCGGCTCTGGGGAGCGGGAGGCATGCGCATCCCTGGAACTCTCTGGCTGGCTAGTCTGGGTTAATTAGTGAGCTCCAGGCTGATGAGAGGCCTTGTCTCAAAAAGAGAGGGCAATAATATTTCTGAGAAATGATACAAGTCCTCTAGTCTCTATATGCATCTGCACATGTAAACACACCACATGTATATACACACATGCGAAAGAAAGAAAGAAAGAAAGAAAGAAAGAAAGAAAGAAAGAAAGAAAGAAAGAAAAGGAAAGAAAGGAAGGAAAGAAAAGGGAAGGGACTGGAAAGGGAAGAGAAGAAAAGAAAAAAGGAAAGGGACAAGGAGATCCCGTGTGGGTTTGCTCAAAGGTTGGAACCATTGCTCAAATGACTTCTGGTCAGGAAGTCCAATGTCAGCTGCTTCTTCCTCAAGGAGATGCGAAACACCCATGAAAACAACCCTCCATCATCCGGGGAACATGCAGGCTTTAGTGCCACTGACCAGAGTGGGAGAGGTACGGAGAGATCACTTCTTTTCATTTCCACTCCTCAGGCTTCACTGCTCCGTGTTCCCATGGGTCCCTCCACCTCCCTCCCAGCTCTCCTGACTATAAAGTCAGATCACAATGTCGAAATGGCCTCATGACTGTCCCCATCCACCCCATCCTGATTTCATGCCATTTTGACGCCTTCGCAGAGGCTCAGCAATTCCTTCATTATTTCTGCCCCTCCTTCCCACACCTCCTTACGACCCCAGCCTGCAGGTATGTGCATTGACCCAGTGTAGGCAGAGAAAGATTATGAGTGCTCCCATTTAATTACATCGTACTGAAATTGCATGTGCACCTCAATGAAACATGACACATCACAAAATCTCAGCAGACTGTTTTTCTACACCCAGTACCTGGTTTGAGCCTGGTCTTTTACACCTTCCTCCAGATGTCCTGGACATGGCCTTTCACTGCAGTCCCTCCCTCCTTCAAGCCCACAGCCCTTCCCTCGCAGGAGGCTTTTGACATTTGCAGTTTAAGATTTGATTACTCAAGCAGGGGAAACGTTAGGAAGTATCTCCCAGGCACGATTTGTACCTTGAAAACTTGCTTGGCAGAAGCAGGGGGTTTTCTGAATGGACTTGCCTCACTGTCTTGGTCTGTAGACCTAAATTATGAAGCAATTAATATACAGCACATAAAACTGTCCAGTCTGTTTGTTCTTGCTGTCATATCGCCAGTAATGATGGCAGGAACTGACTAATGAATGGTCCCAATATCTGTGTACACAGAGAAAGAGAGAGGAAGAGAGGGGCCAGCCGGAGTGAGCACGCATTCCTCGTGGTTCTTCTCGAAGAGCGTGTTCCTTCATTTCTCGATGTTTCTCCCACAAATAGGTCAGGTCCTTTTTTTTTTTTTTTTTTTTTTTTTTTGCCTTCAAACCTTTATGAGATTTAAGCCCTGTTTCTGATTTCATTGAAACCCCTTTAAGAAAAGACATTTTTCATATTTAAGACTTTTTCAAATCTCCCCTAACCAGCTACACTCTGTATTGTATCTTTCATAGCTGGCAAGCGTCCAGTGACAATCCTTAAAAAGAAAAAAAAAAAAATCCCTTTACAGTTTTAAAGGAAAATACAAGCTCTCATTTACCACTGGATGGAGTCAGAAAATAAAAGCTTAATGCCTTGACAGGCCTGGATATTTTTTTGAGGCCTAAGTCTGATTTATGGCGGTAGCCGGCAAACCAGGCTGGTGAAATATTTGCTGCCGTTCCTAGGGATATGGAAAAATGAAGTGTGAAGTTCTGGGGAGAGCAGGCCACAGCCTTCCAGTCACTAAACACTCCCACCAAGTTGGCAGGGGAACAGAGCCCAGGGCTGCAAGATGAACCTCAAAGGAATAGGAGAGGAGAAAAGGACTAAGCACCGTGTCAAAATCCCGCCGAGGCTTAGCGCTCGCCATACGTCCTGTGACATGGGGTGGGATGTTTATGAGGGGGTTTACGGAGGAAAGAGAAGAGAAACATTTTCTTCCTTCTTTATTTATTCTATTTTCTTTACAGCTTCCCTGTAGGGGTTTCACTGCAAGTAGAAGAAATTAAGAGCAACAACAGGAATGTAGGAAGTCTCTTAAGCCCCCTTCATAAAATCGCTCACATTGAAAAATATGATCTGGTTAGAGAGAAAGCCCTGGCTTGCCTTAGGGCTCCCAGCTTCTAGTGGGGACCCAGACTCACTTCCCCATGCCACAGGTCCCCAGACCCGCAAGCGTGGGAGCCGGGATGTTCGTTCCTCTGAAAGGGAATTTCCTAGAGATAGAAGTGAGGTGGGTTTACCCTCAGAATGTTCTAGAGATGAGTCACCACAAACACATGCCAGGTAAAACACTTGGCAGCTTCCTTTTCTTTTCTTTTCTTTTCTTTTCTTTTCTTTTCTTTTCTTTTCTTTTCTTTTCATTTAAATAGAAATGGTCACCCATTATTCAGAACCGTTTTCCATCTTGGGTTTCGGAAGTACAGTATGGCATATCCAGGCAGGAGCCCCTCAAAGGGCGCCATAGGTCCATGCTGTTAGTCACAGGACAGATGGGTGGGGTCCCCATGGATAAGCAGCGGTTGGTTTTAGTTGTTTTCTGAAGTGAAAAAAAAAAAAAAAAACTCTTCTTGTAAGTGATATTTTTTGATAAACCAAAGCCAGAAAGGGCAAAGATGGAAAACATGAAACTCATTTTCTCCCCACGAAAATTTATCTTTGGAAGATCAATTTCAAAATCTGATTCATCTGAGAGTTAAAATAGGTCTCTCTCCTCTCCTTCTCTCTCTCTCTCTCTCTCTTTCTCTCTCTCTCTTTCACACACACACACACACACACACACACTGCACTCCAGTCTGCCAGATGGAGAGAGATTTATGTTTCCGTGAAGTGTTTGGGTCAGTTAGAGCAGTTTCAGTAATTACAGGAATGTTTATAGTCACATGTACTCATCCCCGCCCCTCACTAAATCGCTAATAAACACACCCACTCTCACTTGAACAGACTCTTCCAGGCCTAACCTAACACGCCCGCAGCCACTGCCTCACTCGTTGACTCCCTTTATCACACACTTAAACTGAGAGATAGTTCAAGTCAGTAAACATGTATCGATGCCTACCAAATATAAGATACTGTTAGGCAAGGAGAGAGCCTAGGGCTGGGAGGAAGGAAGATTCTAGGCCTACAAGACGTTTGCAATTAAGAGAGGAAGAAATGGACTTGGATCCATTTGTCTCTTGGTAAAACTGACTCTTTTTCAAACAATGAGAGGGCAAGTGGATTTTCCCCTGCCCACATAAGTAGAGGAGGAAAGATAAATGAAGGGTTTCCTTGCTCACGTCCAACAGCCATGAACGCTCTGATTGCGCTATGGGCTATGCAGGAGGGTGTGCATCCCCTGAAAGGCCGTCTCTTCATTCTATAGACAGGAAAACTCAGGTGAGGGGTGATTAGCTGAAGTGTCTCAGATCACAAAGCAAGGAAACCTACAGATAAGGTGCACAGCCCATCCCAAGGACCCCTTTATCCATCCCCAGAGCTGAGACTAAATGTGAGTCTCCTGAACCCTGGCCCTGAAAATTTGCTACCTTCCTCTGATTGGTCACCCAAGTCTGTGTTGTCAAGTGACATTTAAAGAAAACAAACAAACAAACAAACAAAAAAAATCACAACATTTTTCTGACTATTTTGAAGGGGTTTGGATTCAGGGTTTGAGTTATTTAGAGACTTTATATTTCAGCCTTTTAAAAAAAGGTTTGTACTTGAAACTGATCTCTGTTTTAGGAAAATGAGAAACACAGGTCATAAGCAAAGGTGGCTGGCCCTCCAGCGTGGCTGCCCTGGTGTTTGGTAACCAATGTGCTGAAAAAGATCATCCAGAGCTGAATTTCCTTAATGGTGACTGCCACACACAGACAGGCCTTAAAACATACGCCCGCAGTTCAAATATTTTAGCAAATGTCCTGGCTTTCCTCCACCGTTAAATGAAAGTGAAGGTGAAGTCATGGGGGGGGGCAGGGGCCACTAGAGTAGAATTCTCACCCTCTATAGCTGCCCATAGCTTTAAATGTCTCACAGGAGACCCAATTAAATATTAGCATGATCCCAATTCACCGAAGGATCGTATTTTCTGGGCTTTTTCATCACTCACACTTCCTGGCTATTTAATGATGAGTTTAGGATATGATCTTTTCCCTCAGGTTCCCCCTCCTACCTCTTCTGTTTCATTTCGCTTGGGATCTTGAATCTAGCTGGCTGACGTGTCTGGCAATAGCTCAGGCAGATTTTTCTAACCAAGGAAGCCGTCGTCTCGACGCACTCTGCTTCAGCCGTGACACACTTATCCAAAGGATGGCTTCTAGGAGTTTCCATGTTTTGGTGGCTGTGGTCCTGCAAGAGAGTTGCTAGGTTACAATGCCAAGGAAACATTCAGATCGCTGAGCCCCACACAAAGATGCCTGTTGAGTGAATAAGGGAATGGGGAGTCCTTGCTGAGGCTGCTTGGTTAAGAAATGGACAGAGCTGGGAAGATGGCTCAGGGGTGAAAGATGTTTGTTGCAATGCCTGTCAGCTCTGGCTCAGTTCCCCAGGACCCACGTAAAGCCAGATGCACAAAGGGGTGCATGCATCTGGAGTTTGTTTGCAGTAGCAAGAGGTCCTGTGTCCTGTGTTCCCATACCCTCTCTCTCTCCTTGTAAATAAATAAATAAATAAATAAATAAATAAATAAATAAATAAATTTTTTAAAAAAAAGAAACGGGCAGATGGTGGTACAGCAGGTGCTTCTCTGCATCATGTGTCCAGCTTCAGGCTGAGGTATGCAGCCTTCTGGGTGCTCATGAAGAGTTGCCAGGATTCTGCAGATACAGGCCACTTCTCTGGTCTTGAGTGCCAGGCTCCGAACCTGCACGTCCACCCTTTCCCGAATTCACCAGCCTGACAACACGCCTCTCCTGTGCCTTTTTCATCTCGCCTTTCTAACCGCCCTTCTCAGACTTTATATTTCATTGTTATAAGGATTCCCACATCGATGTGAAGAGTGGTGCCTTGAGGTTTGAATATCCTCTCTAAATTGTGGGCTCACTTGGGAGAGCCTTAAGCTAAAAAACAGTGTTATTTGTCCTTTAACAAACTCATGGTGAACCTTCATGTACATTCACATGTATGTATTTATGATAACCCTTCTTCTACCCATCCATCCATGCATCTATGAAAACTATAATTCAGAAATGAATTACTTGTTGTGGACACACATTAACACTTATTTAAGTTAAAAAATGAAGCTTGGGAGCTGGAGAGATGGCTTAGCAGTTAAGGCACTTGCGTGTGAAGCCTGAGGACCCACGTTCAACTCTCCAGGTACCACACAAACCAGACACACAAGGTGATGCAAGTGTGTACAAGGCAGCACATGTGTCTGGAGTTCAATTACAGTGGCTGGAGGCCCTGGCATGCCAATTCTCTCCTTCTCTTTCTTTCTTTCTTTCACTCTCATTCTTGCTCCCTCTCATAAAAAGGGAACAGTCTGTTGGGTTTGCCTCAAATGAATCTAGGACTGGAGAGATGGCCTAGCAGTTAAGGTGCTTGCCTGCAAAGCTTAAGGACCAGGGTTTGATTCCCCAGTATCCATGTAAAGCCAGATGCACAAGGTGGCACAAATGTCTAGAGTTTGTTTGCAGTGACTAGAGGCCCTCATGCACCCATTGTCTCTCTCTGTTAAATAAATAAATAAATAAATAAATATTTCTAAAACATGAAGCTAGAAATTCTTTGAGGAAAGTGAGCCTGATTTGCCTAATTGGACTGATAATGTAACTGCTTTGCCATTTGGGTTACATGGCAGGCATTTCCTATAAACAGAATAATCTGAACTTGATGCAAGAAATTTTGGATGAAAATGTAACTAAGGCACAAATAAAACACATGGATTCCCAAATGGTATATCCCTTGTAACATCTAAACACAGCATGATGAAATTTGGATGCCATATTGAAACTGTAGTTTAAAAAATTTCTTTAGGGGCTGGAGAGATGGCTTAGTAGTTAAGGCATTTGCCTACCAAGCCTAAGGACCCAGGTTTAACTCCCCAGGACCCACGTAAGCCAGATGCACATGATGGCACATGCATCTGGAGTTTGTTCGCAGTGGCTAGAGTCCCTAGAGGGCTCATATTCTCTCTCTGTGTCTCAAATAAACCATTAAATAAAATTTTAAAAATTCTTTTAGGATACCCATAATCAAAATCACTAGAGGAAACCCAATGTAGAGAATGATTAGAGACAAAGTCAAGGAGTAAGTGGCTTAAAGGAGACATGGACTAGATAGCTACTCTCAAAATTGTAGAAATCCAAAAAGAAAGAGAGAGAGAGAGATGTTTTAGGCCACGAGAAGAGGCCAGGCACACTGCAAAGGATACACAATTTTGTGCCAATGTTATGCCCGAGGTTGCTGCCTAATTTACTGCTATCTGGCCTTGGCTACACCCCCATTAATCTGCCAGCCGAATGGGCTCTAATTATGCATCTTGTAACTTGGTGTGCTGTAGCATGCTGAGTTTGAGGGAGGTAGATCTTCAAGATTTACTGCATAATTGCTGATAATCTCACAGGATCTCTGAACTGAGGGGAGAAATCTGCCTTCTCCCAATTACTGAGAACGCCGTTCAAGGCAAAGAGAAGCAGATGCACAGGGTGGTGGGAGGGGATGTTGTTCAAGCTGGTGATTCAGTAAACTCTCACAGCCTGACAAGATGCCTGTGGCTTTAATCTATACAATATAGAGCCTGGAATATGAAGTATAATCAGTTTGTTGTTTTGAGTGGGTGTTAGAAGCTTGACTCTACTGCCAAAGTGGCTGGCTCATTTTCTGGATGGATATGGAAGTGACGAAGAGAAAGGGAAGAGATTTGAAGGGAATTATTATTTTTTTATTTGAGAGAGAGAGAGGGAGACAGAGAGAGAGGAAGAGGCACAGAGAGAATGGGCATGCCAGGGCCTTTCAGCTGCTATGAACGAACTCCAAATGCATGCGCCCCCTTGTGTGCATGTGCAACATTGTGTGCTTGCATCACTTTTGTGTCTGGCTATATGTGGGACCTATAGATTTGAACAAATGTTTTAGGCTTCACAGGTAGGCATCTTAATGGCTAAGCCATCTCTCCATCTCTATTTTGATTATAGATCAGTCATTTTGCCTAGATCATCTCTGAGAATAGTCCTCAAAGCCCTATGAGGTGTTCATTATAATCCCTATATTTCTCTTTCTTTCCTTTCTTTTATTTTTGCAGTAGGGTCTCACTTTAGCCCAGGCTGACCTGGAACTCACTCTGTAGTCCCAGGCTGGCCTTGAACTCACAGTAATCCTCCTACCTCTGCTTCTGATGTGCTGGGACCAAAAGCATGCACCAAAGGAGCTGGAGAGAGATGCCTTTGCAGTTAAGTTACTTGCCTGCATAGCCAAAAGAACCAGGTTCAATTCCCCAGGACCCAGTAAGCCAAACGCACAAGATGGCGGATGTGTCTGGAGTTCGTTTGCAGTGGCTGGAGGTCCTGACATGCCCATTCTCTCTCTCTCTCTCTCTCTCTGTCCCTATTTCTCTCTCTCAAATAAATAAATAAAAATAAATTATTTTTACAAAAGCATGCACCAACCACATCCAACATAATCCCTATTTTAGAGGTAAAGCAAACTGAGTCACACAGAGCTTCAGTGTCTGTCTCCCTCGTAGTCCCTCCCTCCCTCTCTCCCTCTGATTCTTTCCCACTAGCCTGCTTCCTCTCTGATCTCTGGAACATGGGCTCAAGGGGTTTCTGACTAGTGTTCCCACCCATATTTGTGGCCTCCCCTCACACCTCTGCATCTAGTAGAAGGTTGTGGGACAAGACAGGTAAAAATACATCAGTATAGGCTTATGGCCCCTGAGTCCAAAGTTGCTTACATACAAGTGCTATATTCTATAAGATTCCCAGCCAAGTTCAGAGCCCATAGTCCTCACAGCACCTAAGAACACTGGGTGGGAAGGAACTGTCTCCAGCTGCTGTTGTATGCATCCTTTCTGGGGAACATGGTTATTTTGGATTGACTATGCAGTGATCTGTCACCCAAAGCATCTTTTCAAGGGGCAAGAAAAAAAATCTTCACTTCACAAACTCCTTTACTGAGTTTTCATTTTCTTGCTTACCCCTAACAACCACTATCACCTCAGTGACTCCAGAACTTGAGTTTGATATCCACAGAAGGACATACTGTAGGCTGAGTTCCAATTCTAGTATTAAATCTCATTGACTTTTAGTGTGATTTCTTTTGGGCTCAGCTTGACAAAGAAAGAAAAAAAATAGAAAGCAAAAAATATTTCACTTTTTCATTGAAATTTTGTGTACCAAGTAAGAATTCTTAAGCCCCAGGGTTATGTTGAGACTCACACAGGCTCTCAGGCCAGGGTGGAAAGGATCATAGAATTTTTAAATCACTCCAAACATATAGAACCCTGGTTCCTGGTTTTTATAGACTATCCTTAAATTCTCTGCCCACAGGCCCAGTTTTCTTTGACCACATCGGAAACTGAATTTTCTAAACAGAAACTGTAACCACAATACGTTGTGTCATTTTGGTGATATATCTCTGAGAATATTATAAACTGGGTAGCTAAATTTTTCATTGCCTTGGAGACATCCACAGCCAGAGATCTAAAGACAGAAAGTTCAAGTCTCTCTCCATTAAGAAATTTAATTCACATTTTTACTAGCTCTCGGCCTTTGATTAATACTCTGAATCCATCATGCAGCAGTCCTTAGGATTATGAAAAGTGATTTGTCTAATCTATGTGTCAGTCTCCTTTGGGATCTATGTTGGGGTGGGGGGAGCCAAACCAAGGCTCTGGAGCTATTGATTTCATAGCATTCGCTTAGGGTTGGCCTTTATGTTCTGGCCAAGTCACGTGTATTAAGAGCAATTTGATCCATGGAGTGTGGCGAGAATGTTGTCACCATCTACAGAAACCAATTCATCTGGAGGGTTTCATGCCGCACGTATCGGCACTGGAAGCGGGGTTTTAATGAAATCTCTAGCAAAATGAAGTTAATATCAAAGTGAATGTAAAAACAGATGCGTATGCTGCCAGCTGGCTGGTGTAATCCTGGTTGTGCAGGATTTAGGTCTCTACTTCTGACTCCTGGTCTCAACGAATAAATTTCGGATGGTCTGGGGCAAGGCCTGATGGACGGATGGGCTGAAGTTTCAGGCTACTAGTCTGCCTTTTCTGGATGTGAAGTACCCTCCCCCCAACAACATTAGCTTTCTCAGGACCCAGGGAAACGTGCTATCACCAAAACCAACTCTCTGCCTCTACCTCTATTCCACAAATCAACCTCCCCTGAGCTGGGTTGGTATTCCTCCTCCTCCTTGTTCTTTTGAGGTAGGGTCTCACTCTAGCCCAAACTGACCCGGAATTCACTCTGCAGTCTCAAGCTGGCCTTGAACTTACAGCAATCCTCCTACCTCTGCCTCCCGAGTGCTGGGATTCAAGGAGTACATAACCTGGCTAGTTGCTTCTTCTAAAGGGATGGCTAGTCAACTTGGCATGCACATCTGTTTACGTAGAAGTGGCCTCGGTGACACCCGTGCCCTTGCAGTCACACTCTGGAGACTGTAGCCTACCTCAATGTAGTAAATCACGTGGGGGGGCTTTGGGGACAGTTCCTCTGGGAGATTTGTAGACTCAGTGGGGTTTTTACAAATCACTGCATTAGAATTCATGCTGCAGTTACTTCTTCCTTCTAAATATAGATGAAGCCCCATCTGAAGTGTGACGTATCTTACAAAAGTCTTGCTTCAGCTGGTCACTTAAACTAGAGAGAGGTGTGGGAACATCCGAACGGAGCAGAACTTGGAATTCCCTTACTGATGGAGGGAATTCACATTTGGGAAGTGCAGGTAGGGCCCAAAGAGCCTTAGGAATTCCTTCCCGCCATTATGCAAGCCCTATTATAAGGCAACTTGAAGAGCGATTATTGAAACTTTGTGTGTGTGTGTGTATTGGGGGGGTACTATGGGTATGTACGGGTGTGCATGCACATGTGTGTGGAGGCCAGAGGACAACAACCTTAGCTGACATTCGTTAGGAATGCCATCACCTTTTTTGTTTTGTTTTGTTTTGTTTTGTTTTGTTTTTGAGACAGGGTCTTTTCATTGGCCTAGAGCTTGCCAAGAAGGCTAGCCTGGATGACCAACAAGCCAAGGATCTCTGTCCATCTCCTCCCCAGTTCCAGGATTGTAAATTTATAACACTAGCCATTTAAATTTTTTTAAATTAATTAATTAATTAATTATTATTTTTTTTTCGAGGTAGGGTCTCTAGCTCGGGCTGACCTGGAATTCACTATTAGTCTCAGGGTGGCCTTGAACTCTTGGCGATCCTCCTATCTCTGCCTTCCGAGTGCTGGGATTAAAGGCATGCGCCACTACACCCGGCACTATGCCATTTTTAAAATTAAAAAAAAAAACAAAACATGCTGGGCATAGTGGCGCATACCTTTTATCCCAGCACTCGGGAGGCAGAGATAGGAGGATTGCTATGAGTTCGAGGCCACCCTGAGACTACATAGTGAATTCCAAGTCAGCCTGAACTAGAGTGAGACCCTACCTTGAAAAACCAAAATAAAATAAATAAAATAAAATAAAATAAAATAAAATAAAATAAAACAAAACAACATGGCTTGAACTCAGGTCCTCATGTTTGCAAAGCAAACTGGAGAAAAAGGATCCCCAGGGCAAGCTGGCTAGCTGGACTAAGCTAATCTGTGAGCTCTGGGCTCAAGTGAGAGAACTTGTCTAAATAAACAGTGTGGAAAGGAATTGGGGAGACACCCGAAGTCAACCTCTGCCACAGGTGCATGCACACACCTATGTGTGTACACCTGTACATACATCTGTACCCAACATGTGAACATATATACATACATGCACACACTGCACATATTTATACATGCAAAACATAATTGTTGCCAGGTGTGGTGGCACATGCCTTTAATCCCAGCACTTGGGAGGCAGAGGTAGGAGGATTGCTGTGAATTCCAGGCCAGCCTGAGACTACCTTGTGAATTCCAAGTTAGCCTTGGCTAGAGAGAGATCCTACCTCAAAAAAACAAAACAAAAACAACAAAAATACTATTTGTAATTTTAGCTCTTTTCTAGACCAAAAAAATAAAATAAAATTCCCCTCTCTTGGCTGGAGAGATACTCAGTGGTTAGGGCGCTTGTCTGAAAAGCCTATGGACCCAGGTTCATTCCTCAGCATCTATGTAAGCCAGAAGCACATGGTGGTACATGCATCTGGAGTTTGTTTGCAGTGGATGGAGGCCCTGCTGTGTCCATTCTCTCTCTCCTCTCTCTCTCTCTCAAATAAATAATAAGCAAAAATATTTTTAAAAAAAAGAATTTAGAGGTGCTGTCATATATAAACTGATGTGTCTGGTTTTCAACCAACAGCAACAACAACAACAACAACAACAACAAATAATAATAATAATAATAATAATAATAATAATGGATGCAAAGGAACAGTAAAGCATGGTCCATGCACATAACAAAAACAGCCAAGATGGGCTGGAGAGATGGCTTAATGGTTAAGGCGCTTGCCTGTGAAGCCTAAGGACTCAGGTTCGATTCCCCATTACTCATGTAAGCCAGATGCACAAGGTGGCACATGCATCTGGAGTTCGTTTGCAATGGCTAGGGACCTTGACTCACCCATTCTCTCCCTCTTTCTCTATCTGCTTCTTTCTTTCTAATAATAAATATATATATATATATATATATATATATATATGTATTTATATATATATAATTATATAAGCTACCTTGTAGGATATCCAGCTTTAGGATTCACCAGACAGAGACTTCAATGTAGATGTAATAAATATGCTCAGAGAACTGAAATAAACCATGCCTGGAGAATTAGAAGAGAATATGGTAATGGCACATCAGATGGAAAATATTGATAAGAACAAATTATACAGAAGAATCAGACCAACATTTTGGAGTTGAAAAGCATGATAAATGAAATGAAAAATATACTAGAAGCCCTCAATAGAAGATTTGAAAAAAGAATTGGCAAACATAAAGAATAAAGATAGAGCAATCTGGAGCTGGGGAGATGGGGAGGTGGCTAAAGGTGCTTGCTTGCAAAGCCTGATGGCCCAGGTTCAATTGCCCAGTATCCACATAAATCAAGACTTACAGAATGGCACATGCTTCTGGAGTGTGTTTGCAGTGGCAGGAGGCCCTGGTACAACTATCTTCCCTTCTCTCTCTTTCCTTCTTTCTCTTTCTCTCCCTCTCAAATAAATAAATACATTAATTTTTTTTTTTTTTTAAGGATAGAGCAATCAGTGGTGGCACACACCTTTAATCCCAGCATTCGGGAGGCAGAGGTAGGAGGATTGCCGAGAGTTCGAGGCCACCCTGAGACTACATAGTGAATTTCAGGTCAGCCTGAGCTAGAGTGAGACCCTGCCTCTGAAAAGCAAAAAAAAAAAAAAAAAAAAAAAAAAAAAAAAAAAAAAAGGATAGAACAATCAAAGTAATCTAAACAAAAGAACAAAAAGAAAGCAATGTGACAAAACGAATATGGCATTGAAGGTTTGTGGGCCATCCCCTAACAGATGCATTGTGTGAGTCCCAGGAGGGAAAGAAAGGGAGAGGAAGCAGAAAAAAATACTTAAAGACAGAATGATTACAAACTCCCCCCCCCCAAATTCAAAGATTAATTTAAATATCCAAGAAAGCTGTCCACAGTGGCACACTTGTAATTCCAGCATTTAGCACGTAGAAGCAGGAGGATCAAAAGTTCAAGGTCATGCTTGATTATACAGACTGAGCTACATGAGACTATGTCTCAAAAAAAAAAAAAATCTCTAAAAAAAATTCCAAGAACCTCAGGAAAGAAGCAGTATAAGAAAAAAAATTGATTTTAGACATACCAAACTATTAGACTGAGATAAGAAAGACAATAGACCATATTTATGATTACAGTGGAATTTCCATCATGAACAATGGAGGTCACATATTAAAAATACTGGAAGCAATAATCAAGAATATTTTATTCAACCAAATTGCCTTTTGAGTATGAAGATAAATTGCAGATTTTCCTAGATAAACAAATAGCAAGATAAGTTAATGTTCAAGATCTATTTTAGGGCTGGACAGATAGCTTAGTGGTTAAGGCACTTTCCTGTGAAGCATAAAGACCCAAGTTCAATTCCCCAGGACCCACATAAGCCAGATGCACAAGGCAGTGCTTGCATGTTGAGTTTGTTTGCAATGGCTAGAGGCTCTGGCACACTCATTCTTTCTCTCGCTTTCTATACCTCTTTCTCTCTCTCTCAAAAAATAAATAAAAGGAAAATACTTTAAAAAAAGATTTTCAAAGGAGGACCTTTATGCTAAAAGGAAATGACACCAGAGAATAATTTGAATTTTCTTGAAGAAATAAAGACCAGTGGGAAAGCAACTACATTAGATACATATTAAAATGCTGTGACATGGTTTCCTAACCTTCCGTGTCAGATTTAGAAGATAATTGCATAAAACAATATCTAGAAAATGAAATGCTGTGCTTATCACACATCAAATGTTATATATAAAACATAAAAAGTTACATATGTAAGGGTGTCTTACACATGTACGGGTAAGGACACAAAGAACAGAGAAGGAAGAAGAGGTCTATCAGAGCAAACGCTTGCTTATTTTTTTTGTAATTTTACTAGGATTCATGCGAAGAGGATTGTGATAAATGCAGAAGCATACTCTAACTCTTAGAGTCAGGACAAAGAAAAATAAGTTTTTGAATAATTTTAGAAGTGAGTTAACATGGCATATTAGAAAAATATCTATGTGATACAAACGAAGGTAATATGGGAGGAACAGATGCGTAAAAAGGACGTGAGCCACTTGGAAGCAACGTCAAAACATGGCAGATGTAATTCCAAGCATATCAGTAACTATGCTAAGGGTAAATTGATGAAATATGCCAATCAAATGATAGAAATCGATCCATTGTATGAAAAATAGGATTCCAGTATGGGTTATTTTTTTAAGGGACACACTTTAAAATCAAAAATACACCATATACTTACTCACAAAATAGGAAGTAGATGGTATATACATAGGAATTATAAGAAAGCTGGTTTCAGCTATATTAATTTCAGACAACTTTAAGCAAAAAACACTACAAGCAATGGAGATAATTCGTAGTGATCTCTGGGAGATCCACTAGGGAGAAATAACACTTATCAAGTTAGCCACACTTAACAACAGAATCCTAAAGTATATGAAGCATAAATTCACAGAACTGAAGGGAGAAATGGATGATTCAATAATAGTCAGAGACTTTGGTACCCTGGGAAATAAATGTTAAGAAAAACTAGACAGAGTGCTGGCAAGAATATACAAAACTTTGGGCTCAGTGGTTAAAGGTGCTTGCCCTATAAGCCTGCCAACCAAAGTTCATATCTCCAGCACTCATGGTGGTACATGTGTCTGCAATCCCAATGTACCTCTGTCAATGGGAGGAGGAGTCAGGAGAATCACAAAAACTCATGGGTCTGCTACTATCGCATTCTCAGTGGCAAACAACAAGAGAGACCCTGTCTCAAAGAAGGTTGAAGGAGAAGACCAATACCCCAAGGTTGTCCTCTGACGTCTACATGTGTGCACCCCACCATACATTGTACAAAAGCATGCACACACACATACACTAAATAAATAAAACTAAATAAATCAATAGAACATATGCCCTATTAACTCACTCAACCAACTGACATCTATAGAATATTACATCCAACAACAGCAGGGTGCACATTCTTTTCAAGCATGTACGGTACATTCTCTGGGGCAGGCTATGTGCTAGGCTCATAGATATATCGTCAATAAGTCTGAAAAGCATTGAAATAACAAAGCATTTCTGTGGACACACCTGGAGTTACACTAGAAATCAACAACAGAAATTATAGATGAGAGACCACCATACATTTGGAAATTAAACCAACATATGTCCAAATAATCCATGAGTCAAATAAGTCACAAAAGAAACCAGGAAAAAATTTTAGTTGAATGAAAACAAAATGCATTGTTGAAATTTACATAATGCAGTTAAAGTGCTTAGGAAGAATAAAATTAAATAACAGAGATAAACTTACCGTACAATTAACTTCTTAAAGTGTACAATCCAGTGACTCGTAGAGTTTCCATGGAGTTTTGCAACCATCTTCAGCCACTTCAGGACATTTCTGTCATTCCACAATGAAATCTGACATCCATTATGCTAGTCATTATCTTTTTATGCCACTCCCTTACAAGTGCTAAAATAATTTCTGTCTGTAAGGACTGTCTATTTTGGACATTTCATACATATTTATTCACACAATATGTGGTTCTTTGTGTCTGATTTCTTTCACTTGGTATGATGTTTGCAAGGTCTGTTTATTTTTGAATTTTACTTTTATTTATTTATAAAATGGAGGGGACCTCTAGCCACTGTAAACTAATATCAAATGCATGTGGGTTATGGGGAATCAAACCTGGGCCCTTAGGCTTTGCCTTAACTTCTAAGCTATCTGTCCAAGGTCCATTTATTTTGTAGAGGGTGTTATAGTACATCATGGCTCTTTATGACTGAATTATACTGTATGGATATACCACATTCTATTTGTCTGTTCATTGGCTGATAAATATTTGGGATTTTCTGATCTTTTTTGGATACTGTAAATAATGTTGAAATGAACATTTTATATGGGCATGTGTTTTCACTTACTCTGAGTAAACATCTCATGGTGGAATTGAATTGTGAGGTTGTACAGGAATTCCCGACATTTTGAGAGACTGTCAAACATTTTCCCAAGGCAACCGTGCCATTTTACATGTCTACTGTGTGTATCTATGAACAACTCAGGTACACAAGGAAATAGTGGCAAAGACTGGAAGGTTTCTTTCCAAAACAGGGAACTAGAAAAGAATGTCTGTGCTTACCACCTCTATACAATATTATACTGAATGCTCCACCCAAGGAAATTAAGCTAGAAAAAGAACATAACGGACAATCAGATTGGAAAGGAAGACACCAAATCTTCCTTATTTGAAAATGATATTAATTCAAGAATTTAGATGGTAAATGGTATGGAATTCCAGAAAAATCTTTTAGAGCCAGTGAACTAGTCCAACAAAACTGTAGGATACAAGATGAATATACAAAAATCCATGTCATTTCTATAGACTAGCCATGAGTATCCCAAAATTAAGTTAAGGCAGAAACTCTGTTTCCATAGAGTTAAAAGAAGAATCTGCTTCAAAATAAAATTAACTAACAGAGAATAAAGCATACATATTGAAAAACACAAAACATTGTTGAAGGAAATTAAAGATTTAAAGCAATTGAAAGGCATCCCATGTTCATAGATCAGAAAACTGTGTTGTTAACATGTGACAACACTCCACAAACTGATCTGTAGATTTAAAGTATCAAAATTCCAACTGTCTTGGTTTCGGGAGTGGAAAAGTCGACACAAATTCAAAAATGATCCTTACATCAATGCCAGCCTTTGGGTACTTTACAGATCTTTGGCATTTCCTGCTAATATTCCTGCTCTTAAGAGGAGTTGTCTTCCAGAGGTCCTGACACCACCATTCCTTATATTTTTCTAGAGGACAAGTTATAGAATATACAGTTGAAAAGAAGAAAGATCTCAGGTTAATATTGTCTTAACATATCTTAAGACTGTCGAGGGCCTAAGGAGATTCCCCAGTGGTTAGAGCACTTGCCATTTAAGCAAAGCGGGCCTCTTGGGCCAAAGATCATCAAGTCTGACTCCATAGAACCCATGTAAACATCTGGGTGTGACCACGCACACCTGTAATCCCAGTCTGTCGGGGGCAGAAACCAGAGACCAGGGAATGGCTGGAGCTTGCCAACACACGTGGCTTCCCGGCCCTAACAAGAACATCAGCAGGCTGGAGACGCGGTCCCAAAATGTCTCAAACACTCCCCTAGTCCTGAAGGTCTGGCAAGGTTGAATACATGCTGCACTTGGTCTTATAAACCCAGTACCAGCTAACTCTTCCCAGGTCAGTCATTTTCTGTAGAAAGATGTCTTTGGAAGAGTTGTGTTTGGGATAAGAAGCACCATCCCCCCCTCCAAGACCAGCTATCCAATAGGGATATTCTGGTCTGTGCAGGAACAAAGGGGCAGGTAACAGGGACTTTGTTAAGGTACTGAATCACTGGCTCTTCTATGAGGACTGGGGACCTGATGCAGGTCATCTCATCTTGATTCCTCTCTTCGAGCTGAAATTAATATCAATTGATCAAGTTTTATTTCCTAGGGAAGAAAAGAGTATGTTCCTTAAGAAACAAAGATTCATTAAACAGGGGATGAGCCCCTTGGACGAGGACCGTAAGGACAGACAGGAGTGCCACAAAAGGGGATGTGGGGACAAGTAGCAAGGAACACTTCATTATTTAAGACAGGGCCGACCAAACAAACGTTCTGCTCACTGAAATGCTTCCAGAAAGGTGGCTGGCTTGAAAAAACAGATGGCAGTGTTCTAATCCAACTGTCGTTTTTCAGGTTGGGCAAGACGGATTCCATTTGATTGCTTTTAACATCTTTTAATCTTAGATAAAGGGTGTGCCTGGTTTTGCTGCTGAAAACAATAGTCCAATTGTTAGATGACTTGCTTAACGTGTGTGTGTGTGTGTGTGTGTGTGTGTGTGTGTGTTTTGCCATGACTCCTGTGTTTTGGAAGTCTCTGGGGACAGATGATATATATGAATGATGTCCCCAGGGTATAATCAGTATGACTCATTCTTGGAACCAGTTGCATCCACAAAGGGGTGCCAGCTGTACCCAGTTCACAGCTGAACATACTTGAGACATCTTCCCCTCACGAACTGCCCCTGCCTTGGGGTTAAAAGGGCACACTTTAGGGGTCTTTCTACTTTTCTGGGGCTTTCATTTCTTTCGTTGAAGGTGAGGTTGAGAAAGATTCTGTTTCAGGATTTCTTGAGTATAGCCATGTTTGCTGAATTTCATATAGCAACAGTAATGAAAACTCCCTTTATTTTCTGTCACTTCTTAAGTCACCAAGGTGGCAGGATTCCCGGATGTTATCATCTGTGATCACAACACATTGAGACTACCAAGGTGGAGATTACTCATCGGCTCTTATTCTGCCTCGTGCCCTCCTATCAGCCACCCCACAATTGGGGTTCATGGAGCACAACCTGGTTATGTAATATTCTAAAGCCCTCCAGGAAGACAGGGTCACAATGGGGTCCACATCCTGGTGTCTACGTGTTAGTAAGCTTTCATTGTTAATTCCAGCTCAGCCAGGTCCGTTGAAGTCGAAGTTCTTGATGGCATCTGAGACTTCATTTGGATGTGAGGTGTGTCCTGCTGTGACCTTTCAGGGAACTGGCTTCCAGGAGGCTGATTAGCTCCCTGCCCCTCAGCCCTCCATCACCTCACCTCCAGTGCTCCACACGCTACTACTTGTGATTTTCTGACTGTTCTCAGGTGCGACGGTTGTGGGATACTTAGATCAGCCCAATCGTGGTTCTCTGGCTCTTCTGTCGTGCTTTCTGGAATCTTCATGAACACAGATGAATTGTTCCTGAAGAATTACCCTGTTTTCCCTTCTCCCACCCCCCACTTTGCCAAATCAGACATGGGTCATGATTAGGTAGGCAGCCCTCCCTCGTTTTAAAAATTTATCTTTGCAATAGCTGCCTGGTCTCACCCTGCTGGAGAGAAGACATGTGGAGGGAGCAGCCCAAAGGCATCTCAACCTACACATCTGGCAGGCGGCCGGGAGTGGAATTCCTGGACAGGCTTGCCTGCTTTGTGGTCTGAGGGGGATGTTTGTTGAGTAACTCCACATCACATCACTTCATGGATAAGGAAGATGTCATCCCCACGGCATTTCTGATTTCTGCACAAGCTTCAGAAAACCCCAAGCAGCTAATCTAGAACATGATGTTTTAAGCTGCCGTAATCACCAGCCAACTTGGAACATATGCCCTGCACATGACGGCCTCCTCTTCCCAACTCTTAACGCTCCATCGTGGTGCTGAGTGCATGCGCCCACCCCACTCCCGATGGAAGGTGCTCCTGCTGGACACTGGGGAGGCAGCAACTGAGCCTGAGGCTCACGTCATGCCCCAGGCTGCAGTCCCTCCAGCAGGCACTGGGCTGCAGGCCCAGTGTGACACCCAAGCTTCCTGCATGGCATTGCGTGGAGATTCAAGAGCCCTTGGCTCATTCGATCATCAGCACCAGAAGTTTCCAAGATGGCACAGCTTCTTTCTCTGAAAGCAAGTGTCCTTATTTGTCCAGTTGGTTTCCATGAGGCTGGGAGGGAATCTTGTCTACATTGGGAAACTAAGCCAGAATCCAATCGAGCCGGGTTAGAACAATGGGATGAAGCCGGGCGTGGTGGCGCACGCCTGTAATCCCAGCACTTGGGAGGCAGAGGTGGAAGGATCACCCTAAGTTCGAGGCCACCCTGAGAATACAGAATGAATTTCAGGTCAGCCTGGGCTAGAGTGAGACCCTACCTCGAAAAAACCAAAACCAAAACAACAACAACAAACAACAATGGGATGGAATAAGCAGACTGTTGAGATAAAGTTTCATGCAGAGAGATTTAAAGTCCCAGACTTGGCCTTAGAAACCAGCGGCACCAGCCAGGAATGGGAAGAGACGAATGAGCGCTTGGTTCCAGGTGTTGGTTGCCTTAATTACGATGGAGAAATGGGACTTCTGCAAACGCATGTGCAGACATCAGCTGCATGAGTAGAGATTCGGTTCTCGAAACAAGGGGGGCGGGGTAATCATGGTATCCCAGGCAGTGCTGCAGAAGGGAGCTCTGTTTGGGATCCCATCCTTAAGGAGGTGGTGCCTGCACTGTACCTGGGTAAAACTGATCACTATGGGATGAAAACGGACGCAGTAGGGAGAACTGGAAATGCCCTTTTCCATTCCTTTGACAAGGTCCATCCAGCTTCCCAGAGGACCATCAAGGAAAGCCAGCAGGCTTTGGTCAGATGAAAGACACATTTTCATGTTCTTTCTCTCTCCTTTCCATCCCTTTCTTTTTTTAATAAATATTTTTATTTATTATTTATTTGAGAGAGGGAAAGAAGCAGAGAGAGACAGAGAGAGAGAGAGAGAAAGAGAGAGAGAGAGAGAATGGGCACACCAGGGCTTCTAGCCACTGCAAATGAACTCCAGAGATGCATGCGCCCCCTTGTGCATCTGGCTTATGTGGGTACTGGGGAAATGGAACCAAGGTCCTTTGGCTTTGTAGGCAAGCACCTTAACCACTAAGTCATTTCTCCAGCCCTCCATCTCTTTCTTATTTCCTCTTCTTCCTCCTGTCCATTTTCCTCTTCCCTTCGCTCTCTCTTTTTTCAAGGTAGAGTTTTGCTGTAGCCCATACTGACCTGGAATTTAATATGTAGTCTCAGGGTGGCCTGGAACTCATAGCGATCCTCCTACCACTGCCTCCCGAGTGCTGGGATTAAAGGTGTGCACCACCACACCTGACTCTTTCTCTCTCTTAAAAAAATGTTTTTCCCTCAAGCTTGCCCCCCAGTTTCTAACAGCATTTCACAGCAGTCACAATCTTATTAGTTAGGTTATATTATCATGTAGCTCCATGACCAACAGCCCAACAAACAGAATGCATAAAATGAATATAAGAACCAGCTTCCCTCCTAGGCCTCTTACAGGGCCATAGTCCCAAAGCCAGCAGTCTCCCAAGCCAGGCTGCCTAGGTTGCTCCCAGTCCTGCCACTTCCTACTGGTATAACCTCAGCAAGTTGTTTCGTCTCTCTGAACCTCAGTTTCATAATTGGAAAAACAAGGATTACAATGGAACTTGTTTTGTCAATAGGTTGTGAGACTGACATTAACCCCATGCATAAAGGACCAAGAGTAGCTCCTGGCAGGAGATAAATCCCACAAATTCCCTTGGTTCTATTTTTAAAAAAATATTTCGATTTAGTTTGACATAGAGAGATGAGAGGAGAGAGAGAGAGAATGGTCATGCTAGGGCCTCTTGCTACTGCAAAGGAACTCCAGATGCATGTGTCACTTTGTTCATCTGGCTTTCTGTGGGTACTGGGAATTGAACTTGGGCTGGAAGGCTTTGCAAGCAAGTGCCTTTAATCGCTGAGCCATCTCCCCAGCCTCCACGTTCACTCTCCTCTGCGAGCCGCCCTTCTTTTTGAAAACATTTTTCGGGTAATCTTTCTGAGTTTCTTAATATCTATAAAAGCCAACCTATCAACTCTTCTCTTATTTTTAAAGTCCCAAAGTGAGTACATTATACACATTGTTCACTTAAAAAAAACACAACACACACTTGATAGTGTATCTTGGAGATTTTTCCACTTCAGGACAAAGAGAACTTCCTCATGCCGCTTCACAGCTGCACATATAAGGAAGAACTTTCTAACAATTAGAGCTTGTTTGAAAGTGCAGCTCTCACTGGAGGCATTCAGGCAGGGACTAGACAGCAGTGTCTCTGGGATGATGGAGTAGAGATTTATGTGTCAGTGAGGTGGTTGGCTATAATGCTCCTACTGTTCCCCCACTTGAGATTTCCTGGTCTTGTGTTATGTTTCCAAAGAGCAATTACAACCTCGTCAGAAGCTGCAATGCTGTTTTTGTTCATCTGACTGTGTTTGAACCTGGGGTTCAGCTGCTCCTGGGCTACTTGTTGGGGGGGAAGGGGGGGCGCTGCCCCATGACATCTTGCAAAGCAGGGGAAACTGAGTGGAGAGTCTAGTTCATCTTCAGGCCCAATCTACAGCCAAGCTGGCCTAGTCATTGCTACTCAGGGACAAAAAGGTCTCTGTCCTGTGGGGATTCTGAGCTACCTTCTGGTGGGCAGTCTCACTGGGACACATCTTCGGGACACATCAGGTTAGGGCCATACCTCATTTCCCAGCCTGAATGTGACCATTGCAGGTAGAACTTCAGTGTTGGTCAGCAAGACTGGGTTTCCAACAGCAGCGAAGACTCCAGGGCATTCCCACATCTGCTCTTCTTTGAGCGTTGAACCTTGAAAGGGAGTGAGCTTCTAGTGCGTTGCTGTCATGTTCTCATTGCAGAAAACACCCGTCCAAGAGCAGCTTGTGGGGAAAAAAAGGGTTTATTTTGGCTTACAGACTCCACGGGGAGCTCCACGATGGCAGGGGAAAACGATGGCAGGAGCAGAGGGTGGACATCACCTCCTCACCACCATCAGGTGGACAACAGTGACAGGAGAGTGTGCCAAACACTGGCAAGAGGAAATTGGCTATAACCACCCATAAGCCCGCCCCCCAACAATACACTGCCTCCAAGAGGTGTTAATTCCCAAATTGCCATCAGCTGGGAACCTAGCATTTGAAACACCTAAGTTTATAGGGGACACCTGAATCAAACCACCACCTAGCTCCACTTTTCTCAGCCAACAGGCTGTTCAGGAGAGCAAGAATCTCTTGATTTGCACCTGTGGAAGGAGAGTCAGTGATGGGATGACTTCACGAACCTCAACAGCCTGAAATGTCCCTTCAAGACGTGAATTCTTCAGTCTTCTTCTGCAGGCCTATGCATCTTCAGGTCCCGTTGAGAGAAACAGCACAAGGACTTTTCCAGACACTCTCAGGGAGAGCAGATAAGAATAGAGCTCCTCACCAGCATGTGGGCAAGGTGGCAGAAAGGAGTGTGTGTCAGGGTGGGGGCAAGGAGCTACGCAGATGCTAGAGAGGAGGGGAGGCTGTCGGGGACTGTAGGTGACATGGACATACTGCTCGATGGAGTTTCAGTGGTATCATCACTACAGTTAGCAGAGTCGGAATGAAAGGTCTGGGAGGACATTAGCCTTCCTTCTGTAATCTCCAAAACCACTCACAAATCATCCAAAGAAACAACCGAGTGCAAACTCGCTTCAGAAGTTACCAGAAATCCTTGGCCCCTTTGGTCTAAAGGGAAAGTCATGGTGAAGGCTGGTCATGCCCTCTTTCTAGAAAACTCCTTAACCACAAGGCCATGCCTTATGCCCCCCCCCCCCGGTAAAATCAGAAATGAACTACACATTTTAATTAATTTATTTATTTTTATTTATTTTACTTGAGAGCAACAGGTATATAGACAAAGAGGCATGAGAGAGAGAGAGAGAGAGAATGGGCATGCCAGGGCCTCCAGCCACTGCAAACACACTCCAGATGCATGTGCCACCTTGTGCATCTGGCTTAAGTGTGTCCTGGGGAATCAAGCTTCAAACCGGGATCCTTAGGCTTCACAGGCAAGCGCTTAACCACTAAGCCATCTCTCCAGGCCAGAACTACACATTTTAATGTGTACAAGCTGATAAGTTTTGACATATGCATACACCCATGAAACCATCACCACAGTCAAGCTAATGAACAGATCTATCACCAAAAAAGGTTTCCTTGTGATAATTCCTCCTGCCTGCCACCTCCTTTCTTCATCCCAAACCAATCATGGGTCTACTTTCTGTCATGGTAGATTAGTTTGCATTTTACATACATAGACTCAAACAACACGTACTCTTTGGATGGGGAACCCAGCTCCTTTCGGCCCAATGTAAGTATTCAAAGAGTCAACCCTACTATCACATATAAATAGTTTATTCTTTTTTTATCGCTGAATGTATCCGTTACTTTTTCACTGGTGGTACAAAATGTTCCAGCAGAAGCATCTTAGGGACAGAAACAGGTTTAATTTGGCTTGCAGTTAAAATATATATATATATATATATATATATATATATATATATATATATATATATCAAAGAGAAAGAAATGGGCATGCCAGAGCCTCTAGCTATTGTAAATGAACCCCAGATGCATGTGCCACCTTGTACATCTTACATGGGTACTGGGGAATCAAACCTGGGTCCTTAGGCTTTATAGGCAAGTGGCTTAACCACTGAGCCATGTCTGTAGCCCCTTAGCTTGCAGTTTTGAGGGGAAGTTTCATCATGGCAGGGAAGTCATGGCAAGTTGGAACCAGAAGACTGCATCACGTTTCCTTTGAGTCGGGAAGTAGAGTGTGGGCAGCATGTGAGAGGCTGGACTATCACATCTCAAGATCCACCCCCAGCAGATGACCCACTTCCTCCAGCAAGGGCCCACCTCCTAAAGGTTCCGGAGCCACACTGCCAGCTGGGGAATCAAGTATCCAAACATGAATCTATAGGGGTATATTTTGCACTTAGATGAAAACACTGAGTAGCAGACATCTGGTTGTTCATTCATGACGAATGTTCAGAGCTGTTAGAAATAAAGATGCAGGGGCTGGGGAGATGGCTTGGCAGTTAAGGCGCTTGCCTGCAAAGCCAAAGGACCTAGGTTCAATTCCCCAGGACCGACGTAAGCCATGTGCATAAGGTGGTGCATGCATCTGGAGTTCGTTTGCAGTGGCTAGAGGCCCTGGCACACCCATTCACTCTCTGTATCTCTCTCTCTCTCTGTGTTTCTTTCTCAATAAATAAATAAAAAATATTTTTAAAAATTATTTTTAAAAAAGAAAGATGCAATGAACACTCATGGATATGTCTATGGACATATACTAACGTTTTTCTTTTTCTTTTAACTACTTTTTTAACAGGTGCATGAAACTATACTTACTTATGGAGTACTGTGTTTTTTTTTGTTGTTGTTTTGTATTTTTGAAGCAGGGTCTCACTCTAGCCCAGGATGACCTGCAATTCACTATGTAGTCTCAAAGTAGCCTTGAACTCACAGTGATCCTCCTACCTCTCCCTAGTGCTGGAATTAAAGACATGCACCACCATACCTGGCCTATTATTTTGACACATTATATAAGGTACAATATAGCTATCTCTTCAAACATTTATTTTTTTTTAATTTTTTTGGAGAGAGACACAGAGAGAGAGACACAGAGAGAGGGAGAGGAAGACAGATAGAGATGGGCACGCCAGCAGTCTCTCAGCTGCTGCGAACGAAATCCTGATGTGTGCGCCCCCTTGTGGTCAAGTGTGGAATTGTGCCCTTGCGTCACTTTACATCTGGCTAAACGTGGGACCTGGAGATTGGAACCGCTGGAGATTGGAACCAGCGTTCTTAGGCTTAGGAGGCAGGCACCTTAACCCCTAAGCCATCTCTCCAGCCCCAAACATTTATTTTATAGTGAAAATATTCAAAGTCCTTGCTCGTATCTTTTTAAAATATGCAGTGCATTATTATTTACGTTTGCCTTGCTGTGTCCTAAAGTTTAGGTCCATGAGCCATTTCGAGTTTATTTTTATGTAGCTCAGAGTATAGATGGATGTCTACTGTTTACTTTTAAAAAAATTTTGGTCTATTATTTATCTATTTATTTATTTGAGAGCTACAGACAGAGAGAGAAAGAGGCAGATAGATAGAGAATGGGTGCACCAGGGCCTCTAGCCACTGCAAACGAACTCCAGATGCATGCACCACCTTGTGCATCTGGCTTTCGTGGGCCCTGGGGAATCAAGCCTCAAACCGGGGTCCTTAGGCTTCACAGGCAAGTGCTTAACTGCTAAGCTATCTCTCTAGGCCCCAACTTTTTATTTTACTTATTTAATTACTTTATTTATTTATTTGAGAGAGAGTGAAAGTAAGAAAGAGGTACATAGAGAGAGAATGGGCATGCCAGGACCTCCAGTCACTGCAAACAAGCTCCAGACACATGCAGCACCTTGTGCATCTGGCTTTACATGGGTCCTGGCGAATTGAACCTGGGTCCTTAGGCTTTGCAGGCAAGCACCTTAAACTCTGAACCATCTCTCCAACCCGGATGTCCACTTGTTCATGACTCTGCACTTGTCACAGCGGCATTTGAAAGAATTGTCTTTCTCTCTGGAAATACTTTTGCGCTTCTGTCAGCAACCAACCAGTCATGACTGTGTGGGGTTCTACCTTTTGTTAGCCTGAACCCCACTCTGTCATAGTCCCAGCTCAGGGCTGACATGTGGTGAGTGGTTAATAACTTCTCACGATAGAATTTGACTACAGCTGTTTTCTAAGATGCCTCATCAGATCCAACGTGGTGCTGTTGGTTGTGGGGACAGCAATATAGTAGGGAAGTCAGATGGCCTGGGGGAGCAGACCCTCTCTGTTGGTGTGGGGTAGAGCATATGGTGGCTCCTGTTCACAGTTCGCATCTCATAGTCAGCACTAAATAAATCAGGGTTAGCCCGAGTTCCCGAAAGACTCTAAGAGAATCAATTTTTCTACCAGAACCAGCAAGTTTCAGAGATTATGCCATTAGCTTGGGAAGCATGAACCTAAACAATCCACGACGCTGTCTTTAGCTGAGGTTATCCTCAGTTCCTGATAGCTCTCCAGAAGAGTCATGGCCCATAGAAAGAAAATGCCAGCTTCATAAGAAATTTTACAATTGCCTAGTTGATGTACTTAGAAAAGTAAAGCAAAACAGGGAAAGATAATTTTATATTAAAAATTTGGGGCTGGAGAGATGGAGAGATGGTTCAGTGGTTAAGGTACTTGTGTGCAAAGCCTAATGACCCAGATTCAATTCCCCAGTGACCACATAAGCCAGATGCACAAAGTGGCACATGCATCTGGAGTCAATTTGCAGTGGCTAGAGGCCTGCTTGCATATATATATATTCATATATATATGATTTATATATGTAGATTTGTGTATAGATAATATATAATTTAAACTCAACATAGATGAAATATCATCTAAACTATAATAACTATGAAATTATTCATGAAATAGTGTACTGTCTTTTTGAAGCAAGCCCAACAGATTGCCTATTTTTTTATGCAAGAGTGAGAGAGAGAGAGAATTGGTGCACCAGGGCCTCCAGCCACTGAAATCAAACTCGATGCATGTGCCCCCTTGTGGGCATGTGCGACCTTACATGCTTGCGTTACTGTGTGTCTGGCTTACATGGGACCTGGAGAGTTGAACATAAGTCCTGAGGCTTTGCAAGCAAGTGCTTTAATGGCTAAGCCATCTCTCTAGTCTGAAATAGTTAATTCATTTTTGAGCCAAGTTTCCCAAAGTATTCTGCATTATATTTTATAATCTGAACTATCTCAATTCAAAGTGCCCCCAAACCAAGGGTGTAGTAGCTGTATATGGCTCGTGGCTACCATCGTGGAGAGCATAGGTGTTGACTATGCCTCACATTTCCTCCTTTAATGCACCTCCAGTCTTACCATTATTCAAGGGAAGAGTCCTTAATCCTGGACACAGGATTGGAGGAGGGGAAGCAAAACATGCTGAAAACAGAAGATAGTTAGACAAAGCTTGAATCCAGGCTGTATCCTGTAACAAGGGGAAGAAGCATCCACAAGGAAGTCTGGCCATGTGTCATAGCTGGCTCTGGCTGGCTCACAAAAGCCAGCACTTTGAGGAATTTGGAAAGCAATTTCAAATACAGTTTTAACCGACTGTTTTTTTTTTTTTTTGTGTGTGTGTGTGGTATTTTTGAGGTAGGGTCGCACTCTAGCTCAGGCTGACCTGGAATTCACTATGTATTCTCAAGGTGGCCTTGAACTCTCAGTGATCCTCCTACTTTTGCCTCCCAAGTGCTGGGATTAAAGGTGTGTGCCACCATGCCCGGCTTAACAGACTTTTTTTTTTTTTTTTTGAGAGAGACAGAGAGAGAGGAAGAGGAAGACAGATAGAGATGGGCACGCCAGCAGCCTCTCAGCTGCTGTGAACGAAATCCAGATGTGTGCGCCCCCTTGTGGTCAAGTGTGGCATTGTGCCCTTGTGTCACTTTGCATCTGGCTAAACGTGGGACCTGGAGTTTGGAACCACTGGAGCTTGGAACCAACGTTCTTAGGCTTAGGAGGCAGGTGCCTTATTAACCGCTAAGCCATGTCTCCAGCCCTTAACAGCCATTAATTAAAAAAAAAAAATCAAGCTGTAAAGACAATTACCTTTGAATAAATTGTATACAAAGCATAGATAACAGATACGACTCCTCACTTCCTAATAATGTTTGTATGTTTCAGTACTAACTATGCTCTTGGGGGGACATATAATGGTTGTATGTCAATACGGAAACTATTCCTGTGCAGTTCTTCCCAACCCGACTTCTTATTCATAGCCTGAAATTGGTGGAAGCATTTGTACTACAGAAAAATGGCAATGGTTACCAGTTCAGGTTTTCTTCCAAGACTTGCTTGCTGTTAAAACTAGACCAGCAGTCTCGGAAGGTGCCGAGTCCATGGAAGGAGGGTGCCAGGCCCGTCACGAGCAAGCGCTAGTGATGATGACTGTGGGGTTTGGAAGTGGGAATGACTCGAGGTCACATGGCCGCCCATCCCTGGCCCTTTCTCATCCTCTACTCCCAAGAGGGGGAAGATGTTTTTGTTTGAAACAGCCTGCATCATTTCTTTTTTTTTTTTTTCTTCCTATTCTAGGCTTTTCCATGTTCAAAGTTCAAGAGTGAAGTTAACTCAGAAGTGATAGCAAACTCTCAGTTACGAAAATCCTTCTCAAATTCTACTCTTTCTCATTGATTCAGAGGGCCGGGGGGAAGAGAGGATTCAAAACATACATTTAGAGGGGCTGGAGAGATTTCTCAGTGGTTAAGGCACTTGCCTTGTAAAGTCTAAGGATCCCAGTTCAATTCCCCAGTACCCACATTAAGCCAGATGCACAAGATGGCACATGCATCTTTGCAGTGGCTAGAGGCTCTGACATGCCCATTCTTTCTCTCTCTGTTTCTATCTGCTTTTCTCTTTCTCTTTCTCATAAAATAAATAAATAAATAAAAGTTAAAAAGAACATGTGTTAGATATTCATAGGATTCCTCAAAATATATGTTTTTCCTTTTGTTTAGCTGCATTTTCTTTGGTGATACTGAAGTTTTAAATAAGTTCAAATTTAAAACAATGTGTCTTTTCAAATGTCTTCAAAGTCCTGTTGAGACAGATCTAGCTAGTGCTAAGAACTGGAAGAGAGATATTAAGCATGAAAAGGTTCCAGCTGGAATGGATGAATCTCCCTGGCTGCCCAGCGTTTGGGGACAAATCAATTAAAAGGAGGTGAAATAGGAAGGCGGCAGACAGGTCTCTGTAAACCCCACAGTTTTTTTCTTGTTAAGTTCCCCTTCCTCCCACGTGAGGGCTGCCATCCATCCTTAGAGATGACATATGGGATGTCCATAATGAATATGGATTTGATGTGATTTCATCTCTCTGCCAAACTAACTCACAGAACTCATTCGACTCTAGACTATGTTAAATGAGGTTTTAAAAAGTGTATTAGAGGCTAACTTTTGAAGTCTCTAAGCTAGATCAAGAGGTGCATTTGGGAGAAAACTTTGGGGACCACTCCCCCCTCCACTGCCCACAGCTGGAGCCATGTTTTGATGTATTTGATATATATGGGTGAGAGACTCTGGGGATCTGTCTTGAGAGGGTTTTGACTTGTAAGGGATTCAACTAGTTGAAACCTTATGTGCATTTGGAAAGAAGGCTCTTTTATATCGTAGAGACTGATGCCGAAGGTGGATGGGAGCTCAGAGGTCAGAACTCTAAGCCTAATTCAGATGCCCATGCTACTGTTGCAGGTCTTGTGCCTCAGCCCACAGTCCAGCTCTGTCTGGTACATCTCTCAAGGCTGCCTGGTCCATTTCAGTTGCAGAGCATTGAACTCTCTGCCCACCTTGACCCCCAGCCCCATTTCTTGTGATGTTCCCATGTCTGGAAGATGGGGACTGGGCCAAACATGGATATAAGCTATTGAGAGTAATGTTAGAGAGAGACACCTTTCTGGTAATAATGCATCTCAAATGATAGGCACTGATTGAACCTTCTTGTATGCAAGTCCTGATCCAGGCACAGTGGGGGGTGTAAAAATGAATGCAGGGCTGAAGAGATGGCTCAGCAGTTAAGGCGCTTGCCTGTGAAGCCTAAGGACTTGGGTTCAATTCCCCAGTACCCATGTAAAGCCAGATGCACAAGGTGGCACATGCATCTGGAGTTCATTTGCAGTGGTTAGAGGCCCTGGAGCACCCATTCTTTCCCTCCCTCCCTCCCTCCCTCCCTCCCTCCCTCTCTCTCCCTCTGTCTGTCTCTCGCTCTCTCTCTATATATAATCATAAGCAAGTAAATAAAATATTTGAAAAATAATAAATAAATACATAAATGCAAAGGCAGTGTGTTCGTAACAGCACTGGGAAGACAAAGACAGGAGGATTCCCTGGGGCTAGATGGCCAGCTTATCTCTGAATTAATGAGCTCCAAGTTCCGTGAAAGTTCCTGTCTTAAAAAAATATATAGGGGGCTGGGGAGATGGCTTAGTGGTAGAAGGTGCTTGCTTGCAAAGATTGACAGCCTGGGTTTGATTCCCCAGTACTCATATAAAGCCAGATGCACTACTAAAGTAGCACGTGCATCTGGAGTTTGTTTGCAGTGGCGGAGGGCCAGGCATGGTCATTCTCATTCTCTTTCTCTCTCTCTCCCTCTGTTTGTAAATAAACAAATAAATAAATAAATGTAGGGTGAAGAGCTGGCTGTCAGCTTCTGGCTTTCATATGCAGGCACCCACATGTGAATATGTACCTGAACACATATGTTCACATATGAACACATATACTCACATGCATAAACATGAGACAGACTTAACAAGCAAGCAAAAACTAAATACGATAAAGCAAGCGCCTTAACTGCTGAACTCTCTCTTCAGCCCTGTATTTATTTTTATATCCCCCACAGTGCCTGGATCAGGACTTGTATTACAAAAATGGTTCAGCTCACAAGTCACAGTAAAGGCAGAAGATGATCCGATCAAGGACAAAGCCAGTGTTTGTCAAGTGCCAGCTCCACGGGCTGACTTTTCTTTCTTCTCTTCTTTTCTTTCCTTTCTTGTTTTGTTTTTTTTTGTTTTGTTTTGTTTTTTGAGGTAGGGTCTCACTCTAGCCCAGGCTAGAATTCATATGTAGTTTCAGGCTAGCCTCGAATCACAGTGATCCTCCTACCTCTGCCTCCGGAGCTGTGGGATTAAAGGTATGCCCTACCACGCTGGGCCTTCAGACCCTGACTTTCTTCCCCCCTGGGCTCATATAATTCTCAAGAAATTGTATATTAAAGTCCTCACACCTCACTTTCCTTTGAAAAATGTAATGTTGGGCTCCACGCCCTTCAGGTCCCTTCCGGTCCTTCTATCCCACGTGATTCGTCTCCCCTTTCTCCCACTGGTGGCCCTAGGCTTCCCTCTTCTGGGTTGAGCTGGTTAGTAACATGGTCCATGGGCTAAAAATGTTTGTGCTGTAGTTCTTTCCCCCCTTGTGCCCCACCCTGTGGGATATCTTGTTTACGTAAGACCAGTTTGAACAAAGAGCTCTGGAAAACCACAGAGAACCATCCTGAATTGGCAGGGGATAACCCCATGACCCACACGCTTTTTCCACCTCTAATTTTTATTTTTATTTTTTTGAACCTCTAATTTTTATGATTCACTAATTTGCTGCACTGCACTCGAATCTGTCCGGGAATTCAGAATTCAAAAAAAGACCCCATGTCCATTGCCAGAGGTAATGAGAAGCCGGTATGGTAAGGCCAGAAGTGTGGTTTTCAGTGAATTTAAATACAGGAAGCTATCTAAACAAACCCGAGAAGCATTTCTTTCCCCTTTCTCCCTGGCTCCTAGGAGACGCTTGTTTGAAGGTGGGTGAGTTCAAGTTTGGGTTTTGTCTTCTCAGTGGCTGCGATATGAATCCAATACCTTGTGGTGAGTGTGTGTATGTGTGTGCATGTGAATGCACGCGTGTGCATGGGTGCATGTGCCCTTGTGCGTCACTTGAACCCACAGCTCACTGATGCAGCCAGTCTAGCTAGCCTCTACACCCCAGGGATTCCCTATCTCTACCTCCTTGTTTATATGGGTTGGGATGTCCCTCCCACTGTGCAGCAAGAGCTTTATTGATGGAGCCATTTCCTTAATCCCTATGATGCTCCATTTTATAACCCTAGAAAAGTCGTGTGCGCATGGTTGTAGAGGGGCAAGTGTGCCTTCTGACCTGGAGAGATGGCTCAGTGGTTAAGGCGCTTGCGTGCAAAGTGTAATGACTGTGGTTCCATTCCCCAGTACCAACGTAAAGCCAGACATAAAACGTGGCACATGGAGCCGGGCGTGGTGGCGCACGCCTTTAATCCCAGCACTCCGGAGGCAGAGGTAGGAGGATCGCCGAGAGTTCGAGGCCACCCTGAGACTACATAGTTAATTCCAGGTCAGCCTGGATCAGAGTGAGACCCTACCTCGAAAAAACAAAAAAACAAAAAAGAAAAAGAAAGAAAGAAAAAAACGTGGCATATGGAGTTCATTTGCAGTGGCTGGAGGCCCTGGTGTGCCCATTCTCTCTGTCTGTCTCTCTCTCTCTCTCTCTCTCTCTCTCTCTCTCTCTCTCTGCTTGCAAATAAATAAATAAATAATTTTTTTAAAAAAATAGAGAATTTCTTTTGAAGTGGTAAGAGATACTGTAGGGCCAGTGCCCTCTTAAACATGTCTTTTCGGAGGGAGTAACTAAGGGTTAGAACCTGGGTGTTCAATGCTTGACACTTCTTATGAATTTTAGCGCTTTCTCCATTTCTTCCATGAGAGTCCTGTGCCTCGGTGGCACTTTGCATTAACACTTGGTAGTGAAGATGAGACATAAGCAGGGAGGGGCCCCAGATGCAGAGCTGCGTTAAGGCCAGCAGCAAGCCAGGGGCTTTAGGTGCCGGTGGAGCTCCGTGAGAGTGTGCGGAGAGAGAGAAGAAGGAACGAGAAAGGCATCACCACATGGGAAGATAATGACCAGGCGATGGGGAGATACCTTCTTCCTGCATCCATGTTCTGAAGACTGTACTGTGTACAACGTGCATGTGCCACTGTTGGTGAACATGCTGTAGAAGAGGGTAGTGCATTGCTAATTTTCCTTTAGATTTTGTTTTGTTTTGTTTTGTTTTTTGGTTTGGTACTGGGTGGAAAAGTTGTCTCTCATGGTAGAGATCATGCTCTATAAAAGACTGGCATGGACTGTAGGGACTGCACTGAGTTTAGGAGTTCAGCAGAAGTATAGAAGCCTGAGGAACATACAGAAAGAAAAGTGGCTTCACATCCTTTGTCACTTGTGCTCCTTGGGCCTTAGCCTGGAGGAAAACACCAGAATTAACTACTAACACATTTTTAAATTAAATAGTTTTATTTATATGAGAGAAAGAGGTGGGAGGTGGTGGTGAATGTGGGTACCCCAGGGCTTCCAGCTTCTGCAAATGAACTCCAGACACATGCACCACTTTGTGCATCTGGTATGTGGGTCCTGGGAAATCGAACCTGGATCCTTTGGCTTTGCAGGCAAGTGCCTTAACCACTAAGCCATCTCTCCATCCCACCAATACTTTTTTTTTTTTTTTTTTGGTTTTTCGAGGTAGGGTCTCACTCTGGTCTAGGCTGACCTGGAATTAACTATGTATTCTCAGGGTGGCCTCGAACTCTCGGCAATCCTCCTACCTCTGCCTCCCAAATGCTGGGATTAAAGGCATGCACCACCATGCCCGGCTTCCACCAATACTTTTTAATATTACTTATTCACTTGCAAAGATAGAGAGAAAGAGAGTGAGAGAACAGATGAACCAGGGCCTCCAGCCACAGCAAGTGAACTCCACGATGCATGTGCCACTTTGTGCATGATGGCTTTACGTGGGGACTGGGGAATGGAATACAGGCTGTCAGGCTTTGAAAACAAGTACCCAAACACCCAAGCCATCTCTCCAGCCCAACTACAAACACTTTTAAAATTATTATTATTGTTAACTATTTTGACCTCTCATTTTATTTTTCTTCTTAAAGATGGAAGTCAAGGGCTGGAGAGATGGCTTAGAGGTTAAGGTGCCTGCCTGTGAAGCCTACAAACACATGTTCGAATCTCCAGGTCCCATGTTGTGGTATTTGAATAGATGGCCCCCAATATATTCAGTGTTTTATTAGTTTGTAGTTTTCATCTGCAGCCACCTGGCTGGAGGCAGTGTCACTGGGCGGATCTTAAGGTGTGGTGGTGGGTTTGAGATTTCAATCTAAAGATATGCAAAGTGTGCCTAGCTGGACTTCCTGAGGTGTGCTGTGCTGTGTGGCTTTTGGCTTGTGGCTTTTGTTCTCTGTGTTTGGTCCTGTAAAGACAGGCCAGCTTCTTCTACCATTATGGAACTTCCCCTGGATTTTTAAGCTTCAGTAAATCCCTTCCTCCATAACTTTGGGTGGTCTGGAAGTTCATCTCAGCAAATCTGAAGCTGTCTGCTACACATGTATAGCCAGACACAAAAGTGACGCAAGAGTGCAATGTCACACATGCTCACAAGTGGGTGCACATGTTGGAAGTTCTTTCACAGTGGCTGAAAAGCCCTGGCACGCCTTTCTCTCTTTGCCTCTTCCTCTCTCTCTCTCTGTCTCTATCTCTCTCTGAAATTAAAAAAAAATTGGAAGTGAGTTGGGGAGGGAAATGATTACATGACATGAGATAAAATTACATCAAGGTCTGGAGAGATGGCTTAGCGGTTAAGGCACCTGCCTGCTAAGTCTAGGAATGCTTGTTCAATTCTCCAGGTCCCACATTTAGCCAGACACAAAGTGATGCCAGGGCGCAATGTCACACTTGCCCACAAGGGGGGCGCATGCATCTGGAATTCATTCACAGTGGCTGAGAGGCCGCTGGTGTGCCCATTCTCTAGCTCTCTCTCTCTTTCTCCCTCCCTCTCTCTCTTTGTCTCTTTCTCTCTCTCAAAATAAAATTACATCAAGACTAACATGTTTACCTCCTTTACTTGCCACGTGGACTCCATCAAGTAAGTAGTGTCATTCTCATTTTGCAGATCAGAAAGTCAGAGAGGTTTCACAGCTAGTTTGAATGTTCTTCCCTGATGAGTACATGAACCAACCCAGGTGCATAGCCTGTCTCCCTTCCCTACACCTAGTAGACTGGATATACTTTTGAAAAGAGGATGAGTCGGGAGTGGTGGCACACGCCTTTAATCCCAGCACTCGTGAGGCAGAGGTAGGAGGATTGTCATGAGTTTGAGGCCACCCTGAGAATACAGAGTGAATTCCAGGTCAGCCTGAACTAGAATGAGACCCTACCTTGAAAAAAACAAAAGGAAGAAAGAAAGAAAGAAAGAAAGAAAAGAAAAGAAAAGAAAAGAAAAGAAAAGAAAAGAAAAGAAAAGAAAAGAAGATGAGAAAACAGAAGGCACAGAAAAGGAAGAAAGAGGTGAGGGGGGAAAGCATGTAGGCAGGAAACATATTGAGTACCTACTGTGTGCTAGGCTTCTCCACATCTCTTTGCATCCTGGACTTTGTTGGTTTCCTGTGGTTGCTGTAATTGAGGTGTTGGTAGATGAATGCACACCCTCTAGATGCATGAGGGAACAATACATTCCTTGCTCATCTAGCATCTGGTGCCTTCTAGCATTCCTTACATTTGACCACATCACTCTCGTCTCTGTTTCTGTGGTCACATTATGTTTTCCTCTATGTTTCCATGTGTCAAGTCTTTCTCTACTTTTCTCTTACAAGGACACTGTGATTTAATCTAGGATCCACCCACTTCACACAGAATAATCTGTATCAGTCTGCTTCTTGTTACTACTTCAAAGTACCTGAGCTAATCAATTTATAGAGAGGAAAGGTTGATGTTGACTTGAAATCAGTGTCCCACGATCTTCAATCTCTTTCACGGATATGCTCCCCAGTAACTTAAAAACATCTATGCTCTACTTCTTAAAGTTTCCACCATATCTGATATCGTCTCCATGGGCTGGAGACAAAGACCTTAACACATAGAACATTGAGGGACACTCTTAGGAATTCTTAGCATGCACAGTTTTTTTTTTTATTTTATTTTATATATGTCATATGAGGTAGAGTCCACAGGTTCTAGAATCTTTTGAGGGACTGTTATTCAGCCTATATGCAGACCAATCATACATGCTGTAAACTAGCCTGTATTAACAGCTTAGCTACTATGTATGTTGTTGATATTTTTAGTATTTTTATTTATTTATTTATTTGAGAGAGAAAGAAGGAGACAGAGAGAAAGAGGCAGATACAGAGAATGGGCACGCCAGGGCCTCCAGCCACTGCAAAACAAACTCCAGATGCATGTGCCACCTTGTGCATCTGTCTTACAAGGGTCCCGAGGAATTGAACCCAGGTCCTTAAGCTTCACAGTCAAGCTCCTTTAACAGCTAAGCCATTTCTCCATCCCTGCTGTTGAGTTTTTGTTTTGTTTTTCTAACTCCAGACTCTCTAGCCTTACTTGCCAAATGACTATATGATTTGTTCTGAAGGGTAGTGGAAGCATCAAACAGCTGAAGTGACTCCCACCAGTGCTGGGCAACCAGTTTTAATGGGCTTGGGGCATGCTGGTAACTCCTTGTGGAGATATGACCCTTCCCTTTCACTTGGCTCATGAGAATGACTTTCGGTTGAGATACATACCATGTGGTCATCCTTAGTTGGCAATTACTCATTTATTCAGAAGGCTGAATCCCACATCTTCGGCAAGCATTGGGGCTCACATTGTAGCAAGAGATATTTGGGTGAGCTGTTCAGAGAACCTGTTATCGAAGTGGTGTATTCCATATAGTCTTCTCAACCAGGTAAAACAGGAGTAAGAGGTGATCTGACAGCTCCTTTACCCCGACCTGAGACTGATGCGGCAGAATGCGGCATGAGCGTTAACACATTCTTTGACCTCTGCATAGAGGACTACTTATTTTTTGGAGGCAGTGTAGAGATGTACAAACAGAGAACAAAGGTTAATGGCTCCTTATAATCCCAACATAGCAATAGACTGTTGTCCATTAGCAGTGAAGCTCGGTTCCCAAGCACCTGCCACAGGGCACGGGAATGCTACTGTATATTGGGAAGGGCAGGTGATGTTTCTGACTCCAAGATGTGAAAACCCAGAGCAGTTTGATTTCTTATGAAATTTCAGTGGTCTCTACCAATAGCTTGAACTTTGCTTTTTAAAAAAAAAATTTTTTTATTATTTATTTTTATTTTGGAGAGAGACACAGAGATACACAGAGAGATAGGGAGAGGAAGACAGAATGGGCGCGCCAGCAGCCTCTCAGCTGCTGAGAACGAAATCCAGATGCGTGCGCCCCCTTGTGGGCAAGTACGACATTGCGCCCTTGCGTCACTTTGCATCTGGCTAAACGTGGGACCTGGAGATTGGAACCAGTGTTCTTAGGCTTAGGAGGCAGGCGCCTTAACCGCTGAGCCATCTCTCCAGCCCTGAACTTTGCTTTTGACTTGAAAATTAGACACTCGGGTATCCCTCTTTCATTTTAATTGAGATTTTCCCCCACTATTTCTCCATCAGAACTGGCTTACCTTGTGAATGGGCTTATTTAGGATATTCGGGCCCAGGCATTTTCTCAGTCACTTAGGACTGGGGCCTTGGAGGTCAATATAAACTCCTCTCCAGCAGCCTCCTTAGAAAGGAGACGGACAGACCTGCTTGATGTGCCCAAAACAGGAAACCAAGAGTGAGAACTGAGCTGGAATTGAGCTCACCTTCAACCTTAGTCCTGTTGTTGTTGTTGGAATCTCTGAAAGTAACAGAGTATATCCCATAGAGTGACTGAAAATCTCGCCAGGTGTGGTGGCGCATGCCTTTAATCCCAGCACTCGTGAGGCAGAGGTAGGAGGATCGCTGTGAGTTCAAGGCCACCCTGAGACTACACAGTGAATTCCATATCAGCTTGGGTAGAGTGAGACCCTACCTCAAAAAAAAAAAAGAAAGAAAGAAAGAAAGAAAGAAAGAAAGAAAGGAAGAAAGAAAGAAAGGAAATCTGACATGAGTAATCATGATACTAGTTAATATTGTGTCACACTCTGATGCAGGCCTTAATTACCCAAGTCAGAGCCATAATGGATTCTTTCACATCAGTAGCTTTCAAACCTTCTAACCATGACCCCCAGGGACAAATTTATATCATCACATTTCAAGCACACCTTCCAAATGAAAATAAAGGCGTTATGGGACACCTTGATCACCTTTTCCATTTCTCCTTGTGTATGGCAAAAAGAGTTGATTTTCAGCAATAAAACCGACTTCATGATCCACTCATTAGACGAAGCCTCACAGTTTCCAAATGCGTTGTTCTAGGAGCGGTTTGACTGCGGGGTCTACCCCCTTTTAAGTTATCAAATATCACATTTTCAAAGGGAGGCTTCCTTCCATGTTTTGTAACAGAACATTGCCCCCACCTCCATTCACATCCCATCTCACGATCCAAGAGGGTTAGCTTACAACATCTCATGAATCCTCATCACTCTCAGAGAAAGATGCTATTTTTCATGTCACTCAGCCAATGAGGAAACTCAGGTTTGGGCTAGTCATGGATCATGGTCCATGATCTTGTACAGTAGAGGGACTGAATCAGGACTAAGTCTCTTCCCAATCCAGGGCTCTCTCCACACCAGATTGAGTTTGAAAAGGGTCTTACAGTTTTAGAGCTAAATGATAATCTACTTGGATTCTTCTCATGGCCCAATCTTGTATTTTATTTTTTTCATCATGTAACAAAATGTGTAGGCTTCTCGTGAAGTTTTTATTTTTTATTTACAAGCATAGAAAGAGGGGGCAGAGAATGGGCATGTCAGGGCCTCCAGCTGCCACAAATGAACTCCAGATGCATGCGCCACTTTGTGCATCTGGCATTACATGGGTACTGGGGAGTGGAACTTAGGTTGCTAGGCTTTGCAGGCAAGTGCCTTAACTGCTGAGCCATCTCTCCAGCCCTCAAAGTTTTTTTCTGAAACTTTGTTTCTTTGAAACAAAGTTTTCTTTGAAGTTTTCTCTAAAAGTGTCAACTTGGGACTGGGGAGAGATGACTCAGTGATTAAAGTGCTTGCCATGTAAGTATAAAGACCCACGTTCAGATCCCCAGCCCCCATATAGAAAGCTGGATACAGGGCTGCAGAGATGGCTTAGTGGTTAAGGTACTTACCTGCAAAACCTAAGGGCTCAGGTTCGATTCCCCAGAACCCATGTAAGCCAGATACACCTGGTGGCACATGTGTCCAGAGTTCGTTAGAGGCCTTGGCACACCCATTCTCTCAATATCTCTATCTCTTTCTCTCCTTGCAAATAAATAAATAAATACTGGATACAGCAAGGAGTGCCTGTAATCCAAGCACTGGGAAGGCAGAGACCGGAAGAAGAGCATCCCTGGCGGCTTGCTGGTCAGCTCTCTAACAAAATCAGTGGGCTATAGGCTAATGAGAGACTGACCATGTCTCAAAATTAAAGTGGATAGTGATTGAGAAAGACACCCAATGTTGACCTTGGGCTGCCACAAACCCATGTAGGTAGACATAAACACACACACACACACACACACACACACACACAAATGTGCGCTCGCATGCGTGTGCACAACAAGCAAAAAAACAGTTAACTTTACAACCAATACTGGCTTAGGGGCACTGCCCTCTCACCTTCACCCATCTATTTATGCACTCAATAAGTTCATCGTACATCAGGTCAATACGCAGTTAATTAGGTGCCTGCCAGAAGCCACACTCTGCATGTGAGTCAGACGGTGACTGCATGACGGTTTAGAAAGTTCTCAGATGAGGCCTAAATGAAATGAAAGCATATGCCGCATATAGATATGTGAGGAGAACTAACTGGAAAGTGAGTAAAACAAAGAGAGAACGAGCCTGGGGGTGTGGAGGCGATGCAGAGGAGAGGAGCTGGGAGCTGAGTGAGGCTGGATCACGCAGAACAGGGAGGCCATCATGGGGACTCTGGATTTTACCTTGCTCTTCCGAAATGAACACTTATGGAATAATAACTCATCAACATTTTTTAAAGATTTTGTTTTTATTTATTTATTTATTAGAGACAGAGAAAGGGAGAGAGAGAGAGTGTGTGAGAATGGGCGTACCAGGGTTGCTAGCTGCTGCAAACGAACTCCAGACGCATGAGTCACCCTATACATCTGGCTTATGTGGGACCTGGAGAATAGAACCGGGGTCTTTAGGCTTTGTAGGTATGCGCCTTAACGGCGAAGCCATGTCTCCAAGCCCCTCAACAACATTTTTGTTCAGTCATTTTTCTTTCCTCTCACACAGACTTCTTTATGCCTTAGCAGTACACAAAGATGCTTTAGCTGTGAGCCCATATCATTACCATTGGCGATACCATCTCAAGTTGTAGCTTGAGAAGAAAACACGTCCACCTAGCCCCTCCCCTTCCCTTCCCCCATCTTCTCCTCCCTCCTCCCATGGATAGACCCCTAGGCTTTAGCTGACCTTATTCTGTTTAACCTTTAAAGAGTTTTGTGAACAATGCCATCTGCTCATTCTAGGCTGAAGATAACTGTTTGGTTAAACACCATCAAAATTCAGAATGTGTCAAGGCCAACATGTCACACAGGGGTGGGTAGGGCCCATGCTATGACAAGTCTGACTTGGCATTTAGCAAGAGCCACACTCAGGAAGTCTATAGCTTGCTTGGTGGGGGTGGGGAAGGTTGTCGGGAGGAGCGACGCACACCTTTAATCCCAGCACTTGGGAGACAGAGGTAGGAGGATTGCCGTGAGTTCAAGGCCAACCTGAGACTACTGAGTGAATTCCAGGTCAGCCTGGGCTAGTGTTTTTCTACCTCGGAAAAACAACAACAAAAAAAGAGGTCTCAGGTATTTCTTTCATGGAGAGCATTCAGCAGCAAGAATACTCTCACTTGTCACCTTCCCTGTCCTTGCTGTCTTGTAAACAATGTGTCCCCTGTAGCCACCCCCTGGAGTCCAGGTCATTTGCATCACACTGTATTACAGCCTGCTTACAGGAAGTGTTCAGTGGGGGACGAGGGCTTCACATATGTCATTTAGGAAGAATTTATCTTTCTTTGTTTTTAGCCCTTAAAAAAAATCTAGTAAGCTGGTGACTAATCTAGCCTCATTTTATAGAAGCTATAGCAGGAATAAGTTTCTAAAATGACAGCCTGGATTCAAATTCAGAGCATCCTGTACCCACTGATTAACTGTGGGGTCCTGGGGTGTGTTTTAATTGGGCTATAAGAAAGAGAAAGACAGGGAGAGGGGAACAAGACTGTTCTGAAAGCTCACGTTCTCTATACTTATACCACTGGCATCCGTTTCTACTTTCTTTCCTGGATGACAAGTTTTACATTCCAGCTCACTTTTTATGAGTCCTTTCTTCCCTCAGTGAAATGAAGTCCAACACCAGGAAAGAATCTAATGAACACACAAGTATACGGGTGACCTTAGGTTTTTCACACCCTTGCAGGCTACTAGTATCTGGCAGGAACTCATTTGTTCATCAGCTATTTCCACAGCGCCCCCTACAGGCAGTCCTCAAGGTATGGAACTTCACCAAATCTGTCAAGAGCCTTCTTCCCAAGGACGCTGTCCTTTCTGGACACAGAAGAGACCAAACAGAGGGGCTTGATGACTGCTTAAGATCACACTCACTGAGAACCAGGAGGCCCCTTGTTCCCAGGCTTCTGTTCTGCCTGCCATGTACTATCCTTACCTCTTTGATTTGCTTTTAACATGCCATGAAATTTTTAAGCCAAATGAATCATTTTGCCTGTGAGTACCTAAGTGGCCTTCAGGCAGAGGTGGACAGTTGTAGGCATGAGAGACACAATTAACACTTTCAAAGTCCCATCCTGTAGGAAGTGAAATACTCCAGGATTTGTTTTGTTTTGTTTTGAGGTAGAGTCTCACTCTAGCACAAGCTGACCTGGAACTCACTCTGTCATCCCAGGCTGGCCTCGAACTCACAGTGCTCCTCCTACACAGCGCTCCCCAGTGAGTGCTGGGATGAAAGGTGTGTGCCACCACACGCCGCTTTTTTAAGGACACACCGCATTTTGAAGGGCTGCAGTGGAAAACGCATGACCAAGGTCATCTCTTATTATCAGTGTAGAGACACTGGGTGAGCTAGGTTTTCTTTTGTTTTTTTTGTTTGTGTGTATGTTTGTGTGGTAAGTCTATATACATGCTTGTGTGTGTGTGTGTGTGTGTGGTAGGTATGCCAGTGTATATGCATGCTTGTGTGTGTGTGTGTGTGTGTGGTAGGTGTGCCGCTGTATATGCATGCTTGTGTGTGTGTGTGTGTGTGTGTGTGTGGTAAGTGTATATATGCTTATATATATGTGTGTGTGTGGTAGGTGTGCCGCTGTATATGCATGCTTGTATGTGTGTCTATGAAGGTGCATGTGGAAGCGAGAGGTTAACCTGGAATCTTCTTCAATCATTGTCCACCTTAGCTTTTTGAAATATTTTATATACCTACTTATTTGAGACTGAGAAGAAGGCAGAGAGAGAGAGAGAGAGGGAGGGAGAGATGGTCAAGGCCTCTAGCTACTGTACATGAACTCCAGATGCATGCACCTTGTGCATCCTGCTTTATCTGGGTACTGGGGAAATCGAACCGATGTCCTTTGGCTTTGCCAGCAAGCACCTTAAGACTGCTAAGCCATCTTTCCAGACTTCCACCTTAAGTTGTGAGACAAAGTCTCACGTGGAACCTGATGCTTACTGATTTGGCTAGACTAGAGAGTCAACAAACCCTAAGGACACTCCTGGGTCCGCCGCTTCAGTGCGGGCATTATAGGCAATGTGTCGCTGCACCTGGCTTTTGCATGGGAGCTGATGCCGGGGCTCCACATTCAGCATCTCATGCTTTCCCAGCGAGCACTTTCCCAACCGAGCCATCTCCCCAGCCAAAAGCAAGTTTAATGAGTCAGAAAACAAATGGAGAACTCAGTGGTAAGGAAGGACCTGAAATGAAAGATGATGTGACCAAGACAGTCCCACTCCATGCCAGCCTAAGCTGGCCCTTCACCCACTGTTCATCTAAGAATCTTTCAGTAGCCAGTCCATTTGCAAAGTGGCTGCAGGCTCGAGCTAAGGGACCGCTTGGGTTTGCAAACCTCTGCTTCTTGGCTCAGTGATTGTCTTTACCCTTTACCCCTCAACTCCTGACGTGTTTTAAGCTCTCCAGGCAGAATGCACTTGCTCTTGGGTTGAAGTACACTGGGCACATTCTTGAACAGAGTTCAAACTAACAGGATTTCCCTAAAACAAGCAACTCCCTGGATGGCCTGGGATGCAGTGTGACTACTGGGGGGACGGGGGTGGGAGATTAACATAGTCAGAGCAACGTGGCTCAGCTCCAGGAAGAAAATGTATGTGCTCTTAAAAAAAAAAAAGCTGGCTCAGAGTCTTGGGAACCCCATAATCAGAAGCATACTCATTCGGATGGTTTCAAAAGACCCAACACCCACCTCAGTTCAACTTGGCAAGGGTTCAGAGGAATCCACCCCCTCTTTTGTCTTTTGGATGGAATGCAAGAGCCATGAAGACTTCCTGCCCAGGAGGCAGAGAAAGGGCAAGCCTTTGCCACCAGATCCTAGCAAGGTAGAGGGACAGTGAAGGGCAGCCTTTGACTCATCTGTGGTGTTGTGATGTCATCCTACTGCGTAAGGTCTTGGGTGATAATTCTATCTGGCGCCCAGTCACTGCAGATCTGTTATCTAATCTTCCACCAAGGTTTTCATTGGTTCTTGTTTTGTTTGTTTGGTTTTTCTCCTGGGGGGAAAAGCTACTCACAGGTTGGGGTGTGGGCAGCTCCTGTCAGGATTGGACATGCAGAGACAAAGCAGGAATTGAGACAAGGGGTCTGCAGGCCAAGAAGGAGGAACTTACTCTCTTCAAGGTCAAGGCAAGCCCTTGCCTGATGCCTCGTCAGCTGATGGTGAAAAGCTGGGCAGGGCAAACATGTCTTGGTGTTCAAGGCAAGCAGGATCATAAACCCACATGGTTGGGTATCTGGTACCAAAAGCCCTGGCTCAGTAGAAAAATCAGCACTGTCTAAGCCGCTGAGTCATCTCAGGCTTCTTGGTTATTTATTTTTTGGTTTTTGGAGGTAGATTCTTGCTTTAGCCCAGGCTGACCTAGAATTCACTCTGTAGTCTCAGAGTGGCCTTGAACTCACGGGGATCCTCCTACCTCTGCCTCCCAAGTGCTGGGATTAAAGGTGTGTGTCACCACGCCCAGCTTCTTGGTTATTTCTAGTAGGCTGGGCGCAGGTCTAGAACTCACAGGAATCTAAGAGACCAGACTTGGAGGTCTGCAAAGTGGAGTCTAATGGCTACTAACAGACATTCTCCTGCAGTTTTGCTCTCTGGCGTACATGTAGGTATTAGGTTTGCAAGACACTTTGGCAAAGGAAAACGAAGAAGCTATCTGCCTAGTTGGTGTGTTTTGAACCATATTTTCGGCATCTGGAAATGTGGTGGAAGACTTGAAAACACTGGAGTCACTGAGCTAACCCATTGGGGTGAGGGCAGGGCCTCTGGAAAAAAAGAACACTTGAAAATTTTTCTTAGAAATCTTGATTTTAGGCCAGGTGTAGTGGCACACACCTTTAATTCCAGCACTCAGGAGGCAGAGGTAGGAGGATCGCTGTGAGTCTGAGGCCAGCCTGGGAGTACAGAGGGAATTCCAGGTCTGCCTGGATTAGAGTGAGACCCTATTTCAAAAGAAAAAGAAAGAAGGCAAGAAAGAAAAAGTTCTGTAGGTCTGATAGTAGTAGCTAACGTGATCATACACACCCTGGTCCTGACGTGTACCAGGGGTTGGGACCTCAGTGTTGCTCTTTGTCAGTCTTATCTCTCCATACACCTGCAGTGATAACCAAACACAAGCAGGGTACCATCCCTACACCATGGACTCTGAACCGTGCTTTGTGAACACATCAATGATTATTTCCCACTCCAGGCTGGGTGTACATGCACTTGTGGAATGCTGTCTGATTTCCAGTTTCTACCAGGTCCTAAGGAAAGATACAAAACTGGTCAAAATGATGAGGTTGACCCAGATCTGAAGGGAACTCAAAGAGTAGCAGAGTCCATGTCTCACTTAGAGGAAGAGGAGGAGGAGGAAATACAAAGATCTTCTGGAGATGTAGGACAAGGTCACCAAGTAGATTGGACTGGGGCATGGTGACAGCACACATGATAATGATCTCAGTGACTGGAAATCCTGACTGTGAAGAGACTGGCACGGGGACTTTGAGGAGGACAATGTAGTTTTCCCGTCTTTATGAATGGCCCTGGTGATTATGAGTGCTGTGAAAATGAACTTGAGGAGCTCGGCCTGACCCTTACCCAATTTATTCAAAAGAGCCCATGCTATGGGGATTCTAGCAGGTGATTCTAAACTGGTCCAGAGGTTCATTCCAGAAACACCAGTTAATTTTCCTTTGTTCTAGTGGCAAGAGCTGATCTTTGAGTGGGCCTGTTTGTGAATACATTTGACTACTAGACTGGAGTTTCCTTGAGGTCAGTAGCATCCTTGAGTTCAGTGTACAAGTGTGTACATGGTGTATACATATGTGTATGCCCTGTGTACACACATCCAGACACCAGAGGCAGGCACTGGGTGTCTGTCTCTATCACTCTTCCATTTTCTTTCCCCGAGAGTCTCTCCCTGAACTTGGAAAATCTTGTTTTTCAGTTAAAATGGAATACCAGGGAGCCCCAGAGAGTCTTCTGTCTCTGCCCCTTTCAGCACTGGGGTTACAGGCATGCACGGCCAATGCCCAGCTTTTTATGTGGGTGCTGGAGATGATTAACCTCAAGTCCTCATGCTTGGGAAGTAAGTGTTCTTATCTGTGAAGCCATCTCCCCAGTAGCATTTTTAACCATTTTGTATGTCCAGGACTTATCAGATACTTGATATATTCTGGTGAAAACATCGAATGACACAAAATTTCAGTAAGACAAGGCAGAAGAGTTCACAGAAACCCACTGCTATGATTTAAGAAACTCTGTATTTACTGGGTTAAAGGGAGAAATGAATCAACTGTCCCCTTCTCTGACCTCACACCACCATGCCAAGGCTGGGTGCAGAAATTCCACTTGATTTTTCTCATCTGTAACACTTTGTGTATGATTGTCTACAAGTCATAAAAAATGATGCTAGGCCAAGTAGCTTCAAAATCTTGGAAGGAAGTGACTTTTGGCAAATTCTAATCCCTAAGGCTGAAAGCATCTGTATTGGCCAGTGTCTCTCCAAAAAAAAAAAAAAAAAAAAAAAAGTGAAATAATTTAACAGAGGAAATTTAGTATGAGAAATTAGTTACAAAGGCTTTTAGAAGAGTTGAAAGGGCAACCAAGGATGGCAAGTCAGCCTCGAGCAAGTTACTGAAAGCCACTGTTGGAGGGCTGCAAGATCAATGCCATGACCTGGGACCAAGAACCTGGGCTTCGCTGGTTCTAGGATGAATCCAGCAGGTGCTGGCCTGGTTGGGAAAGATTTGGCCCCACATGCAGCCAGGGTTTGAATCTAGCTTCTCTTTTCTGGCCTTTTCCTATCTTGTGCTCATGTTTCTCACTGGGGAAATCAAGTCATAAGCAAGGGAAAAGCCTGACAGCTCACGAGGGTCATCCCTTTGCATTTAAAGATGAGTGGGGAATGGTGAAGTCTGGACCCGAGGGAGAACGAGGCAGTGATGAGCTATACAGCCGCTCTACGTCACTGCTGTCCACAGCGCTCCCACAGATCCTACTTTATGCCAGGGATTTAGAGAATCTGAGTGCACTGAGGTTGTCCACATGAAGACCCTTTGGGAGGATTGTGCTGAAGCACGTTTTTTGTTTCTTCCCTCGTTGGCCTCTTTTAGAAGCTATTTAGACTGCATACTGAGCCGCTATACTGCCAAACTAGCCTCACACTGGAGACTGAACTTTGCATGGGTAGAGCACCTGTTAGCAGTTCTTTGTGCAAGGAATGCTTGACCTGAGGAGCAGGCTGGGGCTGGGGATGGAGAGGAGGAGTGGGAGGGAGGAGAGCAGACATAGAAGGCAGATTCCAGGTCTACTGGGCACTGATTCACAGCTCAATGGACAGAAGTGCCTTGTGAGTTTAAGGCGATGAGAACCTAGGATGGGGACCTCATTTTGTTTGGAGGTTCTACGATCACATGAGTAGTCAGCTTCTCTGAGTCTGAGCTAGGAAGTTGAACTGCCACTCATAATGGGAAAGAAGTGGCTTTTGGTAGGGATTACGTAGGTCCTACCTTCGTAGAACCCATGAAAGTCTTTTGCTCTGGTGGGCGTGAGGTCACCACAGGTCCTAACCATGGCAACTAGGAAGAAAATATGGAAGAGCCAAGGACAATCTGGAATGTAGCTACATAAAGCCCATGAAGACAAGCAGGGCCCATGCGTGTTACTGTCTTAGTTCATTTCAGCCGCTATAACAAAACAACACTGAGCTGGGCACGGTGGCTCATGCTTTTGATGCCAGCACTTGGAAGCCTGAGGTAAGAGGATTGTTAGGAGTTTGAGGCCACATAATGAATTCCATGTCAGCCTGGGCTAGAACAAGACCCTACCTCCAAACACCAACAAAAATCTGAGACTGAAGCCGGGCATGGTGGCACACGCCTTTAATCCCAGCACTCGGGAGGCAAAGGTAGGAGCATTGCCGTGAGTTCAAGGCCACCCTGAGACTACAGAGTGAATTATGGGTCAGCCTGGGCTAGAGTGAGACCCTACCTCGAAAAACCAAAAAAAAAAAAAACAAACTTAGACTGCGTAATTTGCAAACAACAGGAATGTATTCTTTACCATTCAGGATGCTGGGAGGTTCAAAATCAAGGCACTGGTAGATCTGATGTCTTCTGAGGACCAATTTTTTGCTTCGTGGATGTTCCCTCTGTGTCTTCACATGGCAGGAAGGACAAGCGGGCTTTCTTCCATCTCTTTTCTGAGGGTTCTAACCCATGCATGAGGGTAAAATCCTCAGGACTTAATCACTTTTCCAGAGACCTCACCTCTTCGGTTTGTGTGAGCCTGTGTATATGAGTGTGTGTGTGTATCAGGCAAGTGCATACGCATATTTGTGCATGTACATATGGTGGCCAAAGGACAGCTTGAGATATTGTTCCTCAGGCTCCATCCACCTTTTTTTAAAAAAAAAGTGTTTATTTTAATTTATTTATTAGCAACAGACAGACACACAGAGAGAGAGGCAGAGAAAGAAAGAGAGAGAGAGAGGGGGAACACCAGGGTCCTCCAGCCACTTCAAACGAACTCCAGATAAATGCACCACCTTGTGCATCTGGCTTACATGGGTACTGGGGAATTGAGCTTCTAACCGGGGTCCTTAGGCTTCACAGGCAAGCGCTTAACCGCTAAGCCATCTCTCCAGCCCCTCCATCCACCTTTTTTTTTTTTTTAAATTTGTTTATTTGTTAGAAACAGAGAAAAAGAAAGAAGGAGAGAGAGAGAATGGGCACATCAGGGCCTCTAGCCATTGCAAATGAACTCCAGACACATATGCCACCTTGTACATCTGCCTTAATGTGGGTACTGGGGAATTGAACCCAGGTCCTTAGGTTTTGCAGGCCTGAGCTATCTCTCCAGCCCTCCGTCCATCTTTTTTGAGACAGGGTCTCTTATTCACAGAATAGGCTAGACTAGCTGGAAGGTGAGCCCCAGAGAACCACCTGTCTCAGCCTCTCCAGCCCTGGGATTACAAGTCTGAACCACCACACTGGCTTTTATATATTTATTTATTTTAACTAAAACTGGGAGCTGTGCATCAAAGTCAGGTCCTCATGCTTGAAGAGGCAAGCATCTCTCTGGTCCTTCACCTTTTATTATTATTATGAAGTTTACAGTATGAACGTATCGTATATTGGTCATACTCCTATAGGGTTCTAAACATATGCCCTCTCTCCATTCCCATTCAGCTGAGGACCCTCCTCAATGGGGGTTATTGGTATTCACTGTGGGGGGGCATGAATGCTCCAGTCAATCTCTGTGGAGGAAACAATGTCTCAATACACACTCTGAATTTTGGGGAGATATCAATATTAGATCCTAGCCCTTATCACCTTGACAATAAAGATGACTTTTAGAAGCAGACCCTTCACCATGGAGTTGAACAGCCCTGGTCTGGGGTTCTAAGAAGGAGGAATCTTGCAGGCTATGCAAATCTTGGGCTCAGCTCCCTTGTCCTCTAGCAAGGAGGGTAAGTGGGCCAGTGACAGCAAGTATAAGCTGCAGTGATGCCTGGAGCCTATACCTCTTTTCCACGTAAAGGAGGCAACATCATCTCTACCTTCTAGATTCCACTCCAAAGTCTCCCGTGGACAACCCTGACCTCAAATCGCACAGGGAAGGGAATTCTGGGAATCCAGTGCCTGTTTAACTACAGTGACACAGCACAAAGCCAACACATGTTGCAAGAGGACCCCGAAGACTAGTTAATGAGAGAAAGAATGCCTGTTTGGATGCAGAAATGAACTGTCATCTCTCCTGAGAGAGGAGAGCTGCGTCCTTCCGTCTTAGGGTAGTGACAGCAAGAAAGCACATGGCTTCCTCTCTGGATGGCTCTTGCACCCAAGGGAAGGCAAGAATTCTCCAGTTCTCGGAGATCCAGGAGGGTCCCAGTTCATTAGAGACTGCCAAGGATTTATGTGTTCAGAAGGCAACTGTGGCCGACTCCAGGATGGTAGAGCCTCCTTGGTCCATCCCACCCCCGTCTGGAAGACACTGCCCACCAAGGGTGCTCCAAGGATTCATTAGCTACTGCAAGGGGAAGGGCTTTGAAGGCGAGGCCTGCATCATAAATACTGTCATAATTGCATACAGATGCCCGAGCCCAAACCAGCAGGCATACTGCTGACAAATAGTAGAATTTGTTACAGTTGGTGGTGACCTTTTCTTCCCGTCGCATCTCTAAATAGTTGGGTTGCCAGTTGTAAACAAGTCCATTCTGAAACAAAACTCCCACCTTCTCACGCCGGGCCTGGTGGCGCGCATGCCTTTAATCCCAGCACTAGGGAGACAGGTAGGGGGATGGCTGTGAGTTCAAGGCCACCCTGAGACTACAGAGTGAATTCCCGGTCACTGGGGCTAGAGCAAGACCCTACCTCAAAAACCCAAACAAACAAACAAACAAAACTTGTGCCTTGGATGGCTTCCAGTTCACACATTTCTCTTCTGCAAAGGATAGCCAAACAAGGTTTACTTAGCTTTCTGCTTCCTTGGGGAGAAAAGCTTGGAGATTGACACACCATTGCAACCTGTTTACCCTCCCACCTTTCTCCAACCAGGTGGACAGGACATCAAAGCTATTGGCTACTTTTGTCATTGTGACAAATATATCATTTGGATTTTTTTTATGACAAAATAATTGGTCTGTTCTATGTTGCTGACCTCGGGTGGGCAGTACCTCGTGTTTGTACCTCTTTCTGAATGCTTGTCCCTTTCCTTTTTTTTTTTTTTAAATAAAAATCTTTTTACTTTTATTTTCTTTATTATTTGAGAGAGAAAGAGAGAGAGAGAGAGAGGTAGAGAAAGAGAGAGAGAATGGAAGTGCCAGAGCTCCAAGCACTGTAAATGAATTCAAGACACATGTGTCACCTTGTACATCTGGATTACTTGGGTACTGAGGAATCAAACTTGGGTCCTCAGGTTTGCAGGCAAGCACCTTCACTTTTAAGCCATCTCTCCAGCCCTATTTTCCTTCCTTCCTTCCTTCCTTCCTTCCTTCCTTCTTTCTTTCTTTCTTTCTTTCTTTCTTTCTTTCTTTCTTTCTTTCTCTCTCTCTCTTTCTTTTTTTTGAGAGAGAGAGACAGACAGACAGATAGAGAATGGGTGCACCAGTGGCCTCTCAGCCCCTGTAAATGAACTTCAGATGTGTGCACTCCCTTGTGGGCAAGTGCAGCATTGCACCCTTGCATCACTTTTTGTGTCTGGCTAAATGTGGGACCTGGAGGATCAAACAGGTATTCTTAGGCTTGCAGGCAGGTGCTTTAACCACTAAGCTATCTCTCCAGCTTGCTTGCTTGCTTTCTTTCTTTCTTTCTTTCTTTCTTTCTTTCTTTCTTTCTTTCTTTCTTTCTTCTTTCTTGTCTAGGAGGAATTCTAGGCAGGGTCTCTCTCTAGCCCAGGCTTGACCTGGAATTCACTAAGTACTCTCAGGCTGTCCTTGAACTCACAGCAATCCTCCTACCTCTGTCTCCCAAGTGCTAGGATTAAAGGCACGTGTAACCATGCCCGGCTTCCTTTCTTTCTTGTTTCTCCATTGCGGTCTTGAAAATAGAACAGGGACAATAGATTAGATTAGATGATAGCCTCTCTCTTTGCTTCTCATTTTCTGGAATCTCCTGTATTGGTTAGAAAAAACTGAGGAGAGAGGAAGTCAAACACCTCAAACAGCCAGATAGGCCTGGTCAATAGTAAGAAGACGAGTCAAAGGAAAGAGGCATGCCGTAGACATTTGGGAGTGTTGGATGGCCACAAGGGAGAGAAGGAAACAGCCTTGGGTAGAGGGGAGCCATTGATAGAAGTTGTTAAGGGCATCGTAACATGCCACAGACTGGGAGGCTGAAACAACAGGCATTTATTTTCTCACAGTTGTGGAGGCTGTGCACCCAAGATCAAGTTGTTGGCAGAGTTGCTCTGTCCTGAGGCCCTTCCCTCTGGCCAGTGGAAAGCTGCTTCCTGGCCAGGGCTTCTATGACCTTTTCTCTTAGTGCTGGAATTCTTGGTCACTCTCCTCAGTCTTGGGAGGATACTAGTTATATTGGATGAAGTTTCTATCCTAATGACCCTCATCTAACCTTAATTAGCTCTTCAAGGCCCTGTCTCCAAAGACAGTCACATGGCAGGGCGTTGGGGGAACAATTAGGCCTTCAACATATGGAGTGTGGAAGGGGCCTAATTCAGTCCACTACGAGGTGTTCTTTTTCTGTTTGCTTTTTTATTTTTGAAGAAAGTCAGACAGAGAGAGAGAGAGAGAGAGAGAGAGAGAGGAAGAGGCAGAGAGAGAGAGAGAATGGGCACACCAGCAGCCTCTCAGCCACTGTGAATGAACTCCAGCTGCGTGCGCCCCCTTGTGGGCAAGTGCAGCATTGCTCCCTTGCATCACTTTTTGCATCTGGCTAAACGTGGGACCTGGAGAATCTAACGGGCATTCTTAGGCTTAGCAGGTAGGTGCCTTAACTGCTAAGCCATCTCTCCAGCCCTCTGTTTGCTTTTATGTGTGTTCAAAGTGTGTATGTTTGTCTACATGCATGTGTGTCTGTTGGAGGGGTGTATATATGTGGACATATGCATGTGATATGCATATCACAGCAGGAGATCAGAATCAGGTGTCTTCCTAGATCATTCTCCACCTTGTTTATTGAGATAAGAGTCTCACTGAACTCGGAGCTCACAGATTTGGCTAACCGAGCTAGCCAACCTTCCTTGGGATCTGCCAATCTCTACCTGGGTGCTAGGATGGCAGACATGTTAGGATGCCTGGCATTTACCGGGGTTCTGGGGATCCAAACTCACATACTTACACTTGTGTGATCTTCAGCTCCATAATGAGAGTTTTAAATTATTAAACTTGCGCCAGGCATAGTGGTGCACACCTTTGATCCCAGCACTCAGGAGGCAGAGGGAGGAGGATCACTGTGAGTTGGAGGCTAGCCTGAGACTACATAGTGAATTTCAGGTCAGCCTGGGCTAGAGTGAGACCCTACCTTGAAAAACCAAAAAAAAAAAAAAAAAAAAAAGTATTAAACATGCATCCTCCTACCCAAAAAATTGTTGTCCTCTGTAAAGAACAAGAATCAAATTAAATTGCTTGACAACTAACATTTTTCAGTTAGTTGTTAGGTTTTTTAGAACTATTTTATTTATTTATTTGATAGAGAGAGAGAGAGATTGAGAGAGTTAAAGAGGCAGATAGAGAGAGGGGGAGAAAATGGGCACACCAGAGCATCCAGCCATTGAGGACGAACTCCAGATGTGTGTGCCACCTTGTGCATCTGGCTTATGTGGGCACTGGGTAATCAAACCTGGATCACTAGGTTTTTCTCCAGCCCAGTTATTAGTTTGAACACAGTGCTGTACCAGGTCTGGGTCATAAGGGCCCTGGGTTTATAGGTTATCCATAGATTTATGAAACTCTCACCTACTTCTCAAAGAATCCGGATGGAATAAGATGGATTTGCTAAGAGAATCGGGAGCACGGAGGAAATCGCTTAGGCAGTTAAGAGTGCTTGCTGTTTAAGTGCAAGGGCTGAGACTGCCAAGTTCAATTCCCTAGAACCTGGCCACACACATCTGTAACCCCACATCTTCAACGGTGGTAGATGGGGGGCGGGGAACCAAACAATCCACAGGGTTTGCTGACTGAAAATGGCAGCTCTGCGTTGAGGGACGTCTCGAGGAAGTAAGTGGATGGGCATGAGAGAAGAACCCATGAAATTCTCCTCGGGCCTCTGTATGCCTGTACATGGCATACACGTATCTACATACATATAACACATATAACACACCACACCACAATACTCTACACACAGAGAGAAAGAAAGAAAGAAAGAAAGAAAGAAAGAAAGAAAGAGAGAGAAAGGAAGGAAAGAAAGGAAGAAAGAAAGAAAGGAAGGAAGAAGGGAAAGAAAGAAAGAAAGAAAGAAAGAAAGAAGAAAGGAAGGAAGGAAGGAAGGAAGGAAGGAAGGAAGGAAGGAAGGAAGGAAGAAAAGAAAGGGAAAGAAAATCAGGAGGGACATCCTTTAGCCTCTCATTTGGAATGTGAAAGGCCTCTTAGGAATTAACCTTCCATCAAATGTCAACAGTACCTCACTGAAAAGTCTAGATTGAGTTGTGTTGGTGAACAGAACTAAAGCTGTGTAACACTTATATTTTATAGGCAGAAATAACTATGCATAGCCACATGCAGCTCTCTACAATTACCCAGCAGGCTTGCTTCTGCCGTTCAGGAAAAAAAAAAAAAAAAAAATCACAGTCTCAACACTGCTACTTTCATTTTTGATCCTCGCCAAGATGAAACTGGTCATTTAGCGACTTCCCTTTGGAAAGCGTCGATAGCTGTTGGAAAAGGTGAAAACCACAGTATGGATGGAGGGGGAATAAAAAACCGGTCGAGTGCCCGTCACTGCAATCTGTGTCTCTGATTGCTCCAAGAGCTTGCTGCAGAGCCACACAATGACTTTCACTGTCCTGGAGCCCTAGGCCTGAGGCTGCGGACACATGGGAATGTCCCCCACAGAGCAGTCTCAGGTGCTGTTACACAGGACCAGTGACCTCACGTCTTCAGAAACTTCCGTGACGCTCTCAGAGTCCAGTGCAGGACACAGGTCATTTTCCATGGAGAGGACTAGCAGATCTGTGGTGGCTGTGAGCGCTGTGTCGTTTCCAAGTTGGTGTTTGCGGGGTCTAGTCTTGGAGAATCTCACTGAGGAGTGACAAGGAGCAAACACAAACACAGGAGAGAGAGAGAGAAGGAGGGAGAGAGATAAAGAGAGAACTAAGAGAAGGAGGAGAGAGAAAGGAGAAAGAAGAGAAGAGAGGGAAGAGGAGAGAGAGGAGAGAGGAAAGAATGAGAGGAGAGAGAGAGAAAGAGAATCTTGTATCTGATGCTGGGCGTAAGTGGAAGTAGATAAGGTGCCTATATTTTTCCAATGGTAATTTCTAGGCTAATCATATTGCCGTGATTAATGCTATAGTCAAGCTACTTCCAGGCTTACATCGTAGGATGGTAGAGAGATGCATTCTCAACTTTACCAAACCCCACAGAAGTCTGTACACATTGTCCGCAGGCATAGGCCTCATCATTTTTTCAAAGGCATTATTATTTGTCATCTACTCATATAGAGAAGGCGATGGCTTTTTATGGGTCAGGGTCAGATGATTTAAATCCAGGCCTTTAAAGCCATGTCTGATTTATTTGCACAAGGAGATCGTGTTTTCTTTGGAGCGTCTCAATGGAAGGCATAATTACAGTGTTGCAAATACCGTGCTCTATTTAAGGGTCCGTCAGCGTTTCCATAATAAACCTCTATTTTCAGGAGCCTTGAACATTGCCAGACAGACACACATACAGAGGGACACAGAAAGAAAGCAATCCTTCTCAAATGTAAGATCGGTGGGTCCATCTGGAGACTTTATTTTAAATCCAAATCTGTGTGTGTGTGTGTGTGTGTGTGTGTGTGTGTGTGTGTGTGTATGTACACACATATATTTGAAACCACACATTCTTCTTTGTGTGGTGGTGTCAGTAACATGCCAGGCATCTCTGGCCCCTGCCCAGCAGGGCTTCAACTGGAAAGCAGGCTCCTAACTGGAAGCAGTGGCTCTCTGGGTGGCTCGCTTTCCAGAACCCAGCCGATTGCCAAGTTGCATCTCAGCTTTAAGAAAAGAAAAAGGGAAAAACTGTCCTTACTGCTGCCGTTCTTCCATCCCGCTCTCCAGTGTGATTACCATCGATGTACCCTACCTTGAATCTTCTTCTTCTTTTTTCAGCATATATCTATTTTTTAAATTAACAACTTCCATAATTTTAGACAATAAACCATGATTATTCCCTCCCCTCCCCCGCCTGCCCCTTCACAAATCCGCTCTCCATCATATTCCCTCCCCCTCTCAATTAGTCTCTCATTTATTTTGCTGTCACCATCTTTTCCTCCTATTATGAGGGTCTTGTGTAGCTAGTACCAGGCACTGCGAGGTCAGGGATATGGAGGCCAATTTCTGTGTGGAAGATTGCATTGTAAGGAGTCCTACCCTTCCTCTGGCTCTTACATTCCTTCCTCCACCTCTTATCCAATGGGCTCCAGCCTTGGAACCTACTTTGAATCTTTAAGGATGATAATATTAATAGTAACATTCAACATGATTTGAGGGCCTGGGATGGGCCTGGAACTCTCCAGATTATTTAATCTGTAAACCTTATATTGATCTTGCAAAGTAGAAATTGTTAGCCCTGATGTTCAGATGGTGAAAACAGGCGGAGGGGAGGAAACTTGCCTGGCAGAAACCCGCAGAACATAGCTCAGGGAGACTACGGCATCTATAGCTTCCTGGCAGCATGCAATTAGAGCGGTGCATTTGAAGTGAGGGAAGCTGGAGAGGTGGGGCAGGGAGACACAGGAAGAGGACACAGGATATAGGCCGAGGGATGGGCTGCCACCAATCAGGAGCAACAACAACAACAACAAAAAAACAACCTCAAGAACATTCAACCACTTCCGGGGCTTGGTTTCATCGGTAAATGGTGGGATGCTGTCAGCTTAGATAAAAATATCTGAGGTTGGACTGGAGAGATGGCTCAGAGGTTAAGGTGCTTGCCTGTGAAGCCTAAGGACCCAGGTTCAATTCCCCAGAACCCATGTCATCCAGATGTACATGGCACATGCGTGTGGAGTTTGTTTGCAGTTGCTAGAGGCCCTGGCACACCCACTCTCTCTCTCTCTCTCTCTACCTGCCTCTCTCTCTCACACACTCCTTGTTTTTTTTTTTTGTTTGTTTGTTTGTTTGCTTTTGTTTTTTGTTGTTTTTTCAAGGTAGGGTTTCACTCTAGCCCAGGCTGACCTGGAATTCACTATGTAGTCTCAGGCTGGCCTCGAGCTCACAGTTATCTTCCTACCTCTGCCTCCCAAGTGCTGAGATTAAAGGCGTGTGTCACCTCACCCGACTCCTCAATAAATAAATAAATAAAATTTTAAAAATAATCTGAGGATTTGGGGCTGCAAGTGGCAAGCACGTACTTTACATGGGTTTATCTCATGTGTTTCCCAGTTATACCAAAGCAGAGAGTGAGTTTTTATAGCAATGTCCAGGATTATATAACCAGGAGGTGGCAGAGTTCCCAGATCTGGTTCTTGTCCATTCTGCATTGTGGCCTTCAGGGAGCCAGACTCCCTCCTTTTCTGAGGCACAGTGTGAATGGAGACAGGAAGTTGAAACTCTGGATATTCCAGCCCTACGTGGGAGATCCTGTCTCCAATTGCTGATGGCCCCTCTCCAGGAGTTTGTGTGTTGGCATTTCACAGAAGGGGAAAAAAGGTAACAGACACCCTCTGGCACAAGGAGGACCAGGGACAGCGATGGAGCCGAGACCACCCTCCCCACCATGTTCGCAGCCAACCCCGAGGAAACTGTTTTGTAAACTCTGGTTCCCTTGTGGGTGGTGTGAGTTAAAGCTTTTTCCTTCTCTTTTCTTTGCTAGTTCCAGCTGACTAGAGGTGGTAACACACAACTCAGGAAGCAGAAAGAAAGGGAAGAAGGATTTTTTCCCCCACTAAGAACATGTTCTTTCTTCTTCTTGCAAGCATAGTCAGGGACCCCCATGGGGCACGTTGCTCTCTGAGGTGGACTCTGGCCCTCAAACCTTTAGAGAGGCAAGCTCAGATGAAAAGATCCCATTGCCCTTCAGAAAGCAGAATGCGTTTAGACTCTTGGAGGCTGCAGATTCTGTCCAACTTGCATGGATTCAGAGGTCTGTGTTGGGTGCTGTTCCCAGGAAAGGGGCCTTGACTGCCAAGGGACACCTCACTCAAATGAGTGTGAAAGGGTATATTACTTACGTTCTCCTTCCTGTGAACAAACACCCAACGAAAAGAGTTCATGTGGTCGTACATTTCCAGAGGGGGGAATTCGTCGTGGCAGGGAAGGCAGAACACGCGAGAGCAAGAGCAGAGGAGGTCAGAGGGTGAACAGGAAGTAGGGCCTAGCTATAGCCATACCCCAGTGATCCATTTCCTCCAGCAAGGCTCCACCTCCTCAAAGTTCACAACCTTCTCAACTAGCACCACCAGTGGGGACCAAGTGTTCCAACACATGAGCCTATGCAGGGATGGGATTGCATTCAAACCATTCCAGAGAGAAATGGAGAGATGGGTCCATGTTATTAGAGTAGTCCCTCGGTGGAGATACCATACCACATGAGTCCTTCTGGGAACAGTGAGGGAAGGGACCAGCGTGTATTCAGAACAAATGCCACTCACTAATTCAGTCAATCCATATTGACTGAGCATTTGTTATATATATGCTAGGTTCGGAGCTAAAGAGCGCAGGTTCAAAGCCAAACCAGACAGTGTGGTTCCTCCCTGTGGCGGTTTGAATCAGATGTCCCCTACAAACCCCTGTGTGCTGAATGCTTGGTCCCAGTTGATGAAGATGTAGGAAGTGGAGCCTTGCTGGAGGATGTGTGTTGTTCGGGGTGGGCTTACAGGTGTTACAGCCAGCTCCCCCTTGCTAGAGTGTAGCTCACTCTCCTGGTGCTGTTTTCCACCTGCTGGTGCAAGGAGTGATGTCCAGTCTCTGCTCATGCCATGCTTCCCTGCCATCATAGAGCTTCCCCACTGGACTCTATGCAAAAATAAACAAATAGGGCTGGAGAGATGGCTTAGCGGTTCCAATCTCCAGGTCCCATGTTTAGCCAGATGCAAAGTGAAGCAAGGGCGCAATGCCACACTTGCCCACAAGGGGGCGCACGCATCTGGATTTTGTTCACAGCAGCTGAGAGACTGCTGGCGCGCCCATCTCTATCTGTCTCCCTCTCCCTCTCTGTAGTCTCTCTCTCTCGAAAAAAAAATAAATAAATAAACAACTTTCTTCCATCAGCTGCTCTTTGTCGGGTGCTTTATGCCAGCAACAAAAAGGTAATTGCAACCCTACCCTCATGGAACTTAGAACCTTGTTGGGAATAGAGACATTAAGCAGATAGCCACATTCATAAGTTAGAGACTTCTTCCTTATAACTATGGTAAGTTCTTTAACAGAACATGTAAGGTCTTTGGAGAAAAGGGGGATAGATATGTCCCAGCGTATCCAGCTAAGACTTCATAGAAAGCTAAACCAACAGTGGCTTACATAAATAGATCGCCCAATCAATGAGAAGGAGTCTGAGAGCCAATACTTGTTGGCATTGATTGAGTAATATCTCCAAATTTCCAGCTCCTTTCCATACCTCCTTCCTGTCACCTTTAATGTATTATCGACTTTCCCCCCATTGCCTCATGATCACAGAATGCTGCTGCAGATCCACGTTCAGAAGACAGGAAGCCCAGGGGAGTGGGTGGTTGTCCCCTCACACAAGTGCATTTCAGCAGCCACAGAACTTATTTTCCAGAAACCTCTCAGTAGACTTTCTGTTGCCAGTCATTCCACAGACATGGATTTTTTTTAATGATGACACTGAAAAGGCAGTCTAGGTGGCCATTACGCGTGCGTAACAATGAGTAACGTTTACGCGATACCTCACACACCACACGCATGTGTACAAAGGTTTCTTATTCTCCTATCAGCCCTGTGAGAAGATCCATTTATCAGATGAAGATCTTGAGTCAGGTTGAGGGACCCACCCAAGGACACGTCATCTGTTAGCCCGGAGGTCTCAACTCACTCCCCATGGCTTGTTCTCCTAGATACCTCCTGGGATGAAGCTGAGTCTCTCCCACCTTGGCTAAAGGCTGCTCCTGCCGTTCAAAGTCACGCCATGGCAAAGCAGGTCATGGTGAAGTCAGAACTCACTGTGAAGCCCACGGCTCCTTACGGGAAAGTGCCTGCTGTGCAAACATGGGTTTTGACTTTGAATTCCCAGCACCCACAAAAGATCTGCACCAGGCGGCATGCACACACCTGCAATCCCAGCACTGGGGAGGCAGAGGCAGCGGGATCCCCAGGGTGTATTGGCTGGTCTAGTCGAATCGGTGAGCTCTGGCTTCAGTGAGAGAGAAATAAGGTGGAGCGAGGTTGAGGAAGACAACTGACTTCTGGATTCCACGTGCACACGCACATGCACACGTGCGCACTCATACTTGTGTACATATAAACACACACCCCCCACAGACACATAGGAGACATTAAAAAAAATAGCTTGCCAAGAGAATGATGACCTCATTTCCAGAGATTGGAAAAAATTGATTTTTTTTTCAGTAACCCTCCCCAATTTCTGGCAAGGGCTGATGTGCCTAAACACCTAAAATAAATGAATGGATGTTGGCACCACCGCGTCTCATGGTACATTCAGGGCACCCTCAAAAGGCAAAACAACGGCAATCTTCCAGTGATATCATAGCAGCTTGTCATCTCCAGGCATGCAGCATTCTGTCACAGCATGGGCAATATCCTATGATCCTCCAGTTATCTGCCTTGTCACTATCCTGTGGCAACCAGGATTGGTAGGAAGCACAGGTTCTGCATGGCGGCTGTGGGTGTGATAATGGAGACTAGAGTCATACTCCCTGACCCGAGGAGTGCACAAAGCCGACACCCTCTCCCAGATGTCCCAGGGCTTCGTGAGGCCTTCAGTGAAGCTGAACTTATTTGAGGAAAGTAAAGCTTGCCTGCTGTCACTGAAAATTTTTGTTTCATGTTTTTGTTTTGTTTTGTTGTTTTGTGTCAGCTTTTGGATGAACTCAGAAGCACCTGATGCCCTGCAGAGATCTGACCTACAGGGCTTCATGGGGGAGTGACAGAGCCAGGCCGCAGGCAGCAGAGTGATCCCTGGTTTAAAAGGCTGGAGAGCAGGCAGCAGGCTCAGGGGTGTAGATACATGCGCACACACTCTTTCCTGCAGCCCGCACCCTCCTGGAAGGTTGGACACAGATCACATACTTTTGCTGCCCCAGATATCTTCAATAGGATATCCCTTCCTTATGCAAGCAGTTGGTTTGCAAACAAAAAGCTTGTCGTGTAATTCGTCTTCAGCGTCCATCTGCATTTTCAAAACCAAATTTGCTTAAACAGATGCTCATCTTAATCATATACTGTAGAGAGTAGCTTACCATGTTCGGTGTCTGGAAGATGTCATTTAAGACATGAAGACATGTCATGAATGGGCAGGTGTGAGGTCAGTGCAAAACACTGTATACAGCTCATACAGGTGAAGGGAGGGAACATTAAGGTCTTACCACATTGCTGAGTGTAAAAGACGGGAAGCAATTGCTTAATAAGAGAGACAGTGAGAGAAAGAGGAAGGCAAAGAAGAAGAGAGAGAAGGGAGAGGGAAGAAGGAAAATAGGAAGAAGGAAAGAAGAAGAGAGAGGGAGGGAGAGAAGGGGGGAATGGGATGACTGGAGCCATTAAGAAGGCAACAGTGAGGCATGGTAGTGTGGCCTGGCATCCCAGCTACTCTGAGGCTGAGGTAGGAGGATCACAAGTTCAAAAGCTTCCTGAGCAACAGACTGAGTTCAGACATAATAACTTGCTGAAATCTTGTCTCAAAATAGAATGTGTAAAAGGGGGACTGGAGAGATGGCTTAGCAGTTAAGGCACTTGTCTATGAAGCCGAAGGCGCCAGGTTCAATTCCCCAGTACCCAAGTAAAGCCAGATGCACAAAGTGGCACATACGTCTGGAGCTCAGTTGCAGTGACTGGAGGACCTGCTATGCCCATTCTCTCTTCCCTCTCTCTCTTAAAGATTTTATTTGTTTATGACATAGAGAGAGGGAGAGAGAATGAGAGTGGGCATGCCAGAGCCTCTAGTCACTGCAAATGAACTCCAGATGCATGTGCCACCATGTGCATCTGGCTTCCATGGGACCTGGAGAACTGAACCTGGGTCCTTAGGCTTCACAGGAAAATGCCTTAACCACTAAGACATCTCTCCAGCCCATTGTCTCTCTTCTCTCTATGTCTCTCTGCTTGCAAATAAATAAAATTTTTTTAATGAAATAAAAAAGTACTTTTGATATTTCAGCAAACAGAAAGCTTGTATTTAGATATAAAGAGATGGGTGAACTAATAGTTGCCCAAAGGTTGCTATTGACTGGCAGATTAGTGGATTTCAGAGAGGGATCAGGGATCAAGGGTAGGTTCCCAGGGACCTCTTTCCTCCAGTGAACCTCACCTGCTGGTTTCCATCACGTCCCAACAATGACATCCCATTACAAATATATTAATGGAGTTCTACTGATTGGGTCAGGGACGTCAAGATCCAATCACCTCTCAATGGTGCCGTCAGCTGGGGAATCAAACCTTCACTAAATGAACCTTTTGGTATAGGCAGTATATCCGTAACAGAATCCACCTGGCACTCTCCAAGAATTTCTCCCAGAGAGGCATAATGTAGAAATGCCTGGATGGGGCTGGAAGAGATGGCTCAGTGGGTAAGGTGCTTGTCTATAAAGCAAAAGGATCCAGGTTCGATTCCCTAGTACCTATGTAAAGCCAGATGCACAAAGTGTTGCATGCATCTGGAGTTCGTTTGCAGTGGTTAGAGGCCCTGGCATGCCGATTCTCTCTGTCTCTCTTTTTTTTCTCTCTCTCTCTTCACTTGCAAATAAATAAGTAAATTTTTTTTAAAAAGAAGGCTGGAGAGATGGCTTAGCAGGTAAAGCACTTGCCTGCAAAGCCAAAGGACCCAAGTTCAATTCCTCAAGACCCACGTAAGGCAGATGCAAAGGGTGGCACATGTGTCTGGAGTTCATTTTCAGTGGCTGGAGGCCCTGGTGTGCCTATTCAATATTTCACTATATGCCTCTTTTGCTTTCTTACTCTCTCTCTCTAAAATTTGTTTATTTGAGAGAGAGAGAGAAAGAAAGAAGCAAAGAGAGAGGCAGATAGAGAGACAGGGTGCACCAGGGATTCCAGCAGCTACAAACAAACTCCAGATGCAAGCACCACCTTATGCATCTGGCTTACATGGGTCCTGGGGGATTGAACCTGGGTCCTTTGACTTTGCAGGCAAGTGCCTTAACCCCTAAGCCATCTCTCCCCATGCCTAGATGTCTTGATGTGAAGTGAGCTCTTATATGGTGGCCAGCTTGATGTTCTTGAGAAGTTATGATTGTGGCTGCCACCTCCTTTTGTTATATTTCCTTGCCTACTTGAATGACATCTATTGGGAGAGATGGCTTAAACCTCGGCTTCCTCCCAGTTTCACCCATGCCTCATCTTTATACCTGTTCTTGTGGTCTCCTGGCAGGCCTGTGGCCTGGTCTCACCTCCCAGGCAAGGGGCAGGTAGAGAGTGAGGAGCATAGGGCTCAGGGTGGAAGGTCTCTGCACCTTGCTCCTCTGACTCAAGCCACGCGGCCACCTCTGTAGCTTCCCACAGGAACAGGGATGGTCATTGCCTTTCATGGCTACTCTGGACTCCCTTGTCCACAGGGGTCAACACTGGCTCTGTAGTCTGCTCCTGGGACCTGGCTGTCACCCATGGACAACAGAAGCCATGTCAAGCAGCGCCACACACGTCAGTTGGAGCCTTCCCTCCATTCCCAGCTGGTGGCAGGCAGGGGAGGATATTTTCCTGTGATACTAGGAGAAGATGAACAGTATGGTTCCATTGGGCCAGGTCCAGCCCATGTTTGTAGAGTGTCTGAGAACTACAGATGAAACCCCTGCTTGTTTTTTTCTTTTTTTCCTTTTTTTTTTTTTTTTGAGGTTTTATTGGGTGATTTCAGTGCTGCCAAATATTTGTAGTGTAAAGAAATCATAAAACATGCTGGTGGTCTGGGAGCTGGGTGGGGGTACACTCTGTACATATCTGAGACAACTTCACGATTTGGCGAGAGGCTTATTGGACCCCTCCATCTAGCAAGTAAGTTTGGATTTGCCAAAGAAACGAATTAAAAGGAGATGATTCCCAAATCCATTCCCCACCCCCCACCCCAAATCTCCTGGAAGTCCTTATCTGGAGAGGCCAGGAATTTTTTCGCCTCTAGGAGTGATTTGTATTTAATTATCACAGTTGAGATTTTTTTTCTACACTGCCCTGGAAGCCGGAACCAGCTTCCTCACCAGCCCCCTGCTTGGGAATATAACACGGCTCCCTGGGAACGATTATCTCCACCGTTTGTAGAGTCTGCCATGTGCCCAGAGCGGGCTAATCAGTTTGCTTTAATTAAACATCAAAAGCAGGGCCCAGCCTCCATCTTATCTCCGGCTTGCTTCTTAATTTCTTCTCCATGGTCCCTGCTGTAGGTGGGAAGCGCAGCCTGTGGTCTTGGGTGCAGGGTGGGAGCTTGGTGGTCAGGGCCAGCCTTGCCTCACTTTAGATTCATTTCTCTGAACTTTCTCCAAGGGAACTCCTTTCCACTGTTCTCTGATTTCTACAGGGAGTTAATTGCCAATGACCTTTGTAAAATACGGAAAAAAAAAAATCCCCTTGGGTGTTCCCCACCACTGCTACAAAGTTAGAAGGAAGAAGAAAAGGGGCATGCTAGCAGGAAGCTGGGGTGGTGGCGGTGGGGGCTCAGCCGCTGCCAGGGACCCCTTGTCTGGGGTTTGTAAGCAGAGGGTCTGTCCTAGATCCTGTAAAGCCAGCTGTCGCCAAATGAGGTCTGCTCAACCCAGCTCCCTTCCATACTTCCTACAATTTCCCTCCCTTCTACTACACACACAGGGCCCCCAGCAGTAGCAGCTTTTTGTTCCAAGCAGTCACTGGATGGAATTATTTTTATGTCCAGCATTAGCTTCTGTGTAAGTTTGAAGGAACGTTTGCAACCCAGCATTCTTTATGTGGTCTTCGATTCATAAACACGAACCCACCTTTCTAGACCGACTGGGGAAACCAAATTTTTGTTCTGGGTGTTGCTCCTGTGTGGAGGGTCCATGAATGGGGGCTTTGAGAACTTGCCCTTTCATGGCCAGATATCAGAGTGCTGCTCAAACACCAATGGACCGCCTGGAGGTGCGGCTGGGGCCACTGTCGTCCATGTGGCCTCCCACTGCGCTGCCCAGCTGGCCGCACCAGCCGCAGGGCCAGACTGGTGATGACCCAGTTTCTTCTCTGGGATGGATGCCCACCCACCAGGAAGCAGGAGCAGACCACCAGCAGCCATTCTCCACCGAACCTGAAAATAACTCCGTTGGTGTTGACTCGTACATGCGCTTTTTGTGGTTGGTTGCCCATTCAGACCCCTCTGTGTAGGCAGAGAAAGCTCGTGTTGAGGAGTTTTCTGGCCTCATGTTCTCTCTTCACATGTCTCCTTTTCCTCCCTTGACTCATACCCACTCTTCTTCTCTCCCCTGTCCTTGAATCATGTGGCCTGGCTCTTGTCACATCATGCTGGGCTGCTTCTAGAATCTTTCTCCATATGCTGTAGCCTCCAACTCTGAGCTGAGAGGGTTCTGCTGGGATCTCTGGGGAAGAGCCAGGCTGGCAGTAAGATCCACAGTGCAATGAAGAGGAGTGAAGGGCTGGGCCTTGTCTAGGGTACTGGGGCTTGTCTAGTGGGGAGACTGGGTTAAGGAGGATGCCATGAGTCATATCATCAGGGAAACCAAAGACCAGTAACACAGGAGCAAACAGAGCCAATTCCCAGCACTTGGCCACATGTGGTCTTCAGAGGGGTCTTAGCCCCAGGGAAAGGTCTCTTTGCATGTGGGGTCCCCATTTGCCCTATACTGAAGACCTGGCCCTGGCCGTCGACTAGAGGTATTGAAGGGCCATTCTGTCCTGTTCTCTGTCCTTTCCCCTGTTGCACTCCTCGCAATTCATGGCTCACTATGTAAGCCTGAGAAGGAGGGAAAAATGGAGCCATGGTGGATCACCTTGATTGAATCTTGACAGTCCTGGGCTGGAGAGATGGCATAGTGGTTAAGGTACTTGGCTTTGAGGCCTAAGGATCCAGGTTCAATTCCCCAGTACCCACGTGAGCCAGAGGCATATGGTAGCACATGCTTTTGGAGTTTGTTTGCAGTGGCTAGAGGTCCTGGAACGCTCATCCTCCCCCACCTTGCTCTCTGTAATAAATAAAAAAAAAAGAACATTAAAAATCTTGACATTCCCCAAAAGCATGGGTGGAGGTGACAGACATTCAACTAGGGCTTTGATGGGGTGAGGGAAAGGCAAGGGGTTGGCGCTGTCTTTTCTAATGTTCGCTAAGCCCCAGCTCTGTCAGTGGAATGTAATGAGGTGAGACCTTCAGGGCACTGTTCTTTTGTGTGTCAGCAGAGAGAAGGGTATGGAGTCCTTGTGGGGACAAGATACCAAGCAGAAGGAATGAAAAGCACTGGGAAATGGAGGCGAGAGGGGGACTTAGCTCTGCCAAACCCTTCTACCCCTATCTGGAATCTCAGGGGCTATAGAGGGAACCTGTGGGGGCACTGCGGTTCCAGGCTGGAAAAGGACTTTCACCATGGTCCAGAAGATTGGAGCCTCTCAGCCACGGTGTCGTGTTCCTCCCAAAGCCAGGTATCAATGGCTGTCCAGGTGCCATCAGCTACCTGCCGGTCACTCTTCCCAGCCCTCTAGGGGCAGTGTCAGGGGGATGAGGAGGAAATGGGCAGGACGAGTGCCGGCAACTAAGAATTGTGAACTGAAGTAGATGTAAAGGACCTTTGCAAAGCTTGCGTTTTGAGGGTGCCCGTGTGGAATTCCCCAGCCTCCCACCACCTCTACTCAATGCCCTGAGCATTGCCAATGTTCCCAGGAATCTAGACAACACCCTTTCCTTGACTCCAACTTGCAGGAAATAAGGTTGACCTGTAGATGTGGGTGGCTAGGCCAGAAGGCAGCTTCTAGACAAGTGTATGGTCTGTCACATGGGACCCTTGAGGATATAGGAGATAAGGGTTGATGAATAAAGGCCTTGAAAGGCTGGTCTAAGGAAGAGGGGAGCCAGAGGGACAGTGTTGTAATTAAACTAGTCTCAGCCCTCCAAGACAGGTCTGGGGTTTTCAAGCTGGTTATCACTTCTATTGCACTGGGCAGGTACCATTGGTGGATTGGTGGTGAGTGCCTGAGAGTATGGCTTGCTATGAGAGGCCTTTTGGAGGACCTAGTAGCTTTGGTATCTCTTCTCTGTTTCTAAGGCCAACATACACCTCAGGATAAAGACTTGATCAAGGACTGGGGAGATGGCTTGGTGGTTAAAAGTACTTGCTTGCAAAGCCTGATGGCCTGGGTTCGATTCTTCAGTACCTATATAAAGCCAGATACACAAAGTGGCGTATGCATCTGGGGTTTGTTTGCAGTGGCAGGAGACTCTGGCATGCCCATCCTTTGTCTCTCTCTCTCTCTCTCTCTTTCTCTCTGCTTGTAAATAAATAAATAAATACATTTAAAAAAAATAAAGTCCCCACTTAGCAGAGAGACAGTCAAAAGGAGCAGCTAGTTGTGAAACTTGGTCTTCCTTAAGTACTACTCTGTGCAGTCTCTTGCACCAGGACTGAAGATAATTTACGGGAGGAACTGAATCTCTTCAGCCAAGGGGATGTTTGTCTCTCAAAATAGTCCTCTATTGAGAAATTAAGAAAACTTTCCATTGTAGATTGTCCCTCAATTGTTTACCGTGGTGTCCTCTGTCATACTGAGGTCCCCTCCCCCCCACACACACAGTAAGGAATGTCTTCAGATCCGTTCCACTAAGAACATGTCAGCATTTAGTTGACCACATCGTTGGGGAGATCTGTGCATCAGCCTGTCTTTGTTACTTTTCTTATTGTTGTAACCAAACACCTGACAAAAACAACCTAAGGCAGGAAGGATTTATAGGGAGAAAGCAGACAGTGGAGAATGCTGGTGTTCTATCCTCCCCGCCGCCTCCCCCGCCTCTCCGTCTGTCTCTCTCTCTCTCTCTCTTTTGAGGTAGGGTCTCACTCTAGCCCAGGCTGACCTGGAATTCACTATGTAGTCTCAGAGTGATCTCCAACTCAAGGTGATCCTTCTACCTCTGCCTCCCTAGTACTGGGATTAAAGGTGTGTGCCACCACACCTGGCCTTTTCTGTTTTTTATTTTTATTTTGTTTATTTGAGGGAGGGAGAGAGAGAGAGAGAGAGAGAGAGAGAGGGAGGATGGGAATGAGTACACTGCACATCTTCCCACTGTGCAGGAACTCCAGACACATGCATCACTTTGTGTATCTGTCTTGATGTGGGAGCTGGAGAACTGAACGTGGACCAGCAGGCTTGCTAGTAAGCACCTTTAACTGCTGAGCCATCTCTCCTGCCAAATTTCTCTCTTTTTATTTAGTCCAGGAACCTAGCCTATAGGCTGGTGCCACTTACAATCCGGATGGGTCTTCCCTCCTCAGTTAAACCTCTCTGGAAATATCCCCCCAGACACACCCACCTCGGTGATTCCAAATCTAGTCAAAATGACAATGAAGATTGGCCACACCCACATCTGAAAAAAAAAGTCCTTTCAAATAAAAAGCAAGTGAGAAAGACACAGGAATGAATGTGTTTCTTCCTAAAGCACCAGGGGTTAGGATGGGAGAGGTGAAAGACAGACATGAGCCAGGTGTGGTGGCGCACGCCTTTATTCCCAGCACTCGGGAGGCCGAGGTAGGAGGGTCGCCATGAGTTTGAGGCCACCCTGAGACTACATAGTGAAGACCAGGTCAGCCTGGGCTAGAGAGAGACCTTACCTTGAAAAACCAAAAAAAAAAAAAGATTTCTGATTTGGCTTTCATTTCTGCCCCAGGGGTGGATGAAATACTGTTGTGAGTGGCGGCTACGTAGACTCTAGCAGACTGGGTCCTTGTCTTGTACACAAGCACTCACACACCAATGTAACTAACCAGCCTGGAGGGGAGGCATAGCTGAAAGTGAGAAGAAAGAATGCATAATGGAAGGAAAGGGGTGGAGTGAAGGAATGCGACAAAAAGAACCCCTCCACTTCCGGTGCGGCTCAAATGCACCTCAGCTCTTTCCTGCACTCACTTCTTCCTGTCCAGAGAGAGAAGAGCCCCGGGGGCCCAACTGGGCATTCTCAGTGAGCGCGGTGTGGCTGGCTGCAGCTGTTTGGTGTCCCATGTGATGACATCCAGTGAAGAGGCAGACATGGGGGACACAGCTCACTTCCTCCTTGCACTAAGGCCAGGTCGGGTTGGGGAAGCTCCAGTTTGCCTTATCTGTCCTCGAAGGATCCTGTTAGTCACATGCAGAAGGTGGAGAGCAGAGGGAACATAATGCTATTTGTCACCTGTGACCTCCCTTCTGCGAATAACCTCTGTGGTCTTGGGATGGGCAGGTAGAGTAGGGAACAAACCACCGAGGGCCACGTGTGAGCACCAATGTGTGTGCCACTGATGTGGGTTGTGCATCTGTGTGCCTGGGGGAGGACGTGGTATTTTCGGGTACTCAGCAGCCAGATGGCACCTGTTCAGGGGCACAGCAACCAGGGCACTGGGCATCCTTAATTGCAGCCTTGAGGCTGCAGGAACAACTGGCCTGGTGCTCCCACACTGCTTCTGTGACACCAGGTTCAGCATCAAAACTAATTGGGTTCCTTGGTCTGGCGATCAAGCCCAAGAGGTAGAAGGAAATTTGTAGCTAAGGGCTCAAAGTCAAATTTGTTTTATGAAAATATAGGTCAAGTTAGAAAAAGGGATGTGTAGGTGGGGAACAAAGTCTAAGACACAGAAATCATGCGAAGTTGGGAAATGGCCCACCTCCAGCTACATGATAATACAGGAAGGAGGAAAAGTGTTTGGACTGCATTAGGAAAAAAGAAAAGAGTGGAAGAATGTTTTAAAAAGGTAAAGTCAAACAGGCCAAGAAATTACTTAAAGACTTTCCGAAGACCTCATAGCTCCCAGCACTTGTGCCAAGTGACATAAGACACAGGGGCAGAGCCGTAGGAAACGCATGAGAGCTCAACAGAGGCCTGCAGGAATATGTTTCCTCTTACTTAACTTCTTTAATCTAAGGCTTTAAAGCACTTCACAAATTTGCAATAATTAAATCTCCTTCCATCCCTGTAGGAAGGAATAATTTTTCCCCTTTCATTTCTCTTTTTGTATAAGTGAACTACAACAGAGGATTTGAAAGAAAAGTGTTTCCAGAGTTCACCAGCAAGAGTGCCTTGTCTGAGTCTCAGAGAAATTCTGGGTTCAATGGCCCATTTTCATTCTGCATGGGGTCTCAGCTCAGCTCAGAGAAACCCTTTTAACACTGGCTACAAATGGACCCTCAACAAGCAAACAAGCAAACAGCACAAATGGTTGACTAGGAAAAAAAAAGATTGTTATGAATAAATAAATGTTATATTTATCATATTATATTATAAATTATATTATAAATATTATATTATAAATTATATTATATATTATAAATTATATTATAAAATATATAATTAAGATTTTCAAATTAAAACTTTGTTTTTATTTTTGCCTTCATTCTAGTTTTTTTTTTGCCTCGAGAAGTGACATAGTAGCAATTAAAAAAAATTGCTTTTTTTTCCAGAATGAAGTTGTCTTTTTCAAAGGTAGAGAGACCTTGAGCCCATGAAGACAGGGGCGAGGACAGTGGAGGAAGGAGAAATAACCTACATTGTGGCGGAGAGGGTCTTTGGGGTGTGTGTGTGTGTGTGTGTGTGTGTGTGTGTGTGCACGCGCGTGCACGTGTGTGTTCATGTAGAGACTGGAGGTCTGCCTCAGGGGTCTCCTCAATCCCTCTGCTCTTTACTCTTTGAGACAAGGTCTCTTTCATAAGCCTAGAGCTCACCAATTCGGCTAGACTAGTTGGCCAGCAAGCCCCAGGGATCTTTCTGTTTCCACCTCCCTAGTGTTGGCATTACAGGGCCAACCCACCACACCTGGCATTTTTACATTTCTCTGTCGGGTCCCAGAGATCCTGCCTCAAATTCTCCCGCTAGCATGGTGAACGCTAGATTCACTCATTGGTCTTCTTTGATCCCAGAATGGCAGGGAGTGTGAGAGCTCCCTGGCAGCTCCAGGAATCAGGTCTGCAGGGGTGTCCAGTGGGCAAGAGAAGAAGGCTAGCCACCTGACTTCTAACCCCATACCCGTCTCCCCTGACTGTGGAGCTACTCAGACACACAGCCTCCAGCTATGATTTCAGAGCTGGCCTTGGCACCCCAGAAAGGTTGACAGGAGAAACAGGGTGACTCCTTCGGCAACCTTTCACCTCTGAGACAAACCTGCCTTTCCTAGTCAGCCTTTTCCGGTGGGTCCCAGAAGCTCGGAGTCAGTGATTCAGCATCTTGGGGGCGGACATGGAGGAGGTAGATGGCTTTAGGTGTGGCTTTATAGCCTGTGGAGTCTTAATTTCTTTTTATTTTAATAACTATTTTTACGTATTTATTTGCAAGCAGAGAGAAATAGAGAGAAGGGCGACAGGATGGGTGGGGGGCGGGAATAGGCATGCCAGGGCCTCCAGCCACCGAAAACGAACTCCAGACACATGCACCACTTTGTGCATCTGGCTTTATGTGGGTGCTGGGGAATCGAACCTGGGTGGGTGGGCCTTGCAGCCAAGTGCCTTAACCACAACCATCTCTCCAGCCTGGAGTCTTAATTTCTTCATCGGTACCTGGAAGCAGATGAGTTTGTCTTCCTCGATCCCTGAGTTTCTGCGTTTGAAAGCGAGAGAAAGTCTCCTACATCTGTCAAAGGGTTTCATTTTGTTTGGTCCCGAGGACTGGAGCCAGTACCCTGGGCCGGGTCCCGCAGTGTCCTGCTGTGTTGGGACCCTGTCTGATGGCTTGTCAAGTGCTGGCTTGGTTGCTGGAGCCCAGACAAAACGGACACATTATGGGTCTCATTTCACACTTGCTTAGTTTTAATACCAGAATCTTTGGAAGAATGTTGTTGACCGAAGCAGGGGTCCTCTAAACTCAAGATCACAGGTAGAGATGGGTCACAGCTAGTCTCAGTGGGCAAGGGCTGGATGACCACCCCGGTAGTCAGAGAGTTCACACGTGATACTGTGACTAGTCTACTCTGCATATGTCGGATAGCCACCTGACTGACTGTTCTCCCTGCCTGCCAATAAGTTCATCTCTACCTGCAAGGCATGTTTTAAGGCCTTCGTTACATCCGGGGATTGTGTCTGAGAATAGCTGTTTATTCTCATTTCTTTTCTCCTTACCTCTTCCTATTGAAAAAAAATATATGGTTCAAATGATAAAGTTCAACAAAATCGTATATGAGAGCTGAATTTCTTTTGTATTTGTATGTGAATGTGATGTGCATGTTTGTAGATGTGTGTGGACCATCATGTGTGTGTGCAAGTGTGAACATACATGTGTGCTCCTGTCCCTGCATGTGGAAACCAAAGAGGGACATGGCATGTCTTCCTCAATCACTCTCCACTTTATTTCTTTTCTTTTTTTGGAGGGTGGGGAAGGTTTCCAAGGTAGGGTCTTGCTCTAGTTCAGGCTGACCTGGAATTCACTGTTGTCTCAGCATAGCCTCGAACTCATGGCGATCTTCCTACCTCTGCCTCCCTGTGCTGGGATTAAAGGCATGTGTCACCATACCCAGCACTTTATTTCTTTTTTTAAAAAAAAAATTGGGGGGGAGGGGGCTGGAAAGATGGCTTAGTGATTTGGGCTCTTGCCTGCGAAGTCTAAGAACCCAGGTTCAATTCCCCTGTACCCGCATAAGCCAGATGCACAGGGTGGCACATGCATCTTGTGTTTGCAGTGGCTAGAAGCCTTGGCATACTCATTCTCTCTCTCTCTACCTCTCTCTGTCTAAAATGAATAATTAAATATTTTTAAAAATTTTTATTTATTTATTTAAGAGAAGATAGATGGATGGATGGATAGATAGATAGATAGATAGATAAAAAAATGGACATACCAGGGTCCTTAGCCAGTGCAAATAAACTCCTGAAGCATACGCCACCATGTGCATGTGGCTTAGTGGGCTCTGGGGAATCAAACCTGAGTCCTTAGGCTTCACAGGCAAGCACCATAACTGCTAAACCAACCCTCTATTTTCTTTCTTGAGACAAGGTCTCTTGCTGATCCCAAAGGCCACTGATTTAGCTAATGTAGCTAGCCCACTTGCCCCAACATTCCCCTGTCTCTGCTTTCCTGGTGCTGGGATCACTGGTGGGTGTCACTACTACTGGCACTTACATGGGCGTGAGGATCTGAACTCCGGTCCTCTTGTTTGTGGGGCAAGCACTTTACCAACTGAGCCATCTCCCCAGCCCTGAGAGCTTGAATTCAGAAAGTAGTCAAGCTACACACAAAGAGACCTTTCTGGAGAGCTGTTATTCACATCCTGCTGGAGTTTGGAGGTCAACACAAATCTTAGCGCCTCTCATTTGGGGACTACAAAGAGGGAGACCAGGGGAAAGAAGTGGCTTTCTGGACTTTCACGGCGTTCTGCAAGGGAGGGGGCACCACTGGAAGCCCTTCCACGTGTCACAGAAGCTCATGCTGACTCACAGCCAGATCTAGAGAAGAATTCATAGGAGTCAGGAAATTCCCGGCAGATGCTCTCATTTCACCCTCTGCTAACCCTTGTGGTGAGAGCATAGGTAGGGTCAGGCTGCAGGCTGCTTTTCAAATGAGAAGAAGAAGGAAAAAAAAAAATCAAAGTACAGTCTGTTGCTGTGCTGCCACATGCCTGTGGCAGGGCACTGAGTCCTCCCAAGCCTGGTTGAAGTCACACGGTTAGCTTTAGCCCTTGATGACTGGGGCAGCCAGGGCCCGTCTGCTTCTTCATTGTAGATTCTCAGTTTTACAGGCTTCCCCACCCCCACGCCCCTCTTTCCTTGGAGAGAGAGCAGTGACTTTTCCTTTTGGGCAATGTTAGATGCCCTAGGCCCCCTCCTTCCCACGAACAAGGCCAAGTTTAGAAGCAGCACTTCTCATTTGTGCTATGTATGTAATTGAGCCTGGCACCAGAGGGTTATCATTAGGAGAACAGCCACGAAGTGCGGGGAAGGGGAGGGTCGGACCCAAATTAGAAAAGACGTCCCCAGGGAGAGATACAGGGTCACATCTGGTGTATCTAGCTTCGGAGGTAGCTTTGGGAAAAGGACCGGGGACCAAAAGTGCCTGGGTGGGGCCAGCTAGGGCTGCCATCTCTTAGGACTGTTGACTACTAAGGGCATGGAGGTTGTGATCTGAGGTTGAAGCAGACCCCAGAGGCATGGAGTGCCGCAAGCAGGCACTGATTTGGGGGCTACGTGAACTGCTAGAGAAAGAGTCATGCAATTAGTAAATGAGATACCTTGTCCCCCAAGTTAATGGACGACCCTGGGAGACCCAGGTCCTTTCTCTCTGCTCTGCTTCTGACTTCATAAACAGCCTTGTCCGAAACCATTCTACTGAGTGTTTTTAGCAAGTGGGGGTATTGCCTCCCCTTTTCTCAACACGGGGTGCCCCGTTGTTTGATCTCACTGTTGGCAGAGGGGTTGGTGAGGAACACTGTGGAACAGACAGTGGTGCGTATCCTGGGTGAGCTGGTGAGTGGTCACTTGTGGGTACACCTGTCACCCTTGGAACCCCTTGAGATCCTGGAGCCCCTTGTCTCATGAAGAGGGTCCCACCAGGCCTGTGTGGCCAGCACAGAGTTGCCCGGTCAGCCTCACTGTCCTAGCTTCCTCCGTCGTCTCGTGTTGACTCAGGCCAGCGCTGGCACAGTGGGCTTCCGGCTGTTATTTCAGCCCCTCGCCAGACTGTCTGTCCTTCCCGCATTGGTGGTGGCGTCCTGGCTCCGTGTAACCCCAGGTTCTAATATTCTTGAGTTCTTTCAGACTACCCAGCTGGCTGGGCTCTGGCCTTCCTGGCCTTGTTAAAAGCAAAATGCCGTCTTTTACAGCTCTGTCTTTCCATCAAGTTCATAGGGCAGTCTGCTTTTTACAAGGGAGATGGTGCGTTGGATGAGATCTTCTCCTGGCGAGACTCGGAGCCCTGCTTCCTCGGGGTCCACGGGATGGTGCTTAGGCGTTGTTATTGTTTTCATTGGTATTTTAGAAAATGAAGTTCAAAGGTGAGCCGCTCTCCGGGAAGAAGGATTAACTGGGGTTGATTTGGGAGCTGTTCAACCCTGGAAGCATTGCTGAGGAACTTAATCTATTTTGAACTTGGCTTCTTGAGCCAAAGCTGGTTATGGTGTAGGAACAGCTTTCTTGTTCTGTCTCTTTCTCCACACGAGAGAAGGATTCATGGAAAAGAACATACAGGTTGTATAAACAGCTCCAAAAATAGGGACTAGGGAAATGGGCTCAGCGGTTATGGGGGGGCCGTGTGTAAAAGCACGAGGGCTAGGGAAGATCTGCTCCACCCCGAGTTCAAGTCCCCAGTGCTCACATCGGACATGGCCGTGCATGCCTATACCCCTAATTCTGTGTGGAGCAGAGATGGGAGGATCAGTGGGGCTTATTGTCAGGCAGGAAAATAGCAGGTTTGGGTTCAGTGAGAGACTCCATCTCGAGGCAACAGTGAAAAGATGGCATCTTATATTTTCCTCAGCCCTCTGTATTTACACATGGGGTGCATGAATCTACACACACCACACATACCACATACACACACACACATGCACATGCATAAAAACCCTAAAAAAAAAAAACCAAATAAAAAGTATCCTATATAGTCACAAGGGGTGTGTTCACAAAAATGCATAGAGTTATCTTTCTCACTTTGTATATAAAAAGCAGCTACTTTAGGAATTGGCAGAGTTGTCCTGTCTAAGCGAGTAGAAACACTTGGCTTAGGGCTCAGTAAAGATCCTCTGAGACCCAGGCTTGCTTCTATTGCACAGCGAGGCATGGAGGGCCATGGTGGCCTGCCTGAGTGAGGGCAGGAGCCAACATTCACAGCCTTGTCATGAGAGGTGGCAGGAAAGTTTCTTTTTTGCTGAAATTCAATCTATTCCTAGAAAAATAATTGCTTCAAATACTGGCTGGCTAGACTCCTCTCCACTATAGCAGCATGGGAGCTGAGTGGAAAGCCGGGATGTTACTTGACATTCAGTCTTCCTGCCTCCAGCCTCCAGCTGGCTGCTGGAGGAACGGCTTAAAAAATACAACTCACAACTGTCACTTGCCCACTTCAACTCTAGGGTGGTTTCCATTGCTTGCTTACAGTTCGAATCCCTTTTAACATTTTTTTTTTAAAGCCAGGCGTGGTGGCTCATATCTTTATTTATTTATTTATTTATTTATTTATTTATTTATTTAACAGAGAAAGAGGGAGGGAGAGAGAGAAAGAGAGAGAGAATGGGCACACCAGGGCCTCTAGCCACTGCAAACGAACTCCAGACACATGTGCCCCCTTGTGCATCTGGCTAATGTGGGTCCTGGGGAATCAAACCTGGGTCCTTTGGCTTTGCAGGCAAATACCTTAACCACCAGCCATCCCTCTGGCCTTGTCCCTTTTACCTTTTAAGCCACCAGATGAGGAACCTCTGTCTAATGTGCCCTGCATGTCATCTATTTCGAATAAAGCTGCATACACCTCCATCTGGGGTACCCCTAGGATGTGAATGGGGCAGTGATCACAGATGACGCATAGGGTAAGGGGCACAGAAAACTGATGGGGTAAGATAAGCTGGCGTGTAAAAGCAGGGCAGCAAGAAGAGGATTCCAGAAGGTGATGTTGCAGAAAGGCTGAAAGAACAAAAGAGAAGGAGAGAGGGGGCAAAAGTGCAGGTATCTAAGAGATGAGCATTCCAAGCAGAGAAAGCAGCAAACGTCAAGGCTCTGAGGTGGGAGCATGCCTGGTACCTTCAAGGACCAGTTGATGTAGGGGGAATGAGAAAGAGGGGGGTAGTTAGGGGATCTGGCGGAAGGCAATGGTGTATTGTGCCATACATACAGATGTTGTGGTCCCCCATAAGGCCAGCCCAGGAGGGACCGCAGGGTCTCTGCCGAGTTGGGGTGAGCAGCGCGGAATGACTATACAGACTCCGGGAGTTGGGTGAAAGCGGAAAGCAAGCTGCCGCAAACTCGTTTATTAAGGAAGTGCAATGGGTTTTAAGGGGCTTGGCTGGCTAATCATTGTATGGGGTGGTCCCCTTTTTGTGACCAATGACAGCCTGTCTCTGGACAGGTCATCTCATATCAGGCTTCTCAAGAGCATGGGACTGTAGCTGTTGTCACGCCATGTTCACAGAAGCCACTTCCTGGTTTCTTCTGCCATGTGGTCTGGCTAGGACGAGGCCTATATTGTGCCATACAACCCAGGTCTGTGGCCCATGCTGCCAGTGAGCATGTGCGGTCCTGAGAGACTGTGAAATGTCTGATGGATACAATCATCTTACTTACAAAGTAGAAAGGTCCCAAAAGACTTTACTTCAACCCGTACCCACATTGTCTCGAAGAAGAGATTATTTTTAATAACCTTAAAAATATTTTATTTATTTATTTATTTATTTATTTATTTATTTATTTATTTGAAAGAGAGAGAGAAGCAGAAAAAGAGAGAAAGCAAAAGAAAGAATGGGCACATCAGGGTCTCTATCCACTGCAAACGAACTCCAGATGCATGTGCCACTTGGTGCACCTGGCTTACTTAGGTACTGGGGAACCGAACCTGAGTCCCCAGGCTTCTGAGGCTAGCACTTTTAACTGCTAAGCTATCTCTCCAGCCCCTCAAAGAAAAGATTTTTAGCAGGATTCTCTACCCCAGTGATTGAAGAAATATTTGGGGTGTACTAACGTTTAGGATCTGGGGTTGGGTGAGTATTTCTCATCCTTAGAGATCTCTTGGGGTGTTTTCCCCATCCTCCACCCATAGCAGCCTCCACACCAGGTTATGGGGACATTTCTTTTCCGTCCCCCTTTTGTGGACAGTTATGGAAATGCATGTCTTGTTTTGCTTGTTTTTGAAGCAGGGTCTTGCTCTAGCCCAGGCTGACCTGGGACACCCTGTAACCCCAGGCTGGCATCAAACTCACACCATCATCTTACCTCAGTGTGTCGGGTCTAAAGGTGTAAGGTATGCACCACCACACCCAGCCATAGTTTTTGTTTTTTTATTCCGAGTGCCAGGACAAAATAGTGAATTAAGATGTCACAACTTTCCCTACAATTTCCCCCTTTGAAACAAAGTGTATATGACACACATTTGTCATCATAACTAGCTCAGGCTGACCTGGAATTCACTATGTTATCTCAGGGCGGCCTCAAACTCACGGTGATCCTCCTGCCTCTGCCTCCCGAGTGCTGAGATTAAAGGCATACGCTACCACGCCCAGCCATCATAATCATTTTTATCATGCTGGGGAATTGAACCCGAGTCCTCAGGCTTTGAAGGCAAGCACCTTTACTGCTAAGCCATCAATCTAGCCCATCTTCCTTTTCTTTTTTAGTGGTGCTAGGAATAGAACCCAGGGCCTTGTGCATGTGGAACATTTTTGTGTGTGTGTGTGTGTGTGTGTGTGTGTGTGTGTGTGTGTGTGTGAGCACTCATAATGGCAGATCCTAGCAGGTTGCAGACCATCCTCTTCCATGTATTCCAAGCGCATGTCATCCTTCACATGGAATAACCTTTGTAGGCAGCAGCTAGTAGCTCTGGGCCAGGGAGCAGAGTACTTCATGTGGCTGAGCCTCAGTTTTCTTGATGGTGAGATGAGAGTAATGAACTGGGTCCGTGCAGAGTCTGGCGTGAAGGTTCGTAGATAGAATGGATGACTTTGGAGCTCGTAAGGACTCATCAATGCGGGCCCTGGCTCTGAGCATGGTTTCTGTTAGGACAGGAGCCCTAACTCTTCTCATCGCCCCCCGCCACAGCCCTACTGTCCGCTCCCTGTGGGATGGCCAGACCGTGCTCTCCTGCTGAGCCACGTTCCTGGGAGCTGTCTGCTGAGAACTTGAGATAGAACTGAGTCAGAGACTGTGGAGACCTGACTCACCACCAAGTCTTAAACCCAGAAGATTGCCCTGCGGGTCTCATGACATTCCTGGAAAATAAAAGAAGTGACTATTATTGGCTTGAGTTCATCAGATGCTTGCTGGGCCCTCCCTTTAGTGTGTCGGGTGTTATGAAGGGAGTGGGCCCTGGTCCAAGCAACTCTGAGCCATCAAAAAAGCCAGACAAGGCTCATCCGCAGTGCCTAGACACTGTCCAGCCAGCTCACCCTCTTCCCACAGCCCCAGTTCTGCTCCAGGCCTTAGGCTACAGACTTTCCCCACTCTCCAGGCTCCTGGGAAAATGTTTCTGCTGAGGTGTGTCCGCTGAGTCCTGCCTGAAGGCCTGGGTGTGGCTGGGAAAGGGCCACCCAGACTCCAGAGAACAAGAAAAGGAAAGTTCCTTTTCTGGAGCCAAAATTTCTGGAGTCTTGAAGCTCTATGTAGCCAGGTGGGGAGAGCATTCATTTCTTGGATTCTTCCTCATGGTGACTCCTGTAGTGTGACCTGTCACATCTTTAGAGCCTAGCTGCCTCTCCCTGTAGCATCTGTTGCCTTCTCTACACCTCCAGAGCTATTCCTGACAAAAGGCCACTGCCCTTTTGTCATCGCTCACCAAAGCTGGAGTCTCCTACCTTCACCTTTGCCTGCCCCCATCCTCCCCCACCCCTGCCCCTCCTGCATACCCCTCCACCTGCCACTGTGGACGAGGTGAGCCTGGCAAAATATGCCACTGAATCAATCTCTGTCTCTCTCTCTCAACACACACACACATAATCTCAAGACCTTTTCACAGCTTTTCTTTTTTCTTTTTAAAATTTCATTTATTTGAGAGAGAAGAGGCAAAAGAGAGAGAGAGAGAGAGAGAGAGAGAGAGAGAGAGAATGAGCATGCTTGGGCTTTCAGCCACTGCGAACAAACTCCAGATGCATGCGCCACCTTGTGCATCTGGTTTACACGTGGGTCCTGGGGAATCGAACTTGGGTTTTTTGGCTTGCAGGAAAACACTTTAACTGCTAAGCCATCCCTCCAGCCCCATAGCTTTTCTTTTGCTCTTAGGATTATGGCAAAAAAAAAAAAAAAAAAATCTTAGCAAGTGCAACAAGGCCATGCATATTAGGGTTTGGCTTGGTTGTGACCAAAACCCAAATTTTAATAGGTGAAAATTTCATTTTGTTGCAAGGAGCCTGCAGTTGAAACCCTCCAGCACTGACACAGCAACTCCTAAAGGTCACGGCAGGACTTGGACTACTTCAGTTCTCTGTCCTGCCGTCTTTAGCATGGGCTTTCAAAGATGACTGCTTTGGGCTCCAGACGCTGAGCTAAATCCCAGGCCCCAGGTAGGAGGAATCACATGTAACCCTTGCAACTTGACTCTTGAGGCTACATGGCTACAACGAGCTGAGAAATAAACTAGAAGATGTAACCTTTATTCTCCCATCCAAGTACTAACCAGGCCCGACCCTGCTGAGCTTCTGAGATCAGATGAGGTGGGGAGCATTCCACGTGGTGTGGCCTGACCCTATAGTCTGTATTCTAAATGGCTGTGTTAGTTACTTTTCATGTTGCTGGGACATTACCTGACAAAGCATCTTAAGGATGAAAGCATTTATTTGGCTCATGGTTTGAGGGGATACAGATTATCATGGCGGAGAAGGTTCAGCAGCAGGACGTGGGACAGCTGGTCACGTGGTATGTCCATAGTCAGATAGCAGAGAGACATGAAGGTTGATGCTCAGCTCACTTTCTCCTTTTTAGTATTTATTTATTTGAAAGAAAGAGAAAGAGGCAAATAGAGAAAAAGAGTGAGAATGGGTGCGGCAGGGTCTCCAGCCACAGCAAACTAACACGCACCACCTTCTGCTTCTGGCTTATGTAGATGGGTCTTGGAGAATTGAACCTGGGTCCGTAGGCTTCTAAGGCAAGTGCCTTAACCACTAAACCATCTCTCCAGCCTCTGTTTTTTTCTTTTCATTTTTTCATTCAGTCCAGAGCCTCAGCCCGAGGGATAGTGTTGCCATCATCCAGGGTGGGTCTCCCCTCTTCAGTTAAACCTCTCTGCAAACACCCTCACGGACAGGCCCAGACATGTGTCTCCTATGTGATTCTAAATGTAGTCAAGTTGATGATGATAAGTGCTTCAGTTACCTTCCCATGCTGGTAGCTAAAAGCAGCTGATGGCAAGAAAGGATTGATTTTGGCTTCCAGTCTCGAGGGGAAGCTCCATGATGGCAGGGGACAGCACAGCGTGAGCAGAGGGGGGAGGTCACCTCTGCCACAGCAGGTGGAACACAGCAACAAGAGGGTGAGCCAATCTCTGGTAAGGGAGAACTGGGCTATAACACCTCTAAGCCTACCCTAGCAACACACCTTCTCCAGCAAGGCTGGGGACCAAGCATTCAGCACACACGAATTTATGGGGGACATCTGAGTCAAACCACCACAATAGTTAACCACCATAGTGGTCATGGCTCAGCTGAAAAGGAGAAAGAAGGGGAGAGTAGATACAGATAACAGCTGGCAGATACGTTCCCCTAACCCCTGTGTTTCCTCCAAGCCTTGTGTCTTGCATTTCCCGAATCCCACCATGCTCCTGCTCCGTAACCTTTGCCTCCCCTTACATGTGTCGTTTATAACAGATAGACTATATTCCTGGGGCAATTGCTCATTGGTTTTGTGACGTAATTTGACTGTTTTCTGCCCATACGACGAGGGCAAGGTTTACACTGGTTTTACACACTCTAGAGTAGGGATGGGCAACCTTTTGGCATTGGGACAGTTGTCATCTGCAAATGTGTTTGGCCACGTTCATAGCTACCCTGGGATTCATGTCACAGTTTTGATGGACATGCCTGCTCTAGAGGATCCTGCCTGGCACATTGCGGGTGCCGGGTAAGTATTTGCTGGCTGAATCAGAGAATCCATTTACCTATTACCAAAAATCTTCAAAATACATGGCTGGGATGTAAGCACGGGATTTTACTGGGACAAATGGTAAGAGATGAGTAGGAGCCTTAGGGAGGGACAACAGAGCAGGGGGACAGTTATAAATGACTCATTCCAGGGAAGGCAGGTTTGGGGGAACTGGAGACTCATTTTATGGTGTCAGTTCAGCCACCAATAGCTGGCCTTTGCCTGGGGACTGAAGTGGTCAGATACTGGATGTGATCTGAAGGCAGATGTGGCAGTGGCTGGCGAGTTGGATGTGGGGGGGAAGGAAAAGAGAGGTCAAGAATGAGTCCTGGGTTTTCAGCTGGATACATGGAGGCTTCTCACTGAGAGAAGAACATCATGAGAGGAGTAGGTTCTCAAGAGAAGAACTGAAGTGTGTATGCATGTGCACACATGCATATGTGTGGGCATGTGTGTGTGTATGCAAAGGGATCTCCAGTTCTCATAGCCAGTGGTCACACTTCAGCTTTTCTTCCTTAGACAACCCCATACCTGTGTCAGGGTAGATGACACGGAAAATAAAAGTTGGAGAAGTCCGACTTTTCAAGGATCACAGTTGCCAGGCGAGAAATAATTCAGCACTCTAGCTGGGTGTGGTGGCGCATGCTTTTAATCCCAGTACTTGGGAGGCAGAGGTAGGAGGATCATCCTGAGTTCAAGGCCACCCTGAGACTCCATAGTGAATTCCAGGTCAGCCTGGGCTAGAGGGAGACCCTACCTTGAAAAACAAAAACAAACAAAAATTCAGGACAGCTCAGCAAGAGCAAAGTGGTCAGCGGACCCCAACCTGCAGGCCTGGTAGAGTCTGGTATGCGTCTATCCATGGTCACTACGACAGTGTTTGGAAATCCTGTTACGGTCAGGAAATCAACGTGCCTGGCATCTCATATTGTTATTTTCCCCAGTCTTTTTTAATGTAATGTTTTTATTTATTTATTTGCAAGCAAAGACGGGGTGGGGAGGGCATATGGGCATGCTAGAGCCTCCAGCCTCTGCAAGCAAACTCCAGATGCATGCATCACTGTACATCTGGCTTTATGTGGGTACTGGGGAACTGAACCCTGGCCATTAGGCTTTACAGGTAAGCGTCTTAACTAGTGAGCCAGCTCTTCATCCTCCCCTTTAAATTATTTATTTATTTGCAAGCAGAGAGAGGAAAGGAGTCCAATCTTTCCATTCTGTTCTATTAGGTGAGATCCGCCCAGTAGGACTGGCAGGCAGGGTCCTTTTCTCACTCACGTGTGTGTTTCTAGCTCACGCTTCCCAGACAGGCTGAGCAGAGCCTCCCTCCTGGGACAGTGGCTACAAAAGGTGCCTGCTTACACAGCTCTCCTGCCCTCTTACCCACTGCCAGAGCTTGCTTGAGGATACTCTGAACATTTTACAAGTGAAAAACAGCAATTTGGTATCTTTTGTTTGCAGCTCTTTGATGTCAAGAGACACCAAGTGCTTCCCAAATGCTAATTTTTTTTTTTTTTTTCAGAAGCAATTTTTTTGCAAAGATCTTTCTAGGACTAGGATGGAGTCAGAATCACTGAGTTTCAGTTAAACCTCACCTCTCCCATCTCAAGATGTAGCACCTCTCCCCAGCATGGTTAAGTGAAGAGGATGGGGCTGGATGGGGCAAAGTTTGAGTGCGATGGCGCCAAGTCTGTATTTACTTGTTGAGCGATGGTGGTTCACACCTTGTCTTTCCTCCACTTCTGTGAGAGTAAGGCTCAGAGCGTTCTCACCCCATCCATGCTAACTAAACGGCTGCAGGCTTCCTAGGCTTTGGTCTGACCTATGAGAAGTCAGAGAGTGTGGCCATGTCTGCTCCTTGGGTGAGGACAATGCTTGGGCTGTCTCCAGAGCCTAAGGCAGCACCCCAAACTAAGGAGGCCCTCAGGATGGATTTGTCCTCTGCCCAACTGTGCCTAGGAGAGAAGAAATGCATTCTTATTCCAGAGACAGAGAGAGACAGAGAGAGAGAGAGAGAATGGGCACACCAGGGCCTCTAACCATTGCAAACAAACTCCACATGAATGCTTGTGAATGAATCTGGCTTTACCTGGGTATGGGGCTATCAAACCACGATCCTTAGGCTTTGTAGACAAGTGCCTTAACCACTGAACTATCTCTCTAGCCTTTTCCTAAGTATTTCCATTACTTTTCCCATTGTTGAGACAAAATACCTGACAAAAATAACTAAGGAGGAAGGAAGGGTTTGTTTCTGTTTATAATTCCTCGGGACACAGTCCATCAATGTGGGAGGGGCACAGTGTCAGGGGCTAGAGGCAGCTGACCACTTATATCCATAGTCAGGAAACAGTGACAAATGCTTTCATTCAGCTCATTTCTACCTTTTTTTTTGTAATATTTTTATTTATTTGCAAGCAGAGCGAGAGAAAACCGATAGAGAGAGAGAATGGGCATGCCAGGGTTGCCAGCCACTGCAAATGGACTCCAGCTGCTTTACGTGGGTACTGGGGAATCGAACTCAGAATGTTAAGCTTTGCAGGCAAGGGCCTTAACCGCTAAGCCATCTCTCCACTCCTCTCTCTCTCTGTTTATATAATTCAAGATCCCAGCCGATGCCTATACTTCGGGTGGGTCTTCTCATGTCAACTAACCGAATCTAGAAACTCCCCCCACAGTCACGGAGATGGCACCAATGCCTTGGTGTTGTGGTTTGATTCAGGTGTTCCCCATAAACTTAGGTGTTCTGAATGCTAGGTTCCCAGCTGATGGAGATTTGGGAATTAACGCCTCCTGGAGGCAGAGTATTGTTGGGGGCGGGCTTATGGATGTACAGCCAATTCCCCTTGCCAGTGTTTGGCACACTCTCCTGTTGCTATTGTCCACCTTATGTTGGCCAGGGGGTGATGTCCACCCTTTTTTCATGCCATCCTTTCCCCTGCCATCGTGGAGCATCCCCCTCAAGTCTGTAAGCCAAAATAAACACTTTTTAAAAAAAAATATTTTATTTATTGATTTATTTATTTGAGGGGGGGAGAGAGAAAGAGAGAGAGAGAGAATGTGTGCACCAGGGCCTTCAGCCACTGCAAATGAACTCTAGATGCATGTACATCTGGCTTACATGGGACCTGGAAAATTGAACCTGGGTCCTTAGGCTTTGCAAGTACGCGCCTTAACCACTGAGCCATCTCTCCAGCCTGAAAATAAACTCCCTTTTTCCCCCCACAAGCTGCTCTTGGTCAGGTGATTTCTGCCAGCAATGGGAGCCTAACTGCGACACTCGGTGACCCTTATCTTCTTTGTGCCCTGACAGATTCAGAGCCCAGTACCTTGGACTCGCAGTCTTCCACCACGCTGTTCCTGTCCTCCGAGGAGCCGGGTCCCTCCACCGCAGCCTTGCCTTCTCCACCCTCCTCCTGCGAGGAGCCCCAGACCTTCTCCTCTGTTCCAGCAGCCTCTCGCCGCGGGGGTCTCTACATCGTCGCCTCCTCCCCAGAGGCTGCACCCAGGCTCGTGGACTGGTTGCCCCGCTGTCCCTCGGCCACCTCTCCCGGGATCCGGGGGGATGACCACCAGCAGCTGCCTCCCACCCAGGCTGCCGAGAGAGGCTGCAGAGAGGAGCAAGCTGACGACTCTGGCATCACTCCGCAGCCCTGCGCCCCGCCTGCTGCAGCCAGCTTGGAAGCCAACGTCGGGGACATCCTGGTGGAGCTGCGGACTATGAATGGCCACTTGGATGTGATAGCGAGGGCCCTCACTAAACTGGCCTCGTCCCTGGGACCCCAGTCCCAGCCTATGTCTGATGGCCCAGATGCCAACTAAAGAGGTCCTTGGACCACCGGGACAAAAGGGTGCTGAGTGCATCAGGCATTCTTGCTGGTCCTTACTGATCTTGCTCCCCCAACCCCCGCTGGCTTGCTTAGCAGAACTGACAGTGCCTGACATGTCACACAGAAAGGATTGACGCTTCCCATTTTGCCAGCTCCCTGTGTTTTCTTTGCCCTTCACATGTCATTCTCTTTAAAGCTCCTGGGAGAGAAAATGCCTCTAGAAGGCAATGAGGGGGTCCGTGGGCAAGATGCTTGAGAAGTAGCACTTCCGTCTTTTCTCTTGGGACTTTGGAGCCTGGTAGAGGAGACGAGAGGAGAGGAGAGGAGAGGCGAGTATGTCACCAAAGCTACTTTTAAGGGCATTTCTAGATTTCTAGTATTCCTTGTGCTCCCTCCTCCCCCACCCCATGCTGATGGTGTGGCCACCTCGGGTGACTTACATACACTTCTTTTAAAAAATATTTTTGGAAAAAATTGAAATTTTAAAAATTATTTCCATATTTCAAGAGAAGGAAAAAAATACTGACATATTTGAAAAACTGAGGAGGAGGGTATTTCAATCTTTCCTATGAATAAGGAAGTATTTTGTTTGATAAATAAAATGTGCTTCCACAACTTTCTGGGCATTGGCCTCAGGATACCTCCCTGGTCTGTAGGATCTTGTTCTTGTGATCATCATCGCCTGCCCAGCCCTTCCGTCACTCCTGGAGTTCTGCTTCCACTGCTTTTCCACAGCTGCCAAAAATCAGCTGCTGAGGGTTCTCACGAGTCCTCATAAACTTCTCAGTTCTCCCAAAACTTATAAATAAATAACTTTCCCCTAAACCCAAGCAGAAGCCTAGTGTGGTTGGGCACTATGGAAGAAGCCAGAGTCCCTGGCCTCTACTCACCTTTCCTAAAATTGTGATAGCCGAAAAAGTCTCCAACCTTTGCTGATTTAATGTCCCCAAGTTAAGTTCTGCTGACCTAGACAGAATGTCCGAATTCTGGGATGACCCACCCCCTCCAGGATACAGCCTTGTCTAACAGGGCTCTCTTTAACTTTAAAAAAAATATTATTTATTTATTTATTGAGAGAAAGAGAGAGAGAATGGGCTCACCAGGGCCTCCAGCCACTGCAAATGAACTCCAGACACATGCGTCCCCTTGTGTATCTGGCTTACGTGGATCCTGGAGAGTCAAAACGGGGTCCTTTGGCTTTGTAGGCAAATGCCTTAATCACTAAGCCATCTCTCCAGCCCCTCTCTTTAACTTTTTATTTGAACTACAGCATTAAGCTGTCTGCCCTTTCCCCCGCCCCCTGAAACAAGCCCTGGGTCTGAAGCCACATTGCAGAGTCAAATTCCGTCAGCACAGCTCTCACAGCTGGTGCACAGGGGAGCTCACAGCTGGGTCAGTCACCCCAGACTCCAAGACATCTCAGACCTCCCTGTGCAGGAAGAGAGCTGGTTAAGTCACAGATTCTGCACTCTGCAGTTCTGGGCCAGGGTAAGAGAAATGGGGTCTCTGATCTGCTGCTGGGAAGTACCGCTGACTCTATGGGTCCAAGACACACATGGGGTTGCAAATGAGTTCTGAGGGGTTGTCTTCTCTGAGATTTCAGGCAATTTAGATTTCCTCTTTTTCCAGGGAACTTCTAGTCTCTGCACTCCACAGATGCCTAGAGTCTTTAACTTCTGACACAACCTTGCCTGAGGCACCTTGGGTTTCCTTCCCTCCCTCTTCCTCTTTTTTCTTCCCTCCCCCTTTTTCTCCTTCTCTTCCTTCTTTTCTCCTCTTCCTCCTTCTCTCTCTCTCCCTCTCTCTTTGTCTCTCCTCCCCCCGGCAAAGTATGTAAGATCTAGCCATCTACTTCTAAATAAGTTTTTGTGAAGTTCCTTCCACTTCAACAAACATTCATTGAGTGTCTACAATGCTGGTGCTTCTGGGGCCACAAAAGGATAAATAAGGTCTCCATCCTCCACGGAGTCCCAGCCTAGTACCTCACACTGGAGATTATCAACACTTCCAGTGTGTAAACAGTTTGAAGGGAGTGAGGGAAGCCACAGAGTGGGGTCAATAAAATCCACAGGGAGACCAGACTTCTTGTGGTTTGATGGTGGTTGACTTATTTGAAACCTCTAGGCCTTAGGCTCTTAGTCTGTATCAAGTGGGGTGGACATCTCCTCTCCCAGAAACAGACATGGAGGCGAAGGGCTTATCACTCCCAGAAAGTGCTGCCCAAATACCCCTTTATGGCCTTGGGTTATTGTTGTTCTGCCCCGTCTCCCGGGTACTGTCTCATCAGGAGTCCATCTTGATGGAAGGAGAGTCTTAGACTTAGGGATCAGACTGTCCTCACCACTTTGTAAATTTTGTCATTCAGGAAGAGAGCCCCTGACCTGACCACAAGGCTTGTCCTTTGATTGGCCTGCACTTCAGCTGAAGAACAGAGAGCCAGGCATTTCCCAGCAGCACCTGGGAGCATGGGACATTTTCCTCATTTATTCTTTGAATAGTCTCTCATGCCAGACTTCCTTTGCATTTAGTTAAAACCACCACCACCACCACCACCGTCAACAACAAAATGAAATGTTTCAAGAACAGAGAGGGGCTGGCATATAAATCCTAAATCCAGATGCAAGGAGTGAATCCTTTGGCCAGGAACCACCTTTCAGGAATGGAAAGCCCAAAATGTCATCTCTAGGAGATAACCAGTCAATATTTTGGTGTCTAGACTTTGTTTGTAATCATATTGTATTTTTCTTTCTTTATTTGCATGGAGAGGAGAGAATGAAAATGGGCATGTCAGGGCCTCTAGCCTTTGCAGGCAAACTCCAGATACATGCACCGCCTGTGCATCTGGCTTCATGTGGGTCCTGTGGAATCAAACCTGGGTCATTAGGCTTTGCAAGGCAAGCAGCATCTACACTTTGAAATGCCTGTGTCTATGTACAAATCCCCTGTGGGTACAATTTTACCTAACTGTGACCACAGTATGCTACTATTTTACAAATTTTTAAAGTTGAAAATAGATGCTGGAATCTTTTTTTTTTTATATGTGTAATATGTGTTGTGTGGTGTGGTATGTGTGCAGTATGTGTTGTGTGATCTATGTGTGGTATATGAAGATGCGTACATGCCCTGTGTGCATGCATGGGGAGGCTGGAGGGGAACGTCTGGGAGCTTCCTCTATTGCTCTTCTATGCTGTTTCCATGAGACAGAGTCTCTCAATGAACCCAGAGCTGTTGTCTTCTGCTTAGACAGGCTGACCAGTGAACCCAGTAACTCTCCTATCTCCACTCCCCACAGGACGGGAGTTAAAGGAGTCCAAAGCCATACCCAACTTGGGCTTAGAGGTTAAGGTGCTTGTCTACAAAGCCTAATGACGAGGAACCAATTCCCTAGTACCCATGTACAGCCAGATGCACAAAGAAGTTCATGCATCTGGAATTCGTCTGCAGCAGCTGGAGGCCTTGGTGCACCCATTCACTGTGCCTGTCTCTCTTCTCTCTGCTTGCAAATAAATCAAATATTAAAAATAGAAAATTCCTCAAGATTGATTTCTGAGTCAAAGGCCATCCGCTCCTGCCTCTTTCTTAACTTGCTGCTGTGCCTTCAGCAAGGTTTAAAACAAAGGGGAAGTAAAAGAATGGTAGGACGAACAAAGAAGTGAAGCAAGGTGTCTCTGCAGGTTAAACTTTCAAATCAACACATATACCTCAGGCCATATAAAAACTATACAAAGCAAGCCAGATGTGGTGGCGCACACCTTTAATCCCAGCACTTGGGAGGCAGAGGTAGGAGGACTGCTGTTAGTTTCAGGCCAGCCAGAGACTACATAGTGAATTCCAGGTCAGCCTGAGCTAGAGTGAGACCCTACTGGAGTTTTCTCAGTGAGGGGACAGAGATCAAGAATGGGAAGAAAGGAGCCGGGCATGGTGGCGCATGCCTTTAATCCCAGCACTCGGGAGGCAGAGGTAGGAGGATCGCCGAGAGTTCGAGGCCACCCTGAGACTACATAGTTAATTCCAGGTCAGCCTGGGCCAGAGTGAGACCCTACCTTGCAAAACCAAAAAAAAAAAAAAAAAAAAAAAAAAAAAAAGAATGGGAAGAAAGGGGGAGCTGGGCATGGGGCGCATGCCTTTAATCCCAGCACTTGGGATTGCTGTGAGTTCGAAGCCATCCTGAGACTACATAGTGAATTCCATGTCAGCCTGGACTAGAGTGAGGCCCTACCTCGAAAAACAAAAACAACAACATCAACGACAACAACAACAGAACGGGAAGAACGGGTGCAGGAAAGGTTGCAGGGATAGTGGAGGCAAGGGGAGGTTCCTAGCGGGCAGCAGCTGTTGCAGCCAGCACTCGTGCATCCAGGGCAGGAGCCCAGGAGAAGTGTCCTTGGGATGCAGGACCACTTTGATTGATAAGCCTCAGATTCAGACTGAAACCATTTCAAGAGGAATTTGAGGACAGCACTAGATCAGGACCTCTGACACTGTAGCTGCCGTCACTGGTCACTGTCATCCTCAGAAGGTCACAAGGCTTGATACCTTTGCTTGAAGCTCCATCAGAAGTCAGAAGATAAGGAGGAGAGAGTTGCTTCTCTCTCCTCCCAACTTTTTTTTTTTTTTTTTTTTTTTTTTTAGGTTTTTCGAGGTAGGGTCTCACTCTAGTGCAGGCTGACCTGGAATTCACTATGTAGTCTCAGGCTGGCCTCAAACTCACTGTGATCCTCCTACCTCTGCCTCCCTATGAGTGCTGGGATTAAAGGCATGCACCACCACACCCAGCTGGCTTCTCACATTCTTTTTGAGTGCTGCCATGGATTCTCTTTCCCAGGACCTAACTGAGGCCAATTGGAAGGACCTGGGAAATGCATTGTGTGGGGACTCAGCCCCATTGTGACCCAGGACAGCAAAGAAAGGTGGCCATGCAACTGACAGCAAGTAGCACGTGGTCAGTACCAATAGAACTGCAGTCAGAGCAGAGGTGTGATAGTTTGAATGTAAAATGCCCCTCCCCGTAGCCCCATGTGTTTGTGATGAAGCCTCATATTTAATCCCCAGCTGTTAGAGCCTTTGGGAAGTGGAGTCTTGCTGGAGGAGGTGTGTCATTGAGGGCAGGCCTGGGGTGTTTTCACACAGCCTCAGTTTTCTCACTCAGTTCACTGTCTCTACTTCCTCCCCGCTGCTGTGAGGATGTGCTACCAAGGAACCTGCTCCTGACACACTTTCCCCACTACTATGACGTTTCCCCCCTTGAAACTGTGAGCAAGAAATAAACTCTTTCCTTCCACAAGCTGCTTCAGGTTGGGTGTTTTGTGCCAGCAATGAGAAAAATAACTAATACAAGGAGTTTGTTTGAAAGGGGGGGGGGGAGGTGGCTGGAGAGATGGCTTAACAGCTAAGGCACTTGCCTACAAATTTAACGACCTGGGTTTGATTCCCCAGTATCCACGTAAAGCCAGATGCACAAAGTGGCACATGCATCTGGTGTTTCTTTGTAGTGGTTAGATGCCCTGGTATGCCCATTCTCTCTTTCTCTCTCTGTATATCTCTGCTTGCAAATAAATAAATATTAAAAAAAATAAAAACAAACCTATAGCTGACAGTCAGAGAAGGGAGGCTGGGAAGCCATGAGTCACCAAAGTACCAGGAATATAGAAACTAATATAGGTCTTGCTCATGATGGCAGAGGAGGGCTTAGCCTACTGGAACACAGTAGAGTACCACACTTCACTTTCTTTCTCATTCTTTGTTACTTCACAGTGGTAGCATGCTGCAGAGAAGGTTCTAGAAAGATAACTCTGATGCCACGTGCAGACTGGTTGCTTCCTGAGCCTTCTTGATGGGCCACTATGCCCTGGATAGGAGTAGGTTAACCTGTGTGGATTAAAGATCCTGACAGGAAGGCAGCTTGCCAGTAAGATTCTTGTCTTGGTCCCTCTGTGCTGTTAAAATAAACTACCCAAGACTGGGCCATGTTCAAACCACATGAATGTATTTATCACAGTTTGGAAGGGTGGGGAACTCAAGGTCAAGGTGCTGCTGGTGGTGGTGGGGGTCCAGACTTTGCTCTTAAAGTGTCGTGTCTTAAATCAGGCACGGGGGCACCTGCAATCCCAGTGCTTGGGAGACAGAGGTGGGGTGATGTGGAGTCTAAGATCATCCTTAGGACATAGAGCGTTAAGGCCAACCTGGGGTATGAGACCCTGTCTAAAACGAATGCACAAACAACAAGGGTTGCTTCTCTGCTCTGTCCTCACAAGGTGGAAGGACAAAGGGGCAAAAAAAGATTTTGTTAGTCCCTCAGTCCTTTTTGTAGGGCACTGGTCTATCAATAAGAGTGGAGTCCCCTCTGTCTCACCTGCCTCTCCCCTCCTCTTTCCCTCATAAACAAACAAGTATATATATATATGTTTTCTGAGGTAGGGTCTCACTCTAGTCCAGGCTGCGTGGCCTTGAACTCATGGTGATCTTCTTACTTCTGCCTCCTGAATGCTGTGATTAAAGGCTTGCGCCACCACGCCTGGCTACAAATACATATTTCAAAAGAGTGGAATCCTGAGGAATCAATCCCCTTCTCAAAGGCTCCTCCTCCTATTACCAGCACATTGGGTTTTTAGGTTTCAACATACACATTTGGGAAGAGCATCGTATGTTCCAACCACGTATCGGTGACTTTCTTGTTTCTGGGACAGAATACTCAACCAGAAGCAGCTTGTGGAAGGAAAGGGTTTATTGTGAGAGTAGCGTCCGTCATGGTGGGGCATTACAGTAGGAGCCTAGATTGGCATTACATGTCACATCTGTAGGGAGGAGGCAGAGAACAACAAACAGACCCAGACTAAAAACCTGACAGCGAAAGACTTTCTCCAGCAAGTCTCCACCTCCCAAAGGTTCCACACATTTCCAGAAGAGTGTCACCAACTATGGCTTCTGTGTTTAAAATACATGAGTCTATGGGGTGGGGGGACATTGTGCATTCAAACCACCACAAGTCATAGTAACATATCCCCCAGGGACACTGGCTCAAGATACCTGTATCAAAACGACAGTGCCCTTAAAAGTGTGCCCTGCACTGCCTACTTTAGGTATAGAGGCTCATTTACTTCCCACAGTCACTCTGTAAACAAAGCGGGGAGCTAGGGTCACTACCTGCATTTCACCAAGGCACAAAAACGACCGTGTAACTTGCCTGTGGTCACAAAGCTGGTCACGAACGGAACCTGAATCTAGCTGTACCCAAGTATTTGGCGGTGACTCTGTATGGACTGCCTCACCTTGTTATTTGTAGCTCACAGCCCCGGAACAGTTGAGCAGCTTTTGGCCACGGGCTTCCCCCCCCCTGGGTGGCAGCCAACTTGTCTTTCTGGAAGTAAGAGGTCCCTGAAGAATGAAAAGATGCCAGGAAACTAACAGGAAAACATGGAACCTCCCCAACCCCCCTCTCTCTCCATTCCCTGCTGGCCAGAGCATTAATGACATCATGCATCCTGGGAGTGGGGAGGAAGAGGAGGAAGTGCCAGAGGACAGGACAGTTGTGCCAACTGGTGGCTCCAAAGTACCCATAGTCCTCCAGGTCCTTTGAGGTCGATGTTCCTAACCACATTACATTACATTTACACATAATGTTACCTGCTCGATTGTATTTCATTTCCCTCCTCCCTCCCTGCCTCAGACCATCTCACTTAAACAACCAACTCTGCTTAGAGACGAAGAAAATGGCAGGATTTCTACAGGTCTCTGTGGTAAGTGCATTACAGACTCAGTGAGCAGGTGCATTGTTTTACCTGAATTATCGGTAGCCTCCTGTAACTGGAGGCCTTCCACGAAACCTTTGCATAGGCTGGCTGACTTCATCTTTTGCCTTCTCAGAGGGGGCTGGGCTGGCCAGGGAACTTGTGAGCTCCAATCATTGCTGAAAGGCAGTCTTGCACTCCTAACAGGCTACAAGGTACGTCTTCTGAGGCTCTTGGATCTAGAATTATTCTCCAAAATGGACATGGTGATCATGCGCCTGCCCTCAAGGATGCTTGCTTTCTGACCCATTCAGCCCTTCCTGAGCAGGTACTGTATCTTGTCCACCTCCACCTGGGCATAGAACGGATGCTCACTAAATGCTGATGGAGGCTGTAACCCTGAGACACAGCCTCGAAGAGGTGAGCTCCATCTTTCACTTTCTGAGGGATGCTCTCACACAGATGAAGACCTGTCCAGCAGCCAGTCTGGCGTTGGCCCCGGGACGGAAGGTCGTGACGATCTGTCTCCTCTGTCGCTTCCAGACCTCGCCTTTGCTTGTTTTCTGGGAGACTGGGTGTCTGCCCACAATGGCATGGCTCCTTCAGCCGCCCAGTTTCTTGGCTCAGGGCATGGGCGCAAAACTTGTTTCCGCCGTGATCCTGGGAGGGATGCTGTGCACCCTGTACTGTGCCCATTCCTTGTGAGTGTCACTGCCCCAGCCACTCTGCTCCCTGAGGGGGAGTTCTGATGGGGGAAGTCACCTCTAATTTGGCTGGGCATTGAGCTAGAATGAATAGGTTTAAGAACACATTTAAAAAAATATTTAAAAATTTTTTAATTTATTTATTAGAGACAGAGAAAAAGAGAGAGAAAGAGTGAGAATGGGTGCGCCAGGGCCTCTAGCCACTGCAAACAAACTCCAGATGCATGTGTCACCATGTGCATCTGGCTTACTTGGGACCTGGAGAATTGAACCAGGGTCCTTAGGCTTCGCAGGCATGTACCTTAACCACTAAACCATCTCTCCAGCCCTAAGAATACATTTTTATCTATTCCTCTTGCTGATATCCTACAAAAGGGTTGAGATGTCTACAGGGAATATGATGTTTGGAATGCTCTTCTTCCTGAAGATGTATATGGGAAAACCATGTGATTTGTTCCTGGGGGTGGGGGCAAAGGGGCTGGATTGAAATCTCCCATCTCCTGATGCATGCGTCCTTTCTACTGTGATACGTTTCCAGAGTTATATCTATCCCAGGAGGATGAGGTGTAGAGGGCTCCTTGAAACTATCAGGTGGCTCTCTTCCTACATACAGCCTTCCCCCTCTGTAGCGCGCGCACACACACACACACACACACACACACACACAGAGGCATAGTTCAAAAATTTTAAATGTAGGGGCTGGGGAGATGGCTGAAATGATAAGAGTGCTTCCCACATGAGCATGAGGGCTGGAGAGAGCCTGACACCATGTGAGTTCTTTCCCCAGTACCCATATAAAAAAACTGGGCATGGGCTGGAGAGATGGCTTAGCAGTTAAGGCGCGCATGCCTGTGAAGCCCAAGGACCCCGGTTCGATTCTCCAGGTCCCATGTTAGCCAGATGCACATGGTGGTGTATGCATCTGGAGTTGGTTTGCAGCAGCTGGGGGCTCTGGCGTGCCCATTCTCACTCTTTCTCTCTCTCTCTCTCTCTCTCTCTAATTAAAAAAAAATGTTGGACATGGCCATATATGCCTGTAACCCTAACCCTGTGGGAAGTAGAGACACAAAAATAGCTGAGGCCCACTGGTCAAACAACCTGACCAGAAACAAACAAATAAACAACAAAACTGGCAGCTCCATGTTCAGTGAGAGACTGTCTCAAGGAAACAAGAGGTTAAGTGATAGAAGGACACCCAATGTTGTCCCCTGACTTCTGCAAGTGTGCACACAAGGTGTGCACATCTACATACATGCACACATGCATCCACTATATATACACATACCACACACACACACACACACACACACAGTGCTTTTGTTTGTCCAGACCAAGGATTAGTCTATGGTCAGTGTCCTGCTTTTGTATAATTTGTAGACCTGGAATGAATTTTACATTTTGAACCACTGTTTAAAAAAATAGTAATAATTGAGCTGGAGAGGTTGCTACATAGTTAAAGGGCCTTCTTTGCATCTCCTGATGGCCCTGGGTTTGATTCTGCAATGTCCATGTGAAAAACAGATGCACAAAGTGGCACATTCATCTGGACTTTGTATGCAGTGGCAGAGGTCCCTGACATACCCATTCTCTCTCTCTCTCCTCTCTCTTTGCTCCCTTCTCTCTCTCTCTCTCTCTCTCTCTCTCCCTTCTCTCTCTTCTTACAAATAAATAAAATTCTTTTTAATAAAAACTATTTGACAAAGACCATATGTGATGCTCAGCTTAAAAATACTTACACTTGCAAAACGTGGTGGCCCAAGCCTCTAATCCCAGCACTTGGGAGGCTGAGGTAGGAGGATTATCATGAGTTCAAGGCCAGCCTGGTGCTACAGAATGAGTTCCAAGTCAGCTTGGACTATAATGAGACCTTATCTTGAAGAAAGAAAGAATAAAGAAAGCAAGAAAGCAAGCAATCAAGCAAGAAAGAAAGAAAGAAAGGAAGAAAGAAAGGAAGGAAGAAAGAAAGGAAGGAAGAAAGAAAGAAAGGAAGAATACACTATGGCCCTTTGTGGCAAAAGTTTACCAGTGCTTGGTGTGGACTATTGTGTTGTTCACCTAGCCATGATCTTCCAGTCTTCCTGGAAAGCTGGAGAGTCCATCCTTATAGGTAGGTCCTGCTGCCTTCTTAGGACCCATTGTTGGCATTCTGAATTTCCAGCTCTTGTTCCTCTGTCTGACTCCAAAGGCTTTACATATGATTCTTGCTCTTGCTAAGTTTTTTCCCCCCTTTAGAATAAATTTCCGGAGACTCTCCAAGATGAATAGTGTGAATCAGAAACTCAAAGCTAGCTGGTCCTCTGCATAGATGGGAAAGCAGTGGTGTCCCTGCCCACGGTGCCCTGCAAGTGACACGGCCATGTTGGCCCGAGGTGAGTGCTGAGAACAGACGTCTGCCAAGAGCGCGGCAAGGAACATGTCTCTCCCGTCAAAGAGAAACATAAAGATGCTTGCGATCTGAGTACTTCAATTTCCTCCTCACGATGACAGGGCCTCAGCTAGTTCCTGTCTAGCCAGGCCATTCATTTCTTTTCAGCCACTGAACCAGAATAACCACAAATCAAGCCGGAAGTGCATGATAACCTGCTGAACCCTGCACAGCATTGGCCAGACTTTTCCAAGCAAATGAACACCCCCATACCCCCGATCCCTACAGCTGGGGTGTATCCAGGCCAGCCTCCAACAGCAGCCAAGGGACCAAGCCTTGGGCTACTTATTGCCACAGTCAGAGGGAGTTAAAACCTGACAGGGTCACAGAGCCACAAGCAAGACTGTCACAGTTGTTCACGGGAGATTTATGAGCAAGCCATTTAGAGTTTAAATAGGAGATAACACGTTGGAACCTCTGCTGTATGATGGAGTTTACGTGTGATGCGGGGGAAGAAAATAGACCAGAAACTTCCCTCTGCAAGACCTCAAATGCTCTATCAACTCCAGGCAGGGCTGTGGCCAAGGCGCACTTCGTGGGCTCATAAATATAACATTATTAGACAAAAAAAAAAAAAAAAATCTCCGACTGATTAGGCCCAGATTGGTCAGGTCATAAATCAGTGTTGAATAAGAACTACAAAGTTGTGAATCAATGTCCCAGATCTCTAAACTGGAATGAGAGAGCTGGGGGTAGGGTTGGTGGCAAGGGGAGGGGGCGTCGTGTGGCACGGAAAGAGCTGGAGTGTTTCCAAGATGTTTCTCTACATTATCCTCCTCCCAGCAGCTCCATCCCACAGTGTGCTCACTTTCAAAGGCCTCTCCTTGAACTGGCTGTGGGCAGCTTTTCAGGCCAGGAGACGGGAGTTCTTTGGTCTGTCCTGTGGTGTTTCTTCTTTCCTGGGACAGATCCATAGGTTTCTCTCTCCCATCACCCTGGCCAGGGGCTCCACCTGTGTCAGAAGGGTGATGGTACTTCTGAGAACCTCACAGCAGATTCAGTAGTGCCATCTGGCCCTCTCTGTTGCACAGGGTTACTGTTTTTGGATCAAGGAATGAGATGGTCCGTTCTGGATGCTGCCCACATGTATGCAGAGGGCATTCTGGGTTCTAATTCTTCTGGAATTCCAAGGCAAAGATGATTAAATCCCCTTCTCGGTCACCTTCAAAATACACTCTCATGGTACCCTTCTAATTTGACAGCTGCATTTCAGGAACACACCAGACATAACCACCTCCCCTCATTTACAGATCCCTGTGAAGGGCCTGCTGTTCTTGGCTGACACCATGCACGCTCACCTTCTCACCCTTAAGGGCTCATTGTAGAGGGTCTGCTGTCCTGGGCTGGGCCATACCAACTTCTTGTGTGCCTGCTGTTTTCTTCCTAGTGGAGAGCACACACACATTGCCACTCATAAATACCCTGTGCCCGTGACCTCCTGATTCTCCCCAAATCCTACGGGCCAGAAGAGACCTCAGTCTTATCCAGGTATACCTGCTTATTTTGGGGAAACGGGGGAGCAGAGAGGAATACTAACTTGGCTAAAAGTTGAACCCAGGCTGTATACCGCCCGAGTGATGACGTCACTCTTCTTCTTTTCCCCTTCGAGAAAGAGGTTCCCTTTTGGGTCCTCACAAAGCATGTCCTGAGGCATGGGCTTTATGTGTTGGCCATTTCCTGTGCACACTGGACCTGTTCCCATGTGTTTCTCTCACTGACTTCCGAGATGCCAAAAACACAAGCCCAGGACCCCAGAGGAAGAATTCTCCTTTCAATGTGTGCCTCTGGAGAGAGGAATGTTTGACCTGAGAGCTCCGTTTCTGTGTTTCCCCATTAGCAATCACAGACACCTGCAAGAGGATTTCATAATGTTAGCCGAATTTCTATGCCCCACCACACCACACAACAGCAGCACTGCGTGAAAAGGGCAGTTTTGAGTAAGCTCACACTGTGAGGTGCCAGGTCAAGGGCATGGTCATTCCAGTAGCTGAAGGAGGTTTAAGCCTCATCCTTCTAGGCCTGCAGCCAGCCACCCCTGTCAAAGTCAACAAAAGAACAAACAACCCAGTTCAGACACGGACAAAGGGCTTGAGCAGATATTTTTCAAAGAAGATATACACAAAGCCAATAGGCATATAGAAATATGCTTGGCAGTTATTTTCATAAAGAACATTCACATCAAAATCGCAGTGAAATATCACTTCATTCCCACTGGGATGGCTACTTAGAAACAAACAAAACAGAAAATCACCCATGTTGGTGAGGAGGCGGAGGAAACAGGGAACTTGTGTGCACTTTTGGCTGGAATGGGAAATGGCAGTCACTATGGGAAACAAGATGGTGGCTCCTGAATACATTAAAATGAATCATATGATTGGTAATTCTACTTCTGCATCTATACTCAAAGTTACTAAAAGTAAAATTTCAAAGAAATATTTGTACATCTATATCCATCCTAGCATTATTTACGTTTTTAAACATGTTTTACATATTTATTTATTTGTAAGAGAGGCAGATAGAGAATGAGAGAGAAAGGGAGAAAATGAGAATGCGCACACCAGGGCCTCTAGCTTCTGCAAACAAACTCCAGACACATGTGCCACCTTGTGCATCTGGCTTGCGTGGGTACTGTGGAATTGAACTTGAATCCTTAGGCTTTGCAGGCAAGTGCCTTAACCACTGAGCAATTCCTCTAGCCCCCAGCATTTCTTATAATAGTGAAAATGTGGAAGCAATCCAAGGGTCCAGCAGCCAAAGAATGAATAATAAGAAAAGGTGTTAAGTACATTCAGCAGAAATGTTATTCAGGCTTAAAAACAAGGAGGAGGAAGGGGATTCTCAAATATGCTACCACCTGGTTGAGCCTTGAGGACACAATACCAAGTGAAATAAGCCAGACATAAGCAGACAAGTGCTGCACAATTCCTCATATATATAGGCTAATTAGAGCAGTCAAAAATTATAGACTAGGAAGTTTACCAGTAGCTGCCAGGGGCTGGGGGTACATTCAGCTAGTGTTTGAGGGGAACAGAGCTTCTGGTTTACAAGAGCTGTGGACACGGATGATGGTGATGGTGGCTCATTAATGTGAACACATTTAATGCCACTGGAATTAGCACTGAGACACTGTGAAGGTGAGTGCTGGAGAGATGACCTAGCAGTGCAGTGCGCTTTTTGCACAAGCTCGAGGGCCTGAAGAGGCCTGAAATATAATCCAAGTTATTTTATTTTATTTTTGTTTTGTTTTTTTGGGGGGGTAGGGTCTCACTCTGATCCAGGCTGACCTGGAATTAACTATGTAGTCTCAGGGTGGCCTCGAACTCTTGGCGATCCTTCTACCTCTGCCTCCCGAGTGCTGGGATTAAAGGCATGCGCCACCACGCCCAGCTTAATCCAAGTTTTGAATGTCCAGATCCCACATAAACAGCTAGGAGTGGGCTGGGGAGATGGCTTAGTGGTTAAGGAGCTTCCCTGAGAACTCAGGTTTAATTCTCCAGTACCCACATAAAGCCAGATGCACAAAGTGACGCATCCACGTGGAGTTTATTTTCAGTGCCTGGAGGCCCTGGCACACACATATATTCTCTCCTCTCTGCTTGCAAATAAATAAATAAATGATTTTTAAAAAATAAAAAAAAATCAAACACAACGAATCTGAGGTGTTTCATGTTGCATCTCTCAACTACACCGCGACCTTGCTTCTGAGCACACAGCTACACACTTGGCGTGTGCGCAGCATTCGTTGTCATAGCAACATGCTCATGCTAATCTGTTGGAGGATGAGACAGTGAGAAGTTTGAGGCAAGCCTCCTCCATTGTCTTCGCCAAAACCAGTCCAGATCAACCAACCCCAGGTCCTGTGACTAAGTCCCACCCAAATAACAAGAGCCATTTAGCTGACCCTCAGCTGACCCAAGATGTGCTCGAGGCCTTGTGATTGTCAGACTTCATTACCATGGGTGTAGATGACGGCTGTTGGCAATCACCCCCTGTAAATTTCATCATCCCCCTTTTCTTTGTTCCAACCAGCTAGCTACAGATACCTTCCTCCCTTCCCGCCTGATAACAGAACCACGTGCCCCCCTTAAAGCCTACATTACCCAGTTTCCCTGGCAGAAAGGACGTGTCATGTGACACCTCTCTGGCCAAGGAGAAACCAATTTTGTCTTGAGTGGTCATGCTGGAAGGAGGAGGAGGAAGAGAAGGGGACAGGGAGGGAGAAGGGGAGAGGGAAGAAGGGGGGAGGAGAAGGAGAAAGAGAAGGAGAGGGGGAGGAAGGAGAAGGAGGAGGAGAAGAAAAAGTGGTGGAAGGTGTTCTTGGAGAACCATACCTGAGGTTGTCCTTGGGCCTTCACACACATGTGCCCACACATGAATGAACACACACATATGCCCACACATGAATGAACACACACATGTGCCCACACATGAATGAACACACACATGTGCCCACACATGAATGAACACACACATGTGCCCACACATGAATGAACACACACATGTGCCCACACATGAATGAACACACACATGTGCCCACACATGAATGAACACACACATGTGCCCACACATGAATGAACACACACATGTGCCCACACATGAATGAACACACACATGTGCCCACACATGAATGAACACACACATATGCCCACACATGAATGAACACACACATGTGCCCACACATGAATGAACACACACATATGCCCACACATGAATGAACACACACATGTGCCCACACATGAATGAACACACACATATGCCCACACATGAATGAACACACACATGTGCCCACACATGAATGAACACACACATGTGCCCACACATGAATGAACACACACACATGCCCACACATGAATGAACACACACATGTGCCCACACATGAATGAACACACACATGTGCCCACACATGACATGAACACACACATGCACACACATGAATGAACACACACATGTGCCCACCCATGAATGAACACACACATGTGCCCACCCATGAATGAACACACACATGTGCACACACACATGAATGAACACACACATGTGCCCACACATGAATGAACACACACATGTGCCCACACATGAATGAACACACACAAGTGCCCACACATGAATGAACACACACATGTGCCCACACATGAATGAACACACACATGTACCCACACATGAATGAACACACACATGTGCCCACACATGAATGAACACACACATGTGCCCACATGAATGAACACACACATGTGCCCACCCATGAATGAACACACACATGTGCCCACCCATGAATGAACACACACATGTGCCCACCCATGAATGAACACACACATGTGCCCACACATGAATGAACACACACATGTGCCCACACATGAATGAACACACACATGTGCCCACACATGAATGAACACACACATATGCCCACACATGAATGAACACACACATGTGCCCACACATGAATGAACACACGCTCATGAACGTGTACAGTCACATACACACACCACATAACTTTAAGTAAAAAACGAAAAAGATGGGCTGGAGAGATGGCTCCGTGGTTAAGGTGCTTGCCTGCAAAACCTAAGGACCAGAGTTCGAGTGTCCAAAACAAAAACAGTAAAACCAACCTTAACAGGAGAGCTGAGGAGGGATTTGAAAATGTTCCCAGGCTTCCAAGGAATGTGCTGCGTGCCTCTCTACATCTAGTCAGCCTCAGCCCACGTGGCCTCTGAATCTTGGCTGTGCCTCAACTCAGTGAGACCAGAGACACTGCCTGCTTTTGTTTGTTTTGTTTTTGTTTTTCGAGGTAGGGTCTCCCTCTAGCCCAGGTTGGCCTGGAATTCACTATGTAGTCTCAGGGTGGCCTTGAACTCACAGAGGTCCTCCTACCTCTGCCTCCAGGGCTAATCAAGCCCAAAGTCCTGGACAGGGCAAATTGTTCTCTTTTGTGTCTTCAAAGTCATCTGCTCCTGCCTCCATTCTGTTCTGTCCCACTGTGGAGTCAATTGGTGGCAGGTCAGTCGATCGCAGGGCACCTCAGTGAGTTTCCCCGAGAACACTACGGTTAGTATGTCTCTGGCAGGGCCCCCTGGATAGGGTTGGGCAGGTTAGATCTGTTGCAGGTGCCTGGCTGAGCAGTGGGTAAAGACCATACTCATCACGCAGGAGACCCTGTGGGTTTATGATTCACAAGGGGATGCTTTTCCTGTGTACACACAGGTCCTCTGTGGGATCCTGAGTCCTTGGGGCACAGTGCAAGGTATGTATTTGATCAAGCATTAAACTCCCAAATAATTGTTTTTTTCTGAAATTCATTTTGGTCAAGTTTGAACAGCAACCAAGTATTTCTATGGGGGGGATTGGTGGGGATGGCAGATGCCTGCGATTTTTCCTTCTTAAGTTGGTGCAGGAAGTTCCCAGAAGAGAAGCAGAAGTTTGGAACAGGGAAAAGACACTACCATTTACTAAGCATGCCTTGTGCGTCAGATAAAAGGCACCTTACATGTGTTACCTCACTTAGTTCTTAGAGAGTGTGACGTATGTTTTGTTCACGCTTCCATTTTAGAGGCAGGGAAATGGGTTCCGGAAAGCTCAGCAAACTGTTTAAAGTCAACAGCAGTCAGCTACGAAGCATGGATTCCAACCCACGCTCATTTGGTTGAAAGGCTGTAGCTCTACGTCTGTATTTTCCTAAGGGAGTGCTGGCATTAGTCAAGAGACAACAACGTCACTAGCATCCACTGACTATTCCACGGATTCCATGAATTTTTCTACCTGTCTATGCTATGAGGTCGTGATCCCATGACTGAACGCTTTCTATGTAATGAACAGAGAAGAGACCAGTGGCTCTTCTCAGCCATGACATTTCCTCTCTTTCTGGGCAAACCACCATCATTCTCTTCTTCTGCTACCATTGCCATGGGAACCAGGTGTTTTTTATGTTGGCTGACAGGATCCTGGATCCCTGAATCAGTGAATAGAGAAGAATTTCCCTGAAGAGTCGCTCAAGCTATGATTTCTTTTTATTTATTTATTTATTTGAGAGAGTCAGAGAGAGAGAGAGAGAGAGAATGGGTGAGCCAAGGCCTCCAGCCACTGCAAAGGAACTCCAGATATATGTGCCACCTTGTTCATCTGCCTTACATGGGTCCTGGGGAATCGAACCTGGGTCCTTTGGCTTTGCAGACATATGCCTTAACCACTAAAACATCTCTCCAGCCCAACAATCTATGTCTTCTGGTAAACAAGAAAGGACTGGTGTTATGAAATCATAGTGCAGCCTAACCTGCCAAATACAGCAAAATTGGGATAAATTTATATATTTAGGTTAGGTCATTGCCCTAACCGATCCTGAAAACAACTTTGAGAAGTGAGCAGTGATTTTGGGCCTCACTTTATAGGCAAGGAAACCTTACCGTGGAGAAATGAAATGATCCTCTTAGGCCCACACCATGGGTAGGTAGGTGGTCAGACCAAGGTTAGGCTCTTGGTACTTTTTCCACACCCTGCAATTTTTATAACTTCCTAGCTTATGTTATAAAAGCAAGCAATAACCTCCGAGGGAATGAGGGTCCCCCTGTATAGAGTTCTGCAGATTAAATTAAACACCTTGAAGGGACTCAAAGGCTTGGTGGTCAGCAGACAGGTGTAACACATTCCAGTGGTTCAGGTTCTTAAGTCAACAAGATGCTGGTGTCCTGTGGCGGCTCAGACTCCTGGGTGGTCCTGATGGGGGCAGGTCCTCAGCCTGGCTTTCTGTAGCCAGCATATACACCCCCAGTCTGACGGGCAGGCTCTGCAGTAAAGGCTGAAGTGGTATGCTCTGAGGGAACAACACCCTCAGCGTGCCCATCCGAGTCAGGGGCCCGAGTCTCCTTCCTCATTGCCAATGCGACACTAAATGTTTCATATTTTAGGCAATTCTTTAGTGTACAAAACATATCACTCTCCATTTCCTCATTTATTATTATTATTATTAAGGTTAGGCTCTAATATTATTAATGCAATTTTTATTAACCTACTTACACATACACACACACATAACCACAGGGACACACACACCTGTATAGAGTTCTGCACACACATACACACACATACACACACACACACACACACAGGTACATACACAAATCCACACACACATATCAACAAGATGCTGGTGTCCTGTGGCGGCACACATCCATTGGTCCTGATGGGGCAGGTCCTCAGCCACTTTCTGTAGCCAGCATATACCCCCAGTCTGACGGGCAGGCTCTGCAGTACAGGCTGAAGTGGTATACTGAGGGAACAACACCTCAACGTGCCCATCCACACACACACACTCTTCCACATTACACACAATATAACATGCCCAGATTTTGTGAGAATTAAAAGTGTAGCCAGGCGTGGTGGTGCACATTTAATATTATTATTATTGTTATTATTATTTTGTTTGTTTGTTTTTGTTTTTCCAGGTAGGATCTTGCTGTAGCCCAGGCTGTCCTGGAATTCAGTATATAGTTTCAGGGTGGCTTTGAGCTCACAGTGATCCTCCTACCTCTGCATCCTGAGTTTTGGGATTCAAGGTGTATGCGACCACGCCCAGCAATAAATTCAATATTTAAATCTTTTTTTTTTTTTTTTTTTGACGTAGCCTTTCACTTTAGCCTCTAGCCCAGGCTGACCTGGAATTCACTATGTAGTCTCAGGCTGACCTCAAACTCAATGACAATCCGCCTACCTCTGCCTCCTGAGTGCTGGGATTAAAGGCATGCACCACCACGCCTGGCTATTATCTCTTTTAATTCTCACAAAATCTGGGCATGTGATTGTGTGTGTGTGTGTGTGTGTGTGTGTGTGTGTGTGTGTATGTATGTGTGTGGGGGTATGTGTATATGTGTGTGTGTATTTGTATGTATGTGTGTGTGTGTGTGTGTGTGTGTGTGTGTGTGTGTGTGTAGGTTAATTTATAAGATAACAACAAGTTTCTGTCTCTGATGATAAAAGTCTCCTGGTTACTGAGCAGGTGCTATTATCTTATCTCATTCAATCTTACGCTCAGCCCCTCCCCACCAGGGCTGGCATGTCCATGCTTGTTCTAGAGTGGAATCTGAGGAATGAGCAGTTCAAAAGCTTGTTTCAGAATCCTGAGCTAGGAAGTTCCCCAGGGAACCTATAAGCTTGAGTTTTTAAAAAGACAAAACAGGGAGAGACTGCTCAGTGGCTAAGACGCTTGCCTGAAAAGCCAAATAACCCAGGTTCGATTCCCCAGTACTCACATAAAGTCAGGTGCACACAGTGGCACATGTGTCTGGAGTTTGTAGTGACTGGAGGCCCTGGTGTGCCCATTCTCTCTCTCTGCCTCTCTCTCTCAAGTAAATAAAAAATTTTTTAATTATTTATTTATTTATTTATTTATTTATTTATTATTATTATTATTTTTTAGTTTTTCGAGGTATGATCTCACTCTAGCCCAAGCTGACCTGGAGTTCACTATGTACTCTCAGAGTGGCCTTGAACTCACAGTGATCCTCCTACCTCTGCCTCCCGAGTGCTGGGATTAAAAGTGTGTTCCACCATGCCCAGCTTAAAATATTTTTTAAAAGTGACAAAACAGGACCACTGGGCATGGTGACACCTGCCTTTAGTCCTAGCTGAGGCTGAGGTAGGAGGATCACCTTGAGTTCAAGTCCAGCCTGGTGCTACCGAGTGAGTTCTAGGACAGCCTGGGCTAGAGTAAGATTACCTAAAAAAAGAAAAGAAAAGAAAAGAAAAAGAAAGGAGGAACAGAAAGGCGTGGAGAGATATCTTAGAGTTTAGGGTGCTTGCTGTAAAGGCAAAGGACCCAGATTTGATTCCCCAGAACCCAAGTAAAGCCAGATACACAAGATGGTGCATGCATCTGGAGTTTGCATGCAGTGGCTACAGGCCCTGGTACACCCATTCTCTTTATTTCTTTTCCTCTCTTTCCCCCTCTCTCTGTCACTTTGTCTCTCTCAAATAAATAAAATAAAATAATAAAAAGGTTGTAGGAGGAGGTGCCCCATCATTTCAAGTCCCATCCCACATTCGGGATATATTGCAAATACATAAGTGTCAGTATATATTGTGGGGATTGCTTAGCCATAATTGACCTAAAAGTTCTTTCAATGTATCACAGCCTTTGAACTTTCCTCTCCGTAGGGAAGGGAAGCTATCATTCTGCGAGAGGCCATTCGTAGCGAGTAGAGTCACCACTGTGTGGACCTCCAACACCTCTTTTTTTTTTTTCTTCTGGAGAAGGGGGCTGGACCCTCCTTGCTTGGGGCCTTCAGATCTACATTCCATTCTGTGTTTTGGAAAAGTCTCCAAGTCTTTTTTTTTTTTTTTTTTTTTTTTTTTCTGTCGCACTACACAAAACTGGGCTTATTTGCCCAGAATCCCTGAGCTATCCAAAGGTCTGATGTGACAAGGCATTGGCTTGTGGTGACCTCACCTATGTACCATCTATATTGCTGAGGAGTCTCCAAATCTTTTCTGTCGCACTACGCGAAATTCCTGGGATTATTTGCACAGAATCCCTGTGCTGTCCAAAGCTCGGATGTGACAAGAATCCTCCTCACCTCTGCTCTGGTCATTTGCATCCTCCATTTCCTGGCGTGACCGAGTCTGTAGCATGCACTTCCCCTTACGCAGCTCAGAGTACTTAAGCTGCAGGTTTCTGTACAAGACCTCCAGCTGCCCACCTCCAAGGGCACCTGTGACTCCGTGCTCCGTGTCCATGTCCCCGTGAAGCAGGGCAATAAGGCAAGCTTGGGGTCCTGTTCTTAGACTGATTCATTCATTCAGAGATCTTTACTGGATGCTGGGTGCTCTCTTAGACAAGACATTGGCCTGTGAAGACACAGGGGTGAAATCAGCCCTATGTGTTTTTTCTAGTTGATATGTACAGGACATCTCACGTGTGCTTCTTGGAAATCCCAAGGTTATTGCTCACTGAATTCTTGTTATTAGTCTCCACAATGCCATCAGATAATTTTGCCTTTAACTAGTCACCCTACTCATGCTACACCTACATCCCTGCCAATTGTCTCCTAGGCTTAATGCTTTCATGGTTCCTTGGCTTATTCTTTTTGTTGTTTTTAATCTTTTTTTTTTTTTTTAAGACACACACACACACACACACAGAGAGAGAGAGAGAGAGAGAGAGAACAAATTGGCCTGCCAGGCCCTCAGACACTGCAATTGAACTCCAGATGCTTGTGCCACCTAGTGGGTGTGTATGACCTTGCACTTGCCTCACCTTTGTGCTGGCTTACATGGGATCTGGAGACCTTTGTGCATCTGGCTTACATGGGATCTGGAGTGCTGGCTTACATGGGATCTGGAGACCTTTGTGCATCTGGCTTACATGGGATCTGGAGGGCCCTTAGGCTTTGCAGGAAAGTGCCTTAACCTCTAAGCCATCTCTCCAGCCCTTGGCTGATTCTTATATGCCTGTGTGACTCATCTGTTTGGTCTGGCCTTGGCCTACACTGTCACTGTCCCGTATGGGCGCACATCTTAGCCACATCACTCACTGGATCTTTCAAGAGGCTCGTCCTCACCCACTTAGTGTACAGTCCCAAGTCCTCAGCATCCTGATTCTAGACGCCTCTCTAGCTTTGCTTTATCACGCACACCCCCAGACTGCCTCATGGGGTCTTCAGCATTTACCCTTGGTGTCATTGTCCTGGAAGGAGCAAAAGATAAAGATTTGTGCCTTTGTATATCAGAGCAGAGCAACCACTCAGCAGGGTTCCCCCGTTCGCTGTGAACCTCCACCCAATCTGTCTTCTCCTGGTTCCTGTTGAGGGTTTTCCTTTCCTCCTGGGACCTGGTGGGAACTGGAGAGTGTCCGATGCAGAATGGTGCACTGAAATATAAAGGGGGGGGGCCATGGTTCAATCTGAGCTTTGGGAGTAGGGGTCAGCTCTAAACGATCATACTTTTGTGTTAAAGGATCTTTAAAAGCCTACAGTCCATTGATAGCCTGCGCTAGCATAAAAAATGTAATCTCTCTCTGCCTCTTTCTCTCTAAAATAAATAAATACAAATAAAACATTTTAAAAATGGGTAGAGTACGATCCATCAATAAAAAGGAATCAACTGTTAATAGATATGATACTGTGAATGGATTTCAAAGTAATTATGTTAAGGAAACAGCCAGGGGAAAGTGGTACATGCTATATGATTCTATTACTATAACATTCTAGAAAATGCTGGCTAATCTCTAGTGACAGAAAACAGAGCAAGGCTGCCTGGGGAGGGATTATCAAAGGCTACAGGAAACATGGACGTGATGGATACGGTCCTTATCTTGACTTGGGCAATGATTTCATCAAAATTCTGAAATTCTACCCTTTAAATGCATCTAATTTATTGTATGTCAATTGTACCTTTAAGAGGGTGTTTTTTTGTTTGTTTGTTTGTTTTTTAAATATACATACATTTTGACCCAAGCACTCAGTTTCTCAGTAACGGAGCTAAGGAAATAATTGAGGAGGTGAGTAATTGACGTGGAAGCTTGTCAGCCCGCTGCCTGGAAGAGTGGGGAAAAAAGGAAACAGCTAGGACGCTCAATAAGAGGGGGTTGTTAAAAAAAATTAATGCTTGAATGAATTCCAGATGATAGAGGAATAGTCTATATATTTTTTAAAATATATATTTATTTTCAAGGAGCAAGAGAGAAAGAAGAGAGCAGAGGAGAAGAGGAGAGAAGAAGAGGGGAGGGGAGGGGAGTGGAGGGGAAGGGAAGAGAGGAGAGGAGGTGAGAGAGAATGAGAATGGGCACACCGGGGGCCTCTAGCCACTGCCAACAAATTCCAGATGCATGTACCACTTTGTTCATCTGGCTTTAAGTGGGTACTGGGAAATCAAATCTGGGTTATTAGGCTTTGCAGGCAAGCGCCTTAACTGCAGAGCCATCTCTCTAGCCCCATAGTCAATACATTTTTTAAATAAAAAATTATTTACTATGGTGAAGAAAATGTTTCTCAGGTAATTGACAGGTAAGTGGCCCATTTACAAGATAGCACAAGGATGATGTTGGAAAGACACATGTGAAAGGAAAACTGGAAGATTTGCACAAAATATCCACTGAAGTCATTTCTAGTGATGGGTGGGGTCACAGCATCTAAGTCCTCTTTATGCCTTTTTGTATTATTTGAATTTTCTACTTTTTAAAAAGATTTTATTTATTTATTTATTTATTTACTTATTTATTTATTTATTTATTTATTTATTTATTTATTTATTTATTTGAGAGAGAGAGAATGGAGCTCCAGGGCCTCTAGCTACTGCAAATGAACTCCAGATGCATGCGCCACCTTGTGCATATGGCTTATGTGGGACCTGGAGAATAGAACCAGGGTCCTTAGGCTTCATAGGCATACGCCTTAACCGCTAAGCCATCTCTCCAGCCCGAATTTTCTACTTTTGGAGTGTGTCACTTTTTAACATAGAAAGCAGGTAGAGAAATAAAATTTGCCTCCTCCTCCCCCTCTTCTTCCTCTTCTTCCTCTTTGAGGCACTGGGGATTGCACATACTAGGCAAGTGCTTTTCCTCCAATTTCTTCTTCATTTTTCTGCTTCCTTCATTTCATTTTTAGTCTTTTATTTTTTTGAGGTAGGGTCTTGCTCTAGCCCAGGTTGATCTGGAATTAGTCTCAGGCTGGCCTCAAACTCACAGTGATTCTCTTACCTCTACCTTCAAGTGCTATGCCACCATGCCCGGGCCTTTCATTTTATTTTGAAACAAAGTGTCCCAAAGTTGCTCAGACTGGCCTTGAATTTACAACCCTCCTGCCTCAGCCTTCCAAGTAGCTGGGATTGAAGGCCCTCATTCTTTTTTTCCCTGCCTCTTTCCTTCTCCCTCCGTCCCTTTATCCCTCTCCCTCTCTTCATGTGAGGGACCATCAGCCTTTGTTTTCTGTGCAAGGTTTCAAGGCAGGGACCATCCATCCTTCTGTCGGTCTTTACATTGCCATGCAGGTGTTATGTAAGAGCTCCAGAAATCAGGGGATAGTAGTGCCTGGGTCCCCAGCACTCCTCATACACATGGTTAGCTTAAATCAAGGAGCCATTGGCTCCTTGATCTGTCAATGGCAATCACTTGGGGGTGGGTTTAGGCTGAACCTTCCTTTGCTTCCTCAGAGGAGGAGGACAAAAATACCTAACATGTCACTTATATGTAATGGCAGGTTTCAAAGGCTGACCTGGAATTCACTATGTAGCATCAGGCTGTCCTCGAACTCACAGGGGTCCTCCTACCTCTGCCTCCGGAGTGTGGGGATTAAAGGTGTGTGCTACTACATCTGGCCAGACCTTCTTTGTAGTCTCAAAAATTATTGAGTACCTTAAAAGACATATGAATATTTTAAAATAACAAGATATTCATTACAGCAATTTAGACAGACAGTCCAAGATCACCAGGGCCTCTTGCCACTGCAGATGAACTTCAGATGCATGAACCACTTTGTACATCTGGGTTTATGTGAGTACTGGGCAATCAAACCAGGGCCCACAGGCTTTTGCAAGGAAGTGTCTTTAACTGTTGAGCCACCTCTCCAGCCCAAAAGCAGCATTTTTAACCTTCTTCTTCTTCTTTTTTGTTTTACAGATCTCTTTAATTTATATGTAGAAGAGTCTCATCTCTGCTTCTGTAGTCAGTCTGTGCTGCTGCCTTGTTTCAGCTGAAGAACGTCAATAAATAGAAAAGAGAAGTATTTTAATATTTCTAATTTTAAAATATTTATTTATTTGAGGGACAGAGAGAGAAGCAGTGAGAGAGGGCAGGCATGCCAAGGCCTCTAGGCACTGCAAACAAACTCCCGACACATGTGCCACTGTGTGCATCTGGCTTATGTGGATAATGGGGAATTAAACCTGGGTCCTTGGGCTTTGAAGGCAAAAGCCTTAACTACTAGGCCATCTCTATAGCCCCCAAAGAAGTGTTTTAATATCAATTTTACTTAATTGTAGGTATTCTCAACAAACCATAGTTTCACAAGTCAGTTATAATATGAAATCTGAAGCTGTGACAAATACTGTACTCCATGTACATCCCAGATAAACCTTGAACACCCAACATCATGCTTTGGCCTCCAAATACACATGTGCATACATGCACATGCACCTATACAAATGTTCCTATACTTACCAACACACACATGCACACCATACACACATATGCACAGGTTTCAGAACATTAAGAAGACACACACTGCTGGAGAGCTGGCTTAGCAGTTAAGGCGCTGGCCTGGGAATGCTAAGGACCCAGGATCCATCCCCAGTAACCATGTAAGCCAGATACACAAAATGGTGCATGCATCTGGAGTTTGAAGTGGCTAGAGATCCTGGTGCACCCATTCTCTCTCCCTCACCCTCTGTCTCTCTCAAATAAAAATATTTTTAAAAAGATAAACACAAGGGAGAATATTTAATAAACTTGGTAATTTGCATTTTCCTGCAAGACAGTCTGTTTATACGGAGTAGGTGGCAGAGAGTGGTCTGATGACCCGAGTACCACTGACAAGATCTATGTATGCCCATGCAGGTATATGCAGTGTTACCCCTCATTGATCTATGTGTGCATGTGAAGGTGTGTGCAGTGTTACTTCTCATTGATCTATGTGTGCACGTGAAGGTGTGTGCAGTGTTACCTCATTGATCTATGTGAGCACAGGAAAGTGTGTGCAGTGTTATCCCTCATTGATCTATGTGAGCACAGGAAAGTGTGTGCAGTGTTATCCCTCATTGATCTATGTGTGCACGTGAAGGTGTGTGCTGTGTTACTTCTCATTGAGCTATGTGTGCATGTGAAGGTGTGTGAAGTGTTACTTCTCATTGATCTATGTGTGCATGTGAAGGTGTGTGCTGTGTTACCCCTCATTGATCTATGTGAGCACGTGAAGGTGTGTGCAGTGTTACCCCTCATTGATCTATGTGTACACGTGAAGTGTGTGCAGTGTTATCCCTCATTGATCTATGTGAGCACGTGAAGGTGTGTGCAGTGTTACTTCTCATTGATCTATGTGTACACATGAAGGTGTGTGCAGTGTTACCCCTCATTGATCTATGTGTACACGTGAAGGTGTGTGCAGGGTTACCCCTCATTGTTCTATGTGAGCACAGGAAAATGTGTGCAGTGTTAGCCTCATTTCTTTATGTGTACACATGAAGGTGTGTCCAGTGTTACTCCTCAGTGACTTGGCACCATTGGTCCAAATGTCAATAGTGAATAAGTGTTCATGTTATTCAGAAGATAGTTTTGATGGATCTCAGGGAAATTCGGGTTTATACTCTACCCTCAGAACTGCTACATGACAATGAATGGCTAGATGGATGGCTTAGTGGTTAAGGTATTTGCCTGCAAAACCTAAGTACCCAGGTTCCTTTCCCCAGTACCCAAAGAAAGCCAGACATACAAATTGGAACATATGTCTGGAGTTCATTTGCAGTTGATAGAGGCCCTGGCACATCCATATTCTCCCCACCTTTCTTTATCTCTTTCTCTCTCTCTGTCTCTAATAAATAAATTAAATATTTTTAAGAGATAGTTGAGATACCACAGAGAGTAGTGTAATAGGGTTGTCTAGGGAGGGTGAACTGAGAAGGTTAAAATCTAAAATGGGTACCCAAGGCAAGTTTCAAAGGGAAAATGATATTTGAAGAGAGGAAGAAGTGAGACTTGTTACTCTCAGGGAGAAGCCCTCCATGAAGAAAGATCAGAAAGTATAAGGCCCTAAAGTAGGGGCATGCTTAGGATGGTCCTAGAACATCAAGGAGGCTAGGGTGGTGGGAGATGGGGCCGTAGGGAGGGCAGAGAATGAGATTGTGGAGTGAACAAGAGCCAGGCTTTGTGTGGGACCTTACAGCTGTCCCAAGATTTAGTCTGTAATTTAAATTTTTTAATTTTTAAAAAATTTATTTAAAGAGAGAGAGAGAGAGAGAGAGAGAGAGAGAGAGAGAGAATGGGCACGCCAAGGTCTCTAGCCACCGCAAACAAACTCTAGACACAAGCGCCACAATGTGCATCTGACTTCGGTAGGTTCTGTGGAGTCGAATTCTGATCATTAGGCCCTGCAGGTAAGTGCCTTAACAACGAAGTCATCTGTCCAGTCCTAGTCTTTGATTTCAAGAGCTAGAGAACTCTAGAAATGTTGGAGTTGGGATATGACACGATTTGTTTCGGTGGCAAAAGGGGATCAAGTTGGATGTGGGGTATGGTAAGACTCTGTGTTTCAGGGTGGGGGATGTCTCCGAGGGGAACGATTGCTGTGCAAGCACACGAGCTGAGTGTGCACCTCCAGCAGCTGCTTACACTGTCATGCCAGCACTGGGAAGCATAAACACGACGGTCCCTGGGATTTGTTGCAAGCTTGTCTAGCTGAATTGGTGAGTTTCAAGTTCAGTGAGAGACCCTGTCTCAAAAAAATAACATGAAAAAAATCATAGAGAAAGAAACCTGATGTTTGGGCTGGAGATGTGGGTCAGTGATTGAAGCACTTGCTTGCATAGCCTGGTGGGCCTGGGTTCAATTCTCCTGTACCCAGTAAAGACAGACACACAAAGTAGCTCATGCATCTGGAGTTAGTGTCCATACTCCCTCTCTCTCTCCCTCTCTCTCTCCTTGAAAGTAAACAAACAACATACATATATATATACACACACATATACCTGGCATTGCTTTCTGGTCTCCATGTGCATGTGCATATGCCATGTATACACAATATACATACATACACACACACACACATACATACATACATACATACATACATACAACACATATACACAAATAGGTTTTGTGTTTGTAAGACCTGAATATTTGCCCTTGAACAACCCTGGCATACAGCAAGTTTTTATTTTATTAATTAATTAATTAATTTATTTATTTATTTATTTATTTATTTGCAAGCAGAGAGAGACAGAGAGAAAGATAGAAGAGAGTCAGACAGAGAAAGAATGGGCATGCCAGGGCCTCTAGCCACTGCAAACGAACTCCAGATGTATGTGCCCCTTGTGCATCTGGCTAATGTGAGTCCTGGAGAACCCAACTGGGATCCTTTGTCTTTGCAGGCAAACGCCTTAACTGCTAAGCCATTTCCCCAGCCCAATAGCAAGTTTTTAAAAAGAAATATGCCTAATAAAGAATGTCCTATATTCTTGTACTTATCAAGGAACAAAGGCTGTGTTAGTTCATCTTTGTTACAGTAACAAACAGTCCCAATAACTCAATGGCATCAAAGAATGAACACGATGTCTTGTTTATGTTATTTAGGGCTGTTCTGGCTATAGCTCCAGTGGAGAGAGGAAAGGGTGAGTTAATATGTAGGAACGATAATACAATGCAGAAGAACCACCCGGAGAATAAGACCATCATTGGCTCATTCTAACTTTACTGGAATAAGTACCTTTGACTCAATCTTCTGCTTCTGGGACCAGGCAAGAGCCTTCTTACAAGAAGACTTCTGCAAGAATTGAGTCATTGGCTTTACACACAGAGAATAACAAATGTGACTCATCTCTAGAAAAGAAAAAAAGACGCCACAAAATGACAACCTTTTCCCCCAGCAGCTCAGAGCTGATCACAAGGCTGCTTCACCTTGAGCAGAGGTCCATGAGGAACCACCCAAGCAGTTCTAGGAGAGGGTCTCGGTCACAGCGTGTCTGCCTTAATGCACCCTCTGTTAGTATAACAAAATATTGAAGGCTGGTTATTGTATTAAGAAAGCAGACATGTTGAGCTCACAGTATTGCTAGTTCAAGGGCATGATACTGACATCTGCTTGGCTCTGGCAAAGGCCTCTCAGACTGGGTCTGGAGGACAGTGTCATGGTGGGAGTGGTGCATGAGGGCAGAGATTACCTGGGGAAGAAAGAATACAGGCAGCAGCGATGTTGGGGGCAGGGGGGCAGGCTAATCTTCCCGTAGGAACCCTTTTGTGAGAACTGACCAGGGCCCCATAAGAACGCTTTTCATCTCTCTTTTAAAAAAAATTTATTTATTTATTTATTTATTTATTTATTTATTTATTTATTTATTTGATAGAGAGAGGGGAGAGAGAGGGAGAAAATGGGCACACCAGGGCCTCCAGCCACTGCAAATGAACTCCAGATGCGTGCGCCCCCTTGTGCATCTGGCTAATGTGGGAATCGAACCTGGGTCCTTTGGCTTTGCAGGCAAACGCTTTAACCACTAAGCCATCCCACCAGCCCGCCTTTCATCTCTTTTAAAGGTGATGTATCCTATGACCTAAGTGCTTCCTACCAGAGTCCACCTGTTCACATTTCCACACGAGGGGTCTAAGCTTCCAACACACAGACCCTTGAAGTACACGCTCAATCATGTGCCTGGAATCTTTGGAGGTTCAGCAGCATGTCTCCAGGGGGTTTTGTTTGCATGTTTTAATGTGTGTGTGTGTGCCCTTGTGTGTGCATGTGCACACATATATGGAGACCAGAGGACAACCTTGGGTGTCATCCTCAGTAACATCATCTACCTTTGTTTGAGACAGGCTCTCTCATTGGCTTGGAGTTCCCTATGTAGGCTGAATTGGCTGCTCAGTGAGCTCCAGGGACCCTCTAGTCTCAGCCATGCCCATTGCTGGGATTACAGGTGTGTTAGGCTATGCCTGGCATTTTCCTAGAGGCACTGGGGATTGAGCTCAGGCCCTCATGCCTGGAAGACAAACACTTAACTGACTGAGCTATCTCTCTCTGCTCCTCCCTGGACCATCTAAAGACAAGGAGCCTCTTTAAAAAAGAGACAGAGGGGCAGGAGAGATGGCTTAATGGTGAAGGCGCCTGCCTGCGAAGCTTAAGAATGCCCTTTAGAATCTTCATGTCCCACGTTTAGCCAGACGCAAAAGTGACGCAGGCACACAATGCCGAACATGCACACAAAGGGGTGCACGTGTCTGGAGTTCATTCACAGTGGCTGAAAGGCCCTGGTATGCCCATTCTCTCTCTCTCTCTGTGTCTGTCTCTCTCAAATTAAAAAAAAAAAAAGAGCTGGGTGTGGTGGCACACGTCTTTAATCCCAGCACTCGGGAGGCAGAGGTAGGAGGATCACCATGAGTTCAAGGCCACCCTGAGACTACATAATGAATTCCAGGTCAGCCCGGGGCCAGAGTGAGACTCTACCTCGAGAAACTAAAATAAAAATAAAGAGAGAGAGGCAGAGGGCTGGAGAGATGACTCAGCAGTTAAGGCATTTGCCTCCAGAGTCTAGGGAACCAGGCTCAATTCCCCAGTACCACATAAGCCAGATGACCAAAGTGGCGCTTGAGTCTGGTGTTTATTCTCTCTCTCTATCATTCTTCTTGCAAATAAATAAACAAATAAATTATTTTAGTGAAAAGAGAAAGAGAGAGAGAGAGAGAGGAGAAGGAGCCTGTTAACAACAGAATGTTATAGAGAAGCCCCATCACAACGGCCTGCTCCTGCCGCCTGGCTCTTAGCTACGTTCACTGCATCCGGGAGCATTTATGCATTAGACCCTGGGGCTCATGCCTTGTTCCCGATTGTGTGCTGGTCCCAGTGTGGCTGCAGATGTGGTGGGTGAGGCGCCTCCAAAGTTTTGAGTGACTCTTACATCAGCCTTACATTAGTGACGTATCCACACTACCGGATTTTCTATTTTAAACCTGACTCACCTGAGTTTGGCTGACTGTAATGGTAATGATAGTCAAAGGAAGCATATCACATAATTTACGTACTGCCCTCCCCCTACCCAGACCGTTATTCTGTGGTACTTAGTTTTGGGGTGGTCTTAACATGCCCTTCTTCCATGGAATGGTCCTTACAAATTTCTTGCTAATAGCACACCCCATGTGCCAGTTTGTACTGTCAGGATACTTTGTGGTACCAGCCCTATCACCTCTCTGTTCTATGGAGATTAAAAATGGATCATAAGGGCTGGAGAGATGGCTTAGCACTTCAGGCTCTTGCCTGCGAAGACTAAGGACCCAAGTTTGATTCCCCAGTACCCATGTAATCCCGATGCACAAGGTGGCGCATGCATCTTGAGTTTGTTCGTATTGGCTAGGGGCCCTGGTGCACCCATTCTCCCCCTCTCTCTCAAATAAGTAAGTAAATAAAAATACAAAATAAATGGATCATGGCCACCCTTACCCTGACATGGATGGAGGTTTCTTCTTCTCAGGCCTCATCACGTTCAATCAGCTTAGGGACACATCCATGGAGGCCCTGCTTGTGATCCAGCGTGATTTATGACAGCACTGAAATGTCTCACAAAAGACAAATGAATCCTCAGATGCCTCCCTGGAGAAAGAGGCTTGGACTCAGAGCCAAGATGTGGGAGGCAAGTTCTTCCCTTCACAAAGCCCATTGGGTGGCAGCCTCGGGGTCACACCCAGCTTGGCTCACCATCCTGTAGGCTTGGAAATAAGTCCCTGCTTTGGACTTGGTTTCTGTCTGTCTGGGTCTTTGTTTCTCAATTTGGGTTTGTGTGAATTCATTGTTCCTCAATCAAAGCAACACCACGGGAGCGCAGGCAGTGCGTTGAGGGGTTGGGAGTGTTTGGGGTCCTCTTCGCTTTCCTCCTAGGAAGAACTCTTCAGTGATTCCAAATGCTTGTCCTCCAGCCACACTGTACCATTATATTGTTAAAATTCCAGTGAGGTCCCTGAGGTTTATAATGAGAACCCGTGAGATTCTTTCTCTGTCCTGCAGCAAGGAGCAAAGTAGGACCCTAGAGTCTTAGCAGAGGGAGGTTCAGACACATCCAGCGAGAGAAATTCCAGAGGAAAAGAGTAGCAACTCTAAATGGAGACCGGCTAACGTTTGAGGACCACGTCAGACAAAAGCAGTACTTTGGACCAGCAGAATGTCAATGTCCACAGTGTTACGTGGAGATTAAGTAAACACTTCAACCAAGAATTAGGAACTGAGCCGGCTGTTGTTATGAGCCCTGCCTTCCACCCCTACCCACATGAAATAGGTCAAGATGATGAATTTGTGAACTTGACTCTACTTGTCTACTTTGAACCTTGGCCACCCATCTTGGCAATGTGGGATTTTCCTAAGGAGGGTATCCAATGGCTGGTGTGTGTGGGAGTGAGGGGGTGGCAGCTTTTGCACACACAGTTAGATTCTCTCATCAAAGGACAATGCTAGAACCAGTGTCTTCCAAGAGGGGCAGGACTAGGTGAACATTGTAACTGCTCTTATAACAGAATACCTGGTAGATATTATGAATGACGTCTGCTAAGTCAGCTTGATTAGAAGGTAAGTGCTCAGGCGTTCACAAATCACGATACAAATTATAAGATGCTTATAGCCAGGTTAAGTGGGGGAAGTCCCCCCATCTGTACACAGAAGAATGGCAAGCAGGGAAAACAACAGATTACTAACTGAAGTTGTTTTGGGATATATTTAGAAGACTTTGGAATTTTTTAAAAGATATTTTGTTTATTTTTACTAATTTATTTGAGAGCAACAGACAAAGAGAGAAAGAGGCAGAGAGAGAGAGAGAGAGAGAGAGAGAGAGAGAAAATGGGGCACCAGGGCCTCCAGCCACTGTAAAAGAACTCCAGATGCATGCACCACCTTGTGCATGTGGCTTATGTGGGTCCTGGGGAATCGAGCCTCAAACTAGAGTCCTTCGGCTTCACAGGCAAGCACTTAACCACTAAGCCATCTCTCCAGCCCCTTTTTAAAGCTATTTCAATAATCAGTTATTGTTTTTATATTATATTACATTAACCCATACATAGAGACAGATACCTGTGTGATGTCATATGATTCTATAACTATATACCACGTGTGTGTGTGTGTGTGTGTGTAGTTGGTGTGTGTGTGTATAGTTTGACTGATGAGACGTACATGTGGCATTGGTGGTGGTGGTGGTATGTGTGATGTATGCATGTTTTTGAACAGATATGCACACCTCCTATGTGGGTGTCTTCCTTTATCATGCATCCATGTATTTTCTGTGAGACAATGCCATCACAGCCAGGAAAGAGACATGTATACATAAAATTCCCACCCCCCAAGAGAGGTGAACGATGTTTTTTTTTTTTTTTTTTTTTCATAGAACAGACCTTGAACTTGCTGTGAGAGATTCTTGAGGTCTAAATTGCTGGGGGCTGTTCTGTGTAGCAGTTACCTTCTTGTTGCTGAGACAAAACACCTGACCAGAAGCAGTTGATGGAAGGGAAGGTTTTATTATTTAAAAAAATATTTTTTTTCCAAGGCAGGGTTTCACCCTAGCTCAGGCTGACCTGGAATTCACTATGTAGTCTCAGGGTGGCCTCAAACTCATGGCAATCCTCCTATCTCTGCCTCCCGAGTGCTGGGATTAAAGACATGTGCCACCACGCCCAGTGAAAGGTTTTTTTTTTTGGCTTACAGTTTCAAGGGGAAGTTTCAGCATGGCAAGAACAGGACGTTGGCTCGCATCATCTCCTGTTAGTGGAGAATGAGATTAGCTACAAATGCTCAGTGGGGCTGAACTAACAAGCCTCGAAGCTTGCCTCCAGTGACTCACCTCCTCCAGCAGGGCTCTACCTCCAAAGGCTCCACCAGATAGAGATCAAGTATGGAGCTTAATAACAAACACACGAGGCTAAGGGGAGACAATTTACATCCCAACCACTACATTCTAATTTCAGGGAAAACCCAAGTCCAAGATGCAAAGGGTGGCCTGCCTCTCGCAAGCAGAACTGCCTGCCTTCTACTTAGAAAGCTACCAAATCACCCTTTGCTGGTCATGGCATTCTCAGAAAACCCCATATGTGGTCGGGATAATAGACCCTGAGTTTCCCTGCTAAATGACAATGGTTCTTTCCCCCTGAGGACAGACACAGAGAGGAGCTTTTGAACTAACGCTGATTGCTTCAAGCCCTGTGTGGAAAAGCACCGTGCGCAAGCCCGAGGAGGAAACAAGCAAGCAGACTAGAAACAAGCAACCCCGGTACATCTGTGTGCAGTCATCATCCCAGCTAGCGGCAGGAGTGTGTTCTATGCCCCAGGGAGTCTCCGTGGGTCCTGCCTGCCCTGGCCTCTGGCCTGAAGGGTCAGGATGGAAAGTCTCAGGCTTTTCTGGGTTGCACTGTGGAAAGACCAGCTTTCCTCTCTAAGGCATTCTGTGTGTGAAGGCTCCCCAATCCCAGCTTTCAGATACCGTCCTTAGGAAAGAAGCTGCAAAGCACAGTTCTTGAGTCGTGAGCATTGGCTATACGTCTGCATCCCAGGTCTCACCTGCTGTCCTCCCCCCCCACCAGTCCCCCGTGACATTATCATTGGGGTCCAACTTGACCTCTATGCCTAGGCCTGCAGGAGAACAGAAGTGCTTTTTAAAAATATTTATTTTTATTTATTTATTTGAGAGAAAGATGCAGAGAGATAGAGCAAGAGAGTGAAAGAGAGTGAGAGAGAGAGAGAGAGAGAGAGAGAGAGAATGAGTGCACCAGGGCCTTCAGCTACTGCAAACAAACTCCAGATATATGTGCCACCTTGTGCATCTGGCTCACGTGGGTTCTGGGGAATTTAACCTGGGTCCTTTGGCCTCACAGACAAATGCCTTAACCACTAAGCCATCTCTCCAGCCCAGAAGTTTTTCTTTTTTGGTTTCTGTTTCTGAGGTAGGGTCTCACTAGCTAAGACTTACCTGCCTGGAATTCACTATGTAGTCTCAAGTAGCCTCAAACTCACAGTAATCCTCCTACCTCTGCCTTTCCAGTGCTGGGATTAAAGGTGTGTACCACCATGCCCAGCTCACACAAGTATCTTATAAGGTTGTTGAATATTTAGCATATCTGTCCCTTGGCTTTAGATAAAGTCCTGTTGACCCGTCTTTAAAACCTAGTTTCAGGGTTGCAAAGCCTGATGGCGGCCTGGGTTCAGTACCTTAGGACCCACATAAAGCCAGATGCACAAAGTGGCACATGCATCTGGAGTTCATTTGCAGTGGCAAAAGACCCTGGTGTGGCCATTCTCTCTCTCTCTTCCTCTCTCTTTCTCACACACATTCTCTCTCTCTATCATCCATCTATCTGCCTTTCTCTCTTTCTCTCTCTCAGATAAATAAATAAAAATAAATAAAACCTAGTTTCAAACTTATGCTGCCTAGTACCACTGGTCACACATGGATATTTATAATTAATTAAAATGAATAAAATTAGACAAAATATAAAATTCTTTGGCTTAAATAGCCATGTTTCAAGTGCTCAATAGTAGCAAGTTGAGAATCCATGGAAGTTTCTATCCTTATAGAAAATTCTAAAAGTTCTATAGACTTCGAGGGCAATATCTTTACCTATTTCACACACACACACACACACACACACACACACACACAATGACATATAATATATAATATATAAAATATAACATGTAATAAAATCCTATGGAATATCAGAAATAGCAAATGGCCTCAAGTAAAAAGCAGAAATGAAATGCCTAAACAGCAGAACATTCATTGATTTAATCAACAAACCTATGACTATTGCACAGCCATGCAGTCAGGCACTGGAATCTCTGTGCCCGCAGTCTACTGAGCAGTCAGCATTTGAAGGATCTTCACTATGGGGACCAACGACCTTGTTTTCTTCAGTGGCTTCTGAACAGCTCATCAATTCATAATCCGAGTCAATATAATTGATATATATTTTGAACCATCAAGGGTAGTTCTATATTCTAAGAATCTATTTTAGAAAGGATATTAGCTATGACAGTTAGTCTTCATTATGGGGGAAAATCTGGGTTGCCTACTCTCTTTTTTTTTGTCTTGCTAATTTAGCTAATGTTCGATTCTATGTTGCATAAGCTGCTTCATGTAGATGAGTTTACACTGACCCTTTCTGTTCCATCTCATGGCAATTGAATTTGATTTTCGGTTCTGTCCCTTGACACTGTGTGACTCCGGATAAATGACTGGAACTTTTCTACGCTTCTGTCAGAAGGTAAAAGAGAGGAAAAAAAAAAAAAAAACAACCAGAGCTAACACAGACATAACTGCAGGTGGCATAATCCTATCAACACAGCGCCCGAGAAGGTTTCCTGAAGCCAATAGAGCTATGACTTGTCCCTGTTCTCTTTCCTGCTCCGCACCCTAAACTCATAATGAATTTTCACCTCACTTTTTATAACTGTGAGAAAAACGGAAGCCAAAGGGTATTTAAGCTTAAATACTTATAAGAAAGATCATTCAATTCTGATAAAAGAATTGTATCAAAGCATGTGGAGAAAAAACATTACCATCTTTATAGAACACTTCAGGGGTGGGGGTTGGAATACATAATTCTTCCAGGTGATGGGAGGAGTTTTGTGAAAGAAAGAGGAGACATACATCCAAGCTGCTTTAACAAAATAGTACAGGTCAAGATCAGAACAAGAAGCCTTAATTTAAAAATGATGTCAAAGACAGAATTCAGGATCCCTGATCCATGGGAGACAGTGTGATGCGGGAGAGAAAGAAACCAGCTTTTGGAGCCAGAAAAGTCTCAGTCAAATCCCAACTCCAATACATATTAACTGTGACAATCTAAGTAACTTAACCCCACTGTGTTTTTATTTTTATTTATTTACTAGAGACAGAGAGGGGGAGGAAAAGAGAGAGAGAAAGAGAGAGAGAGAGATAATGGGTGTGCCAGGGCCTCTAGCCACAAGCAAATGAACTCCAGGCACATGTGCCACCATGCGCATCTGGCTTACATGGGACCTGGAGAATCAAATCTGGGTCCTTAGGCTTCGCAGGCATGTGCCTTACCGCTAAGCCATCACTTCATCCCACCCGCTGTGTTTTAGTTCACCTGTACAGAGAACCAAAACAGGGACAGTGATAGAATGGATCACACAGGACCTGCAGATATGGAGTGAAATGAGTGGGGAGAAGCCCCAGCGTGTAGTCAGTGCTTATGTCATTAGCTTTGGTATCAATAAATGTCATACCAACTAAATGCCAACTTCCAAAGGAGTTTATTTCCTACCCACATACTACACTAACTGGAGAAAGGAGGGGTTCCTCTCAGGGACCCAGGCTATCATCCGTAACCATCCTGAAACCTAAAGTCTTCTACTCCCAGCTGGTGAAGGGGAGGGAGAGATGAAGTCTTATCCATGTCTGAAAAGCCTTTCTTCCCTTTAGAGAGCAGGCAACCACTTTCATTCACAGGTCATGGAGGTAATATACCTACCTGGCTTCTCCCATGCGACAGTGAGACCTGGGAAATGGACTCCTTGTCTACTTGGCTACCTTTTAGCAATAATCACACTCTGGAAGGTCTGTCTCCATATGGTTTTGACCAAGCCAACAGCTCGCCACTTTCCTATAGGGTTCCATACATGTAGCTAGCCATTTTTCTGTTACTGATATGAAACACACAGTCAAGTGAACAGTGATTTTGATGGATAATAAACCAAGCACCCTGTACCAACACTGAGAGCTAGGGAGAAAACCCAGAGTCTAAAGGAAAAAGCTTATGGAAGAACCCGATTTCTAAGGGCCAACGGTATTTTGAGTCATTTTTTTTTTTTGTTTTCATTCTGTCATATTTGAAATCAGAATGGCATGTTTCCATTAGCCCATCAAACAAATATTTGTTATCCTATCTACATACAAAGCACTCAGTGAGGCCTTGGGCGTGGGTTGAGGAAGGGGTAACAAAGATGATGAGTAAGACGTGGGTCATGCCTTCAGGATTTCCATTCTGGCAGGGAAGGGAAGATCCCCTAAAGAACCACAGAGAGGAGCAGTTTGGGCAGTGCCCTGAGACGTACAATGTGCTGAGGGATCTGAGAAAGGGTGGGATGGTTTCTGCCCATCATGATTCAGCTGCATGGGAACATGTCAGTTGCCCAGAGAGAGTTTGTCCTTATCTGCTAGCTCCTTGACCTCATCACTACTTGTTTCCCAGAAAGCCCCACCTCTGTGTCTCAGATGCTGAACTCAACAGGAAGTTTCAGGTCCAGGGGCTAGAGAGATGGCTCAGCAGTTAAGGCACTTACCTGCAAAGCCTAAGGACTTGGGTTCCATTACCCAGTACCCATATAAAGCCAGATGCATAAAATGGCACATGTGTCTGGAGTTCAGTGGTAGTAGCCAGAGGTCCTGGTAGACCTATTCTCTCTCTCTCTCTCTCTCTCTCTCTCTCTCTCACTCTTTCTCAAATAAATAAAATATAAAATATTTTTTTAAACAATGTTCCACGTCCCCAGTGATTCAGTGTAATTGGGTCTTTTCAGTGCCATACATGTTTTTGGAATAACTTACCACATGTTAGGCATTTGCTGACTGCCAAGGTCACTGAGATTAACAGGAGGTAGTGACACCTTCCATACTGACTACACAGCTAAAATCACATGTAATGGATGCAGAGCTTGGGAGAGGCCAGGTGATTTTTTTAATAAATGCTTGTAGGGGCTGGGGAGATGGCACAGTGGTTAAAAGTTCTTGCTTTCAAAGCCTGCTAGCCCAGGTTCAATTCCCCAGTACCCATGTAAAGCCAGATACACAAAGTAGCACATGCATTTGGAGTTCATTTGCTGTAGCAAGAGGCCCTGGTGTGCTCATATTCTCTCTCCCTCCCTCTCTGCTTGCAACTAAATAAAAGATTAAAAAAAAAAACTTGTAAATTTCATTAAGATATAACACCTCTAGTGACTGCAAATGAACTCCAGATGTACCACCTCATGTGTTGGAATATTTGCAATGTCATAGAGGAATTCTCAAAGCGTGTGAAATCTTTAAGAGTCAAAGCAATATGCCCTGCACACGCTACCCATTGCATAAGCGAGCAAAAGCAAGAAGCAGGCATTGACGCTGCCATTTTGGTCTGAGAATGCACAAGGCATACAGCCTTCATCCGCCTGTGATCCTCGTCTGCTAAGAGCAACTTTGGAAACAGTGGGTGAAAGCGGGTTCTGCTCAGCTTAGCTAGGAAGCTGACATTGACTTTCAGTTCGGCTAGTGCTCCTTTCACTCCAGATTCTCAGGCAGAATGGCAGGAGGAAGGGTCCTCCTTGTGAACCCACAATGGAAGGAAGGTGTGCTGAAAGCTGAGCAGAGATTCAAAGAGAGCGAGGGATCTGAGAGAAGAGTGCTTTGATGGGTAGAAAACTTTGGTGTCCTGAACACAAGGAGCAGATTTGAAGGTAGTGGAAAGAAGAGCAGGCAGGACAGGAAGTGGGGAGCAAGGGCACGTGGTGGGGGTAAACGTGGAGACACAACAGTAAGACCTTCAACAGAAGAAAACATTAGAAGAGGCTCATGGCCATAATGAGCCGTTGTAAGTTGGGAAAGGAAGTTGGATAAATGACATCTGAGATGAGTAATGCCCGGTCTGTGGTCACTCCAGGGCTCAGAACTGCCCCATGCGCAGAAAGCACAGCCCTTGCTTGCTTTGTACAGACGCATTTTGCTATGAGGACCAAGCTGCACCTGGCCACCCCGGAAGACGGGGACTGGGAGGTGTAACTTTTTCCCAGCTCTGTCCGTGAGCACTCTTTGAAAGCACTACATTTCTTCAATGTCCCGTTCTTGGACTGGTAACAAAATCCACGTTTGTGATCAGGGAAATAAATGAGCAGGAGGAAGACAGTTCAGCAGAAAGAACCCCAAAAGTGACTGTGGTGGACAAGGCAGCTGACAGCAGAGCAGCCTTGTGACCTAAGGCTCCAAAATGTCCTTCGAACAACAAGCAGAGGAATAAGTAACGCACGAGAAAACTCACTGTTGGTTGATGATGTGGAACATCGAAACAGGACATCTGTTTCTGAGCAGGCTTTGTCTGGGAGGATGTCTGGAGTATCCAGAGAGAGGCCTGACTTCCAGGTTTGTTCCTCAACCACTGGCCAGAGGGGTTGGGCAGCTGCAGCCGGGGCAGATGAAGTGTCAAGGAAGGAGTTTGGGAGGTGTGTGCATGCCTCAGGATTGACTGCGAATACCCACTCGGGCAGCATACACTTGTGCCTATGTGCCAAGCAGTGGAGTGAAAAGGCAGAATCCGCCTCTCCTGGTTCTTGCTTTCCCCATAAGGTATAGATTCAGTACAGCCATAGTGTGGAGTGTGGATTCAGTATAGCCATAGCGTGGAGTGTGGATTCAGTACAGCCATAGCGTGGAGTGTGGGTTCAGTACAGCCATAGCGTGGCGGTGTGGGTTCAGTACAGCCATAGCGTGGCGGTGTGGGTTCAGTACAGCCATAGCGTGGCGGTGTGGGTTCAGTACAGCCATAGCGTGGCGGTGTGGGTTCAGTACAGCCATAGCGTGGCGGTGTGGGTTCAGTACAGCCGTGGCGTGGGTTCAGCAGCCATAGCGTGGCGGTGTGGGTTCAGTACAGCCAGCGGCGGTGGGTTCAGTACAGAGTGTGGATTCAGTACAGCCACAGCGTGGAGTGTGGGTTCAGTACAGCCATAGCGCGTGGCGGTGTGGGTTCAGTACAGCCGGTGTGGGTTCAGTACAGGCGCGTGTGGGTTCAGTACAGCCATAGCGTGGCGGTGTGGGTTCAGTACAGCCATAGCGTGGCGGTGTGGGTTCAGTACAGCCATAGCGTGGCGTGATTCGGTGTGGGTTCAGTACAGCATGGCGTGGAGTGTGGATTCAGTACAGTAGCGTGGAGGGTTCAGTACAGCCATAGCGTGGAGTGTGGGTTCAGTACAGCCAGCGTGGCGGTGTGGGTTCAGTACAGCCATAGCGTGGCGGTGTGGATTCAGTACAGCCATAGCGTGGCGGTGTGGATTCAGTACAGCCATAGCGTGGAGTGTGGGTTCAGTACAGCCATAGCGTGGCGGTGTGGGTTCAGTACAGCCATAGCGTGGCGGTGTGGGTTCAGTACAGCCATAGCGTGGAGTGTGGATTCAGTACAGCCACAGTGTGGTGGTGTGGATTCAGTACAGCCAGCCATCAGTGTGGATTCAGTACAGGTGGATTCAGTACAGTGTGGAGTGTGGATTCAGTACAGCCATAGCGTGGAGTGTGGATTGTGGATTGGGAGTGTGGATTCAGTACAGCCACAGTGTGGTGGTGTGGATTCAGTACAGCCACAGCGTGGTGTGGTGCGTGTGTGGGTTCAGTACAGCCATAGCGTGGTGGTGTGGGTTCAGTACAGCCATAGTGTGGGTTCAGTACAGCCATAGCGTGGTGTGGGTTCAGTACAGCCATAGTGTGGTGGGTGTACAGCCATAGCGTGGCGGTGGGGTTCAGTACAGCCAGCGTGGCGGTGTGGGTTCAGTACAGTGTGGTGTGGGTTCAGTAGCGTGGCGGTGTGGGTTCAGTACAGCCATAGCGTGGCAGTGTGGATTCAGTACAGCCAGCGTGGCGGTGTGGATTCAGTACAGCCATAGTGTGGTGGTGTGGATTCAGTACAGCCATAGTGTGGAGTGTGGATTCAGTACAGCCATAGCGTGGCGGTGTGGATTCAGTACAGCCATAGCGTGGCGGTGTGGATTCAGTACAGCCATAGCGTGGCGGTGTGGATTCAGTACAGCCATAGTGTGGTGGTGTGGATTCAGTACAGTCATAGTGTAGAGTGTGATGGGAATCCTGGAGCCTCTAGGGAGCATGACACGGTTACTGTAGTCAGAGGAGACTCAGAGAGAAGATCACTCTGAAGCAGATGATGCAGCCAAGCTGAGTGTCTCTGATGACAGGATGGTTGCAGGTGAAGAAACAGGCAAGATCTAAGTTCACGAGAGCTGCCAGGTGTGATCTGTGAGCTGCCAGGTGTGATCTGTGAACTGCCAGGTGTGATCTGTGAGCTGCAAGGAGGTTCCTGGGGCCAGAGCCCACGGGTTCTGAGGTGAATTCCAAAAGTGGTAAATCTCTGAGCCTTACATGTCATGCCTAGAATTAGGGCTTTTACTATAAATGAGATAGGGCCTCTGCAAGCTACACAGAGCAGAGCTGGGGTCTAAGTTAAGTGGAGTGGGGCCATGCTGATGGGCTGAGACTGTGTGAAAATCTCTTCACACACTGGCAAGGACATAGCACTTCATAAATGCTAGCTGTTGCTATTAAACCTGCTAGGGGAGAGAGAAGCCTGGGCTATTCAGTAGATCTCTGAAATCTGTCATATATCTTGGCTCCACCAGCTTCTTACACATCTGTTAAAAGTGGGGGTATCGGAGTACCAATATATTTGGGGTAATTAGTCTTTGGGCTTGAAACTCAATCAGCAAGTGCCTTGATTTATGAATAATTTGCTCTTTGGTAGAATAGCATCGATTTTGCTCCTCTCTTGAGTTGGATGCTGAAAAAGAAAGCTAGTTAGAAAATGGGGGATGAGTAGTCTGATGGGGTTCTGAGCTTCACAGCTATCAGTTGATTCAAATCTCTGCCTCTGGGCAGTGAGTAAGCCTGGAATGAAACAGCTGTGCAACTATGATTATCTCAATCCAACAGCAGTCAGTTCAATGGAAGGGTGAACCCAGGCACTCTGGCATTGGCTATAAACTGCCCTACCTAGTCATGAGAAGGGCGCTGTGGGGAAGGGGCACTTTAGTGTAGATAAGAAAGGACAAGTGTTCTATGGGACCCTCAAGGAGAAGGACTATCCCATGCAATAGCCCTGTGACAGGAAGGAGAAAGTCCACCTCTGTCTGGAGAACAAAACTGTGGAGAGGGGAGTGGAGCAGACTGAAGAAGTGGACAGCACTGGTCATAGGGAGCCTCTTGGCAGGTGCAGATTTGGGCATATACTCTGAGTTCAATGGGCAATGTGAAAAGGGTTCAGGAAGGAACTGACCTGATTGGACTTGCACTCAGTTCTCTGATTGGTTGTGGAGGGTAGCCTGCGCTTATAACTGTGGGTGAAGTCTTTGTAGCACAAGACTGGGTTACACTGAAAGAATAGGTACCCAGAAAGAATAGAGGTACAGTAGAAGAGTGGACTCAAATATGAAATAGAATCCTCACTCACAGGTGGTTTTAGTTTCTTTTTCAGTATTTTAAGTTCCTTTAAATTTGAGATACAGAAAGAAAGAGAATGAGAGAAAGAGAGAGAGAGAGAAAGAGAGAGAGAGAGAGAGGAGTAGGAGTATGCCACAGCCTCCTGCTATGGTAAACAACTCCAAATGCATGCACCACTTTGTGTATCTGGCTTTACATGGGTGCTGGAGAATTGCACCTGCGTTAGCAGGCTTTGCAAGCAAATCCCTTTAACTGCTGGGCCAGATACCCAGCTCTTAGGCCTTTAAAAGTCCTGGAATCCTGGTTTGATGGCACATGCCTGTAATCTTAGCACTTGGCAGGTGGAAGTGGGAGAATTGCCACAACTTCCAGACAAGCCTGGTATACATATTTTAAGCCAATTTTCAAGACCCTGTCTGAATTTTTTTTTTTTTTTAAAGCTGCATGAGATGGTGTGTGTCTATAACCATAGCGCTTGGGAGGTGGAGGCAGGAGGATCAGGAATTCCTTGGTAACACTGTGAGTTTGAGGACAGTGTGGGCTATGAGAGACTCTCTGTCTCAAAAACAAAACAGGAAAACAAAACCCAACCACCCAAGAACAAAAACTAGCCAAACAAGGAAGTCCTGTTTGCTAGCATCTTTTGTTTGGCATGGGCCCCTTAAGGTGCCCATTTCTGTCTGTCCTTGTGCGCAGTGCTAATGCTATTAGCCCTAGACCAACAGCCCATAGACAGAAGGCTCAACATGGCCCGAGACCGAAATGCTATCACTTCTTCTCTTTGTGGTTTGAGTAAGTAGATAATCTCTCCTCTCTCCCAAAATGTACAAATGAACACTTTCTGGAATGGAGAGATAGCTTAGTGGTTAAGGCGCTTGTCCACAAAGCCTAAGAATCTGGGCTCAGTTTCCCAGTAGCGAGATGCGCAAGGTGGTGCATGCATCTGGAGTTCATTTGCAGTGGCTAGAGGCCCTGGCGTGCCCATTCTCTCTCTCTCTCCCTTTGTGTCTTTCTCTCTGTATCTGCTTCTCTCTCTCATAAGAAAAAAAGAAATAAAAAATATATATTTAAAAAAATTAACACTTGCCATCTTGGGCGGCCTGGGAGGATTAAATGGAACCACCATGATTTGAAGATCTGTTCCATTGCCTGATGTAGGAATTCAACAGACAATAGACCCAAACTATTTTTCATGCCAATCAGTGTATCAGTGTTTAACAAGAGCCAGTCTCTCGAGTTGGGTTTCTGTTCCACTAGGGTTCATAAGGGAGAGTGTAAAAGGCGATGGTGTGAGATATTGGAAACTGTGACCTTTACCTTGTGGCTTAGCGGCCCTCTGGTGCCCTGAGAACTGAAAATACGGATGATTTCAATGGGTCTCAGTGAAAGGTGCTGAATGAATTTGAGATGCATCTGCAGGGAAGAATAGAGGAGTTTCTTGTTTTGTATTAAGTCAGCTCCAAGGTTAATGAACACATATTTTAAAAAGGAACAAATATATATATATATATCACAACCTTGAGTTAGAAAAAATAGACCCTAAGTCTGGCGAGACCCAGCTAAGTATGGAATGTCTGGTGAGGTCAGCCTGTATGGCAGCCAGTGGGAGTGTTTGCAGATCTGCACTTAGCAGTTCTTTTTACCCTCCCCCCACCCCCGGCTGTGAGTGACTGATTATCTTTCATGGCTGATGTGACACTGGGTTTATCTGTTGGTGACACAGCTTGGCCTCTGTGTTTCTTCTTCTGGAGAAGGTAGACTTTCTGATTTGATTCTTCCGTTAGAAACCAAAGGGCAAAACTTTTTTTTTTTTTTTTTTTTTTCACTGTTACGAGGTATTTTGATCTTTGGAAATGTCAAGATCTCATCGTGTGCTTCCTCTACTCTTAAATGACATGATCTCGAAAGGTTCTATTCAAACTCCTACCGCTCCATTAAAAACTTAAAAAGTTGAAGAACCTCAAATAATTTATCTCATGACATTGTGGAAAATGAAAATATGTTTCAGATGATTTAAAAAAAAAACAGACAGTGAGATGTACATATGAAGATGTCAAATTCTGGAATCTTGGGCTAGAGAGATGGCTCAGCAGTTAAGGCATTTGCCTGCAAAGCCTAACAGCCGGGCTTCAATTCCTCAGGGCTACTTAAAGCGAGATGCACAAAGTGGCGCATGCATCTGGAGTTCGTTCTCAGGCTCTGGTGCACCCATTTTCTGTCTCTATTTCTCTCTGTGTGTGTGTGTCTTTACTTGTAAGAAAAAAGCAGTTGGAATCATATACCCCCAGGTCCACTAGCTTCTGGTATTGAACCTAAGACATGGCTGGAGGCATGGGTGGGGGTTTCCATGAGTCTCCCCTCATCACATGCCCCCTGGACCAAATATTCTTCTGATGCTCCTTCATCCTGGGAAAACATGCAGCTGTCAGTGACACGATCATAGAGTAAAATCACCAGGGAAATTGTGAGATATGAGTCATGGTTTTATTTGTTCTGCAATTTGTGAAAATTGTAAAAAAAAAAAAAAAAAAAAAAAGAATTATCAAGATAGAAACGGAAACCTTGAGTCTTACCTCATGGGGAGCCCTGACATTCTCACATCAGACAGCCACCTCAACCCAACCCCTGCAACTCTAGTCACGCTATGCCTCTGCCAGGGAGTTACCCCGCTGTGTCATGCTCAGTGACCAGAAAATTGCCCCTTTAGCTAATCCCCAAAGGCGCTTAGCCTAACTCTAGCTTGCCCATGAGAAAGGGAGCCTAGCTGTACTAAAGCTCTCACCTCCCTTCCCTCAGACTATTGCAATTCTAGAGTCCAGCCCTTCCTCTATCTGGTCCACATCGCTGCCCAGCACCCAGGACCTCCCCAGTCATCACCACTCTCCCATCCCGAAAGCCTTAGGAGCCTATGTTTTGAAAAATGGATTCCTGCTAATGCCCGTGTTTGCTATCTTTTCAGAGAAGGAGATGCTGTTTTGTATGATGGGTTTGAGAGCTGGTATCCAACCCTGGGCCATGAGAACTGTTTCATGCAGACACAAGCTTCCAAGGACTTGTCTGACAATCGCCCTGTGAAGCTTAGTCCTCTGGTGGGCTAAAACCAGGGTTGGTATGGATTCATTTGCTTTCTTCATTAGGGCCACACAGTGAGGCCAGTGTGTATGTGTGTGTGTGTGTCGGGGGGAGGGGGTTGTGGGCTCTGAAGCCAGATCTCCTGGGCTGGAACCCCAGCTCTTACACCTACCAGCTAACCATTTAACTTCTCTGGGCCTCAGGCCTATCATTTGTGCAGTATGAACAGTAACAGCACAACGTGTCTACCTTACAGAACTGTCACTTAAGGGACACTAATTAAGGGTATGTTAAGAGAATCTATAAAGTGTTACTCTATAAGGTGTGCGTGTGTGTGGTTTATCTGTATATATGTGCATGTGAAGGCCACAGAGTGTTTTCCTCAGTTGCTTTCCTCTTTAATTTACAGAAGTAAGGTGTCTCACTTGAGCTCAGCACTTATACAGCCAGCTAGTCTGGCTGGCCAGCTTGTCCAGGGATTCCTCTTCTCTGCCTCCTGGACATTGGGATTCTAAGTGGTCACCATGCCCACCCAGTGATTATTTATGTGGATGTTGGGAATTCAAACTCTGTTCCACACACTTGACCAGCAAGGACTTTACCAACTGAACCATCTCCCCTAGTCTTTACAAAAAGAAGAATTTGTTTGTTTGTTTTAAAGATTTTTTTAAAATTCTTATTTATTTATTTGCAAGCAGAGAGGGAGAGATAGAAGAGAGGCAGACAGAGAGAGAATGGGCACACCAGGGCTTCCAGCCACTGCAAACGAACTCCAGAAGCATGTGCCCCTCGAGCATCTGGCTTACATGGATCCGGGAGAACTGAACAGGGATTTTTTGGCTTTGCAGGCAAATGCCTTAACTGCTAAGCCATCTCTCCAGCCCCTATTTGTTTGCTTTTCAAACAGGGTCCCATATAGCCCAGGCTGGTCTCAAACTTCCTGTGTAGATGAAGATGATCTTGAACTTGTGATCCTCATGCTTTCACCTCCCAAGTGCCTGGGATTATAGGTGTTTAAAACCACACCCAGCTAATGTAGTGTTGTGTATCAAACCCAAAGGTTTATGCATGCTAGGCAAGCATTCTACCAACTAAGCTACAAGGCCCAGGCTTTGCAAGATTTTATTTGAAAATGGGTTTCCATTGCTTTAAAAACAAACCAACAGGGGCTGGAGAGATGGCTTAGTGGTTAAGGTGCTTTCTGGCAAAGCCTAAGGATCCCATGTTTGATGCTCCAGATTCCACATTAGCCAGACACACAAAGGTGAGGCAAGCACTAGGCCGCACATGTCCACTAGGTGGTGCAAGTGTCTGGAGTTCGAATTTAGTAGCTGAGGCCCTGGTGTGCACATTCTCTCTCTCTCTCTGGCTCTTTCTATCTCTCTCTGGCTCGCTAAAAACAAACAAACAAACAAACAAACAAACAAACAAACAAACAAAACCCACACCGAAACAAGTAGACAAAACTCCCAACTCTCACCACCCTTATGCAAAATCTGAATAACTGATAGGAACTCTGACATGAGGGGCAGTTTTCTGGTGCCTCTGAAATCCTATGAGAGTGGGACTGAGCTGGCTTCAAGTATGCCTGTTGATTTGGACAACAAGAAACTATGTGTGTAGCTGCTGACTTAGGGAAGGAGGCTCACTGGAATTCTGTTCATCCCACTCCTCCATAAGCTTTATTTTTTCAAAATTGTTAATAATATTAGGCTGCGGACATTTCAACTATGCAACAACAGGCCATTGGTTCTTAGTATGATGATGGCCAGCAAAGACAGGTTTCTTGTGCTTTTGAGGAAGGAAGTGAGATAGCCTCCCTCAAAGGATTCTGGAGCACTTGTTTTCAGGGGAGCCCTCAAATTTGGCCACATAACCTTCATTTCCACATTTGAGGGCCAGAGAGCTGAGCTTCTCAGATGCCTGACGGTCTCCTCCAGTTCCAAGTCACTAGCTCCTTGTCCTGTCAAGTTCAGTGCCAGTTGTGCTGTGATTTTTTGCATTTTTCTCTGGGAACAACTGTTAGAGAAATTCTGAGTGTTGGGGGCAGAATGTGGAATTAGCTCCCTTCTCCCCTCACTGACTGTCACAGCTCCACACAAGTTCCTGCTTTGGAGCTTCGACCCTTCCCCAACCTCCAATGGCTTCTGGCTCTTGTCAACACCTGCCTCCTGTCTCATGTCCCCGGGAGCCCTCCTGTGAGGGCTGTGCATTTCAGGCCTCTCGGCCTTGTGGGTCTACAAGGAGCTGCTTAACTGTTTCACTCTGTCTCCCTTGGGTGGGCTGTGTCTTATCACTGTCTCCTAGGTCTTCCCTGTACCCTGGTGAGGTCTTTGAAGGTAAGATCTTGTGTTGAGTTTCTTCTGGAGTCTCCAGGGCCTGGCATACAGCCTGGCAGTCAGTAGACACTTAATAAAAAATTGTGAAATGAATGAGAGAGAGAGAGAGACCAGCCCACTTTTCAGGGGTTGGTGACAACATATTACTGGGCAAACTTTACCCTTGTGGAATGAATCATAGTTAATTTCTAACCCATCCTGAGGTCCTTCAACATGGAAATGATGATCTCCATTCCTTATGAAGAACTTTTTTAAAAAAAATTTTTCTTGGACTCAAGGAACTTACTGAATGATGACATAACTGTCACCAGCAACAGAGCCACGTTGGGGCCAGTGCCACTGGAATCAGGCTGCTATGACTGCACAGTGGATGTCAGTGACAAATGACCAGAGAATGACACAGGGACTCCCACATCTCTGCCCCCACCATGCTGCTTGGGCCCGTCCAGAGTTTTCCATTGCATAGCACCATGGTGACAAGGGTTAGGATGAGGAGACACAATCTCTGCGTGGGAGTGTAAGTTCTGCGGTGGGAGTGGGGTGTTGCCACAGAGGTTTATTGTCCTTGGATTTGAGAACTATTGGTGTATTTTTATTGATTAATGTTCTGCCATTTATACTAACCATTGTTATGTCTGCAGAGTTCCATCGTCTTGCTCTCTCTTTTTGGTGTGTAGTATGTCATAGTGTGTGTGCATATGTGGGGTGCAGATTTTAGCCCCGTGAGTGTACGTATGGAGCCCTCAGGAGGACATGGGCTGTCCTCCTCCATTGCTCTTGTGCCTTATTTCCTTGTACCACAGTTTCTCTCTGAATTTGGAACTCACTGTTTTTCAGTTAGACTAGCTGACCAGCAAGTCCCATCTGTCCTCCAATGCTCACAGAATTAGGCATGCACAACCTGGTCCAGCTTTTTTTGTTGTTTTGAGAGGGGGGAGGGAGAGAATTGGCACACTGGTGCAATCGAACTCCAGACACTTGCGCCACCTAGTGGGCATGTGTGACCTTACGCTTGCCTCGCCTTTGTGCATCTGGCTTACGTGGGATCTGGAGAGAGACTGAACACGGGTCCTTAGTTTTTGCAGGCAAGCGCCTAAGCACCTTAACCATTAAGCCATCTCTCTGGCCCCAGGCCCAGCTTTTTTTGCATAGGTGCTGGGGATTGAACTCAGGTCCTCATGCTTGCTTGGCAATGAGCTCCATTTGTCGAGTACCAAGAGCACAAGGACAGGCAAGATGTGCAGCACATGTTAGGGAGCATGGAGGCTCACTATTCCCCATGACCTTGTGTGTGTGTGTGTGTGTGTGTGTGTGTGTGTGTATCAAGCAGAAGTCATAGACATCAAACTGTGTGCATCTGGTTTTACATGTGTACTGGGGTATTGAACCCCGCCCTCAGGCTTTGCAAGCAAGCACCTCTAACCACTGTGCCATCTCTCCAGCCCCAGCATTCGACTTTGAAGCTTGACCATCACTGATGGAAAGAGAGAGCTGCTTTACACTGTATCTAAGCCTCTAGAGAATGCCCTAGAATTATTTCCTTAGCAAAGCAATGGGGATAGATAACACCGACCAAATGCTTACTGTGTGCCAGACACAGTGCTCACTGCTTTTAAACATAGCACTTCATCTGCTCCTTGCAACACATCTAGAGAAGTAGGTACCCTAATACTTTTAGAGATGAGAAAATATTCAGCAGGTCGAGGTGAGCTGTCTCAGGTTATTCAAGTAGAAGTTGATGGAGTTGGGATTAAAACCAGTTTGCCCTGAAGCTGAATGCTCCCTCCCACCCCACGGCCCTGGTACTAAACACGGTTATTTATTTTTTATACCCTGTGGCTGTGTTCTCCAAACAGTTCCGAGCTTTCAAAAATATTTTGAAAAATCTCACTCAGATACACTGAAGCAAATATACCTTATTTTGCTTGAGAACGTCCCTGGCTTTTGCACCTTTCTCTATTCAGCCCAGAGAACCACTCTTGGGCAACGAAATCTCCCTTTCCCTCCAGCCCATGTTTTCTTTGCTTGCTTTGTGCTGTCGAGGGGGCTGAGCTGCCTGCTGAGCAGGACAGGTGGTTTCCATGGAAGGTGAGACTGCCAACATCCCCATCCCCAGCACCCTTCCACCCTCTCCTCTCACTGCTGCAAGCCTGAGCCAGGGGAATACCACTGAGCCAGGTGGACCCCTACTTCCTGGAATCTGGGGTCCCTACATCCTCAGTGGGAGGACATATGACATGAAGAGCCATTCTGGGACTGGAGAGGTGGCTTAGCAGTTAAAGCGTATGCCTGCGAAGCCTAAGAACCCTGGTTCAATTCTCCAGGTCCCACAAAAGCCAGATGTACATGGTGCTGCATAAGTCTGGAGTCCATTTGCAGTGACTAGAGGCCCTGTTGCGCCCATTTTCACTCTCTCTCTAATAAATAAATAAATTAATTAAAAAAATTTTTTTAAAGAGCCGTTCTGTAGTTTCCTACTGTCATGTTGCAAAGGATGTCCATTCTGCCCTTCCTTCTCCCCCACCACCAACCATGGACACTCACAGCCTGGGTGTCCCCTGTTTCTTTTATTCTCATGTGACGCCCCCCCCCCCCCAAGAACAGGCGAAAATCCTGCTGGGACATTCCAAGAAACCTCCTCTTGCTGGTGCTGAAGCAGAGCGGGTCTTGTTAGAGGACGGTGAGGGGTCATCGGGTTTCACCCGAGGAGGATTTAAGCATGGTTGTGACCTTGGAAAGGAGAACGGGTGGTGGGCAAGGAAACAGGAAATGCACTTTGGTTTCCTCCCAGACCGTCTTTATTACAAGAGGCACACCTCTGAGAGTCCCAGGCGAGTGCGCTGGATGCAGAAAGTTTGTTCTCAGACAGGAGAGGGAGGACAGAGAAGGGGAAATGCCACTCACTCACCTGGGGCATGGAGCTGTTTAAAAAAAGAAAGGTGATCTTGCCAGAATCCAACTCCTGACAGCGACTTTTAAAACGGGGGAGGGGTGGTACCCAAAGGAAATAGCTTCACTGCTGTTATTTGGAACTGGGGAGGGAAATTCATTAGGCTAAATGTACAGAAAAATGACAAGGGCTTTTCCTGTGTCTGTCCAAAGGCTTCGAGCTGTGACTCACAGAATCGCTTGCTGTCTGAAGAGGGTGGGATTTGGGGGCCTGTGAGGATAAAACAAACAAAAAAACAAACAAACAAAAAAACACCATTTCTTCTTTTGGGAGTTTGCGCGCTAACAATGCAAAGCCGAAAGGAAATCGCCTCTGTGCAACAGCGCCCTCTGCTGGATGCTTGCGTGGAAACAGCCCTCCAGGGCCTCCAAACTCACTTTGGAGTTAGGTAAGGTGATTTTTTTTTTTTTCTGCTGTCTCCACTGCAGCCTCAACTAGGACAGAACTTTCTAAAACATGTCTCCAAGGATCCAAGGCCTGAACAGGTGCTGGGAATCGGAGGGGTTTAGGAACTCCCCCAGAGAGGGGCAGCAGGTCCGTGCTGTGAAGAGCAAGGCGGGGGCAGAAACCCCTTTCTTCTGGGCGCCTCCTTAGACCTCATGAATATTCATTGGGGCTAAATCTTGAGCTTCTGATTATGAATATCAAAGAGCCACGCAGGGAGATGCTAATTCTTTGGGTGTTTCTCTCTGGGTGGGGGGGGGGGGGTCTCTTCTCTTCCTGAGACTTGGGGGAGGTTATCTGGGGCACCAACTGACCCCTGGTCATCTGTATGCTCTGTTTAATCATCACAGGGCAGGAGACCTTCCCTATGAGATTAATAAAGCAGTCTGCCCACCAGAGCTTTCTGTGATGTGGTCTAGTGCCACCAAGGAACTGAATTAAATCGTGGTGTGTGTGTGTGTTGCTCATGCATGGACACACATGTGGGGGGGGTGTTTGTGTGCAGGTGTACATGGAGGCCAGAGCCTGATCTTCCTCACTAGCTTTCCATTTTATTTATTTATTTTTTTTGAGACAGGCCCTCACTGAGCCTAGAGTTCACCATTTCAGCTAGACGAGCTAACCAGCAAACTCCAGTAAATCCCCTTATCTCTACCTCTCCAAGTACTGGGGATCAAACCATGCCCAGTTTTCTATGTGGGTACTGCGGATCTAAATTCCTGTCTGGATGTTTTTATAGTAAGTGCTTTGCAGACTGAGCCATCGTCTCAGCCTCTGAATATTACATTTTTAGACATTTGAGTGTAACGTTAATTTTATGTGAAAAGCTTGTGTATCTAGTGATGATCTGTTGGACTACATCGTTCTAGAAGGTCCTGATGTATGTGTTTCAACATGGGCAAAGAGATTAGGTTACACTTCAGAACAGTAGGATTGCAAGGAGAGCCCAGGAGAGAGTATGTGGCCCTGGAACAGGAAGCAAAACTCTAGGGTGGGGATCTTACTTCTAAGTAACCACGTGAGTTTGGGAAAGAACTGCCCCTTGCCACTCTGTTCTTACCATAAAAAGGGGAGGGTTGGTGAGTTCCTCAATCTTGTTGCCACTAAGGAGCTCTTTCATTGTTCTGTCTTTTCTGAACTTCTTTACACACACACACGCACGCACGCACGCACGCACGCACGCACGCACGCACTACCCCAAGCTGCACTGATTTAAAGAATAATAATAATTGGGCTGGAGAGATGGCTCTGTGGTTAAATGTGCTTGCATTGCAAAGTTTAATGTCTTGAATTTGATTCCCCATGACCCACAGCAAGCCAGAAGCACAAAGTGGCACATGCACCTGGGGTTCCTTTGCAGTGCCAGGAGGCCCTGATGCACCCATATTCATTGCTTCTCTCCCTCTTTTACTGCTTGCAAATAAAAAAAATAAAAATATTTTAAAAATTTGTTTGTTTTTATATAATAAACCACTAATCAACTTTTATCAGGACCAGCTTCGCTGAGCCATCGCACTGACTTGATATCATTGTGCTGAAAGGTTAGGGACCTAAATCACAATTAGCTTGGTGTCATCAGAGGCACATTCCTATGTATGATGAATGTTTTTAAAAATATATACAGAATATCTCCTGCTGCATTAGCTTTTCCTGCAGAGACATGAACAAAGGTCTATTTACTCCAGACCGGGTGCCCACGGCAGGCCAAATGAGCAGCCCTGCACCAGCCTAGTTTGGTAAAGCAATGAATTAATTGGGCTTACTTACAGGAGCATGGGCGAGGGGTGACTCGCAGGAATGGGGGTGACTCCTAAACAGCTGCATCACTGAAAAGTGTCACCCTTGCACGGATGACGACTTCCTAAAAGCTTTGTGGATGGAGTTCCAACTCTTGCAGTTAACCTACTAGATATGTCAGCAACTCTAAGGACCGTATGCAGCTGGGACAGAATTTCATGCAGCTGGGACGGAATTTCGTACAGCTGGGACGGAATTTCGTACAGCTGGGATGGTGTGTAGGAAGGAGGGCACTGCTCAAGTCTCAGGTGAGAGTTGAATGACCATCCTTACCCTCCCCATGTCATGAGGGAACTCAGTACAGCCGCCATAATGAGTGTCTCGTGATGGTTACCGTGGCTACTCTGATGCTGGTGGTAACAGCTTATATTCAGAGGACAAGAACTCTATTATTGCCTGGGAAGGCTTAGGAGGCTCAGAACCCAGGTTAGACTCTAACTGAGATGTCCTCTAAGGTTGATCAGGGTCCTATAGTTTCCAGTCTGAGGAGATCAAAGAGTGGGCGAGCGTGTGCAGCACTTTCTGGGTGATCCACTGATGTGCTGGGGGGGAGGTGGCTGGTGGCGGAGAGAGGAAAAGTGTTGAAATGAACATGAAATAACCAGATAGGACATCTTGCCTGTTTTTTTAATTTTTTAAAATTTTTGTTTATTTTTATTTATTTATTAGCAACAGAGAGAGAGGACAAAGAGGCAGAGAGAGAGAGAGAAAGAGAGCGAGAATGGGTGCACCAGGGCCTCCAGCCACTACAAACGAACTCCAGATGCATGTGCCACCTTGTGCATCTGGCTTACGTGGGCACTGGGGAATTGAGCCTTGAACCAGAGGGTCCTTAGGCTTCACAGGCAAGCGCTTAACCGCTAAGCCATTTCTCCAGCCCCTTGTCTGGTTTTTGCTATTGGTTAGAGTGTTGCCTGGAGGTGGATGGGAGGTTGATCGAGCCACCGGGTCCAGAGAGGGCATGCAGACCAGGAGCCACCAGGCTGGGCATTCTGTTCTCTGACCTCTGGGTACTTCCATCACTAGCAGGGATCATCTCCTTCCCAGCGTTCAGCTGTCCAGGACTTGTGGAAGTGGCATCTAGAGAGGGGTGGAGGAAACTTCCAGCAATGAGGCAGGACTTGAGAAAAATGCACACAGGATGTGGAAAGGACATTCCTTCTGTCCTCTGAAGGCCGTTGGGGCTGGAATGGTCCCTTTGAAGGACACATTGCTTCTGGCTGCTCTAACACCTGTGCAGCACCACTACGTGCCCAGACTCCGTACTCACTGGAGATTCTTTCCTGGGGACAACGTGCTGGTCCACCCCACATGGAAGGACACAAAGGAGCTGGGGGGAAAGAGGACAGCCAGTGAATGATAGATCCAGAACGTACATTCAGAACAGCCAAGGATCGAGACAAGCAATATGACATGAGCCCCTGCTCTATGACCGGAGGTGTTCTGATGGTTCACCCTCCTGTTACCTGGTACTATTTCTACAATGGACACCCCTGCAACTCAGCACCAAGCTTCCCCTCTCCTTGGTCCTCACATCATCCGTCATTTGCCTATTGGGACCAGCTTATGTCTCTAGATTTCCATTCTTCAGAGAGCTTTCTCACACTGACTAATTTTATTCCCCCCCAAGTCTCCCGGCAGGTGGGTAGAGCCAAACTCTTGGTTATTCTCACTTCGTGGATGCATGCACAGAGGTCCCTTCAGAGCACTTGGTTGCCATTGATTTTTGTGGTTGGATTAGCTAAGTGGAAGGGACATTTTCTGACAGGTTCATTTGCCCTTTTGACTTGTGGTGCCACACTCTCCTTTCTACTAGGTTAATCCTCTTTCAGTATCTTTTGTTGTTAGGTATGGTAAAGAAGATATTATAGGGGCTGGAGAGATGGCTTAGCGGTTAAAACACTTGCTTGCAAAGCCTAACCTAATAAGCCCGGTTAGATTTTTCAGTACCCCATAAAGCCAGATGCACAAGGTGGTACATGCACCTGGAGGCCCTGGCACACCCTTTCTTTTTCTTTCTCTCTCCCTCCCTCTCTAGTTCTCCTTCTCTCTCTCTCTCTGCTTGTAAATAAACAAATAATTTTTTTTAAAAAAAAAGAAGATGTTTTTTGCCCACTCTGGTTTTCATAAAGAATGCAACCACTCTTAGCCGGGTGTGGTGGCGCACGCCTTTAATCCCAGCACTTGGGAGGCAGAGGTAGGAGGATCGCCAAGAGTTCGAGGCCACCCTGAGACTACCTAGTTAATTCCAGGTCAGCCTGGACCAGAGTGAGACCCTACCTCACAAAACCAAAAAATAAAAAAAAAATAAATAAATAAAAAAGAATGCTTCCACTCTCAGCGTTTTTTTGTTTGTTTGTTTGTTTGTTTGTTTGTTTGTAGTACTCATGTGGGTTTCTAGTTCTTTCACTGGTTCAAAAGTCTTGTAGCTCAGGATTTCTTCCACTGTGTAGTGGATGTCTATGGTGGGGGGACATATGCATTAGTCCATTCTCCAAGGACCTTCACATTTTCTTAAGGCCAAGTGCAAGTTTCCATATGATATGCTGCATTGGTCAAACCGGAAAGTGCTTCTGCAGAGCATGTGTGTCAGAGCGGGGACTTCCGTTACAGTAGCTCACCTTGTCTGCTCAGGCTGGGGCTTGTTGTGAACATGCTCCACTGGGCCGCTGTATGTATGCACTTATTTGTATTTAAGTAAACATTCATTGAGTACCTACTATTTGCCAAACATTGTCTTACGCACTTACACCGTCATTATCCCTTTGAACGTGGCTCAGGTTTAATTCGGGTTTTGTTTGGGAAGAGGGTTGCTGCATCTGGAACAGGATTAGAATAATCACAGCCCCCTCTCCACCCCCCCTTTTGACTCTTCAGAATTTATTTCCTGGGAGAGGGTGATCTGTTGTTTGATTTTATGATTTACGATGATGGAAGATTCCTTTTTTTTTCTTCTTCTTCTCACATTAAATGCTTGCCAAAGAGGTGTGTGCCACGGAGGGTAGACATGAGGCTGGAACAAAAATCTGTGGTGAAGGCAGCTTAACGTAGGGAAGGATGGCCACATTAATAAACTGAGATCACAGGGGAACGGGGGTGCGGTGGGGAGCTCAGGGCCTTTGTTGGAAAGATATTAATAGGGATAATGCTTATAGTCTTAGCTGAAGAAACTATTTGATCTCTTGAGCACAGTTCTGATGTCTCTCATGATGTGTATTAAATGTAAAACCCCCCTCCACTCAGAAAGTCATTTGTCAAATCAAGGGGTTGGCAATGTCTACAAAGTCCAGAGCCTTGGGAAGAAAGACAAGCATGGCTGGGCCATCCCAGCTGAACGGAGATGGAGCAAACTAGGAAGGTGTCAGAAATGTGGAGACCTCCACAGCCAGGGGAGTGAGTGACGACTGTGGTCTGTGGGGTCTTGGCTTCATGATTATGGTGGACAAATGCAAAGGACAGTAGAACAAAGGACCTGTCATTAGTAAAAGTGACTATGATGTGCAGGGTACAGAGGGAGACACTTAAAAATGACTCTCTCCACTCATGAGAGAGAGAGAGAGAGAGAGAGAGAGAGAGAGAGAGAGTGTGTGTTTGCATGGCACGTATGTGGAGGTCAGAGCACATCCTTGGGTTTTGGTCGTTATCTTTCACCTTGCTTGACAGGGTCTCTTCGTCCTCTATCACATATGCCAGGCTAGTTGGCCCTTGAGCTTCTGGGTAGTCTCCTGTCTTCTCCGACTTCTTTCTCACGTCAGGAGTACTGGGGTTACAGACATGTGCTGCTGTGTTTGGTTTTCTCTGGGTTCTAGAATCTAAACTCAGTCCTCATAGTCACCAAGCCATCTCCCTGGCTGGTCAGGCACTTTTAAATCCATGTGTTTATCTAATTTGGACAATCATCTGGCGAACCGAGGTAAAGGAAGATTTTTTTAAGGGTGCAGTGGGAATGGGGAGGAAAGGAGATAGACGAGAAGGAGGAGAGGAGATTCAATCTCCTTAGGGTAAGCTCTAACCTGGGTTCCAACAGAGAAAATGAATGATCTTTCACTGTATATGTGTGTGTTTGCAGAGGGCAGGGGTAAATGCTTCTAGAAGCATTTGCTTTAGTTCAAACAATCCCCCACCCTGTACCCATTGACCAAAACTCCAAACACTTGAACTACTTTTGAATCAGATTTTAAGTGTGAGCCACACACTTCAGGAGCACCTGGTTAAAATGCCCCTAAAATTCCCTGTGAGAGAAAAGAAAAGACCCCTTGGTCCCAGCAGATATCATTTCTCAGGTTAATGAAAAAGAAATCTGGGCTGGAGAGATGGCTTAGCCGTTAAGGCACTTACCTGCAAAGCCTAAGGACCCATGTTCGACTCTCCAGATCCCACGTAAGCCAGATGTGCAAAGGTGAGGCAAGCGCAAGGTCATACATGCCCACTAGGTGGCACAAGCATCTGGAGTTCAATGGCAGTGGCTGAGGCCCTGGCACACCAATTCTCTCTCATTTACTCTCTCTCTCTCTCTGTCTCTCTCACAAATAAATAAATCAAAAAGTGAGGGTGGGAAGAGAAGAATGCCTGAGGTTCTGCACAGAGATCTCGCCCTCCCCCCGACCCCCAGTAACAGCAAAGCCAGGGTCCCACCTCCGGCCTGTGACATCTGTGTTGTCCCTTGCAAGGGTGTCCAGGTCGTAGCTAACAACTTCAGGTTATTGTGAGGAAATGGAGGAGGCTGGTCATTGGTAGGGTGCCAGGTAGGGCAGGACCATTGCCTAGCTGTGGATGGTCTGACAGTCAGAAGAGGAAGGAGGGCTCCCTCAACCACTCAGTCCCCACAATCAACCAGGTAGCTGAGGTCCCCAAGGGGGGATGGTAGGGAAACCAGGCAGAGGTGGAGGACAAAGCAATCAATTGGAGCAGGAGAGTAGTTCTTCTGAGGAAAAATGAAGGGTGAGCAGGGCTCTGGCGAGCGCAGTTGCACAGCAAGGATATCAGCCAGAGAGGTTCTCAAGAGCTTTGTGGACATCGTTTCAAGCATTCCATATATGAAATATGCAGTCTTCCCTCCAATACCCACTTTATGAAGAATGTGCAATTCTGGCCTGGAGAGATGGCTTGGTGGTTAAGGAGCCTGCCTGCCAAGCCAAAGAACGCAGGTTTCAATCTCCAAGTCCCATGGTTAGCCAGACGCAAAAAGTGATGCAAGGGTGCAATGCCACACTTGCCCACAAGGGGGCTCACACGTCTGGAGTTCATTCACAGTGACTGACGCTGGCGTGCCCATTCTCTCTCTCTATCTCTCTAGCACGCTCTCTCTCTTGCTCTAAAAAAAAAAAAGAATGTGCAATTCTGATCCAACATTTGTAGATGAACATGCTGGGTCCACAACACTTCCTACCTCTTGGGACAAAGCAACAAGTAGGACCAGATATATGTTCACTGGGATCATAAGTGAAACGTGTGGCTAATCTACAAACCCCAAGGTGACACGATTTTAAGGCATTCTCTTCTAGAATCTTTCCCTTCAAAAGAGTGTAGGGCTGTTAAGAAAATATACCTGTCTATGCCCTATGCAGTGTTAACATCCGTGTACCTGGGGCTCTGGGTTGGCAAGATTCTCACTGTCCCCAAAAGGATACTGAGGCAAGAAGGACATTAATCCCTCCCACCCTGGAAGTGGAAATCGCAGGGACTTTTACAGATGCAACCACAGCTGGAGATTTGCATATTCTTAGGGGTGGTAGGTAGTCATCCTGGGGTAACAGTTTGGATTTTTCTTTTTTTAAAAAAAATTGAGAGAGAGAAAGAGGCAGAGAGAGAGAGAGAGAGAGAGAGATTGAGAGAGAGAGAGATTGAGAGAGAGAGAGAGAGAATGGGCGTGCCGGGGCATCCAGTTACTGCAAACAAACTCCAGACACATGCGCCCCCTTGTGCATCTGGCTTATGTGAGTCCTGGACAATTGAACTGGGATCCTTTGGCTTTGCAAGCAAACACCTTACCACTAAGCCATCTCTCCAGCTCCAGTTTGGATTTTTGAAAGCTTTGACTTTACATGTTTGACCTGTAAAGTAAAAGTTGATGTTCTTGGGCTGGAGAGATGGCTTAGCAGTTAAGGCACTTGCTGGCAAAGCCAAAGGATGCAGGTTTGATTCCCCAGGACACACGTAAAGCCAGATGTGCAAGGTGGTGCATGTGTCTGAAGTTCCATTGCAGTGGCTAGAGGCTCTGGTGTGCCCATTCTCTCTCTCTATCTGTCTCTGTCTGTCTGTCTGTCTCAAATAATAAATAAAGTTTTTTTTTTTTTTTTTAATTTGAGAGAGAGAATGGGCGCACCAGCAGCCTCTCAGCCACTGTGAACGAACTCCAGACAGTGCGCCCCCTTGCAGGCATGTGCGACATTACGTGCTCGCGTCACTTTTGCGTCTAGCTAAACATGGGACCTGGAGAAGTGAGCAGGCGTTCTTAGGCTAACCACTAAGCCATCTCTCCTAAATAAATAAGCCCTAAATAAAGGGTTTTTTTTTTTTTTTTTTTTTTTAATTTAAAGCTGATGTTCTTGTATGGTCTGTAAAGCCATCTCGTTCCTCCAAAAGGATTCCAAACATTTTGGCTTTAGCCCTGGAATAAACAGCCATGGTTTCTTCCAATGAGAGAATTGGCAATGGCATACATTTGTAAGCAGTTCTGGTGGTGCAGATCAGAAAGCTTGCATCCGTACGTGTGCTGTTCCCATGTTACCACCGAAGGTTCTGAAGGCTGGTCAGACAGAGCTTTGGTTGGTAGAGGAGCATTCTTGGCCTCATCCCTCTCACCTCTGCTGGAGAGTCTTCTTCAACAGCTCCTCCGTCCTCCAGTACGCTGAAGAAAGTCCTTGAAATGACCTCGGAAAACCTTCCACCATCCAATCTCTGTTGGCTCACCAGAAGGGATACGTCCTCCAGACCTCCAGACCCACTGCTCTTGACCACATCTGCTTTCTCGTCTCTGTGAATAATCCTAGGACCCCCCCCCACCACTGTTCTCCTTGACATCACCTTTGCCTCCCACAGTCTTCTCCACTTCCAGCTACATATAGAAGACAGGTTCCTCCACGTCCTTCTACTCAGAGCCTTCCATTGTTTTTGGTGGTCAGCAGATTAAAGGCCACCCATAGACTGTCCATGGCCAGATATCTGGAGCCTGTGAGTATATAACCTCCTGTGGTCCAGAAGACACCCCAGGTGCGATGAAGGTATGGATCTGACGATGGGGAAAGTGTCCTGGGTTATCCAGGAGGATCCAATCTAGGATAAAACATCTTAGGGATATGGGTTCTTAAGAGTGGAGATTCCTTTCTGCCTGAGGCCCAAGAGGCTGAGTTGTGGGCATGGAAGGATGCTAAGAGATGTACAATGAGAATCTAAACCCTCGCTGCTGGCTTTGAAGATGGAGAAAGGAAACCATGTTGAAGAGTGTAGATAACCTCTGGGAGCTGGAGGAGCCAAGACTAGGGCTGTACCCCTGGAACCTCTGCAAGGGCACAGCCCCACAGCCATCTGCACCTGAGCCCTCTGAGACCCACATCAGAATCCTGGAACTGAGAATTGCGAAATACCAGTGGCTTCCTTTTGTTTTTTGTAAGCTGTAAGATTGTAGCCAGTTGTTATAGCAGCAATACACACACTCATGCTTTCTCATTCCAAAGCCTGTAAGGCCCTATGTGATCTTGTTTCCCTTATTGTAGTGATTCTGCCTCCTGCTTCCTCTTACTGTTTACCTCACTCTAGGCATGCTCCTTGCTCTTTCTTTCTCTCTTTCTTTCTTTCTTTCTTTCTTTCTTTCTTTCTTTCTTTCTTTCTTTCTTCTTTCTTTCTTTTTTCTTTCTTCTTTCTGTCTTTCTTTCTTCTTTCTTCTTTCTTTCTTTTTTCTTTCTTCTTTCTGTCTTTCTTTCTTCTTTCTTCTTTCTTTCTTTTTTCTTTCTTATTTCTTTCTTTTTTTTTCTCTTTGCTCTTTGCATGAACACACTAAGAGAGCTCTTGACACAGGCCTTTCTACTTGCTGCTGCAAACTCATCCTTCTTTCCCGCTGGCTCGCTTTCATAGTGCTTAGAAACTGCTACCCAGGGTCTGTGTGGGGAGAAAAGTCATCAACAAACCTTCTTCAGGATTCTATGGGCTACCTACTATACCCACTATTGCAATAGTGGCCTGACTATTACGGTGATAACCAGCCACTTTCCGACTGGATTTGAGGCTCCCTCCACAGGGGAGGGAGTTCTTGCCTGTTCTATTCTATGAACCTCATCAGAACCCTGTGTCCAGGGAGGTCATAAGCCCTAAGCAGGAAAGCTCCTACTGTTGGTTTGCTAAATGGGCCATTTTACGGCCATCAAGCTGCCTCCTAGCTGTTCATGTTTAGGCCTATAGGTTACTGCTGTTCTCAGCATTGGTCAGAGAAGCTTGCTTTTTTGTAGTGGGTGGCTGTTGTTGCAGAGACTCATGAGTGGTCAAAGTGCTGAGAATAAGTGTTTCAGTGCCCGGCTGGCAATGGGACATCCCTACAACCTCTGCAAAGCTCAGGCCCCATCATGGAAAAGGGGGTGGAAAGAATGTAAGAGCAGAACAGTATTGAGCCCCACTTGTCATAAGCAAACCCCATACTAGAAATGGCTTATTACAGCTAGCTTTGGCTAGGCATAAAGTTAGTACTCAATAAATTTGCCAAGCAGATGATTCTTTTCTGACAGATTTTCCTTCTTTCTTCCTTCCTTCCTTCCTTCCTTCCTTCCTTCCTTCCTTCCTTCCTTCCTTTTTTTTGCTATGTGTGAGTATGTGTGAGAGTGGGTACTATACATGAGTCATGGTGCATGTATGGAGGTCAGAATATATCTGGTTAGCAAGATTCTAGAAGATTCTCTTGACCCTTCCTTCCTTTCCCTTTTCTTTTTCTCTTTCTTTTTCTTTTTTTTTATGCAAGAGAGATGAGAGAGAAAGAGAGAGAGAGGATAAAGAGAGAGAGAATTGGTGTGCCAGGGCCTCCAGCCACTGTAATCGAACTCCAGACATGTGCACCACCTAGTGGGCGTGTGTGACCTTGGACGCTTGTGTCACCTTGTGCATCTGGCTTACATGAGACCTGGAAAGTCAAACATGGGTTCCCAGGCAGGTTCCTTAACTGCTGAGCCATCTCTCTAGCCCTCTGCCTTCCTTCTTGATGGAATTACAGATGCTTGCCTCAGTGTCTGACATTACATGGGTCCTGGGGATCTGAACTGAAATACTCAGGCTTGCATAGCAGGGGCTTTATCCACTAAACCATCTCCCCAGCCCTTCTCTGCTTGAGACTATATTGTGCATAGCTGTATGTCCCTAGAACAGAGGGACACAATGGCATTCTTCCTGTTCCTGCAAGCTACCTGCAGGGTGATGTCTATTGTCAACACAGAGCCAAGGCTGCATCCCAGTTCCCATTGTCACCTCAATTCCCCCAGGATCTTCATTTTCTCTCAGGGGTGCATGGGGTGGGGGTAGACTAGAGGGTGATTCCTGGGACTGATCTCACCTCAAGGACCCTCCTAACCCTTGACTCTGGGACAACTGGGCAAGTTTGTCCCTGGTAGTCGACTGTAAGCAAACTTCAGACTCCATTTTTCTGGGTGTCTTTGGGAGACAAACCCTCCTTTGTGTTCTGCCCTGGGAGGGCTCCACATTCCTAGAAGATGAGAACACAGGTGTAGTTTGGGCAGTTGAGTGCCAGCTGATATCACCAGTGCAGAAAGAAGGTGAAGGGAGGCTTCAGGTGGGGAGGGGATGAACAGGGCCCAGAACTGTGAGAGGGGCAGGAGAGAGAAACAGAAAGATAGGAAAAGTCATGGACAGGAAAGGTTTGCACCTGATGGGAGAATGCCCATGACGGGAGTGGTGAGAGAGGCAGGTGGCTGCTTGGAGAAATGATGGGTGGCATGTGGAATTTGAACTGACTTCTTTTTGAAATATTTTAAGTTATTTGAGTGAGAGAGAGAGAGAGAGAGAGAGAGAGAGATAGAAAGAGGTCAATGGAAAAAGAGGGAGAGGATGGGTGCACCAGGGCCTCCAGCTACTGCAAATAAGCTCCAGATGCATGCTCCACCTTGCACATCTGGTGTTAATATGGGTGGGGAATTGAACTTGGGTCCTTAGGCTTTGCAGACAAGCACCTTAACCGCCAAGCCATCACTTCAGCCCAGAACTGACTTTTTTTGAAATATTTTATTTATTTGAGAGAGAGAGAGAGTGAGAGAGAGAGAGAGAGAGAGAGAACAGAAATAAGTGCACCAGGGCATCCTGCCACTGTGAATTAATTCCAGACACCTTTACCACTCTGTCCATCTGGCTGTACGTGGGTACTGGGGAATCAAATTGGGGCCATGGGGCTTTACAAGCAAGCGCCTTTAATAGCCGAGAAAGCTCTGCAGAACCTGAGCTGACTTCTTTAGATCACAGTTTGACAACTTGACCCTGCCATCAACTGAGTTGTGTCCTCCCAAGTCCAGAGGTCGGAGTCGTAGCTTTCTATTTCTACCTGAGTGGGATGGGAGTTATAGATGTGGCCTTTGACAAGAGGAAATCATGAGAGACTTCCTTACTGTGACACTAGTATAATTGAAAAAAGAGACATCTCTGTTTCTCGCTCCCTGTCCTGGAGGGTGGCTATCTATAAACCAAGAAGAGAACTTCATAAGACCCATTCATATCGTACCTTGATTTTGGAATACAGGCTCCAAAACTATGAGAAAAATAGATTTCTCTGGTTTCGACCATTGAGGCTATAATGTTTTGTTATGGTAGCCCAAGTTGACGAAGATGCCCTGCTGCTACTGCCACTACTACTGCTTGTGTTTATGTGCCTGGTGAGTTAGGAGATAGGAGACATTGGGACAAAGAGACAAGAATATTTTTTAATATTTATTTTATTGTATTTATTTGCAATCAGAGAGAGAGTCAGACAGGCACACAGATTGAGAGAGAGAGAGAGTGCACATGCAAGAGAGAGAGAGAAAATGGATGCACTAGCGTCTCTAGCTACTGCAAACAAACATGCACACACACACACACATCAGATGTGTGTATGTTGTTTGTGTGCATGTTTGCATGTGTGTGGTGAGGATGTGTGTGAGGGTGTGTGTGCCTGTGCATTTGGGCGTCAGAGGCTGACGTTTGATCACTTTCTCAATCAATCTCTACCATATTTATTGATTCAAGTCTCTCACTCGAGCCCCGAGCTCTCTGATTCATTTAGTCTAGCTAACCAGATTGCCCCAGGGAATCTCCTGTCTCCACCTCCCAACCACTGGGTTTACACATGAGCCACCCAGGTCCTCACGATTGAGCAGCAAGTGCTTTATCCACTGAGCCATCTCCCCAGCCCCAAGTGGTGGGATATTTATACAATGGGTTACTACGAAGCAGTGTAAATGAATATATTCTTACCAGCTGTTGACACAAATTAATCTCTCCAATTACAGAGGAATATGTGTAGCATAAACCCATTTATGTAACATTCAGAACCACACACAATTTAATAGCATATCATTACACATCTACATATGTGTGTCTAGATAGTAAAATTAATGGGAAATAGACAACGTGAAAAAGTCTTATAAAATGTAGGCTACCTTGCTGAAGTAGGGGTGGGGTGGGAGAAGGGAGCAAGAGGTGGCAGGACATACAAGAGGACTGAAAAACATTCGTAATGATTATGTGTTATCCTGGGTGGTAGGGCCATGGGTTTGGCTTTGTTATTTTTTTCCCCTTCTATATGGTGTTATGTGTATTATTATGTGTGCATATGAAACATTTCATCATTAGAAAAGCAACTGAAGCAATGAAAGAAAACATAATAAAAGCATGGGTCTTGGAGACAGGCCAACCTGGGCATCTCTCCAGGCCTTGCTGCTTTATGAACAGGGATATGAGTGAGACTCGTCCCTCAGTGACTCATGGCGCCCCTACGGGGTTCTGAGCGGAAAGCTGGGAGCCAAAGGGCACAGCCACAGGCAGCAGGTGTGTGAGATGGAGGCAAGTGAGGAAGGCCTGCAGAGCTGTTCAGGGCATCTCCTCAAGATGACCCGAGGTGCTGCAAAGACTTTCAGGTCACAATTCATCTGTTCATGAAGCTTGGTAGTCAGCAAGTCCTCTCTTTCTTGGAGGCACAACGCTCTCAGGCAAAGGACAGCAGAGCAAGTTGTGAAGAGTGACTGAAAGAGGGGCTGGACAGATGGCTCAGCAGTTAAGACGCTTGCTTGCAAAGCCTAACGACCTGGGGTTTGATTCCCCAGTACCCACAGGGTGGCACATGCATCTGGAGTTCATGTGCAGTGGCTGGAGGCCTTGATGCACCCATTCTCTCTCTTTCTCTCAAGTAAATAAATAAATTAATTAAAATTAAAAAAATATATTTAAAATAAAAAACAACAACAAAAATTGAGCAGAAAGGTATGAAAAGCTGTATGCAGCCCGCACTCTTTGCTGAGTCTTGGGAACCCCTGAGACCTGGACTGAGCTGGTGATATTTGTCTGGGTTCTCGCCTTTTGGGGTTCATCAATTTCATCCATCCTTCAAGTGACTGCCTATTGCTTTAGTCACTGTCCTGTGCCCACTTCCTTTTCACCCCACCACATACCCATCATTACTTTTCCTGCATTCTCATCTCCCAACTGGCTGTGAAAGAGCTGCGAAAGAGACCCTGCATTTGTGGAAGGTTGGGGGTGACCAGTGTCTGGGGTTTAGATGTACCCACAAACAAGACAAGATGCAGCCCTTGTCCATCAAGACATAGTTGAAGGAGGGAAAAGGTTATCGTATCTGGGACACACACAGTAGCCATCTTAGTCATATCTAATTGGGTTCCATGGGATAAATGTCTTAAGCAGGGGTCTCCAAAAGGGGCTTTAGAACGCAGCACGAGGCAAGCGTGCAAACCCACGCAGCATAGTCAAGGTCAGTCCTGGGTGGATCTTGAAGGTGAGATGGAGTTCTTTAGGAGAAATAAAGGAGAGCCAATGAAAGAGTCTGTAGTAATTTGAATTCATGGGTTATAAATGCTTGGTCCCCAGCTAATGACAATTTGAGAGGTGGAGCCTTGTTCGAGAAGATGTGTTGTTAGGGGCAGGCTTAGGGATGGAACAGCAAGCTTCCCTTGGCTGGTGTTTGGCTCACTCTCCTGCTGCTCTTTTCCACCTGCTGTAGCAGAGTGATGCCCGGCCTCTGCTCATGCCATGTTGTCCCTTGCCATCATGATACTTCCCCTTGGAAATGTAAGCCATCAGCTGCTCCTGGTCTGGTGCTTTATCCCGGTGATGAGAAGGTGACTGCAAGACAACCTGGGAAAGATAGGTGTTTGTGTAACACCACAGAGGGGCCTGGCTTGTAGCCTAAAGCACTCAAGGTGGTGTGAAGGACCACCACCCTCCCTGTGGGGCTAAAACACTGAGGAGCTGAATTTGAGCAGTCTGAGGAGTTGAGTTGTATTTCGATGCAGGGGGAGGTTTGCAAAGTTTTGGGACAAGGACGTGGTGGGGTGGAGGCAGGCTGTTGTGCGGAGTAACTCCGGCTCTGCTCAGGAGGAGCGCACTGGGAGGGAGGAGAGAACAGGGTCAGGCCGTGGGGAGGAGGCTGTAGCAATAAAGAGGCTGCCGCTGCTCGGAGGGTGATGAAAACATGATAAATGGATCCCGAGCTGCTGGAGTCTGATACTCTATGTGTTCTCCCTCCCAGGAATTTTTATATTTCAACAGAGGACACTATCTTAACCCAAAGGAATGAGACTCGAAAGACAGCAATTCCTTGGATTGTGGTGAGTGGACGAGAAGGGAGATTTTGGGGGAGCAAATAATCTAGAGGGGCCCTTGAGGGTTTGTTTAAGTCTTTAGGCACATGCCATTGGGCCCTCTGCATACCCTTTATGCAATATTTGTGTGTGTGTGTGTGTGTGTGTGTGTGTGTGTGGTCAACGTTACATTGTAAGTGTGATGTGAAGAGAGAATTGCTTCCAGCATTGTATAGATGTAAAATTGAAGCCAGGTGTGGAGGCTCAAGGCTGATTTCAGCACCAAGGAGGCTGAGACAGGAGGATCATCTTGAGTTTGAGATCATCCTGGGTTAAAGACTGAGAACTTATCTCAATAAACCACCCCTTGCACTTCAGCCAAGCCACAGCTGAATCCACAGAGGAATGGGGAGATGAGCAAGAGTGCTGCTTCCCTGCTGAACCTGATAATCAGCACTAGGGTGAAGGAGACAGACCCTGAGGACACTCAACACCTACCACAGCAGAGATCCAGAGGCTCCTAAGAGCGCATCACTGAAGTAGACTTAAAACTCACCCGCCACGGCTCAGGGAATTTAACGGAAGAGGGAGTGGAAAGATTGTAAGAGCCACAAGTAGAGACATCATGCCCTGCATGGCAATTCCTGACACACCACCATGATGCCCAGGGAAGACAGGACAACCTGCAAGTCCAACTACTTCCTTAACATCATGCAGCTGTTGGGTGATTATCCAGAATGTTCACCGTGGGAGCAGACAACATGGGCTTCAAGCATCCGCAGCAGATCCGCAAGTCCCTCCGAGGGAAGGCCGTGGTGCTGATGGGCAAGAACACCATGACGCACAAGGCCATCTGAGGGCACCTGGAGAACAACCCAGCTCTGGAGAAACTGTTGCCTCATATTGGGGGGAATGTGGGCTTTGTGTTCGCCAAGGAGGACCTCAGTGAGATCAGAGACATGCTGCTGGCTAATAAGGTGCCAGCTGCTCTCTGTGCTGGTGCCACTGCCCCATGTGAAGCACTGTGCAGACCCAAAATATGGGTCTGAAGCCTGAGAAGAGCTGCTTCTTTCAGGCTTTAGGCATCCCCACCAAAATCTCCAGGGGCACCACTGAAATTCTGAGTGACGTGTAGCTCATCAAGACTGGAGGCAAAGTGGGAGCCAGCGAGGCCACCCTGCTGAACACGCTGAACAGCTCCCCCTTCTCCTTGGGGCTGATCATCCAGCAGGTGGTTGACAATGGCAGCGTCTACCACCCCGAAGTGCTTGACGTCACGGAGGACACCCTGCATTCTCGCTTCCTGGAGGGTGTCTGCCAGGTTTCCAGTGTGTGTCTGCAGATCCGTTACCCAGCTCTTGCCTCATTCTATCATCAATGGGTACAAGCAGGTCCTGGCTTCATCTGTGGAGACTGAGCACACCTTCCCACTTGCTGAGAAGGTCAAGGCCTTCTTGGCTGAATCATTTGCATCTGTGGCTGCTGCCCGGGTGGCCGCCGCCACCACTGCTGCTCCTGCTGCCGCTTCTGCTCCTGCAGCTCCGGCCAAGGTGGAAGTGAAGGAAGAGTCGGAGGAGTCAGACGAGGACACGGGGTTCGGTCTCTTTGACTAATCACCAGAAAGTAACCAAAAAGCCAGCTTTACTTGGAAAACGTGGAAATAAAGGCTTACTTCTCTTAAAAAGAAAAGAGAGAGAGAGAGCTTTTGCTTTTGTAAATTCTTGTCCTGAAATATGCCAGGTTTTAAATTATTCACCTTAAAATATTCAATAACTTTTTAAAGATGGGCTTTTCTTTGTTTAGAATAAAAATACAATAGTTTTAAATAATCATTGCATTGAAGTTGCCCAAAATAACAACAACAAACAAACAAAGCAAAAATGCCACTTGATTTGAGTGGTTTTCAGTTACAGCAGTCCCCCTCCATCCACAGTTGAGTTGTCTGTTCCAGAGCCCCCGGGGGATGCCTGGAACCTTGGATAGCTCCAAGCCCTAGGAGACACTTATTAGCATATACTGAGGCCAAGTCCACTGCAGGTTGAGAAGTGTTAGCAAAAAACTAGACAGATCTCTTTTTCCTTCGTCAAAATTCACAGGAGGAAAATCTGTTCTTTGTCACATATCTTAATGGCGCCAGCTCTGATTGTTTTTCTCCTTATTAAGTCAACAACTTTTACCTTTTTTGCTTCAAGATAGCACTGTTCAAGGCTTTCCTTGCACATGGCTAAATTACCAACATCATCATTCTTGCGACTCGGGGACCCTATTACATACGATTATAAACACTGTGATATGGCCGCAGGTCATCCTGTGAACTGAAGTTCCCAGGAAAGCGCTGCATCTACTTTGAAAAAGGCTGAATGGATGGATAGAACTCCTGTGCTCATGAAGAGATGGAATGTGGCAGGATTAGAGCCACATTATCTTGGGCTACCTTCAGCCCCTTAACCATTTATTTCTCACCTCTGTGTCTGACCTAACATCGGGGGTGACTGTCAGGTGGTCAGGTGAAACCATTAGGGAATATATCAGATCCCCCAGCTTCCACCAACCTAAAGGCTAAGAATGTCATCAGATAGCATCTGAAGTCTATGGCGGAGATTTCCCCACTTGGTGACATGCCCACCTGATATCTCCATCAATTTTTAAAATTTATTTATTTGCAAGCAGAGAGAGAGAGAGAGAGAGAGAGAGGGGAAGACAGAGAGAGAAAGGGCATGCCAGGGCCTCTAGCCACTGCAAATGAACTCCAGATGTATGTGCCCCTTGTGGAATCGAACCTGGGTCCTTTGGTTTCACAGGCAAAAGCCTTAACTGCTAAGCCATCTCTCTAGTCCTCCGCCATTTTTTTGAAAAGTGCCTTGGTTTATGACGCTTTTGTTCTCTGGCTATAAAACATTCATGAAATTATTAATACATTGACATGTGGAATTTGGGGTCACCCGAATCTGTGGCTCCAGAATAAACTATTTCTTATCCCATTTGAAGTGAGAGCTGTGTGTTCTGCATTGACCGGCTGATAGCTGAGGCAGTTATTAAGTGACAATTATAAGGGGGATAACAGGGTGATTTGCATATGCGGCAGAATGGAAAAGGATTTCACCACATTGCTCAGAATGCCACGCAATTTAAAAGATGAAATTTGATTTCTGGAATTTTCCATTTAATATTTTTGAGCTCTAGTTGACTGTGGGTATCTGAAACTGAAGATAAGACTCTTTTACTTCCAGCAATGAGCTAACAGAAGTTTAGCAAGCAGCTTTGCAATCGAGAGGGTTTGGAGGTACTGGCAATGCGTGTGGGACCTACTTGTTTCCTCTTGCTGCCTGGGCCACTGCTCAGTCTCAGCTAACATGTCAGTGGGGTGTGGTGTCAGGTGAGTCCAGGGTGAGTGTGGGGGTGGCCAGCTACTACTATCTCATTGCACTCCATAAAAAATGACAGGGCTGGCCAGGGAGGTCCCTGTTGCCTCCAAAACATTACAGGCTATTGCCAAGGCCCTTGGTTTCCCTTGAGAAACAGATGATAAGACCCTGTTGCTGAACACCTCACTTGCCTGAGCAGCAAGGTCACTGAGAAAGCAAGCTGGTGCTGAGCAGAAAACCTCCTTCCTGTAGACCAGCCAACTGAAAGCTGGAAAAAGCTGCGCTGCATGCAGTGTATGGGAGACAGAAGTCATCAGCAGTGAAAACAGTGGAGGCTAGAAACCTCAAGTTTGGCCAGACAGGCCCAATGACCAAACAAGTACAATAGTGGCAGGTCTGCTCTTGGGGTAATCAACTGCTCTCTGATTGGACTGAAGGCCTGTTCTATGGGAGGGAATAGAGGGAATGCATGCCTGGTACTGAAAAACCTAATCAAAAGCCTATGGCAGGGGAGGTCATGAGCCTTAGGGGTATAACAGCCTGATCTTGTCTGGCTAAATGTATATATTATTCCCACCAAACTGCCCTGAAAGCGCTACACTTAATGTTCATAGTCACATATTAACGCTACTCTTACTTCTGGTTAGAGAAGCTTCTCTTTTCAGATGGCGATGACCACTGGGATGACACCAAAGGCAACATAGTGCTGAGAAAAAGTGACGGAGGAGTGTCCAGCACTGAAACATCTCTATCACATACTCCAAGGCTCAGCGTCCATTGTTGAAGAGGGGGCAGAAAGAATGTAAGATCCAAAGGAAGGGTACGACTCCTTACAACAATCCAGAAATTGGCCTCGATATCCATGACCTCGCAGTGGCTAGCAATACCTTCACAAGACCCTCATAATAGGAGAAAAAGATGATGACATCAAATTAAAAGAGAGACTAATGGAGAGAGTGAGGGGATATTATGGAGAGTGGAGTTGTGAAGGGGAAGGAGGGAGGGGAGGGAAATATGGTTTATTGTTTGTAAGTATAGAAGTTGTCAATAAAAAATAAAAATTGAAAAAATGACAGGGCCAATGCTCAACATGACCTCCATGGTTGAGTTTGACTCATTTAAATGAGATGCTGGGGCTGGAGAAATGGCTCAGTGGTTAAGGAATTTGCCTGCAAAGCCTAATGACCTGGGTTTCATTCCCCAGGACCCACGTAAAGGCAGATGCACAAAGTGGCACCTGCATCTGGAGTTTGTTTATAGTGGCTGGAAGCCTTGGTGTGCCTGCCCTTTCTCTCTCTCTCTCTGCTTGGAAATAAGTAAAATATTTTTAAAATGAGATATCGATGTGAAATATATTTGGTGGTTACAAACATGAAGCACAGGCAAGCCATTGCTGTGGAGGTATCGGCATTATTTTTCCTGTGGAGGAGTGACATAAAGGTCCTTGCTCAAGGTCAAAGGTAAGGAAAGAAGAACCTAGACTTGAACCTGACTTTCCCAACACCTTGTGTCTCCTAACTGGGCCTGGACTGTAAGATTCTTCACTCTAGATGACGGTCTTTCTGTTGCCCAGGCAATACAAAGCAGGATGTAAAAAAGATTCTGGGGGTGCAGAGATGGCTTAACAATTAAGGCACTTGCCTGCAAAACCAAAGGACCCAGGTTTGATTCCCCAGGACCCACATAAGCCAGATGCACAAGGTGGCGCATACATCTGGAGTTTGTCTGCAGTGGCTGGTGGTCCTGGCATGCCCATTCATTCTCTCTCTTTCTATCTATCTGCCTCTTTCTGTCTCTCACGCTCTCCAATAAATAAATAAATGTATTAATCACACATATTTTTAAAAAACAGGATTCTGACTTGTAAAACAACATCCCAACAAATGGTCTAACATCTTCTTCCCACTCCACAATATTGCCCCTGTCTCCCCCTGCTTTGGAACAATGGAGATAAACCCCCCACTGATGACCCCTTCCCCCGCAGTCCCGTTGTCCTTCCTCTAGTATCTTCACGTGGCCTGTCGTCCTGTCCCAGCAACCACAGTTGAGTTGCGGCAACCCGGCCCCCTCTGGCACTGCGCTATTGGAAATAAACACCCAGAGGAACGCTCTGGTTAAAATGCATGCAATGTTCCTTTAAAATACACAAGCACTTTCTAAGACAGCCATTTCTCTTGGCAGTTGGTACTCCAAGCTCCAAATCAAACAAGAGTGTTAGTGAATCAAGCCAATTCATGCAATTCAAACGATGTAAACGTATACACGAGTGTGGCCAGGCGAGTCTGCGGACATCGGGTGGTGTTTATCCGGCTTGAGTCAGGCCTGGCCAGTGGGATCAGTCCGCCCTCCCCGCTCTGCCTGGTGCTAAGCAGATTCTGCCTTGCGCAGAGGTGGAAATTCTCCACCCAGGGTGAGCTCCCAGCCAGGGCTTCTGGCTCCAGGCTGAGGAAACAATGTGTTTCTTGTGATCTTTTTCTCCCCAATGTTTGAGCCTCCGCTAACAGTGTGGGATGCCAGACACCCCATGCACGGAAAGAAGGAAGAATAAACAGGGGATAGACTTGAGCGCTCCTTCAAGCCAAGCACAGCACTGTCTTTTAGGAAAGGTGCCATCTAAAAGTGGGGACATTGGGAAATAAACGTCTATACCCAATCCTTCAGCCTCATCCGCCTTGGAGGGCATCTCCATTTAACAGCCTAGGAAGCTAAGATGCCACAGAGCAGTTAAGCCACGCTGCCAATGTTGCCTGACAGGAGATGGGTAGAGGAAGGGCAGGTGAGAGATGTGTACGGTGCTTTTTGGTTTTTCAAGATAGGGTCTCCCTCTAGCCCAGGCTGACCTGGAATTCACTATGTAATCTCAGGCTGGCCTCGAACTCCTAGAACATCCTAGAACAGAGGCAATAAACATGTGTCTAAAGGGCAATACCTACCAGTGTTTGCTTCTGGGTAGCTTAGACCTCAGGTTGCTCAGACTGTTGTTGGCCATTTTCCCTCAGTAGCTCATGTAGCACTTTCCAGCACTAGACAGGCTGACTGTGTGGGGACTGGCTTTCTTCTGAATTCCAGCCAGGTCTCTCTGTGCTCTGTCAGTAGCATATGGTGTCTTCAGCAATAGGGTCTTAGCTGAAAAAGCACATTTGATTGGTTGATTTAACTATACACTTGGGAGAATTTCCCTTACTAATGTGTAATGTATAAGCTGTACATCTTTTTTTGATGAGAAAAAGTGAGGGAGAGAGAGAGAGAATGAGAACTGGTACTGCCACTGCAGTCGAACTCCAGAACGTGCGTCACCTTGTGCGTCTGGTTTTATGGAAGAAGGGAAGGGCAGACCCGGGAACAATCAGCTATTCCTATGGCAGATTAGTGGAATCCAGAGCAAGGAGGTCCTGCGACCTATGATTTGGGAACAAGGAGTCTTGAGATTCAATCTAAGCATTTGGGTTCACACCTCGGGACTTTTCATTCCCACTACCTCCTTCTCAGACCACTGCCTCTCAAGCCACAGTCCCACAGGCCCCAGGAGCAGGGCAGAGTACCCACCTGCAGAGTGGGAAGTACGCTTTGGTTGTTTCCGCCCTCAGGTTGTTATAAACTCTGTGTTGCTGGTGGAATCAGCTCATGAGGTTGAACTCTCAAAAATCAGCTTGGGGGCTGGAGGAATGGCTTAGCAGTTCAGGCACTTGCCTGCAAAGCCAAAGGCTCAGGTTCGATTTTCCAGGACCCACAAATGCCAGATGCACAAGAGGGCACAGGCATCTGGAGTTCATTTGCAATGACTAGAGGCCCTGGAGTGCTCATTCTCTCCCTCTCTTTCTCTCTCTCTCTCTCAAATAAATAAAACAAAATAAATTCATATATATAATTTAAAAAAATCAACTCAATGCACTATTGAACCTTTGTCAGAGCTGGGAACTTGTAGCTGCTTTCTCTTCTAGAGAAACAAAGCAAAACAAGAACCCATCCCAGCTGCATCTCACCAAGCTGCTTGTCCTCCCAGGACAACAGGACATCGTCTGTAACTCAAAAACACAGCCGAGCATGACAGCTCCCACCTGTGATCTCAGTACTTAGACATGGAGGTGGAAGGATCATTGCAAGGTTGGGCTACATAGTGAGTTCCAGGTCAGCCTGAACTACCTCATAATGAAACCCTGGCCTTGCAAAACCAAAAAAGGGCTGGGAAGGTAGCTCAGCAGGTCAAATACTTGCCTTGCAACATGGTCCATGAACAACTGGCATTTTTCTATGAGTTCTTGATATCAAACTTACATTTCCTGACTGAGCTGACTTCTTTTTTTAACTATTATTTTTTAATTTAATTTATTTTTTGTGAGAGAGAGAGGGACAGACACAGAGAGAATGGGTGTGCCAGAGCCTCCAGCCACTGCAAATGAATTCCAGATGCATGTGCCCCTTGTGCATCTGGCTTACGTGGGGCCTGGGGAATTGAACCTGGGTCCTTTGGCTTTGCTGGCAAACACCTTAATGGCTAAGCCATTTCTTCAGCCCTGAGCTGACTTCTTAACTTCAGCTTATTAACTCCTCCAAAAAGCCCTGCTTTTCTAGGACCTGAGCTAGTAACAGGAAAGGAGTTTCAAGCAAGCTATTCGTTTGACCAACACATTAGAAAGAATGTATTTGGAGCATCAAGACAAATGTTAATATTTTTAAATTTATTTATTTTTATTGGGGGGGGAGGGAGATACTGGGTGTGCCAGGGTCTTTAGCACTGCAAACCAACTCCAGACACATGTGCCACCTGGTGCATCTGACTTATGTGGGTTCTAGAGAATCGAATCTGAGTCTTTGGCTTTCCAGGCAATTGCCTCAAAGGCTAAGCCATCTCTCCAGTCCAGGATTTTTAAAAGGAAATTAATATTTATATCAAGAATTAGGTGATAACCCACAAGATCATATAGAGAGAAAGTTATTGGAGATAGTTTCAACTCAGCTCATCACTGGCCCCAAGGGGGATTTCAGAAAGTTCAATAGGGCAGCAACATTTGGGGGAAGATGTGTCTTTGGGGGTAGGTCCCACTTTTCCCTCATAGGCTGGCTCTGTTCTGTCTGGTCAGGCCTCTGGGATAAGCTACACACAGGGGGAGGTCACACTTGAACTTGAATCTGGCTGAGAGAAAATTAGAATAGAATCACAGACCCCTGGAGCAAGTTTGGGGAGGAGAAATACGAATGAAACCAGGACAGTCTCCCCACTCCCTCCTCCTCCTCCTGCAGTCAACCCCAAAGCGTCTCAGGTCCTGTGGTTTCTGCTCTGTTCAGCTGCCTTCAACCTGAAAGCCAGAGCTGCTGTCCCAAAAAGGAAAACCTGTGTGAACTGAAACCGAATAAGACAAACACACACCCCTAGGAACCGAAACCACCAGATTTCACACAGCTTCGTCTCCTCCTCCCATCTTCACACACACATACACACCCAGTCACCTTCATTCAAGGAACAAGACCGATCTAGAAGGTTTTCCAATTGCCGGGCTCACTCAAGTTGTCTTCAAGTTGCACATAGCCTGAGGGGAATAGGAATGGGTTGGATTGATTGACATCTGGGTCTGACATATAGGGCCAATCGCGATCATTTCATTCAGAGTAGAAAGTCCTGCACAGAGTGCTGGGAAAACTCCAAGGTGACATGGGTGACTGTGGAAAGAAAGAAAATACCTGTTTTTATCTCTGCCTCTTCAGAAAAGCCTCTTCCCTTTACTAAAAGACCTTTAAACCATAGTTTAGCCAGACATCCATTCAGAGCTGTGACTAGGGTGTGATTATAGGAAGGGCTGGAGAAAAGTGAACTGATTTGAGGACAATGAGTGGGTGACTATGGGATGTGATTTAGAGGTCTCCATGGAGAGACAACTCCCAAAATGTCCCTCCCATACCCTTCAAAGCCCCCATTGCCCACCATTTGGGATCCAAAATGCTCACAAAGCCATGAAACGAACACAATGCAGATGTCTGCTGAAGACAGGAACAACTCCTCCTGTCTCCTTTGAGCCACATGGGCAAAAAGAATAATTTTCAAAGAATAGACATTCCTTGTGGATGGACTTGGATGGTATGATGATTAATATCCATGGTCAACTTGATAGGGTCTTAAATCATGTAGGACCCTATTGTTACCTATTCATTGCCAGGACAAAGCACCCACCAAAAGGAGCTGATGGGGGAGAGAGGATTTTGTTTGGTTTATAGTCTTGAGGGGACGCTCCATGATGGCAGGGGAAAGCATGGCATGAGCAGAGGCTGGACGTCACCTCTGTCACAGCAGGTGAAAACAGTAGCAGGAGAGTGAGCTGAACTAACACAGTGGCTGGCTAGGGCTAATAAACCATCAGGGTCCACCCCCAGCAGCACACCTCCTTCAGCAAGGCTCTACCTCCAAAATGGCCACCGGCTGGGAACCAAGCATTCAGAACACATGAGTTTATGGGGGACACCTAATTCAAACCACTACAGAGACAAATCTCTGGGCATATCTGCGAAGGAATTTCTAGATTAGGTTAATTGAGGTGGGAATGCACCAGCATTCATCTCTCTCTGTTTGCTGACTTCAGTTTGAACGGGATAGCTCTGCTTTAAGCTCCTACTGTCATCACACCTTCCCTGCCATGAGGGACTGTCACCTCAAATTGTAAGCAAAAAAAAAAAAAAAAAAAAAAAAGAAAAGAATCTTTCCTCCCTTAAACTGCTTCTTGTTAGGTATTTTGTTACAGCAAGAAGCAAGGTAAGGAGTGTATATGTGTTTCTTTAAACATAATTTATATTTTATTTATTTATTTGCAGGGAGAGAGAGAGAGAGAGAGGAGGAGGAGGAGAATGAGAGAGAGGGAAAGGGCATGCCAGAGCCTCTAGCCACTGCAAATAAATTTCAGATGCATGCACCACTTTGTGCATCTGGCTTATGTAGTTACTGGGAAATCAAACACAGGTCATTAGGCTTTGAAGCTTTGCAGGCAAGTGCGTTAACCACTGAGCAATCTCCAGCTGCAGATGGGTTTCATAACCACTTTTTACCTTATTGGAAACCTGTCAGCTCAGGTTCTTCTGGGAGAAAGTGGAAAGCAAGTGAATGCTGAATCATTTATGTTTTGAAAAAGTGCTTCCTTGCTATGTTTGACACTTCAACTCATGCTCAGGATAAATGTCCCCAAGGACGGTTCTGAAACTCAGAGATGGACACAAGCTCACTGCTGAGCAAGTAGCTAGGACCCAACTCTGATCTCTCTGACTCCCCACAGGTGCTTAACTGATGCTGTTTTTCCAAAGGAAGGGACGTTGAAGGCCACATGTGACAACCTGTGCTTTTCATGGAGGTGTGTGCTGAGACCAGAACAGTCCACAAGTGTCTACTAAGCAAATACTAAAGCTGAGGTGACCGTGTACACAGACAGCGAGTATCAGAGCTGAGGTGACCATGTACACAGACAGCGAGTATCAGAGCTGAGGTGACCGTGTACACAGACAGCGAGTATCAGAGCTGAGGTGACCGTGTACACAGACAGCGAGTATCAGAGCTGAGGTGACCGTGTACACAGACAGCGAATACCAGAGCTGAGGTGACCGTGTACACAGTCAGCGAATACCAGAGCTGAGATGACCATGTACACAGTCAGCGAGTACCGTGTACACAGACAGCGAGTATCAGAGCTGAGGAGACCATGTACACAGACAGTGAGTATCAGAGCTGAGGAGACCGTGTACACAGTGAGTATCAGAGCTGAGGAGACGGTGTACACAGACAGCGAGTATCAGAGCTGAGGAGACCGTGTACACAGACAGCGAGTACCAGAGCTGAGGTGACCGTGTACACAGACAGCGAGTACCAGAGCTGAGGAGACCGTGTACACAGACAGCAAGTACCAGAGCTGAGGTGACCGTGTACACAGACAGCTAGTATCAGAGCTGAGGTGACCGTGTACACAGACAGCGAGTATCAGAGCTGAGGTGACCGTGTACACAGACAGCGAGTATCAGAACTGAGGTGACCGTGTACACAGACAGCGAGTATCAGAGCTGAGGTGACCGTGCACACAGACAGTGAGTATCAGAGCTGAGGTGACCGTGCACACAGACAGTGAGTATCAGAGCTGAGGTGACCATGTACACAGTCAGCAGGTACCAGAGCTGAGACATACCGTGTTTCCTAATTCTTAGATCATGTCTTTCAAAGACATCACACTCTTATATGAAAAATTAAATGTTTTTTTGCGAGTGCCAGGTAGAAATACCCCAGTATGCTTATAGGCTTCAGGGCAGTTTATCCCTCAAAAAGTATACATGGAGTGGTTCAATATGAACCTCCTACCTTCCTGCCACAAAGTTTCTTATTCTTGTTTCCTGTTTGTTTATTTATTTATTTTGGAGACAGGGCCTCACACCGTATCTCAGATTGGCTTTAAACTCAAGCAGATCCCCCTATCTTTTAAAAAATATTGTTTATTTATTTGCAAGGGGGAGAGAGAGGTAGAGAGAGAGAGAGGGGGAGAGAGGGAGAATTGGTACTCAGGGCCTCTTGCTCTGCAAAGGAACTCCTGACACATGCATCACTTTGTGCATCTGACTTTATGTTGGTACTAAGGAATTGAAGCCAGGCCCTTTGGCTTTGTAACCAAGCACCTTAACCACTCTCTCCACCTCCCTGGTTCTCCTATTTTTACCCTCCTATGACAGGTATGTACCACCACCATACCCAGATAAATTTTCATTTTTAGAAGCAGAATGTTTCTTACTCCTTCAAAGAGTAACTCTGTGAACACTAGAATGTCCACATGTACCATGATGCATCTGGCTTTATGTGGGTACTGGGCAATCTAATCTGGGTCATTAGGCTTCACAAGAAAGTGCCTTAATGGCTGAACCATCTCTTCAGCTCCCTAGATAAGAATTTTTAAAATTCCAGGGTAATCCTAATTCATCTTAAACTGAAGACATTTTTTTTTGTAAAAAATAGTTGTATGTGTATGTATATGTGGTACATGTATATGTGTGCATGTGTATATGTAGTTTGTATGTGGGTGGGCACACATCTGTGTAGGTGCATGTGTTGCCCAGTGATTGACATAGGGGGTATCCTTTAATTGCTGTTTTAACTTTTTTTTTTTTGAGATACCGTCTCTCACTGATGTGACAAGACTAGCCAGCTAGCAAGTCCTAGGGGCCCCCTTGTTCCTGAACCCCTCCCCCAGCACTGGCATGACAGGCATATGAAACCACACCTGTGTTTTACCTGGGCACTGGGGATCCAGACTCAGGCTTTCAGGCTTTCTCAGTAAGCACTTTATTGGCCGAGCCATCTCTCTAGCCCAGAAAATGTTTTCCAATGAACTCAGTGGCCGGACTGTAGGCTTTGAAGGGGGAAGCAGCGTCGCAGGTCCTATCTGTAGACTTTCAGTAGTCTGGCAGCTGGGTAGGAATTCCTTCTTGCCTGTGGCCCGTTATGTACTGACAGCAGGCACAATTCACGGTGAATTTTGGGAGAGAAGAGACCCTACTATAAATGCCCTTCCGACCCTGAGATAACATGATTTAACATGTGTGTATAGGCATCGTGTCACATTCCCACATACATTTAAACATAAAATATAGATACCTGCGTGGTACTTAACTGAAACGATTATAGGTTTTGCTTTATTTCTTTTTCAGAGGCAATGACTTCAAAGAAATGAGACATTATTTCTTGGGAGGAGATTTCTTGCCTTCTTTGACAGCCCCGGTGAAAATCTCGCCGGGAACAATACGTCTTCTGTGGAGTCCCCTCCGCAGAAAGTTGTGGAGATAAATCTCGCCTGTCACCATTGGCACTGGAGTCGAGCTGTGGAGAGCACAGAGGATTTGGGAGGATTGACACTCACGGGAAGAGAGGAAAGTGTCCTGAATGTGGGACAGCCAGGGAGGGCCTGGGAGAACTCCCTTTGGGTTCTGCTCCAGGGCACAGGGAGAGAGTCTGAGTTAAGACAGAAATCCCATGGGCACTACCCTTCATAAATCTGTGACTCTTACCTTTCAGGCCCCTGTACTGAGGGTCACAGTGGTGTGAAAGGGGACAGGGGCTCTCCCGTCTTTAATTCCTCAGCTTTATAGGTGTGAGGAAAGCCAACAGTCAAATGGGCATGTGGCATGTGCTGGACATGGCTGGCCGCTGACTGGCTCCACAGTTGAAGGTGAAGTCTAGGCTACTTTTCTCCTGTCACTAATAAAGCAACTTAGGGAAGGAAGGGTTTGTTCTGGCTCACCAGTCCATTGTGATGGAGGAGTCAAGGTGGCAGGAGTGTGAAGTGGCTGGTCACATTGCAGTTTGCGGTCAGGAAGCAGAAAGAAATGAATGGGAATGCCCAGCGAGTTTTCTCCTTTACATTCAGTTCTAGACCTCAGCCACTATTTAGGATGCGTCTCCCACCTCAGTTAACTCCACATAGAAACTCCCTCCCACACACGCCCAGAGTCAACAATAACAGCCCCCACCTCTAGAGTGCCTCTGAGGTAGTCCTTAGACAGGGGAGAAAGATCTTCAGCTGGGCATGTCAGAGACACATTCTGATGAAGTCACTTAATCTCAGTGGAGAGCTAGAACAAGTAGGATTATAAGATAGGTGTACAGATATCTTTGGAGCCCTAAGACACTGTTAAAAATAATATTTGTTGGGACTGGAGAGATGGCTCCGTGATTAAAGGTACTTGCTTGCAAAACCTGATGGCCCAGATTTGCTTCCCTAGTACCCACGTAATGCCACCTGCAACAAAGTGGCGCTTGAGTCTGGAGTTCATTTGCAGTGGCAGAAGGCCTTGTCACACCCATATTCATTTTCTTTCTCTCTCTCTCTCTGTCTCTCTCAGATAAATAAAAAAAATTAAAAAATAAAAAGAGGGCTGGAGAGATGGCTTAGCGGTTAAGGCGCCTGCCTTGTAAGCCTAAGAACACTGGTTCCAATCTCTAGCGGTTCCAATCTCCAGGTCCCACGTTTAGCCAGATGCAAAGTGACGCAAGGGCGCAATGCCGCACTTGACCACAAGGGGGCGCACACATCTGGATTTCGTTCACAGTAGCTGAGACTGCTGGCATGCCCATCTCTATCTGTCGTCCTCTCTCTGTCTCTCTCCAAACAAACAAAGAAAGAAAGAAAGAAAGAAAGAAAGAAAGAAAGAAAGAAAGAAAGAAAGAAAGAAATAATGAAGCACCTTAGCAGTTAAGGCACTTGCCTGCAATGCTTAAAGACCCAGGTTCAATTCCCCAGTACCCACGTAAGCCAGATGCACAAGGTAGCACATGTGTCTGGTGTCTGTTTGCAGTGGCTGGAGGGCCTGGCACTCCCATTCTGTCTCTGTCTCTATAATTCTGCCTCTGTCTCTCTCTCACTAAAATAAATAATTTTAAAAAACGAAAGAAATAACATGTGTTTTATTTAATTTTACAAGTCACTTTTCAACAGGGCAAATCTTGTCAACTTTATTCAATGGTGCCTGTTCCCAAAGCGTCCATGACCCCCACCCCCAGCAAGCTTTCCTCTGCGTTTTCATCACAGCACATGTCAGCTTTGTGCACACTCATTCATTTGCTTATTTATGATGTGACTTGTCCCTGTTTGGACGTAAGGTTTGGGATTTTTGCTCTGTTCCCAGAGGCAGATCCAGCCTCTAAAACTCAATGGCACATAGTAGGTGCTCATTTAGTATGTGTGGATTCAGTGATGAATGAATCATTCACTCTGTGGAAGGCAGTGTGCTGGGGCTTTCTCTAATCCTGGACACATCCCCTGTAGGACAGCCAGACGACTACCTCAACTTCACACATGAAGTAACTAAGGCTTAACAAATTTGATTGCCAGAAACCATCGGACAAGTGAGTCCCCTGAAGGTCACTGGCAAAGGCCAAAAGGTAGGCTGGCAGGCAGTTTGCCACCTTGCCTTCCCCTCTTCCTGTCCTCTCTGTGGTCAAGGTCTGCACTTCCAGAAATTTCTTTGAAGGAGAAGCCCTGCACTCTGCGGTTGGTTCTTGAGGCACTTTCTGGCCTGGCTGTGGGTTCCTGCAACCTGACGTTCCATGCAGAGGCATTTGCTAATTTCCTGAAGAAAGCTCCAGGAAGCCTTGTCCTTGGGTAAAAGCTATTCACGGTAGGTGAGAAAAGGGGAAGTGTTCAGACCACCACACCACACGCTTGAAGGTTCATTTTCAGTGTTGTGTGCAGCTGACAAATAAACCTATCTCAGTCTGGCTTTCCTTTCTGCTCTGCTCCTGCCCCGCCCCATGCCTGCCTCTCCTCTTTTCCAGATTCCTGTGAATGTTTTGGTTAACTTTATCCCCTCCTGTGTTATTGTTGTTCTACCACATATTAATGTGGGGCTTCTGCAGCCGACAGGAGTACGGCTGAGTTACAGTAACAAGCTACAAGCTGAAGGAAGGGGCTGCGGTTTCTGGCTGGTCCTGTCCCAGATATGCACCCTCACATCTGGACAAGAGATCATGTGACAACTCGGAAAGCCAGAAACATATCCTGGATACCATAAAAAATGGGTTCTGTTAAATTAAAAAGGCTTTAAATACTGGCTCAGCTGGTTTGGCAGAATGGGGGCGGATCTTTATTACTTTTCTCTCTCTCTTTTTTTGTTGTTGTTCTGGAATGTATTAGATGATTTGCAATTGTTGTATACTTAATTTAATATTGCGAACCCATCGTGTTGTGAATTTGTTTGCATGCTTTTCTGAAGTCTAGCCAGCCCTTCTTCATTTCACTAAGTTCACACAGTACTTTGTCAATTCTGGGATCAGGACTTGGTGTTCTGATGATGAACATTCTAGAATAAAAAGTAGCCACCCCCATCCTACCTTCCTACCCACCTCCCACTTCCTCCTCTACCTCCTCTACCTCCAGGCCAGGCAAACTTCAAACCTCTAGCCAAGGCATGACTTCCTTTGACAGTCTTCAAAGAAGATCCTATAAGGTAATAGTCACTGAAATATTTCTGGTGACTAGCAATGTCATTGTCCTTGTTGGATAGCATTCAGAATGGGTTGTAAATAAAGTTTGTTGAGGCTTGAGTCACATGGATGTTAACACCAAAATATCATAGTCAAGACTCTCTTCCTGCAACTCAGAAAAAAAAAGGCCCTCTATTTTCTTTTTCTTACACAAATAAAACATTCTTGCTTTGCCCACTGAATGTGTCTTTCTCCCCGATTTACTAAGATTGCAGAAATCAGAATTAAATAAGGTACCCGTTCCAAAACCAAAAGTCTGTTTTTCTTAAACTATCAAAGAAAGAATGACTTTGCAAGACAGCATATGATAAAAAGAGAATAGAAAAAGCATTGCTTGGTCTTTTTTTTTTTTTTTTTTTTTTTTGAGAGAGAGAGAGAAAGGGAGAGGAAGACAGAGATGGGTGTGCCAGGAGTGTCTCAGCTGCTATGAACGAAATCCAGATGTGCGTGCCCCCTTGTGGTCAAGTGCGGCATTGCGCCCTTGCGTCACTTTGCATCTGGCTAAACGTGGGGCCTGGAGATTGGAACCAGCGTTCTTAGGCTTAGGAGGCAGGCACCTTAACCACTAAGCCATCTCTCCAGCCCGTTTTTTTTTTTTTTTTTTTTTTTTTTAAGGGAACAAACAGTCAATTAGGCAAAGTGCTCTATCTTGGCACCCATAGCATTTATTAGCTTTTTTTTTTTTTTTTTAATTTTAGGAGGATGTGATAGAAACAATACTAATAAAATCCTACCAGCTTTGGATTTTCTGAGATAGGTGACATCATCTTACTTTAACACATTACCCAATCGATTTCATTCCTTCCTTCCCCTTGTTAGACTGTGGTCTTCCTATGAGCTACAATCTTGCCTTGCTCACTGTCTGGTCTTCAGAGTGTAGAGTGAGGTCTCAGGTAATAATTCTGTGTAACTGCATGTTGGATATCTGCTTTTCCAGCTCCTTTTTTGACCCTTTCTACTTGTGCCAAGCACCACAGCTGGCTGTATGACCTGCATCCATGGGCGAGAGCTCATTGACTCCCCTAAGGACCCAAGGAACCAGCAGGCATGCCAGCCAAGTCCCTCCAGCAAGGCAACCGCTCCCACCAGGCTCAGGGATGGTGAGAGCTGCCCTCTGTTTCTAGGCCCAGAGGGCTACACTGTCCTTGCTATGATCTTGCCATTTCTTTCTTAGTATAATTCCAATTGGGGTTTTTCTATATCCTGCTAGGATTCTTTTTGTTTTTTCGAGGTAGGGTCCCGCTTTAGCCCAGGCTGACCTGGAATTCACTATGTAATCTCAGGCTGGCTCAAACTCATGGCGATACTCCAACCTTTGCCTCCCAAGTGCTGGGATTAAAGGTATGCACAAGCTGAGCATGGTGGTACACACCTTTAATCCCAGCACTTGGGAGGCAGAGGTAGGAGGATCGCCATGAGTTCGAGGCCACCCTGAGACTACATAGTGAATTCCAGCCTGGACTAGAGTGGGACCCTACCTTGAGAAACCAAAAAAAAAAAAAAAAAGGTATGCACCACCATGCCCAACTTTAAAACTACTTTAAAAAAAAAAGTTATTTATAGCCAGGCGTGGTGGCACACACCTTTAATCCCAGCACTCGGGAGGCAGAGGTGGGAGGATTGCCGTGAGTTCGAGGCCACCCTGAGACTACATAGTTAATTCCAGGTCAGCCTGGGCCAGAGTGAGACCCTACCTCGAAAAACAAAACAAAACAAAAGTTATTTATATATTTACTTACTTACTTATTTGAGAGAGAGAGAGAATAGCATGCCAGGGCCTTCAGCCATTGCAAATGAATTGCAGATGCATGTGCCACCTTATGCATCAGGCTTACGTGGGTCCTGGGGAATTGAACCTGGGTCCTTAGGCTTTGCAGGCAAACACCTTAACTGCTAAGCCATCTCTACAGCCCTAAAACTACTTTTAAAAATATTTTATTTATTTATTTATTTATTTGCAAGTAAAGACAGAGAAAGAGTGGGGCATCAGGGTCTCTAGCCACCGCAAATAAACTCCAGATCATGTGCCCCTTTTGTGCATCTGGTTTGACCTGGGTACTGGGGGATTGAACTTGGGGCATTAGGTTTTGAAGGCAGGTGCCTTAACTACTGAGCCATCTCTTCAGTCAAAAGTATTTTTTTTAACAAGAATATTTTATTTAATATTTATTTGCAAGCAGAGAGAGAGAGAAAGAGAAAGAGTACTCCAGTGCTTCTAGCCACTGCAAATGAAGTCCAAGTGCATCACTTTGTGCATGGGGCTTGATATGGGTACTGGGGAATTGAAAACAAGCTATCAGGCTTTGCAAGCAAGTGCCTTTAAACACTAAGCCATCTCTCCAGCCCTTTAATAAAAGTAAGCACCCACCATGAATGCCACCTATGGTTTTCTTTAAGCCTGGCATATCAGAAAAATTTAAAGAAGTCCAGCATCAGTGAGAAAATGTTCCAAGATCAACTAGTAATGTCTGTCATGGGCAGAGGCAGAGGCAGAGGCATGGAAGCACATGAAGCTGGTATTTTCACAATCACTATTTGCCATCTTGTCCTCAGTGATACTGGGTGAGCAACAAACAAAAGAATGCCAACTGGTTACAAGACTTTCTTTGCTCTATTTTTCTTACTTTGTGTTAAAACTGCACGTTTGCTCAAGACCTTCTGATAGTCGACAACCACCTGCCCCTCAGACTTGCCCAAGATCACTCTCTGATTATCCAAAAGCATAGCTCACCTACCGGGTGGCATTATATTTACTGGGCTAGAAAACACAAAAAGGTTTTCATCTCCTTTCTTGGCCTGCAATGACCAAACAGTTCCCAAACTTAATTAAGATAAAAATTTGCTACCAAGTCAGTGGTGGAAAGCCTTTTTCCAAAAACTTTTCTCCACAGGCCTCTCTTGCTGAATTCCCTTAATAAGGAAATAAACATACATTAGGAAAGTTACTGTCTGCAGCCTTTGGGGGGGGGGCTGGTTATAATCAGTGTGGTTTCTGTCTCACAAGACACTGCATTTGACACGGAGATTTCCCGGCATTGAACTTCCTGTGTTCTGGCCTTGTACTCCTTCCTCCATGATCAGGTTTCCTGATGGCCTTGGCTTGGCACCTAACTCCTTTCCCTTGAACCACGCTTCTTTTCTACCTCTCCATTCAGCAGCCCTGGGCAAATCCCCCACATGCACTCCCTGGGCCAGACGGGAAGTGATTAGATGGCAAGAGACCAAGCAGATGCTCCAATCCTGGTAGGATTGCCCCCTACCCTGTGAACTACACGATAAAAATATCATGTCAATATCTTTTTAACACGTCTGCACCTGCCAAGCATCACTATCCATGCTAGAGTACCTGTTGTTTGCTCTTGGGATTGCATGGTCAATGGGGAGCTGCAGCTGTCTGCCACCACCCAGCCATTTAAGACAGTATCATCCTGTATATTTCTGGCCTGAGAAAGGATCAAAATTCTTTAAAAAAAATCTTTCTTATTTATTTATTAATTTATTTATTTATTTATGTATTTGAGAGAGAGAAGATGGGCACAAAACCCTGGAAAGAGTCATCCCAATCTGTATTTGTTGGCTTTCTAAAATCACCAGATACTTTTGACTCACCTGCATCCATCCGGCTCTCCCAGGATTTCTACATCCCAGCTGCTCCCCTCCAACCCTCTTCTCTCTGCAAGTCCCTCTCCAGTGAAGTTCACCTTTCTCAGGCACTCATTTCCTCCTGACCCTCTATCTGCTTCCAGTATCTACTGAGTTTGGCATTGAACCCAGCGAGTCCTAAATCTTCTTTCAATCTAATTATTAAGCCCTCTGCCGGACTCAGGTTTCTCTCCGATGACATACTCTTGGGATGAAGTCACCACTGGGAATTAAGAGCTCACATTTGAATGCTTGTGCAAGAAAATAAGTTGACTCTCCCGTGTTTTAAGTTCCACTGTCAGTCAGTCACATGATGCCTAGCTACAGCTCTGTCTCTTGGTCTCTTATCTAGCAATAGTAATTTTAGGAGAAAACACACTCCTAGCTTTGTTGTGACACATGACACTAAAAACATCCACAGCTGGGGCTGGAGAGATGGCTCAGCAGTTAAGGCGCTTGCCTGCAATGCTTAACGAACTGGGTTTGATTTCCCAGTTCTCACATAGAGCTCCAGATGCACAAAGTAGCGCGTGTGTCTGAAGTTAGTTTACAGAAGCATTCAGCTGCTGCGAACGAAGTCCATATGCATGCACCACCTTGTGCATCTGGCTAACGTGGGTCCTGGGGAATTGAACCTGGGTCCTTTGGCTCTGCAGGCAAGTGCCTTATCAGCTAAGCCATTCCCCCAGCCCAATATATATATATCCACAGCTATGGAGAGTCAGGACATCGACCCAAATCTCATTGTTTTTACCACTGATTGTGGGAGAACAGTAAGTTGCTAATGGTGGGTTTGCTTTAGGTTTTAGTTATGCTGTGGTTTTTTTTCTTACCTTGTTGTGAGGTGTTTTGCTTCATCCTCAGTGGCTTTGTCTCATGTTCTGGGTACAGAACCCAGTTACAGTATGCGTGGTCGAAATAACAGTCCCTAACCTCCACCCTCATCACCTATGCTGGGTTAGTCTACAACAGAGGGAGGCTTCACGGGGCTCCGCTCAGTGCCATTCAGAGCCAGACACTTTGCTGGGCTTGAACAGAATGATGGGGGACCATGACTGAACCTTGTGTATTTTGGTCAGACCCACAGACACTCAGTCCGTCGCCTCCATAGTATGAATACACTTGCTGTAAGTGCTGTGAAGCGGGCAGGTGACATAGATGGCCTGCTTCCTCCTCCATGTATATCACAGATCTAAAATCTGAAGGAAGCTGTGTCCTGAGGAGATGAGCCCAGAAATGACAGGAAGCTATTCAAAGTGAAGTATGGAGTCATGTGACCAAGGACGGGCTCCAAAGGACATTGGTCTTACAGTGTCTAAAATGAAAGGTTGGTCCCAAGCACTTTTCCCATTCTTGTCTTCCCCTATTCTTCCTTCCATCCCTCCTTCCTCTCCCTCCCTCCATCCTCACCCCTTCCTTCTTTTCTGTTTTCTTTCCAGGGTCTCATGTAGCCCAAGCTACCCGCCCCCAACTGTCTCCCTATTAGCAAAAGATAAATTTGAACTTCTAATTCTCCCACTTCTCCCTCCTGGGCACTGGGTTTATAAACACATACCCTCATGCCCAGTTTGTGGACTGGGGATCTGGGATTGAGCCAAGGGCTTCATGCATGCCAGGCAAGCATGCTACCAACTCAGCAACATGCCCAGCTCCCTTCCCCATTTCTTTATATTCTCTAAGAGATGGCTCTTCTCCAAGTCTCAAGAATTTCCACCCCCTTATTCCTCCTTGATTCTCCCCTACTTCCCACGGAAAGATTGTCTTTGTTTTCTGGTATATACCTCACAACTGGCTTGATTCACCTCTTCTATTAAGCCTACCTGGGTGGCCCTCCACCGAACTATAAGAATGTGGTCAGCACTATAGGTACACAACAAGGGCAAAGATCAGTGTCTTTCATTTCATTTCAATCTTTCCCAGAGTTCCTTTCCAAGGCTCCCTACCGTAGGCTTGTTCTCCTAACCAACTTGTATTTCCTCTCACCAAGTCATGGTTAGTCATAGTTCTCAAGAGGAAGAACCGTAGAATGAGTTGGTATGAAAAGGAGACTTACTGGATTAGCTTATGGCAGTCCAGCGATAGCTGCCTGTGGGTTGAGGGTCAAGGAACCCGGTAGCTGTTCAGTCTATGTGGTTGTATGTCTCAGCAGTCCTAATCTGGCACTGACGGCCTGGAGGCTTCCTGAAGAGCCACTGGCCTTCAGTCTGTGTTTGGAAAGCTCATGAAACTTGGTTCCAATGCTGAGGAAGGAACAGGATAGGTTTGTAGATGCATATGCTCATGAATAGTGGGTGTGGACATGGAGGAAGGGGGCAGCCAGGTAAAAAGGTCTGGGTTCTCTCAAAGCTTACATACACATACAAATACAGATACATTTACATATACATATACATTGACATATACATACATACACACACATCACTCTCAGAGCTTTCATACCACTGGCAGGGGCTGCCCAGTCTGGAGGAAGGATTCACTCTGGGGAAAGGACTTCCTTCTTCAGTTAATCCTTCCTGGAAGCAACCTCAGAGGCCTGCCCAAGAGGAATGTCTGTGATTCCTAATCCAATCAAGTTGACAGCAGAACTTAACCAACGCACCAAGCAATTATCTACAGGCCACTAAATACTATCCCTATGCATACAAATCCTCTCTACCCCTTCAAGAGGGACACCGGAGTCCCTCTTCTGGAGCCTTCCTTTCTCTTAAGTCCCCCCTACTTATGAAATCCCTCATTAATAAAACAAAATGAGGGGCTAGACCCAGTAAGCCAGATACACAAGGTGGCATATGCATCTGGAGTTCTATTGCAGTGCCTGGAGGCCCTGGCATGCCCATTCTCTCTCTCTATCTACCTCTTTCTCTCTTAAATAAATAAATTAATTAATTAAAATAATTGAAAAAACCCAAAATGAAACAAAACCTTTGCCTGCACGTGTATTGTGTTTCTTATCTTGACATCAGGGCAGGGATCATAAATGCATGCCTCATGATTTTCCTGGGCCTGAGGTCACATGATCTATCCCTGGCTTAGTGGAAGGTGAGGAGCCTCCAGTTCTTAAAGTCCTTAAAGTCTTTCTCCTATCCTGTCATCAGATACAGTATTCCAAAACTCACTGTTATGTTGTTCCCTGGCTCCTCATGCCCTGCTCAGTCAAATCTGTGTTTCTTAACATAGCGTCTTCCTGCACCTCTCTAGTACCCCCCTTTTTAAAAAAAATATTATTTATTTATTAAAAAATTTTTTATTGGTAACTTTTATACTTACAGACAATAAACCATGCGATTTCCCTCCCCATTCCCCTTTTAATGTGTGTGTGTGTGCGCGCGAGCATATACATGTTCCATGGCACACTTGTGGGGGTCAGAGGACAACTTTGGAAGTCAGTTCCTGCCTTCCCTTTTGCTCGAGGCAGGGTCTCTTATTCACTGCTGCGCTTCCCAGGCTAGCTGCTCCATGAGCTTCCCAGGGATTCTCCCATCTCCTCCTCCAATCCCATGTCGGTGCACTGGGATTTCAGATGTTCATGCAATTACTTCCAGCTTTACATCAATTCAGCAAGTTCAAACTCAGCTACTCACACCTGTGTGGTAAGTGCTTAATCCACCCAGCCACCCACCCAGCCGCTGGCTCTCTTTGTTTCTCTGCAAGAGTATGTGTGGTTGGTATGCGTGAGGGTATGATACATGTTCATACGTGTGTGCAAGTGTATGTATGGTTGGTATACATGAGTGTATGACACATGTTCATGCATGTGTGTGCGTGTGTGTGGAGGCCAGAGGTTGACGTTGAGTTTCTCCCTCAATTGTTCTCCACCTTATTCGTTTATTTTTGTTTGTTTCTTTTTTTTTAATTTTTGGAGAGAGTCAAAGAGAGAGAGATTGGGCACGCCAGCAGCCTCTCAGCCGCTGTGAGCGAACTCCAGACATGTGCTCTCCCTGGTGGGCAAGTGTGGCATTGCGCCCCTGCGTCACTTTTGCATCTGGCTAAACATGGGAACTGGAGAATCGAACAGGCGTTCTTAGGCTTGACAGGCCAGTGCCTTAACTGCTAAGCCATCTCTCTAGCCCTGTTTTTGGTTTTTTGAAGTAAGGTCTTGCTATAGCCCAGGCTGACCTGGAATTTACTATGTAGTCTTAGGCTGGCCTCAAACTCACAGCAATCCTCCCACCTTGGCTTTCTGAGGGCTGGGATTAAGGTGTGCACCACCATACCCAGCTGTCCACTTACTTACTTTATTTATTTAAGAGAGAGAGAGGCAGATAGAGTGAGAGGGAGAATGGGCAAAGGAACTCCAGATGCATGTGCCACCTAGTTCATCTGGCTTTTCCTGGGTACTGGGGATTCGAACCTGGCTCCTTTGGCTTTACAGGCAAGTGCTTTAACTGCTAAACCATGTACCCATCTCCTCTCAACCTTATTTTTGAAACAGAGTCTTTCAGTGAACCCAGAAATCACCAATTCAGCTAGACAAGCTATCTAGCAGGCCGTGGGATCGTCCTGCCTGTGCCTCTGCAGTGCTGGCATTGCATCTGGGCACCACCATACCCAGCTTTTCACATGGGTGCTGGGGACCCCAACTCACATTCTCATACTTGCATGACAAACATTTTAGCACTGAGCCATCTTTACCAGTCCTCATTTTTTTTTTTTTTTTTTTACTACTGCGCAAGAAAATATCATGAATGTAGTGACTTAAAACCACCTCCCACATGTTCTCACACAGTTTCTGTGTGACAGGAGTGACACACAGAGCTTGCATCTCTACTTTGTGGTCCCACTAGGACTGTCATGAACTTAGAAGCTCCATGGCAGAACAAACCACCTGTGAGTTCACCTGGAATGTTAACAAAAATCTCTCTCTTTTAAAAATTATTATTTGAGGGAGACAGAGAGAGAGAGAGAGGGAAGAGGCAGAGAGAGAGAGAAAGAGAGAATGGGCACGCCAGAGGCCTCTCAGCCACTGTGAACAAATTCCAGATGTGTGCACTTGCGTCACTTTACCATCTGGCTAAATGTGAGACCTGGAGAATCAAACGGGCATTCTTAGGCTTGGCACACAGGCGTCTTAACCGCTAAGCCGTCTCTCCAGTCCCGCAAAAATCTCTTTCCTTGTGCTGTAGGTGAGGCCACTCTTGGTTCCTCCTACAGTTTATGACATGTGGACTTCCCCATACTCCCTGGTAGCTTGCATTCTTATGACTTACGCAAGAAAGAGGAACTATAACGTAGTTCTTTGAGAAGCCTTAAGAACTGGAGTGGAATCATGGGAGTGATATCATACCACTTTTGCCATCCTCTTGGCTAGAAGTAAGTAGGTCTTTCCCACTCCCACAGGGAGAAGATCATATCAAGGCATGAACACTAGGAGATGGCCACCCAAGCTCTGTAAGCCACGGGCTCTATCTTCTTCCACCACTTCTGACACGGAGACTCTAGTGGCACCAGATGTTTCTGGCTATGTAAACATATCGTGGCCCTTTGTATCTTTAAGAATTTACATGTGTCTCTGAATGAGATAACTAACCTCTCTTCTTTATCTCCTATGGCAATTCTTCCAGGGTGTACTTTCTTTTTAAAAATACTTAATGTGTGCTCATGGGTGTGTGTGTGTGTACAACTTTGGTGTTGTTCCTCAGAAATACTGTCCACATTTTTGTGGGGTGATGGAGATTTTAATATCGCACTGGCTTGGAGATTTCCAATAGGCCAGACTGGTTGGCCATAGAACCTCCGGGGTCCTCCTGTCTCTGTTTCCCCAGTCAGTGTTGGGATTACAGGTTTGCACCAGCATGCCTGACACTTTTCCATGGGTTCTAGGGATTTCACTGAGGTCCTCATGCTTGCAGGTAAGCACGTTTACTGAGCGAGCTGTCTCCCCAGCCCCAGCGTGTTCCCCCTTACATGAAGAGAGCCACATTTTTCTCTGTGACCCACATCCAACATGTCCATCAGGTTCCAGGATTTACTACTTAGTCTATTTATGCCATGAAGACTAATTCCCTTCAGATCGAGAGGATGTATTCTTTTGTGCCACCAGGACTCACATTAAACTTTGGTTAATAAGCCTGGAGAAGGGGTGAAGGATGGGAACTGGTCACTCATCAAAAGAGAGATTTGGTCTGGGTGTGGTGGCATGTGCCTGCAATCCCAGCACTCGAGAGGCAGAAGCAAGAGGATCAGGAGTTCAAGATCATCTTTAGCCACATTGTGAGTTTGAAGCCAACCTGAGCTAAATGAGACCCTGTTTCTAAATAATAGGATAGGGCTGGAGAAATGGCTTACCAGTCAAGGCACTTGCCCTCAAGGCCAAAGGGCCCAAGTTCAATTCCCCAGGACCCATGTAAGCCAGATGTACAAGGTGGCATATGCATCTGGAGTTCATTTGCTGTAGCTGAAGGTCCTGGTGTACCCATGACCACTCTCTCTCTCTCTCTCTCTCTCTCTGCTGTTTTTTTTTTTTCTCTCTCTCTCAAATAAATAAAATGTTAAGGCACTGTGGTGGTTTGATTCAGGTGTTACCCTGTAAACTTAGGTGTTCTGAATGCTAGATTCCCAGCTGATGGAGATTTGGGAATTAATGCCTCCTGGAGGCAGTGTATTGTTGGGGGTGGGTGTTACAGCCAGTTTCCCCATGCCAGTGTTTGGCATACTGTCCTGTTGCTATTGTCCACCTTATGTTGGCCAGGGGGTGATGTCCACCCTCTGCTCATGCCATCATTTTCTCCTGCAACCATGGAGCTTCCCCTCAAGTCTGTAAGCCAAAATAACCCCCCCCCCAAAGCTGCTCTTGGTCAGGTGATTACTGCCAGCAATGGGAACCTGACTGAATAGTAATGTTGGTACTGAGGAGTGGCATTGCTGCTAGACACCTGACTGTGTGGCTTTGGCTTTTTGGAGCTGATTTTGAAGAGGAATGTGGGAGGATTTGAGACCTTGGCCTAAGAGAAAACTTGCAGTGCTGTAAGTAGAGCTTGATGGACTATTTGGGTCAGAGTTGAAAGACCTGAATGCAATAAGAACTATGGACTCTGAAGTTTGGCTTATGAAGGTGAGAAAGAGCTTTGTCTAGACTAGAAGCAGTTTATGTGAGAGGCTTGCTGTTATGCTCGTGTCCTGAGAACTCATGCAGGGTTGCAGTACATAGAAACGGACTGGTGTGTGCAGACAACTATGGCACAGAAATGAAATCTTTGCGCCCAAACTGCTGCCAATTACTCTGCAATTATATGAGAGATTCAACCTTTGAGATTAGGTCAGCTGACCTGCACTGGGGCAACAGGAAGAATGTAGACTCTTGAAGGGGACTGAGTGCTCAAGGATTGTCCTGTTCTTCAAAGTCTGCTTCATTCCCCCCCTTAACAAATTGGCACCCTGCCTGGTATTGTGGAGTATAAGAAATGCAGGAAACAGAGGGTCATTGAGTTTGCAGCATGCTTTTGTGTTTTGTAAATGGCCATGGGCAGTGTGAAGCAGGATTGCCTGCATGGAGACCCGATGGAGCTATGAGGATTGTGGTAGTTTGAATATATGTCCCCCAATATATTCAATGTTTTATTACTTTATAGTTTGCATCTGCAATCACCTTCCTAGAGGCAATGTCACTGGGGGCTGGTCTTAAGGTGTTAATGGTGGGTTTGAGATTCCATTGTAAAGATATGCAAATGTGCCTAGCAGGAGTTCCTGAAGTGTGCTGTGTGACCTTTTGGCAGTAGTTTTGCTCTGTGTGCTGTGTGGCTGGGGTCTTTGCTCTCTCTTGCCTGGTCCTGTGGAGAGCAGGCCACTTCTTCTGCCATTATGGAACTTTCCCTGGATCTGTAAGCTTCAATAAATAATATCCCTTCCTCCATAACTGTGCCTGGTCTGGAAGTTCATCTCAGCGAACCTGAAGCTGTCTGCAACAGTAAAGTGGTACCGAGGAGTGTGGGGTGAGATGAACCAGACCACGTGGATAAGTCTTTTGCAACCTTTGTTTTGGAGGAATGGGCATGGACTTGGTGCTTGCAACTGAAGGTGCCTTCTGGAGTGGTAAGCCAAGTTTTATGGACTATTCTGATGAGAGTTTGAGAATGCTAAGTGCAGATAGTATTGAACTTGAGGCTTGGCTTATGAGCTTTCTAAGGGGAAGGAAAGACTGCAGAGGACTTTGTTGGAACTGGGCTACTGGCATAAGGGATGGCTACGTTCTGTTATCCAGGCCCAGAAAGTTTGATCAAGGTTAAATTTGTAATGGACTGATGTGCTTGGCTAAAGATATCGGACTGAGATTTTAAGATTTTAAGCTGGAAAACTTGAAGCAAGTTAAAAGTAGAGGCATTGAGACTGGTTTAGCTGCTATTGTCAACCACATTAGCAATCTTAAGGAAGGTGGAAGGAAGGTGGCCTCTGACTGATTTACATTAAAACAATGGAGAGGATGCCTGAGGAAAGACAGTTAAAAATGCAAATTCTTGGAAAGAGCTGACTGGAGAAGGAACCTGCTGTTCAAGGCTGTGGTTTATTTCATCCCTGGATTAAGAATATGGCTGTGTCCTGCACACCTGGTATTAGTTTTGGAAGCATGAAAAATGCATGGAGTGGTCATGAGTTGCACACAGTTCCAGGAGCCGCTGCTGAGATGCAGCATGAAGGCAGGGCATGAAGTCCCTGAGGAATAGGCTGGAAGAGCCTTTTGGAAGATGGACCGTGGTTTGCATGGAGACCTGAAGATGTTTTGGATATACCAGGACTGTGCAAAGGGCTACCATGGAGTGCAGTGTTGGCATGGGATGAAAGTTTTCCTGGCGACTCTGCCCAGCTGGAGGGGCGAATTGGAAAACCTGGAGACTGTCAGTCTCTGTTATATTGAACTTGAACTGCAGAAGTTTGATGACTGCTGATGGTGGTTGAGTTTGCATTGTTTTAGTGCTATGCCTTATACCAGTTAAAAATGTTTACTCTGCCGGGCGTGGTGGCTCACACCTTTAATCCCAGCACTCGGGAGGCAAAGGTAGGAGGAGAGAGTTTGAGGCCACCCTGAGACTACATAGTTAATTCCAGGTCAGCCTGGGCCAGAGTGAGACCCTACCTGCGAACCAAAAAAAAAAAAAAAAAAAAAAAGTTTACTCTGTGCCTTTACATGTTGAAGTATTTAACTTGTTTGATTTTACAGGACTCACTATCTTAAGTTGATCAAGATTGTGAGAACCTTTGAAATTGGACTGAGTACAATTTACAATGTGTGATAGTTATAAATCTATTGGGGGCCAGGAGCTAAATATATTGGGGAGGGGTGAATGTGGTAGTTTGAATATATGTCCCCAATATATTCAATGTTTTATTACTTTATAGTTTGCATCTGCAATCACCTTCCTAGAGGCAATGTCACTGGGGGCTGGTCTTAAGGTGTTAATGGTGGGTTTGAGATTCCATTGTAAAGATATGCAAATGTGCCTAGCAGGAGTTCCTGAAGTGTGCTGTGTGACCTTTTGGCAGTAGTTTTGCTCTGTGTGCTGTGTGGCTGGGGTCTTTGCTCTCTCTTGCCTGGTCCTGTGGAGAGCAGGCCACTTCTTCTGCCATTATGGAACTTTCCCTGGATCTGTAAGCTTCAATAAATAATATCCCTTCCTCCATAACTGTGCCTGGTCTGGAAGTTCATCTCAGCGAACTTGAAGCTGTCTGCAACAAGGATGAATTGATGGAGATATCAGGCCATGAGATGGTCAAAAGCTGCCAGCCCCAGATGAAATTTTCCAGGACAGAGTAGCCTAGCTGGAGGGGCAGAATTGGAACTCCAGAGACTTGTTGCTGGTTAGGATTATTGGACTTGGAAACTTGTCATTGGCTAGAGTTGTTGGTCTGTGCACTGTTTAAATCTTGTATTGGTTGAATATTTCTTTGCTATGCCCAGTGGCATCTTTTGCAATATGAGTGTTTATTCTGTGCCATGGATTTGGGGGATTTTTTTGTATTATGGCTCAGTTAAAAGACCTTGGATTATGGGGATGTTTGAAAATCATTAGGATTGATAAAAAATGAGGGGACTTTGAAAGTTGGACTGAATGCAATGCATTTTACATCATGGATGTTATCAGTTTATGGGGGCCAGAGGTGGAATGTGGTGGTTTGATTCAGGTGTCCCCCATAAACGTAAATGTTCTGAATGCTAGGTTCCCAGCTGATGGAGATTTGGGAATTAATGCCCCCTGGAGGCAGAGTATTGTTGGGGGCGGGTTTATGGATATTATAGCCAGTTTCCCCATGCCAGTGTTTGGCACACTCTCCTGTTGCTATTATTCACCTTATGTTGGCCAGGGGGTGATGTCCACCCTTTGCTCATGCAATTGTTTTCCCCTGCCATCATGGAGCTTCCTAGTGAATCTGTAAGCCAAAATAAACCCTTCTATCCTCAAAAGTTGCTCTTGGTCTGGTGATTTCTGCCAACAATGTGAACCTGACTGCAACAGGCACATAAATAAATAGGATATATGTAACATTTTTGCACTCACATTGTCTAAATAAATATAGGAAAATTTACACACTTAGATATGTTTAAATTGATATATTTTTAATTTTTTATATTTGTATTTATTTATTTGTAAGCAGAGAGAGAGGAGAGAAAGAGAAAATGGGTATGCTTGGGCCTCCAGGTGCTGCAAATGAAATCCAGATGCATGCCCTATTTTGTGCATCTCGCTTTATGTGGGTACTGGGGAACTGTACCCAGGTTGTTAAGCTTTATAGGAAGCACCTTGACTGATGAACCATCTCTCGAGTCCTTAAATCTATATAAGTCATATTTGTGATATCTGTATTAGTCAGTTTCTACTAAGTTCTACTGCTGTAACAAGTGTACCCCAAACAAAGAATTATAACAGCAAAGTCTTCTTTCTTGCTTTACTGACACTGTACAGGGGGGTTGTCTGTCCTCTTTGTTCCCGGACCCAGGCTGAAAGAGCACCAGCTGTGTGGATATGTCGTTCTTAACGACAGAAGGGGCAAGAGCTTTGCTGGAACCAAGGGGTGATTCTGAAACACTGTGTGCAGCCAAGGCTCACTTCCCATGGGTCAAAGGAGTCATATAGCTAAGCCTGATCCAAGTGAGGGCTGCTTGTTGGGATGGCAGCAAACAGTTGGAAACAAAACCACAGTGTATGACAATAGCTAGAAAAACTTAGTCATAAGTTTGCTAGCTGCAAATGTGATTTTTGAGCACATTGTGCTGTGTTTATATATATGAATATGATATATATGCATATAATATATATGAATGTGAGATATATATATATATATATACATATACATGTATAGTTATAACTGTAGCATGATTTCAGTTCATGAAAATTTCCAGTCACATAAAACATCCTTGGCAAAAAGGTGATTCATATGGTCAAAAAATCAGATAAGCCTTCCTTCTTGTCAACAACAAATTTTGGCAAATTTTTATTCAAATGCCTTTGATATTTCCAAATGCTAGCCTTGCATTTATTTTTATTTTTATATTTAGTTATGAGAGAGACAGAAAGAGAGAGAGAGAGAGAGAGAGAAAGAATGGGAATGGGTGTGCCAGGGCCTCTAGCTGCTGCAAATAAACTTCAGATGCATGCACCACCTTGTGCATTGGGCTTTATATGGATACTGGGGAATTGAACCAGGGTCCTTAGGGTTTGCAGGCAAATACCTTAACTGCTGAGCTGTCTCTCCAGTCCCTAGCCTTGCACTTCTAATTCACAGTAGCTAGACAATGCTAAAGGTACTATTGTTGGTTCCTGGATAAGATAAGGCTCTTCTCCTTTAGGAATTCTTTTTTAATTATGATGTCGATAACAGTGTGTGTGTGTGTATGTGTGTGTGTGTACGTGTGAGCACTTGTGCTTGGGCTGTTTGACCTCTTTTTCTACCTTGCTTGAGACAGAGTCGCCCCAGTGGGGACTTTTGTGGATTTTCCTATTTGCAGGACTGAGAATTGAACCTATGTCCTCACATAATGGCAGGCAGGCACTCCATCACTTAGCTCTTCCAAGCCCCTCCATTTTTTGCCACTGTGCATGTGTGCCAGTTTAGCTGGCTCATGAGTTTTCAGGTTCACTTGGCTCCGGAATTACAGATGAGTGAACCACTTTGTGTCTTGCTTTACATGGGTGCTGAGGAATTGAACTCAGGCTAGCAGATTTGCAAGCAAGCACCCTTAACCAGCGAGCCATCCCTCAGTCTTCTCCTTCAGTAACTCTTACTATGGTCTTCATTGCTTTCTGTCAAAGGATTCCTTCCAGAAACTAGGCTGTACTGAATGGTTCCATTTGTTTGGTATCTGAAAGATTTTCGTTCACCAAGGAAATCACTGAATCAAGATTTGGCTGGACAAGAAACGGGCCATCATGTGTCACATAGGAAAACGGTGGCTTGAAAAGAAGACGTGGAAGGTGGAGGTGTTGCGCCTAAGAGCCTGTGTGCACGTGGTGTCCTTACCTTCTTCACATCTGCCTGTCCCTGTGGTGTGTCTTTGTGCCTTCATGGCACACTCACACTTGATTTGAACATCACATCTGAAAGACTGGGAGGCAGTGGGCGTGAGTGAAGGTGAAAACTGAGTGGAAAGACCCCGTGAAGAAAGGAAGTAGGAAGAAGAAAACGAGTTAACAAAACTGGCAGAGAGGGAAAAGGCTGACAAGTGACAGATCTCCCTGGCAAACACTGGCTCCAAGGGAGGCGACAAGTAGAAACCCATGGGGGCGTTGTGTGAAGAAAGAGTGCGTGGGAGTGCCAGGGGACTGGGTTAGGATAACCTCTCGACACAGGCTCACAAAGGCCGAATATGCTGGTTCCAGTGTGAGGCAATATCACGTACATGGCATATCCGGCTGATTGTAGAGGAAGTTTCAGTAATCATTGACTTCATCTGCTCTTTGCCAGAAATAATTACATGCTTTGGGTTACACACACACACACACACACACACACACACACACACACACACAAATGAAGCCTGTATGCCTTATACAAGAAACAGATCACAACACTCTGGAAATTCTTTCTAAGGACATTTCCTGTCCCTGCCTCATCCGCTGCATCACACCCCCCCCACCCACCATTTCTTTTTTCTGCCTTTCTTCACCTCTTTTCCCTTTCTTGTTTTCAGCTCCATCCTGCCCCTCCCTTGTATTCCTTCCTTCACCCATAAAGGCCTGACCCCCCAGGTGAGCTTTTTAATGAACAACTAATGCTGATGTAGAAGAAATCAACACACGCCACGCTCTAGAGAGCTCTTGATCCTGATGAGTGTCTTTTCTAAAAACAAAACAAAACAAAACACTCATATTTTCTCGCCAGGTCCTGGAGTCTTTCATCAAGTCTTAAAGTGGGGCATGCCAGAAAGGGAAAGGGACCTTGTAATTAAAAATGCTCATTTTATACGAGGAAACCGAGGTCAGAAAGGGAGAACGACCTGTTCAAAGTCATACAGGACTTGTGATTTTCTAGCTTATAGTCTGATCATATGAGGGTGTTGGGATCCTCATGTCAATAGTTCAGAAAAAAATCTATCATTATGCATTAGTGCGCAAAAGCACATATGTATACATACACATAATATATGTGTATATACACATACACATTATATATAATATATATATATATATATATATATATATATATATATATATGAAAATGTGGTGCCAATACACATACCCTCTTCTGATCTCCTTTTAGTTGTTCTTCTTTTTTTTTCATTTTTAAATTTTATATATTTATTTGCACACATAGAGAAAAAGAAGAGAATGATAATGGGTGTACCAGGGCCTCCTGCCAACGCAAATGACCTCCACATACATGCGCCACTTTGTGCATCTGGCTTTACGTGGGTATTAGGGAACCAAACCCAGGCTTTTAGGCTTTGAAAGCCATCTCTCCAGCCCTGTTCATATATATATATATATATATATATATATATATATATATATATATATATATATATATATATAATACTATTTAATTGCACATGTGTGAGAATGAGAAAGAGAGAGATATTGAGGATGGCCATGCCAGGGCCTCTTGCCTCTGCAAACAAACATCAGATTCATGTGCCTCTTTGTGTATCTGACATTAAATGGGTACTGGAAACTGAACCCAGGCTGGCAGGCTTTGTAAGCAAGCACTTTGAACTGCTGAGCCATCTCTCCAGCACCAGCGTTGGGTTTCCAATCGATTATAGGCAGCTCCCATTGATGGAGGAGTGGACTGTCTGTGAGAATGTAGTTTCCCTATCTGCCCATTCGTAACCATGAGGCTCAGTTGGGGGTGGAACCAGATGGAAGTCAGGACCTCACATGGGTAGTGATGGATCTCTGAGTGGACTTTTTTCTTCTGATGGAAATATTTAATAAACTATAACCAACATTAGGATTATGCAACAAGGTCTATTCTTCTAAGAAGCCTTTGGCCAAGAGTAAAGAAGCCTGGATTCTTTTTTTTTTTAATTATTTTTTGTTTGTTTATTTATTTATTTGAGAGAGAGAGAGAGAGAGGCAGATAGAAAGACAATGGGCATGCCAGGGCTTCCAGCTGCTGCAAATGAACTCCAGACGCATGCACCACTTTGTACATTTGGCTTATGTGGGTCCTGGGGAATAGAACTTGGGTCCTTAAGGCTTTGCAGGCTAGTGCCTTAACCACTGAGCCATCTCTCCAACCAGAGTCCTAGATTCTAATCCCGCCATGCATCAGCCATTTAGAGCCCTTACTGCCTAAGCCCTGAGGGTCTAGGGGTGCCTTAGGCCACTGAGGTTGACTCCCCAGAACCCACATGAAAATCTGGACATGGCTACACTTTTTGTGTCGAGCTTATGTGGGTGGCTTGAGAATCGAACCCAGATTGGCAGGTTTTACAATCGAGCACCCTTAAATGCTAATCCATCTTCATGGCCCCTCATTTTTATTTTTTAATGTGTGTGTGTATATGCATGGAATGTACATGTGTGCATGAGTGTGTGATATGTGTGCACGTGCATACAGAGGGCGGAGATCCATGTTAGGTGTCCCCCTCAATAGCCTTCTACCTTACTTTTGGAGACAAGGTCTCTTATCAAACCTGGAGTCAGGCTGGAGAGATGGCTTATCAGTTAAGGCAATTGCCTAAAAAGCCAAAAGATTTAGGTTTGATTCCCCAGGACCCACGTAAAGCCAGATGCACAAGGTGGCACACATGTCTGAAGTTCATCTGCAGTGGCTGGAGGCCCTAGTAGGCTCATTCTCTCTCTCTCTCTGTGTGTGTGTGTCTCTCAAATAAATAAAAATTAAAAATAAACCTGGGATCACCAACTAACTAGATTAGTGAGCCAGTGATCCTCCCTATTTCTGCCTCCCCAGTGCTGGGATTATAGGTGTATGCTACAGCACCCAGCATTTTACATGGGTGCTGGGGATCGACTGGGACCCTCACTCCCTCACTGTGCAGCAAGCTGTTTATTCATTGAGCTACCTCCCCAGCCCCAGGCATGGCTCACGCTCAAGTCACTACCAGCAGAAGCTGAGGGGAACAGGGGTCAAGAGAGAGATGCAGAAGGGCCTGTAGCATTTAGAGGGGACCCTCCTGCCATCTTGAAGTATGAGCTGGTCTTCTGATTGATTTGGAAGTGGTGTTTGCTCAACCATGGAGTCTGACAATGACTGCCTACATATAGCACATATGTCTAGAGAGAATACGTGAACCACAGCCGGGATGCACACTTGGCACCTACTCACAACATGGTGAAGAGGCCAAGGATCCTGCTCGGAAGGAATCTCAGAGCACCAGGTTCAAGGATTTTGGCTCCTATGTTGGTCCGGAAGGACCTTACATTATATTATATATGTTAAGTTAGGCTAGGTTGAGCTAGATTGTGACAGAGCGTATCTTACATACTATTGCGGTCTTCTCCCCATGCGTGTGTATGTACACACTTGTATGAGCGAGTGTGACAAGGAAGGCAGAAAGATGCGAGGATGGGGAAAAAGGAGGGAAATTTATGTTCTAATGGGCAGTTGGACAGCAACATGAAGGACCCCCCAGGCTTCTGACCGCGTGCTGAATCCCCAGCACCCCAGAGGCTGGCTGCGGGGGACTGCAGAGCCACTCGGGAGCCCTGACTGCTATGATCCAGGCAGCCAGAGAATGGCCGCACGTGCCTAGTACTCCCCCTGCTCTTGCCTCTGGTGGCAGCTGGTGGAGGGTGGTGGTGGGGAATACCAGCCCCCCTGGTTTCTTGGACAGCTGACACGGTTTCTGGGTCTGCCATTCCCCCAGACAGGAGCTGCCTGTCAGCATTTCCAAACTGTTTCCTTTTCTGAGGAACACCCTGAGGCTGGGGGGGGGTGGTTAGAAGTCTGTCCAGGGCTGGGCAGGGAACCTAGGATGGCTTGGGTTTGGCCTGGAGCTATTCTCCCCTAAGGAGCACTCTGACGACCTTTCCGCCTGTGTCTGAGTGCCCTGGGTAGGGGAGTGGGGAGATGGGACCCGACCCTGTGAATCTCTGGTTCCAGGACAGCTTACTTCCCGTGGCTTTTCCCTTCTCCCTCGGTTATGCCTCCCTTCCCCCCTCCAGTAGTTCCACAGGGACCTGTGATGTGGCTCTTAGATCCTGAATCTTGCATGAACCTCCTGCTTCGGAGCAATAACGCCCATCATACGATCTCTCAGGTTTTCTGTGAAGTCCTGGGTGGCGAGTTGCTTTCTGCTCAGAGTGCTTTGGTCCGCCAGCCAAGTCATGCTCCAGTGAGGTCATGGGAGATGGATTATTTTACACAGGCATTTGCAAATGACAGCTCAAGCTCCGATCCCCAAGTAGGTGTTGATATCTGGAACGCCTAGACTTCTGTTCTCACACCTCCGGCCCCCATCCCAAGCCCAGCTTCGGATCGTCACCTTTGGGCCTTGAAGGAGACCTTGTCTCCTTTGACTTCTGTCTTTCTGGGGTTCAGTAGACCCCAGAGCTAGGGGTGTCTGGAGCTTCAGGGTATTACCCTTAAAAGCTTGAGGCTGAATGCCATTCTCAGTAGCCTGAGATACTCAAAGTCGCCCATCAACTGCCAACATGTGCGGCGACCACACACTGTTGTTTTCTTTTGCAACACATCCCCCCTTGGCCCAGCCTGCCTCATGTTAGACCCGGTGTTGTACTGTATTCAGGGGAGTTTTTCTTGGCACAATTATGGCTTTGTTCCCGTTTCAGACTTAGGCCAAAGAACAATAGTTCTCAAAGACAGCAAAGTGGAAAATGGGGTCATTGTGACCCAGTCCTCCGCTCTACCACCTGTTCAGTCCTCTCCCGCCTCTCTGATGAGCTGTCAATACCCAAGGCTCTCTATACCACCACCTTCACCCCAAAACTGCACCTTCTCCTCCCCGCCAGCCTACTCCGAAAACCTTGTTATTAAATAAGCAGAATGTTAGAAAGCGCATGAGAAATGTAAGCACAATTGTCTTGGTTGTATGTAGCTGGGCATGAAGGTATGTGCCACACACTTTCCTAAGGCACTGTGACAAGCAAAGCATCCACGATTCATACAGTGATTTCTTTCATTTTTATTTATTTTTTGAAAATATTTTATTTTTTATTTATTTGAGAGAGACAGAGAGATACAGAAATAGGCAGGAAGAAGGAAAGAGAAAATGGACACCAGGGCCTCCAGCCACTGCAAACGAACTCTAGATGCATGCACCTCCTTGTGCATTGGCTTATGTGGGTCCTAGAGAATCGAGCCTTGAACCGGGGTCCTTAGGCTTTACAGGCAAGTGTTTAACCGCTAAGCCATCTCTCCAGCCCCCCATACAGTGATTTCTAAGCAACCCCTTTTCTCTTTTCTTTTCTTTTCTTTTCTTTTCTTTTCTTTTCTTTTCTTTTCTTTCCTTTCCTTTCCTTCCCTTTCCTTCCCTTCCCTTTTCTCCTCCTCCTCCTCCTCCTTCTTCTTCTTCTTTTTTTTTTGGTTTTTCAAGAGGTTTTCACTTTAGCTCAGGCTGACCTGGAATTAGTCTCTGGGTAGCCTCGAACTCATGGTGATCCTCCTACCTCTGCCTCCCAAGTGCTGGGATTAAAGGTGTGCGCCCCCATGCCCGGCGCAACCCATTTTCTATGTTTCCATGTTAACAGTTTATCTTTGGCTGTAAGTGGTCTGATCTCAGTACCTTAAATATACCTTTAAATATTTTTTAATTATTTTATTTACTTATTTGAGAGAGAGAGAGAGAGAGAGAGAGAGAGAGAGAGGCAGATAAAGCGAGAGAGAATAGGCATGTCAAGGCTTCTAGCCACTTCAAATGAATTCTGGACACATGCGCCACCATGTGCATCTGGCTTATGTGGGTCCTGAGAATAGAACCTGGGTCCTTAGGCTTCACAGGTAAGAGCCTTAACCACTGAGCCATCTCTACACCCCTTAAACATTTTATACTTTATATGTGGACCTTTGCACAACTCATTCCTGAGTGTGCGGTCGTTAGGTCTTCCCAGTCTTGTTCCTCTGAGCAAGCCCCACCCGCTCTGTGACATCTCTGCCCGCATCCCCTGGAAGTCATGATTCGTTTCTTGAAACTACTATATTACTTGCTGCCAGTCGACTCCGTGAGACACGCTACACGGTGGAGTTGTTTCCTGCCATGAGCTTGGTATCTCCAGCGAGGTAGAGCCACACAGCCAACAGCAGAGCCTGGCTGCCTGTGTGCGACAGTCTTCACAGTTCCCATGGAGCCGACTGTAAAATGCTGAGAAGAGAAGTGTATTCAATACCCTGGTGTGTATCTGCTCATTGGTTCTGGCTGCTTTGTGAAGAACCCATTCTCTCTCTCTCTCTCTCTCTCACACACACACACATACACCCTTGCTATTTCATTCCAGTTCCTGGAATTTCATAATAACAGAGATGGTTCCAGAAAGCTGACACTGGCCATTTCCTCAAAACAAAGCCATGTTTTCATATGACAGGCCATGGAACTCTCTATAAAAGAAACTCTGTGTTTGGGTTCCATTGACCACATTCCAAAATAATAATAATGACACTAAAACAATAGTCTATTTCATGCTGGCTGACTAAGCACTTTACATGCATGGTCTTACTTGATCCTCAGCAAATCGGTGAGGGAGATATATCTAGTTCCGCAAATAAGTAAATGAAGATTCAAGTGCAGAAGTTCACCTTCATCCATATAGCCAGCTCTTGGAGCTGAATCCAGGCCTGTTGCAGCTCCGGGGTCTTCAGCACAGTGCTAGGATATAAGGTTGACTCAAGATGGTCAATGGTACTTTGAAAAGGCACTTCAGGTGTGTTTTCTGGGGTGAGAAGATTCAGAAACACTCTAATCTGGCCAGAGGCCTTCATCTTCAGTGTGCCTGCCAGAAACTAGTCAACAGGCTTTGTCCTTCATATTAAGAGACTGCACTGGGGCTGGAGAAATAGCTTAGCGGTTAAGGAGCTTGACTGGAAACCCTAAGGACCCAGGTTTGATTTCGCAGTACCCACGTAAAGCCAGATGCACGACGTGGTACATGTGTCTGGAGTTCATTTGCAGTGGCTAGAGGCTCTGGTGTGCCCATTCTCTCTCTATATATATCGGCCTCTTTCTACCTGTCTCAAATAAATAAATTAATGAAATAATTTTTTAAAAGGAGTCTGGACGGGGTACTTTCCAATTCCAAGAATCTGTGCAACTACACAAAGGTAAACATGTGTCTTGCTCGAGGCATTTACAGTCTGCTGGGGAAGAGGGAGGAAGACAGATACCTTTGAGGAGAAAGAGCTAGCTAGGACAGAGTGAAGCAGCCAGGTGAGCGCCGGAGATCTGAAGCCAAGTTCACCAGGAGAGTGTAAGAACCTGGCATTGTCTTCGAAACCAGGCAAGCTTGGATCGCCTGCAGAAAGATGCCTCGTCTAGAAGGACACTGAACTTGACCTTCATAATGGCCAAGGGAGGCCAGTTGGAGAAGGGACACAGATTACAACCCCGGATGCTTATCAGCTAGGCCATCTTGACCCTTCAACAAGATGTTTCTTGAGCAATTTCTTTTTTCTTTTCTTTTCTTTCTTTCTCTCTCTCTTTCTTTCTTATTTTTTTTTTTTTGAATTTTGGTGGGCCCTGACCTTCAGTTTTCACTTCCAAAATAACTTGACTTTTCTAAAGTGGTAATTTCATTTTCATGATCATACCAAACCGAAGCCACATGATCTCTAATTGGAAGCAGGTCTTGGGCAGCAGAGCTGCCAAGAAACAGTGAGAAACATGCTTATTCTACTTCTTTGCTTGAGGCACTCAGCATTTTTGAATGCCTGGGCAGAAATATAGTTTTTTAAATAAAGCCAACCCCTGAGAGAAGTGGGGGTGAAGGGAGGGGAAAATCGTGGCGAGGGTGGAGATGGTTAGAAGTGGGAGAAGGGATCTTTTAGTTAACCCAAAGGGAGGAAAATAATGCTTTTTATTTTGGGGTTTAAATGGTTCTGTCCATGGCCCTGGAATCAGGGCGCATCCCTGTGCCTTGGGCTCAGGGTGTGAGTGTAGCTGATATTTCTTATTCTGTTGTCGCGTTTGCATTCCCATTTCCCTGTGCCAGCAATGGCATGGGTTGACTTCATGAGGGAAATGGAGAATTATTTCTTCGTCTATTTTCTTTCCCACATCGCTTCCCTCCTTCTATTAATTGCATCCCGATGAGCCCTGCATGAATCCCTCCTCCAGTGGCAGCCGGAAGAGTGTTTTAATAGTCAATCTTGGAGGAGGCAAAAAAAAAAAAAAAAAAACAGTCTGTGCCCTCCCTGCTACTCCCCCCCCCTTTTTTTCTTTTCTTTTCAGCAAACAGCAAAAACTGTCTCTGGGAAGGCCCTGGAAAATCCTGACATGAAGGAAATATTTTAATGACTTTTCAAAAGAGAAACAAAACAAATCCCTGCCTGAAAACAAAAGTTATATAACATATTAAAAATGCCTATCAAAGCGTTCTGACAGCAGCCAAAGCTGATTTCTAAATCCGGTGGGGGAGCTTAGTAATCACATGGTGTTCGCAAGATGGGTCCCTTCCCTTCCTGCTGCCCTCAGCTTCCTGTGAAGGCACCATTTTAGACAAATTGGCTGGAGGGGACTCCAGGTTTTGTGGCTCCTAACATCCTCCTAAATGCTGCTCTGAGCCTCTCTGGCTGCCAGCCCCGGGGGCGGGCTTCCTTTCCCGGTGGCAGTGACCCTGTGGCATCGCTGGACCTTGCTTTAGCTGTGTCTCTTCCTGCGTGTTCTTGCCATTTCTTAGACCTTTTCTTCCAAGGTCACTGCCCGTCACTTGGGCTGTAGAAGGAACTGTATGTGATTCTTCATCTCTCTCTCTCTCTGCTCAACAGTAAGAAAAGAGTAGAGAATAGAACAAGAGAGGGGTGAATGATGGCAAAGAGAAGTTCTAGATTTCAGCTTTTACTATTGCCTATTTAAAAAAAAAATCAGGGGGCTGGAGAGATGGCTTAGCACTTAAGACATTTCTTTGCAATGCCAAAGGACCTTGGTTTGAGTCTCCAGGACTCACGCAAGCCAGATGCACAAGGTGGCACATGCATCTGGAGTTCATTTGCAGTGGCTGTAGGCCCTGGTATGCCCATTCTCTCATTCTCTCTCTCTCTCTCTCTCTCTCTCTCTGTCTGCCTCTTTCTCTCTCGTGCTCTCAAATAAATAAATAAGTTTAAACAAAAAAAAAAAAAAGAAAAGAAAAGAAATCAGGGTCTGGAGAGAGGGTTCAGTGGTTAAGGCACTTGCCTACAATGCAGCAGCTACAGGCTCTGATTTGCTCAATCTCTCCAAATAAACAAACTAAAATAAAAATAAAAAATCAGCCCATGGCACCCTGAGTTCGAAAGGGGTAGCTCATAGCTTCTGTTGAAGGAGAAAGTCTTAAGGGGACATATTTGGAAACAAAATCACAAAGTCTACGAATAGATGTGACTCAGTGACTTCCCCAAACAAAATCTAATTATTGGATTTCAAATAAATATCGCATTATGTCCTTCTTGAACTTTTCACCAGATTATTCTACAGTGCTCACTGACATCTTTAATTTAAACCCCACAGTATTGTACACTCACTGGAGACATTTGCTTTCTCCTGATGTCCCCAGAGCCTGCTGGGCCCTGAACCCCTAAAAAGCCAGAGCATCTGGTGCACGTCAGCAGCATACTACAAGTTCAGCCAGTCATCAGGATGCTCCATGCACTGCCAAACATCTGGGTTGACAATTTTTTTTTTTAAACCAGACTTACTAGATGTTCTGGCATTGTGTAGACAGAAATTCAATTATTTAATAGTTATTTCTCTACTCATCTGAGAGTCTCAGCCACCAGTCAGCCTTCAATGGAGGAGAGAGATACAAAACCTGTTTTTTTTTTTTTTCCCCCCTGAGAGTCTTTCTCAATTGACTCCTGTTTGTATAATCATTGAAAAGTGGACAACTTTTCCAATTTCCCCTCTTTTCTCTTAGGGTATTACTATAACTTTAAATTATCAGTTTGATTGTTTTACTGTTTTGGAGGTATGCTCACAATTCTAAACTAGTAGTTTACTTTGCTTTTTCACTGGAATTGTAGATGAAATTGACAAAAATAATATGGTGTGCTAATCTTAAATGTTCTAAATTCATCTTAAAAGAATCGGGATTTTAATGCTCTTAGTGAGAGGTTAAAGGCATTGAGATGGAATGACTTTCAAAACTAACTTAGAGGATGAGATTGTTCCTAGATTAAAAAAAATTAGTTATTTATTTTATTTATTTGAGAGACAGAAAGAGAGAGAGAGGGAGAATGGGCATGTCAGGGCCTTTAGCTGCTACAAACCAACTCCAGACGCATGCGCCACCCTGTTCATCTGACTTACATGGATCTTGGGGAATGGAACTTGAGTCCTTTGGCTTTGCAGGCGAGCACCTTAACTGCTAAGCCATCTCTCTAGCCCTCGATTTTTATATTTATCCTTTCCAGTAAAAGATCCAGAGGGCACACATGACTTTTAATATTTTATTTTATTTATTTATTTGACAGAGAAAGGGAGAGAGAGAGATTGAATGGACAAGCCAGGGCCTCCAGCCACTGTAAATGAACTCCAGACACATATGCCCCCCTTGTGCATCTAGCTAATGTGGGTCCTGGAGAATCGAACCTGGGTCCTTTGGTTTTGCAGACAAATGCCTTAATGGCTAAGCCATCCCTTCGGCCCCACACATGACTTTAAAAAGCTTTCAAATCAGGTCAGTTGTGGGTGCCAATAGCCGCAAATAAACTTGATAGTTCTTCATTTACTTAGTTATTTCACTCTGTTGATCTCTCTCATATGGGTTGTAGGCTATCAGTAAATGAAGATGCAATAATATTAGCTTGAAAAATTCCCAGAGTTTCAAAATATTGTAGAGATCTTGCTTCTCCAAATCGCAGAAAGAATTGCTCATTTCTAACTTTTTTCTGGTCACTCATTTGGGGGGGGGGCAGCATACGTGTGCGCATGCAAATGCATAAGCCTCGTGCTCATGTGGAGACCAGAGGAAGATGTTGGCTGTCCTCTATGGCCACTCCATCTATTTCTCAGACACAGAGTCTCTCATAAACCTGGAGCTCTCTGATTTTACACTTAGACTGGATGACCAGGGAGCCCCAGCAATTCTCCTGTTTCCACCCTACTCAGTGCTGGGATCACAGCTTGCACTACACCTGATTTCTTATGTGGGTTCTGGGGATTGAACTCAGGTCCCCACGCTGATGCAGCAAGTCATTTTACCCACTGAACCATCGCCTTTATCCCACTATAGGTGTTTGAGGCAAGATTTCATGTTCAGGATGACCTCAACCTTCCTATGATGACCTTGAACTTCTGAGCCTCTTATATCTGCTCTGAGTGGTGGGATTACAGGAATACACCATCATACCTAGATTATGTGGTGATGGGGACAACATCTAGAGCTTCATGTGTGCTAGAGAACATTCTATCAACTACGCTCCATCTCTAGCCCTTATATGTGTGTGTGTGTGTGTGTGTGTGTGTGTGTGTGTGTGTGTGCTGTATTTCTTCCATCTTGAGTGTCTCACTTTGGTGTGTGAGAAAGACATGCACTGTCTAGGGAGCCATTTTACCACCCATTCTTGTCAGCCATTAGCTAAGTCCTTCGTGGTGTATGAACGCGGTGGAGGGAGATGGCTGAGAGTTCTCTTAGCAAGGAGATCCCCATGGCTAGGACTCCCTCCCCCAAGTCAAGCACAGTAGTTAAAGGTTTCTAATATCAAGGGAGTATAAATTGGGATTTTAAAAAATCAGATACTTATTCACTTGTTTTATTAGGAAAAGTAATTTGTGTTTAAGTAGTTTAGGCTAACTTTACTGTACCATTCATGGGCTTTGGTGCCATCATTGATCAAACCTAAGTGCCACGAATTTTACAATGTACCATTTTTTTCATATAGAAGTAAGAAATGCTGGGTATGGTGACTCACACTTTTCATCCCAGTATTCAGAAGGCTGAGGTAGGATTACCATGAGTTCAAGGCCAACCCGGGCTACAGAGTGAATTCCATGTCATGTTGGATTAGCGTTAGTAAGATGCTGTCTCTTAAAAGATGATCAAAAAAATCATTGTATGTGTGTATGTGTGTGTGTGTAATATAAAATAAAATATATATAAAATAAAATGAAATGATATAATGATATATATAATGACACATCACTACATAGACTGTATCTTGAGTTTAGAAAACTTAGCATAGTAATTTCAGTTTTTCAAATCAATAAAATACGGTATAATATTTCCAAAGGGTTTTATGAGGCAATAGCCTTACAACAGTGAAGTAATCACAATGTCCACTATCCAACAAAAAACACTAAACTGAAAAGTATGGGAAAATGTGATACATAACTCAGAGGAAAAAAAACTTAATAATATGATTATTTCCAGATGATAAGAATATCAAAACTGGTAGACAGGGACTTTTAAAACTGCTGTTTTAAAAAGAGTCAGAGATTTAATGGCAGATATTAAAATAATGAAGAAACAGATGGGAAATTTCAATAAAGAAATTGAAGTTATATGTAACATAAGAACTGAAAGAAAGCTGTGGAGTTAAAAAATACAATGTTAGAGTGAAAAAGTCAATAGACTACCTTATTAACAGATACTGTTAGCACATAATCACAGACCAATGAGCACAAAGAGGGTGAGATAAACCATCCAAAATGAAGCAGAAAGAAGATATAGAAGAAGACACATATGGAATAAAAGGCCTTCTGTGATCTGTGAGAAAATAGTAAGTTGTATAAGATACCTAATTGGAAACTCAGGAGAAAATGAAATAATGGAGTGGATGAATATATGAAGATACAAAGAGTGTGATTTACAAAACTTTGAAAAGGTATATAGTTCTACAAATCCAAATAGCCCAGTGAGCCCTAAGCAGAAAAAGAAACATAAACCTCATCATAATTTAATCAAAATACTGAAAAGAGTAATCTGAGAGGAAAATTATAAAAGAATACAAGAGATTCCCCCACAGGAAAACAATTATAAGATTTATTGACCAGTTCTCATTAGAAACAATGCAAACAAGAAGATAAGAGAATGCACCTTTAATGTGCTGAATGAAAATCAACTAAGATTCTTTATCCCAAAACAACACAAAGTATACAAAAGTTTGTAGAATCTGCCATTATCAAACCAGCTACCAAACTAGAAAGATTAATCAAAGGGAAAATGGGGTCGTTTGGAATCTCAGAGGTGTAAAGAGAAATAAAAAGATTTAGAATTGGGGCTGGGGAAATGGCTTAGCAGTTAAGGTGTTTGACTGTTAAGCCTAAGGACTCCAGTTCAATTCCCCAGGACCCACATAAGCCAGATGAACAAGGGGGCACATGCACATGGAGTTCATTTGCAGTGACTAGAGGCCCTGGTATGCACATTTTCTCTTTCTCTCTGCCTCTTCATCTCCCCCTCTCTTAAATAAATAAATAAATAAATAAATAAATAAATAAATAAATAAAATATTTTTTAAAAATCTAGAATTGTTACATATAGAATAAAGGTAAAATTCTTTAATTTTTTCATATGTTATAAAGATTAGTAGGCTGCTTAAAACAAAAATAGTAGCAATGTCTTCTGTGGTTTGTGGCATATGAATAATTGAAATGTATCATAATAAGATATGATAAGTATATAATTTGTGAGTCTTGGGTATTATACATGAAATAATAAAGTATTATTTGGGGAGAAAGAATGACAAGTGAAAGTTTCCTTTAAATCTCAACAAGAACAAAAAAACATTAAGTGGTATAGATAAAAATCAACTGAGCTGATAACATGAATCTATTCCAAAAAAAAGGCGTGAAGATAGAAGAGCAGATAGGTCAAATAAACAAATCAAGAAGATGACAGACATAGCCAACCATGCCAAATATTACACTAAATGTAAATGGACTAAATACCTCATTTAAAAGAGAAAGTTTGCCAAACTGAGCTTTAAAATAATACTCAAATATATGCTGTCTAGAAGAACCTCACCTTAGTGAGACAGCTTAATTGATAAAGCACTTGTTCTTGAGGACCTGAGTTCAATCTCCAGAACTTATAAAGAAGATGGGTACAGCGATACATGCTTGTAATTCCAGTGCTGGGGAGGTGGAGAGAGGTAGATTCCTAGAATTCACTGGCCAGCTAGTCTAGCCTAATTGGCAAGGCCAATGAGAACCTCTGCTTCAGAAGAGGTAGACAGCACCTAAGCAAATCAACACCCAAAGCTGTTTTCTGGTCTCTACATGTGCTCACACCCGTGCATGAACATATACTCACATGCACACGCACACACACACACACACACACACACACACACACACTTTAAAAAGGAAACCCACTTTAAATGCAAAGCATATACAAGTTAAAGTACAGTTATATACTGTGTGCATACTACTAAGAAGAACTTGCCGTGGCTATATCAATGCCAGGCAAGGTAGATTTAAGAATAGGGGATAATGCCAGGCACGGTGGAGCATGCTTTTAATCCCTGCACTCGAGAAGCAGAGGTAGGAGGATCACTGTGAGTTCGAGGCCACTCTGAGACTACATAGTGAAATCCAGGTCAGCCTGAGCTAGAGTGAGACCCTACCTCAAAAAAGAAAAAGAAGAACAAAGAAAGAAAAGACTAAGGGATATTTTCAGAGAAAAAGAGGAACATTTCAAAATCATGATGATGCCATGGCATATAAAATGCATAACAACTCGAAACATATGTGAACCTAAAAACAAGACTTCAGAATACATTTTTAAAAGACATGCCCAGCATGGTGGCACATGCCTTTAATCCCAGCACTCGGGAGGCAGAGGTGGGAGGATCGCAGTGAGTTGGAGGTCACCCTGAGACTACATAGTGAATTCCAGGTCAGCCTGGGCTAGAGCAAGATCCTGCCTTGAAACAAAACAAAAAACGAGAAGATATATCTTCAGTTAGAATTGGAGGTGTTTGTTATCCTCCATGTGATGGTTTATACCGTCAACTTGTCAAGACCCAGAATCACTTGTGAGACTCAGGTTATCCTCTTGATATGCCTGTGAGGGATCATCTCCATTAGTTTAATTGACGTAGGAAGACTTGTCCTAATAATGGCCGGCACCATTCCCTGGGCTGGATCCTGGACTGCATACAAAGGAGAGGGCTGGCCAAGAGGTAGCATTTGTTGCTCTCTGCTTCCTCACTGTGCTGCACGTGACCAGCTGTCATCATCAAACCAGCTACCACGCTGCTTCAGGCTCCTGCCACCCTTCCTGCACCACCATGAGGTATTGGAACCTGGAACTGACATCTGAAAAAAAAAAAAAAAAAACAACTCTCCCTGAAACTGACTTTTGTCCAGTATTTTGTCTTAGCAATATGAGGGTGACAAATGCATTCAGCACTTGATAAAATAATTAGAACATGAGGTAAAACGCAGGCAACTGTAACAACACAGATTTACTAATGAACATTTACAGAACACCCTACCAGACAACTATAGAGTACAAATTATTTTCAAGTGCCTGAAGTTTCAAGTTAGATCCTGGTTTTGGTCACAAAACAGCTCAAGTGGACAGCAAAGGGTTAGATCATATGTATTCCGACAAATACAGAATTAAGTTGGGAATAAATCGGAAAATGCCAAAATATTTAGAAATTGACGAACACAAATCACCTAAGGATGAAAGAAGTTACAGAGGACAGAAAAAAGAATATCATGAACTGAATTATAATGAAAATATGACATCAGAATTTGTAGAAGGCAGTTAAAGTAGTGTTCAGGGGAACATTATAGCTTTACATGCTTATCTGTAAAAAGAGGAAAGGTGCAAAATCAACAATCTTAAGTTGTTTAAAAAAAAAGTGGACTGCAGCAGTGCATGCCTGTAATCGAAGCTTTCAGCTAAAGTAGAAAGATCACAAATTTGAGGCCAATATGGGTCTCATAGCAAGAATTTGTCTCAATAAACCAAACCAAATCAAACAAACCAAACAAAATAAATGAGTGAAAGTACGAGCTTCATCCAAAATGAAAATAATACACAATTAGGTGCAGAAATTAATGAGATAAACAATGTACAACAATTTAATAAAACTTTTAGTTGCTTGAATATATCATTAAATTTGTGAAATCCATATGCATTCTAAGACACTAACAAGAAACATTATTAATTATAACTTTATATTAACAAATTTGAAAATTAAGATTAAATTGATTAAATACAAGACATGGGATGAGCTGAAAGTGTGAATAGTTCTACATCTTCTTGGTTTTCAAACGTCCTATAGGATTTCTGTTGTGGCCAAGACTAAGTGCTCTTACTAAAGCTCATCTCTGTCTTTGAGTATAATTAAAACCTCTGAAGGACATACATACAAGAACCGGAGGACACTAAAGGAAATAACAGCAGGCATAATGGACAGTGAGAGAAAACTCCCCTAATCTCAGGACCTAAAGTAAATGGAGGTCTCCGTCATGGGAACTGCGCAGTGACCAGAAATCTCTGAGAACTTTTGCTAGCCAGAGAGAAAATGGGCCCTTGCATGGTGGAGAAATGCTTAAGGTGCTGGCCTGCAAAGCCAAAAGGCCCAGGTTCCATTCCCAATATCCATGTAAAGACGGACGCACAAGGTGGCACATGTGTCTGGAGTTCGTTTGCAATGGCTAGAGGCCCTGGTGTACCCATTCTCTCTCTCTCTCTCAGCCTCTTCCTCTGTCTCTCTCTCTCTCTAATAAATAAATAAACAAAATATTTTTTAAAATGAGTTTTGGGGGGGCTGGAGAAATGACTCAGTGGTTAAGGTGCTGGCCAGCAATGCCTTTCCTAGACCAAAAAAAAAAAAAAGTCTCTTCTCTTGGCTGGACAGATAGCTTAGCAGTTAAGGCACTTGTCTGCAAAGCCTAAGAAACCAGGTTCAATTCCCCAGTACCCACGTAAAGCCAGATGCACAAGATTGCACATGCATCTGGAGTTGCAGTGGCTAGATGCTCTGGCACACCCATTCTCTCTCTTTATCTTTCTTTCTCTCTCTCTCTCTCTCTGTAAATAAATAAATAAAATACTAAAAAGAAAAAGGAAATGGGCCCTTGTGGACATGTGTGTGTAGAAACCGTCATTTGTTTGCTTTCTCTTGGCCCCACCTGTGTGAGCACCTGCTCTGGGCTTCCCTGCTACATGGAGATAGCTGAAGCACTAGGACCGCAGGAGAAAGTCCATCTCTCTGTAAAGGGACATGAGATTATGGACCTCTGTGATCCAAATGAGAGGGGTGGGGCAAATACACTGGGGTGAAGAATTTGACAAAAAAATCCCAAAATTTGGCAGAAATACAAATATATGAATTCAAGAATTTCACTGCTAGCAATGAAGCAATACCAACCCAAAGAAAACTAAGTACAAACCCAACATAATAAAACTCCAAACTTCTGAGAACCAAAAGTAAACTATTTCAGAACAAGTCTTGTCTCTTTTCTCTTGTTTATAACTTGTGCCTCTGGTATCCATTCCAAACTTCTGAACAGTTGCTAAATGCTGACTGTCACTGAGATATTGTTTACCTACGTCTCTCAGTTGGTAGATGGAGGTCATTTACCCTTAGTGTGATATTAATATGGCTGGATTTAGTTATGCATTTTATTACTTTGTTCCACTAGATTTTCCCTTACTTTTCTGTCTTCTAATCAAAAACCAGTTTGGGGCTGGAGAGGTGGCTTAGCGGTTAAGGCATTTGCCTGCAAAGCCAAAGGATCCCGGTTCGATTTTCCAGGACCCACGTAAGCCAGATGCAGAAGGGGGTGCATGCATCTGGAGTTCGTTTGCAGTGGCTAGATGCCCTGACACCCCCATTCTCTCCTCTCTCTCTTTCTTTGCCTCTTTCTCTCAAATCAATAAAAAAAAATATTTGAAAGAACCAGTTTTACACCCCGATGGGAGACTATACATATATAATTTTTACTTATAAATTATGTCTTTGAAAGGTGGGAATAGGAGAACGAGTTTGAGATTGCTATCAAAAACAAAAGGGGAAACAAGCTAAGAGTCACATTATAGAGATGGACTAGATTTTGTTTGAGTCACTCAACGCCATAGCACACAGCCATTTACAATTATTCAGATATCTGTCTAATGGCTACGAGGCTAATTTAAAAAGCTCACAAAGCAAAAGGCCTAATGACTAGGAGGCAAAGATACCCAGTGAAGGAATCATTTTAATTCAATTAAATTAAGTAATTATTTCAGTTCTGCAGGGCCATGCATGGGAAATTTTAGCAGTAGGTATCACAGAACCACAGAGCATCATGGGAACAAGGGGGCAGAAGTCATGGGACCTTGGAGATTTGGGTGTGTGTGTGTGTTTGCGTATGCATGTGCACGTGCACATACACACCACATGAAAAGTGCAAAACTCCCAAGTGTTGCCTCAAATTATTTTATTCTAGAGGCTGGAGAGATGGCTCAGTGGTTAAGGTGGTTGCCTGCAAAGCCTCATGATCCAGGTTCAATCCCCCAGTATCCATGTAAAGCCAGATGCACAAGGTAATGTATGTATACATTTGGAGCTCATTTGCAGTGGCCAAGGCCCATTCTCTCTGTTTGTCTCCCTTCTCTGCACCCCTCCTCTCTGCTTGTAAATAACTAAAAGTGTTTTTAAAAATTATTTTATTCTAAGTCTTTTCCAAATTTCAAATTTTAAAGATTACCATGTAAAATAGTGTTTTGTTTCTCTTCTCTTAGTAGAGAAGAGAAAAAAGTCAGATAGAGCTCAAAGCAGGTGCTCTTACACACACTGCTGCCAGTCTGCTGGCTTCTGTCACAGGCCTTCCAGGCCACAGCTTCTCCAGCTCCAACAGAGCCCTCCATCAGCGTCAACTTCTCCCAAGACTGGGTCCTGCGTGAGTCCAGTTCTGAGTTGAGGGGCTAGCACATTTCACTCGCTCCCCAGGTCACAGGACACGAGGTGGTTATTGTCATTGATACTCCCTTACATCATTTCCTCCTTCTCTCTCCACTTTATCATGCACCTTAAGACAGCTCCGAGACTGAAGAAGGCCAAATCCCAGAATGTAGCCATCCTCTACGTCCCATGTGCAAGCCAGCCTGGCGCAGAATTCAGTGGGTACTGGTGGGGTGCTAGGAGTTCTAGGAGATTCCGGAATGGTGGGAACTATTTCCAATCAAGACTGAAAGCGCACGATGACAGGTGAGTTTAGTTTGGTTTTTACTTCCTCGTTGCCTGCTCCGTGACCTTGACTATGTCACCTAATCCAGGTGAGCCAAAGTCTTCTGGCTGCAAAGTGTTGTTCTAACACCTCTTCTCCTTCCCTTGCTAGAGTCTCCAGGGTTCCAGAAAATGTCATTGGTATCACGTGATGATTTCCTTCCTGCCCTCTGAGACTGTGGTCGGACACAGACCAGGGCCAGGGAGTGGCCCTTTCTGGTCTGTTTTTGGATCCTTTCAAGACCTTTAAGTAAGAGTGAGGAAAAGTTAAAATAAAGGGCTAAATGGAAAAATGAGAATCTTAAGGAAACAGGAAACCCGATGTGCTGCGGGATTTTATTTCTCATGTGCAAAGCACATTTTCTTCAACCTATCATTTCTGAAATAAGCGATCCACGATCATTTAATGTGAATGCATCCCAGACCTGGGTTGGGCCCATGTAATTTGGAATCAAAAATGACTGACAGGTCAACCCAAGAGTTCTGCCAATAAATTACATACATCCTGTTAGTACAAACTCATACCCTAAAAATATCTTCAGAGACTACAGAGAAACTGGCAATGGCTATGGATTGACAGGGAAAAAAAAAATTCAACCATGAAAATGAAGCAAAATTATATCCACACTCCCCAAGCAGTCATTAAAATTAATTTGGTTTTAGACCAAAGTCAAATATACTGGTACATGTAACTCACTGAATCTGTACAGGGAAATGTTAACTGAAGCTAGAGTTTTGGTCGTGTGCAAACTCGGCATCCTTGCAGGTAGGAGGTGTGTATTCTGTTGCAGAGAAACCCCGGATGTTATCCTCCTTAGGGCTGGGTGGCCTATAGCTCCATGAAGAATTTCAGCTTCAGGAAGAAGCAGAGAGACATCAATAAACATAGTAAGACTCTAGTTCTAGGCAACCAAACTGTTCATTTGCCTCCAACTTTCAGCCAAAAGGCAGGACTATATTTTTTTGGAATGAGGCAGAGAGAGACAGAGAGAGAGAGGGAGAGGAAGACAGAGGTGGGTGCACCAGCAGCCTCTCAGCTGCTGTGCACGAAATCCAGATGCGTACACCCCCTTGTGGTCAAGTGTGGCATTGCGCCCTTGCATCACTTTGCATCTGGCTAAAGTGGGACCTGGAGATTGGAACCGCTGGAGATTGGAACTGGTATTCTTAGGCTTAGGAGGCAGGCGCCTTAACCACTAAGCCATCTCTCCAGCCCAAGGCAGGAATTTTAATGTCTAGCACACCAGCTACTTACTTCCAGGAAGCTGGAAGTCACTTCCGCACAATTACACAAGATGCAGTTCACCCATAGGAAACAATCTGGAACTTTAGCTCTTCATACATAATCCCCTGGGATCCTCTTCCTCCTCCGTGATGGAAAGCCTGCATCTGGTTGCCAAGGACACTGTGCAGGAAGTGACCAAGGCGAGGAGAAGGAGCTAGGCTCCAGTTTGGAAGGCTCTTCCCCATCTCTGTCACCAGCTTTGGTTGGGGAAAAACTAAATCATTTGTTTAACCTGATTCCCTCTTTTCCTTGAGGGAACACTTCTGTAAGCTCACTATAAACACAATTATGCCATATGGGGCTTTCATTAATCTAGTAAGAAACCACAGCCTGACACACACCGGGCAGGATTTGTTTCATGCATTCTTTTTTTTTTTTTTTTTAAGCTCATTTTCAGCACCAGCGTGTCCTCATACTTACTACACAGACGTGGTTATTTATGCAGTGTGAGTCTGGAAGAAGAGAGAATTTATCAGAGCCAATATATTGGCAACGCTGCATTGAGGGTCTACAGGATGCCTAGTCCCAGTGACCATCCAGCCTGTGGCTGGTGTTGGTTGATTAGTAATTATTTGTTAAACACCCACGTCATGCAAGTTTTGAGGTTGGCACAGAGCTACCATTGTGAGCAAGAGAGTTGTGATGTCTACCTTGATCCTCAGCTTACCAATCTTTACCTAGTGCTCTTTCTTTTTAAAAATTAATTAATTAATTAATTGATTAATTTAAGAGAGAGAAAGAGGGAGATAGAAAGAGAGAGGATAGGCACACCAGGGCTTCTAGCCACTGCAAATGAACTCCAGATCATGTGCCTCTGGCTTTTACTTGGGTACTGGGGAATCACACTTGAATCCTTTGGCTTTGCAGGCAAGTGCCTGAACTACTGAGCCATCTCTCCAGCTCACCTAGTGCTCTTTCTATCTGTAAGCTCAGACCTTAGCTAGGGACAGCCACAACTGGATATCCATCAAACTCCCTCAGCTATCACTGACAATAACAAGGACAGATATTTTTCATCTTGGTACATGAATAAAATGTATGTGCATGACGACTATTTACGTATATAACTTAAAAAAATAAATAAAGAGTTCCAAATGTGGATGAAGGGAGGCAAGAGCGTAAGAGCCAAAGAAAAGGAATGTGTGCTGCGAAATGCTGTCTTTCAGGCGTGACTGTTGGGTGCATGAACTCTGGTTCCCTGTATAAGACCTGCATAAGATTGGGTCCTTCAACAATCTGTCATGGATAGCAGAGGAGCTCGTGGAGCCCCATCCTTTCCTGAGGAGCTGGTGACAGTTAATGGTGGCTTGGTGGGACAGAGACATTTTCTTCAGTGGCAGTGGTATAGCCACTGGCAAGTTGCCCATGCTCTGGTATATAACTGTCCACTGTGCTCAGTAAAGAACTCTAACTAAACTTGGTAGATCAAAACAAAACAAAAGACATGAAAGAGGAGGAGGGAGTAGTTGGGAAAAGGAAGGGGTTCAGTGGGAGAAGGACAAGTATGGGTAAATGGGGAGGAGGGGTGAACATGACCAAATTATGTATGTATGTATGTATATGTATGTATGTATGTATGTATGTATGTATGTGTATGTATTATACATATATGTATATACATACATACATACATATATGTATATGTATGTATTTCAAATATATTTGAAATGGTCAATAAAGCTCCAGGAACACTATTTATGTTTATTCAGCATGATGCACTTTGTGTTTGCATTTTTTAAAAATATTTTTTAAATTTCTTTTTTATTTTTGGAGAGAGACACAGAGAGAGACAGAGAGAGAGGGAGAAGGAGTCAGATAGAGAATGGGTGCGCCAGCAGTCTCTCAGCTGCTGTGAACAAAATCCAGATGCATGTGCCCCCTTGTGGTCAAGTGTGGCATTGCGCCCTTGTGTCACTTTGCATCTGGCTAAATGTGGGACCTGGAGATTGGAACCGGGTTCTTAGGTTTAGGAGGCAGGCACCTTAACCGCTAAGCCATCTCTCCAGCCCATGTTTGCATTTTTTTTTTTTTTTTTTTTTTTTTTTTTTTTTTTGCATAGGGTTTTAAATGACCTGGAATTTATGACTCAGGGTGGCCTTGAACTCATGGTGATCCTCCTATCTCTTAAGAGTGCTGGGGAGGCGTGGTGGCTCCATGTTTGCATTTTTAAAGAAATTGACCTGCTGCTTTTAAGCGTGGTGACACTGGAGAAATTGTGGTTTAATGAAGGTTTTCAAGGATTTGAAGGATGAAGAACCAGCTGCTCGTATTTGCCCGAGGCCCTGGGGATCAAGCTGCAGGAAGTGAGTTTACAGGTAATGGCTGAGATTCAGAGTAGACTGAGAAGTTTAGCAGCAAAGGCTGCCAACAGTTGCTGTCAAAGCTCTCCCCTGGACAATGTCATCTGTTGGGCATGAAGGTGGGTGAGAATCAGAGTCCCCACAGGCCCTACAGCAGGAGGTCTTAGGAAGTTTTAGGGGGAGGGATCAGGTTCACTGGGGAGTAGCCATAACTGTGGATACCCAGGGAGCATAGTAAAGTGCCTAGAGGAATGTGCGAGGTACTCAAAGGTTCAGGGACTCATGCACCTAGACGTTTTGGAAGGATCACTCCTCCTCCAGAGTCCACTATCCAGTGCTTCCTGAAGCCCATCTTTCTCAGCGAATTAACAAGGAGACAAGGGAAGACACGGTCAGCCATGGCAGCAGGCTGGCTCCATGCAGCTCTCTGCAAAAGAAGTGGAGCTGTTGCTTTGGAGAGGGAAGGGCTGGGAAGTCCCAGAAAGTGTCTCCAAACATTAAAACAAACAAAAAAAGCAGTCATATGGAGGGATGGGTAAATCTGTCATATCATTCATTGGGTGGATGACAGACATAGAACCAAGAGTTGGTTGAAATAGGGAGACAGAAATTAGCTCAAAGGAACTTTGAGAAACTTGTGAGGAGAAACTGCCCAAGCCTGAATGTGTGATTCAAATGAATAGAATTGTTCACAAAATGGTACTGGGCTGGAGAGATGGCTTAGTGGTTTAGGTGCTTGCCTGCAAAGCCAAAGGATCCCGGTTCGATTCTCCAGGACCCATGTAAGCCAGATGCACATGGGGTGCATGCATCTGGAGTTCGTTTGCAGTGGCTAAATGCCCTGGCATGCTCATTTTCTCTCTCTCTTTAAAATAAATAAATAAATAAATAAATAAATAAATAAATAAATAAAACATATTTTAAAAAAGAAATGGTTGGACCCATTTGTTTTGGCATCAACCATTCTGAGTTCCTACTATGTACAGGGTACTGTGCCAGCCCAGAGACACATTTGTCTTGAGATTTTACTTTGTTTTATTTTATTTTATTTTAGTTTAGTTTAGTTTTGGTTTTCTGAGGTAGGGTCTCACTCTAGCTCAGGCTGACCTGGAATTCACTATGTAGTCTCAGGGTGGCCTCTAACTCTTGGCGATCCTCCTACCTCTGCTTCTGGGATTAAAGGCGTGTGCCACCACACCCGGATTTGTTTTATTTTTCCTAAAAAATATTTTATTTATTCATTTCAGAGAGAGAGAGAGGATGGGCACACCAGGGACTTTAGCTACTGCAAACAAACTCCAGATGCATGCACCACCTTGTGCATCTGGGTCTGTGTGGGTCCTGGGGAATTGAACTCCAGTCATTAGGCTTTGCAGGCAAGTGCCTTAACAGCTATGCCATCTCCTTAGCCAAAGATTTTGTCTTAAAACTATCTGTTCTCATTAAGAAATAGGGTTGCATGCTTGCTTCGGCAGCACATATACTAAAATTGGAACTACACAGAGAAGATTAGCATGGCCTCTGCGTGAGGATGACACACAAATTCACGAAGCATTCCGTGGTAAAAAAAAAAAAAAAAGATAGGGTTGCTGGAAGAGGAATAAGGGGAGGGCGAAAGGACACATGTGACATGTAAACAGAAAGGAGAGTATATGAGTGTATTAAGGGAGCAAGGGGAATTGGAGGAAGACGGATGGGGATAGGAGGGGACGTAAGAATCAACAATTGTATTTGAAAGTGCTGGAATGAATGGTAACTAAATCTGTTTACCAATTTAAAAATAAAAAGAAATAGGGTTTGGTAAGTGTGTGTGTGTGTGTGTGTGTGTGTGTGTGTGTGTGTGCGCGCGCGCTTGCATGTGTGGGTTGCAAGCGCACGCATGCATGTGCAGGTCAGAGGTAGGCACTAGGGGCTTCTTCAGTTGTTCTCTACCTCTTTTTCTCTTTGCCCTGCCTAATCCATATTCTAACCCACTAACATTTTCTTCTCTGTCATTTTGGAATACCCTATATCATCTGATGACATTTCTTGGGCACATACTTAACTCTGAGCTCACGTCCCACTCCCTGGATCATGATCTCCATGTGGAAAGGTCACACGTTCTACTTTGCTTTATCCCCTTTTGCCAGAGAGCAAAGCGTGCCTTTAATTTATCTGTCAGTTGCAAGCGCACATCTTTCTTCATTGGCCTCAATACAGCAGTCACAGCTTCAGCCCACTATTTATAAGAATGGAGAGAGTCTTGTAGATAACGTTGCTGTGAATGTTGTGGAAAGCTTATATGTCATGTGGGCTTTGAACTACATGCGTTTTAAATTTTATTTATTGATAGATACTTATATAACTTTTACCATGTTTCAAGTATTATTGGCCATTTGGGTCTACTAGCCTTTTTGGTAAAGCAACAACAACAACAAAAATCTTTTCTTTGTTTGTTTTGAATGAGGGTCTCATTCTAGCCCAAGCTGACCTGGAACTCACTCTGTAGTCCAGGCTGATCTCAAATTTATGACAATCCTCCTAACCCAACCTCCAGAGTGTTGAGATTAATTAAAAGCATGGGCCACCACACCTAGCTCCACTAGCTCTTTTGAAAAAATATTTTTATTTATTTCTTTGCAAAGAGAGAGAGACAGAGAGAGAGGGAGAGAGAAAATGAGAATGGGTATGCCAGATGCATGTGCTACTTTTTGCATGTGAATTTACGTGGGTACTGGGGAATTGAATTTTGCAAGCAAGAGCCTTTAACCACTGAGTCATCCCTCCACCTTGAACATGCTCACTCATGTTCTCATGATGTTTGTCACAGCGCATTGGAATGTCACCTCACGGCAGGTCTTTCACTGGTTTCCAGATCCAGGAAAGATCTGGAACCCTGGAAGAACTGTGGTTCCTCTGTGTCCTCCTGTATCTGGAGTTGTCTAGAATGAGCGTCCTCTCTTGCTGACTTCTCTAGCAAGACTTCCAGAATTTCTCCCCCATCTGTTTCTAAGAGCTTTCTCAGTTCATTGTTTGGCATTGGACTCCGCCTTTCTCCTTGCCCCATTGCAAGCACTGTGGTCTGACTTCCCCACCTTGCGTTAGTTCTTCCAATGGTAGCATAGATGGTGGGCCCTTAGAAATTTTTTCAGAAGGAATATTTTCTCTTGGAGAGCAGTCTTGTTCATGGACATGTAGTGTGATAGGAGAAGCTGTCTTCTTCCAGAATCTGAGGAGGAAGGATGTTACAACTTTTACCTCACCACTCTCCTAATCTTGCCCACACCACAGCAGACACACACTCCACAGTCTTGTCTTGGTTTTCAAATAGCCTATCGAAATGCGCATTACTTTATAGTAAGATAGTAAAATGTATCTTCTCAAAACAGAAATCAGGGCCGGAGAGATGGCTTAGCGGTTAAGGCACTTGCCTGCAAACCCTAAGGACCGAGGTTCAATTCTCTAATACCCACGTAAGCCAGATTCACAAGGTGGTGCATGTTTCTGGAGATTATTTGTAGTAGCTGGAGGCCCTGGCAAGCCCATTCTCTGCCTCTCTCTCAAATAAATGAATAAAAATAAAATAATGAACAGAAATCTGTTTCAGTTTCTGAAAACACTGTATTTTTTTCTTGACCAATCAACTTCAAAGAATAGAATGCTTGGATTTGGGGGTTAATCTTTAGTTGGTCATTTCTGCCTTTTTACAAATGATGAAACTCAGATTCATTTACTTGAAGCCACGTAGTCCATTCATGGTAGAACTAAACCTGGGTTTTCCACCTCTCGGGTCTTGCTTGGCTAATCCCACAAGGGGTCGATGAGAAATCCTGATAGTGCGTGAAGAGAGAGCCCATTTCCTTCCCTGCCTCCACAGGAATGGTCCTGCTCTGATGAAAGCGGTTGCTTAACTGTTTTCTTTGGATACACTAACCCTGGGGTTTCTCCTGACAACTGATTGGGGTTGACTCTTTTCTAGTCACCACAAATAGGCTGGCTTGACCCTATTGTTATTCAAATCGCATGCTTTTCCAAGAGGTTTATTAAGTGCAAAGCCTGGGAAACCAAACAGTTCAAATCTTTCAAAGAAGTTGTTTTTGTTTTTGTTTTTAGTAAGAAAACATATGTTCCAGATGAAAAAAAAAAAGAAAAGAAAAAAAGTAATGATGATTTGAAATTGATCTGATCTATCTAGCAGAATGCACCAAGAAGGCTTGGGGAAAATCCATATTTACCAACTCTTTTTATTTATTTATTTATTTATTTATTTATTTATTTATTTATTTATTTATTTATTTGAGAGAGAATAGGAGCACTGGGGCCTCTAGGCACTAACATCGCACTTCAGATGTCCAGATGTATGTGCCACCGTGTGCATCTGGCTTTAAGTGGTGGGTACTAGGGAACTGAACCCAGGTCCTTAGGGTTTGCAGGTAAGCACCCTAAGCTGAGCCATTTCTCCACCCCTTACCAAGTCTTTCAATGAGTTCATGAAAGGAAGGAAGAAAGGAAGGAAGGAAGGAAGGAAGGAAGGAAGGAAGGAAGGAAGGAAGGAAGGAAGGGAAGGAGGGAAGGAAGGAAGGAAAGAGAGCCACCAGGGAAAGACCGTGCTTTCTCCCTTGTAGTTTCGTGGCTACCTTACAGATATTAGCAATGCCCTTTCTGCTTGTTGCTAAGTAATTTATCATCACCTCAGTTATGTCAGTCCTCCTTTTGGTATGCTCTACTTTGGGCTTCGTTTCATCTTCTCTTGCTCCCTTCCTCTTGCTTCTGTTGCTGTTTCCCTCCTTGTTTGCTGACTGCCTGGTCCAGCTCATTATGTCTTTTGGAGGGGGTGGGGCGGGGGAGAATGAGAACAATGCAAATTAACTCAGCTGGGTTGCACCACTGCGCCTTTATTGAGGCAATGGATAAAGTGCCTGACTTTTAAAATAGTCATGCTGAGGATGTGCCTGAAGCTTTATTGGCCTTTTGGGAGCTGATTATTAGTAGTGACAGTGTCTTTGGGGAACAGCCTCTTGAGTCCCCTCATTCCCCTCCTGTAACCATCCGAGTGCAGGGATGCCAGTTCCTTACAGACCTCCGGGATGCCAAGGGCTTCCTTCTTTACTGTTGCATCTCCAGCTCCATGCAGAAACGCTTACATGGTTTGGCTATTTTTTTTTTCTTCCACTTCCCACACCTGTTGGTTGTCTGATTCGGTACCCAAATAAATGGTCCCAATTTCCTCTTGTATGAATGGATTCTTTCCAAATCTCTCTAATAGAACTGCTGAGTCCAAAGTTCCATTCTTCTTGTTGGAATCTGGGTCTATTAGAGGGGAATGCACTCCAGCCTCTGGCTTACTGGTGTCATTATTTTTCTTTATAGCTGGGGAAGCCTTTTTACAAACCAATTTTAAATCTGACATGGATGCTCAATGCAATAGCATCAGCCTTATATATCTGAATGAATTTAATCATATATATCGAAAGAGAGACAGAATGAGAGAGAGGCTGAGACCTTGGCTCAATGATGATATACACAGGATAATTAAATGTGAGGTGGAAGGAGTGACTGTTTTTCCTCACTTAATCTTGATTCTTTTATTTTTCATAATCTGCATTGGGTGGTTTAAGGTTTTTAAGAATAATTAGCCCTGTAATTTTCTTTTATGAGCCAATTTAAAGTCTTACAAGGATGGCTGCTTGCACTGAATTAGGGACAGGGGACATACTCTGTACTTATGGCTTACCTCCTCCTCCCTCCTCTGTAACACAGGGGATTTGGGGGGGGGGGAGGTGTGTGTGTATAGTGTGTGCATGTGTGGGGGCAGATAGATGTACCCTGTGCACTGGCGTTCAGAGGCCAGAGAACATCAGTGTCTTGCTCCCTCGCTCGTCCACTTTGTTTCCATGAGCAGTAAGCACTCCTACCCACGTAGCCATTTCCCCAGTGCCAAGGAGCGAGGTTTTGAAGAAGGGAACTAGACTAATTCCATCCCATCTGCCCAGAAACTAGGCATTGACTTGCTACAGGTCACAAAGCCGGTTAGTAAGAACCTGAAACTGAACTGCTACTCCCTGAAATCCACAAGCCATTGCTCTGGAAAGAGCATTTTGGCTTCCCTTCCTTCATTTGGTTCCAAATCCCCTCTAGCACTTTGTAAATATTTATTGTCTATGGCTGGTACCACTTAGCTCAAGCTGAGAACAGATTTCCTATGGCTCTGTTGCCAACGATCTCCTCGGAAACTCTACCCAGTTTTGCTGAAGTCAAGCATCATGTCCCACCTGCGCCTTTCCATCTCCTCATGTATGGACATTTAGATTCGTCTTTGTTCTGACACCGTCACAACAGGAGCAATGACTCTAGAACCTCGGAGCCCATGGATTTCCTGGAATTCACTAGCTATCAGCTGCTAGCTTTGGGCAGCTATTTACAATGGGCCCGGTACTGCGTTAGGCACATCATAAAACTTACATTACTACCAGCTCTGAGGTAGGTACTGTTTTCTATTTTCCTATTGAGGAAATAAGGCTCAGAGGGCCCACACAGCAAGTCACAGATATAGAATCAGTCTGGCTCTCCACAACATGCACAGTTGAATTCTAGACTCTTCTAATGTGTGGTCATTTGGAACCAGGATGTCCCTAAGCCACCAGCACCCCTCCATTTTTATGAACTATTTATGATATAGTTAGAATAGTTAGGGGGGAGGTGTAGGGTGTGTAGCTGCTTTTTGAAGCAACTTAAAACGATTTTAATTCCAATTTGTAAAGCAAAGACTGGGAATGAATTTGTTCATCAAATTCTGGAATACGAGGGTCCAAGAGGCAATTTGGAAGCTTGAGGTAAATCTAGGGAAAACAAGGAAATAATACTTCTCCTAGCACGTAATAAAGTTTTGGAACTCATTACCCTGAGAGGCTGTACAGACAGGAAATGTAAATGGATTTAAAAAGAGTTTGGACAAATTTATGAATGACAGAGTTATAAAAGGTTTCTAACAGAAGCTGGAATATACGAGGTGTGTCTATAAAGTAATGAAAAAGTTTTAACAAACACAAGAACTTATATAGAATTTATATATTCAAATAAATGTATATTTCCTTCAAAGTAGTCACCTTTGGAGAATACCAATACTGACTTATTCTAATGTGACTTACTAGTCAAAACGTTTTCTTTTCTTTTCTTTTCTTTCTTCTTCTTCTTCTTTTTTTTTTTTTTTTGACTAGAGATAAGTAGATTAAGCTCACCCCTCTCAATTTACAGATGGGGAAACTGAAATCTGCACAAATTAAATAAGTTACTATTAGGGTTTGCGTCCAAATGTCACCATAGGCTCGTGTGTGTGAACACTTGATTCTCAGCTCGTGGAGTATTGAAAGGTTAGGGAACCTTTGGGATGTGAGGTCCAGCTACAGGCCACAGGCTACTAGGAACATGCTTTTGAAGGTTAAAGCCTGCTTCTGATCTAGGACTGTCTGCTTCATTGTTGCCCAGACAACACGATGCTACCACATGCCTTATGCTGCCGCCTTCCTTGCCACAATGGACTGAAATCCCCTAAAACTGGGAGGCAAAAGAAATCATACTTCCCTTAAATTGCAGTGTCAGGTAATTTGTCACAGTGATAAGGGAAATGACTAATACATAGGCTGACAGTCACACCGTATCAGCTCTGGAATTAGACTCCCCATGGTCTGCCTTCGATTTATCATTCTGTGTCCTAATACCAAGTTCTTCAGAGCGCACAGTAAATTCTTTAGCAGAAAACCTAATGATGGGGCTGAGAGATCGCTCAGTGGTTAAGGTGTTCGTTTGCAAAGCCTGATGGCCTGGGCTTTGGTATTCCAATACACACATAAAGCCGATGTACCAAGTGGCACATGAATGTGGAGTTTGTTTGCAATGACGAAAGGCTCTCTCTCTCTCTCTGCTTTCAAATCAATGGAATATTTTTAAAGAAAGATAACCTAGCAACAGTAAATCTTCATTTTTGCTAGAACCATCTAAATAGATTTAGGTTTAAGATAGATGATTGAAATATTTGTTCAAGCTATGTATTAATATCATTTGTTCAAAACCCAAGTAGCTTTTATAAAGAAGAGACAACTAAACCATATTTATTTGGCTGTTTGTAAACTGACTGTCTGTTGTCCAGCCTCAGCTGTGCTTGAGACATGGATGACCTACCTGCATTTCTTTTTTTTTGCTGACCTGGAATTCACTATGTAGTCTCAGGGTGGCCTCAAACTCACAGCGATCCTCCTGCCTCTGCCTCCTGAGTGCTAGGATTAAAGGCGTGCACCACCACGTCCGGCTTCTACCTACATTTCTTGATTGCTTTCTATGAGCCATCTTCAAGGTGGTTGCTTTGATTCCTCTTTTTGCACTACGTGGTTTGAAATCACAGCCAAGGACTGGCACTCTTTCAAACCCAGAGGGAAGTGAGAAAGAGCCCTTCTGGGGAAAGGAACGTGGCTTTGTAGCTCTCAGCCTCCCTGGAAGGAATGTCTGAAGGTGCCCTAAAGATCTACTTTAGTCAAACACAAAGACAGGAGAGAGATAGAGAGAGAGAGAAAGGGAGGGAGAGAGAGATTGAGCATAGACTTCCGTTGTCAGTGAAAATATAACAAGAGAATTGTAAAGTTCAGAGCAAAAGAGGAGAGCAGAAGGGATTATTCCAGAAGCAGCAAATATATGTCCTGGGGATAGGTCTTGAATCTCATTAGACTTGAATATGGGGCCTGGAGAGATGGCTCAGAGGTTAAATGTGCTTGCTTACAAAGCTTGACTGGCCAGGTTCGATTCCTCAGTACCCACATACAGTCAGATGCACAGAATGGCACAAGTATCTGGTGTTTGCAGTGGCAAGAAGCCCTGGAGTGCCCATTCTCTCCTTTCTCTCTCCCTACATTCTCTCTCTTTCTCTCTCTCGCTCTTTTCTCTCACTCTGTTCTCAAATAAATAAAAATACTCAAAAAAAAAAATCTAAAAAGCTTGAATGCAGATAGAAGGATACAGGAAATCCATTAGTTTGTGTTCACTCATACCTTTCCAGTTGGCTTCACTTTGGTCACCAGACAGCCATTTTACTTGGACTTTAAAGAAAATAAGAGGGTCGGTGCCAGAAGGAGGACTGTCAACCCTACAGAAGTCCCAAAGTCCCGAGAGCATGTTGGGCTACTTTTTGCTTAGGTTTGGAAACATTGCTTCCCTCAATGAATTTACAATGTTGAACCAAAACTAACAAAGAAAAGACAAACATGTCACGGAAAGGTACATGTTGACATGTGTTGATACCTCAGCCAAAATTTATAACATAACCCAGAAGAAACACTTGACATGCCTGGCTGTGGATTTTGGTGGATGGTGTGTTTCTGGGGGGATTCTGGTAGGAGACATCACAGAGATGTCAAGGCCATGGAAACAGGAAACAGTGGTTCTGAATTCTGTGCATGCAACTGTTATAAAATATTAACCTTTGTTTTATGACTTCAAAGTTGATGTCACCGGATGCCTGGATGGGAGAGAAATGGAAAAGCAGGGTTATCGGATTTGATGAAATCTTTGCAGTGAGTCATTACAAAGAGAAAGGACATGTGTGTGTATGGACACATCTACACACATATTCTGAAACACATAGGTGTCCACAACATGTCTTTTCTTTGGAGGCATTGCCAGTTCTGCATTGTGGTGATCAAGGACATAATGGTGCAGTTCGGGTATAGGCATGCATATGCACCCTGCCCCCATAACACCTCATACAACAGCATCAATACATATCCTTTTTGGTTAGGATGTGGGGGGAGCTGAGCCTTAGCTGTGGGGTGAAGTTGCTAATAGTAGGAACCTATGTATTTGGAAAAAAAATCCAGTCCACAGTTCCACTTAATCCTGTCTTGGTGCCAACCCAGCCCTGTCAAACTGTGTACATTTTGCAAAGAGACAGAGGTGGGATGAAGACTTCAGAATGATCATTTGAAAATGATCCTCACTTCGTGGGACTGGTGGCAATACTGTGACCCCATATCATCCATTTGTGACATAATTTAAGGCATGTTTGACTTCCGTTGAAGAGTATAGAGATGAGAGTATTGAAGTACTCTGGTCTCCACTAAAAGAAGTGACATGGGGACCCAATTCGTGTTCTTGCTCTCTTTTCATTTCTCGCTCTCTCTTTCTCTTCCCACTCCTCCAGATTCTTTGTCAGACATATCTCCTGATCTGTGATATCATTTATGGTTTGCATATGAAATGCTTCCCACAGCTCTGTGTTTCTGGACACTTAGACCCCAGCTAGTGACACTTTTTATGCGATTGTGGCTCCCTGGGACTGTGGTCTAGGGAACAGAGGTGGCTTTACTGGGCAGGGCCTTGATGGCTATGTCTGCTTCTGGTTCTGGCCTGAGTTTCTTACTTCCTGATCCTTCACGATGTGAAGCAGTAGCCATTGCCATGCCTTCTCCACCATCATGGACTGTGTCCCTAAAACCGTGAGCCAAAAGAACTCCTTCCTCTTGAATTAGGCCCTGCCAAGTATTTGGTCACAGCGCCAAAAAGAAAGCAACTAATACAATGTTTAAAGCCCACAGGTTGTGTCACAATCAGAGCACGGTGGACCCAAAGATGGTCTGAGAACAGAGAGCGACAGCCTGTTGTCTTCTGTCTCCATCCAAACGTCTGGGTTCCAACAAACCTCTCTAAGAATAAAACTTACTTATCTAAGAAATCTCACCTTCAAATTAGAGGAGATATTTTAAATGGAAAAATATAGACACTCAATGAACACTAAGAAATGAGGGGCAACCAATACTTGTCAGATTTGGACAGAGTAGGGCTGAGAGATAGATGGCTCAGTGTTTAAGGCGCTTGTCTGAAAAACCCAACAACCCGCATCGCAGCACCTGTGTAAAGCCAGGAGGCACAAAGTGGCACACGCATCTGAAGTTTGTTTGCACTGGCTAGATAGAGGCCCCGGTGTGCCCATTGACGCTCTCTTTACCCTTGCAAATAAATAAATGAATAAAATTATTTTAAAAATACTTGGACAGAGGAACACTGCCCTGGCATTACCTGGCTCCAAGCTCAAGGCTTCAATAAGGGATACTTACTGATCCTGGCATCCAGTAGGGTCATAACTTGCTGTGCTTTGATGAACTTTAAAATGGAAGACTCGCACTCTGCCCCACTCTGTCCCTGCCACTTCTAAAAAGTTCAACGGAGAGCGTTAAGTGTGGCTCGTTGTGGCCTTCTGGAATTTAGGAGGAAGGATCTCTTCCTTATGTGTTCAGGTTTCTTAGGGAAACTTCACTAGCAAAGACATGCAAAACAAAGACAGCCAAGAACAATGAAGCCAGAGTAGGGCTTCACTGGGAATTGGAGCCTATGATTAGCCAAGGGGAGGAATTTCCAATCTGAGGATGCCCTCCGCCGCCGGCCCAGCCTTTCTATGAGACTCGCTGTAGATCTCAATGCCAAATGCTGAGGGTGTCTCCCACTCCCCTGACCATAACTATTTATGTAAAAGGAAATGGAAAAGTGGGACTTGTCCTATGGCTCCATTTGTGGAGTGCTAAAATGACAACATCTGGGTCCCTTTAAATACACGCTGCTTTGAGGAAAGGGACATCTGCCAGGAAGCTACCTGAAGCATCTGCTCTGACGTCTGTTCTTTTTTTTTTTTTTTGACTAGAGATAAGTAGATTAAGCTCACCCCTCTCAATTTACAGATGGGGAAACTGAAATCTGCACAAATTAAATAAGTTACTATTAGGGTTTGCGTCCAAATGTCACCATAGGCTCGTGTGTGTGAACACTTGATTCTCAGCTCGTGGAGTATTGAAAGGTTAGGGAACCTTTGGGATGTGAGGTCCAGCTACAGGCCACAGGCTACTAGGAACATGCTTTTGAAGGTTAAAGCCTGCTTCTGATCTAGGACTGTCTGCTTCATTGTTGCCCAGACAACACGATGCTACCACATGCCTTATGCTGCCGCCTTCCTTGCCACAATGGACTGAAATCCCCTAAAACTGGGAGGCAAAAGAAATCATACTTCCCTTAAATTGCAGTGTCAGGTAATTTGTCACAGTGATAAGGGAAATGACTAATACATAGGCTGACAGTCACACCGTATCAGCTCTGGAATTAGACTCCCCATGGTCTGCCTTCGATTTATCATTCTGTGTCCTAATACCAAGTTCTTCAGAGCGCACAGTAAATTCTTTAGCAGAAAACCTAATGATGGGGCTGGAGAGATCGCTCAGTGGTTAAGGTGTTCGTTTGCAAAGCCTGATGGCCTGGGCTTTGGTATTCCAATACACACATAAAGCCGATGTACCAAGTGGCACATGAATGTGGAGTTTGTTTGCAATGACGAAAGGCTCTCTCTCTCTCTCTGCTTTCAAATCAATGGAATATTTTTAAAGAAAGATAACCTAGCAACAGTAAATCTTCATTTTTGCTAGAACCATCTAAATAGATTTAGGTTTAAGATAGATGATTGAAATATTTGTTCAAGCTATGTATTAATATCATTTGTTCAAAACCCAAGTAGCTTTTATAAAGAAGAGACAACTAAACCATATTTATTTGGCTGTTTGTAAACTGACTGTCTGTTGTCCAGCCTCAGCTGTGCTTGAGACATGGATGACCTACCTGCATTTCTTTTTTTGCTGACCTGGAATTCACTATGTAGTCTCAGGGTGGCCTCAAACTCACAGCGATCCTCCTGCCTCTGCCTCCTGAGTGCTAGGATTAAAGGCGTGCACCACCACGTCCGGCTTCTACCTACATTTCTTGATTGCTTTCTATGAGCCATCTTCAAGGTGGTTGCTTTGATTCCTCTTTTTGCACTACGTGGTTTGAAATCACAGCCAAGGACTGGCACTCTTTCAAACCCAGAGGGAAGTGAGAAAGAGCCCTTCTGGGGAAAGGAACGTGGCTTTGTAGCTCTCAGCCTCCCTGGAAGGAATGTCTGAAGGTGCCCTAAAGATCTACTTTAGTCAAACACAAAGACAGGAGAGAGATAGAGAGAGAGAGAAAAAGGAGGGAGAGAGATTGAGCATAGACTTCCGTTGTCAGTGAAAATATAACAAGAGAATTGTAAAGTTCAGAGCAAAAGAGGAGAGCAGAAGGGATTATTCCAGAAGCAGCAAATATATGTCCTGGGGATAGGTCTTGAATCTCATTAGACTTGAATATGGGGCCTGGAGAGATGGCTCAGAGGTTAAATGTGCTTGCTTACAAAGCTTGACTGGCCAGGTTCGATTCCTCAGTACCCACATACAGTCAGATGCACAGAATGGCACAAGTATCTGGTGTTTGCAGTGGCAAGAAGCCCTGGAGTGCCCATTCTCTCCTTTCTCTCTCCCTACATTCTCTCTCTTTCTCTCTCTCGCTCTTTCTCTCTCACTCTGTTCTCAAATAAATAAAAATACTCAAAAAAAAAAATCTAAAAAGCTTGAATGCAGATAGAAGGATACAGGAAATCCATTAGTTTGTGTTCACTCATACCTTTCCAGTTGGCTTCACTTTGGTCACCAGACAGCCATTTTACTTGGACTTTAAAGAAAAATAAGAGGGTCGGTGCCAGAAGGAGGACTGTCAACCCTACAGAAGTCCCAAAGTCCCGAGAGCATGTTGGGCTACTTTTTGCTTAGGTTTGGAAACATTGCTTCCCTCAATGAATTTACAATGTTGAACCAAAACTAACAAAGAAAAGACAAACATGTCACGGAAAGGTACATGTTGACATGTGTTGATACCTCAGCCAAAATTTATAACATAACCCAGAAGAAACACTTGACATGCCTGGCTGTGGATTTTGGTGGATGGTGTGTTTCTGGGGGGATTCTGGTAGGAGACATCACAGAGATGTCAAGGCCATGGAAACAGGAAACAGTGGTTCTGAATTCTGTGCATGCAACTGTTATAAAATATTAACCTTTGTTTTATGACTTCAAAGTTGATGTCACCGGATGCCTGGATGGGAGAGAAATGGAAAAGCAGGGTTATCGGATTTGATGAAATCTTTGCAGTGAGTCATTACAAAGAGAAAGGACATGTGTGTGTATGGACACATCTACACACATATTCTGAAACACATAGGTGTCCACAACATGTCTTTTCTTTGGAGGCATTGCCAGTTCTGCATTGTGGTGATCAAGGACATAATGGTGCAGTTCGGGGTATAGGCATGCATATGCACCCTGCCCCCCCATAACACCTCATACAACAGCATCAATACATATCCTTTTTGGTTAGGATGTGGGGAGGGGAGCTGAGCCTTAGCTGTGGGGTGAAGTTGCTAATAGTAGGAACCTATGTATTTGGAAAAAAAATCCAGTCCACAGTTCCACTTAATCCTGTCTTGGTGCCAACCCAGCCCTGTCAAACTGTGTACATTTTGCAAAGAGACAGAGGTGGGATGAAGACTTCAGAATGATCATTTGAAAATGATCCTCACTTCGTGGGACTGGTGGCAATACTGTGACCCCCATATCATCCATTTGTGACATAATTTAAGGCATGTTTGACTTCCGTTGAAGAGTATAGAGATGAGAGTATTGAAGTACTCTGGTCTCCACTAAAAGAAGTGACATGGGGACCCAATTCGTGTTCTTGCTCTCTTTTCATTTCTCGCTCTCTCTTTCTCTTCCCACTCCTCCAGATTCTTTGTCAGACATATCTCCTGATCTGTGATATCATTTATGGTTTGCATATGAAATGCTTCCCACAGCTCTGTGTTTCTGGACACTTAGACCCCAGCTAGTGACACTTTTTTATGCGATTGTGGCTCCCTGGGACTGTGGTCTAGGGAACAGAGGTGGCTTACTGGGCAGGGCCTTGATGGCTATGTCTGCTTCTGGTTCTGGCCTGAGTTTCTTACTTCCTGATCCTTCACGATGTGAAGCAGTAGCCATTGCCATGCCTTCTCCACCATCATGGACTGTGTCCCTAAAACCGTGAGCCAAAAGAACTCCTTCCTCTTGAATTAGGCCCTGCCAAGTATTTGGTCACAGCGCCAAAAGAAAGCAACTAATACAATGTTTAAAGCCCACAGGTTGTGTCACAATCAGAGCACGGTGGACCCAAAGATGGTCTGAGAACAGAGAGCGACAGCCTGTTGTCTTCTGTCTCCATCCAAACGTCTGGGTTCCAACAAACCTCTCGTAACAAAACTTACTTATCTAAGAAATCTCACCTTCAAATTAGAGGAGATATTTTAAATGGAAAAAATATAGACACTCAATGAACACTAAGAAATGAGGGGCAACCAATACTTGTCAGATTTGGACAGAGTAGGGCTGGAGAGATAGATGGCTCAGTGTTTAAGGCGCTTGTCTGAAAAACCCAACAACCCGTACCGCAGCACCTGTGTAAAGCCAGGAGGCACAAAGTGGCACACGCATCTGAAGTTTGTTTGCACTGGCTAGATAGAGGCCCCGGTGTGCCCATTGACGCTCTCTTTACCCTTGCAAATAAATAAATGAATAAAATTATTTTAAAAAATACTTGGACAGAGGGAACACTGCCCTGGCATTACCTGGCTCCAAGCTCAAGGCTTCAATAAGGGATACTTACTGATCCTGGCATCCAGTAGGGTCATAACTTGCTGTGCTTTGATGAACTTTAAAATGGAAGACTCGCACTCTGCCCCACTCTGTCCCTGCCACTTCTAAAAAGTTCAACGGAGAGCGTTAAGTGTGGCTCGTTGTGGCCTTCTGGAATTTAGGAGGAAGGATCTCTTCCCTTATGTGTTCAGGTTTCTTAGGGAAACTTCACTAGCAAAGACATGCAAAACAAAGACAGCCAAGAACAATGAAGCCAGAGTAGGGCTTCACTGGGAATTGGAGCCTATGATTAGCCAAGGGGAGGAATTTCCAATCTGAGGATGCCCTCCGAAGCCGGCTCCAGCCTTTCTATGAGACTCGCTGTAGATCTCAATGCCAAATGCTGAGGGTGTCTCCCACTCCCTGACCATAACTATTTATGTAAAAGGAAATGGAAAAGTGGGACTTGTCCTATGGCTCCATTTGTGGAGTGCTAAAATGACAACATCTGGGTCCCTTTAAATACACGCTGCTTTGAGGAAAGGGACATCTGCCAGGAAGCTACCTGAAGCATCTGCTCTGACGTCTGTTCTTTTTTTTTTAGCCATTCGTCAGGACGACCCACGCAGTAAATGAGTTGTTTATCAGGAGGGAAATTTGGCCCAGGGTGCTGCTGGCGAGAAGTGAATTGTGTGGGGAGAATGCTGGGGAGTTCATCCCCAAGTACCACAGGAAATGTAGGACTATGAAGTATAGATTTTATTATTTTATTTATGTTTGGAGAGAGACACAGAGAGAGACAGAGAGAGAGAGAGAGAGAGAGAGGGAGATAGATAGAGATGGGTGCGCCAGCAGTCTCTCAGCTGCTGTGAATGAAATCCAGATGCATGCGCCCCCTTGTGATCAAGTGCAGCATTGCTCCCTTGCGTCACTTTGCATCTGGCTAAACGTGGGACCTGGAGATTGGAACCAGTGTTCTTAGGCTTAGCAGGCAGGCACCTTAACCGCTAGGCCATCTCTCCAGCCCTGAAGTATAGCTTTTAAAACCGTGAGTCAGAAAATGGGCTTGCGCAGCCGAATGTGGGACTCTAAGGCTGGCTACACCATATGGAGAGGAAACAGAGCTGGTTGAGAACCTCGTGTTGGTCTTTCTCAGCTGAAGGAATTCCAGGGCCATTGGGTCCAGATTTGATGGTGCACCAGGGACAAGGCTGTTGGGAGAAGTGAACATCCTGCGATTGCTTCACTCCTTTCATTACCACACGATCACCGGGATTTCCTTCCTCCACTTCCAGCTTTCTTTGAAGCCCACATCCCTGCTGTGGGTGGGTGGGAGCAGGCAGGTCTTTGAGAATGATGATACAAACCAGACTTTTTTTTTTGTATGAGTAAAATTAATTTATCAAAGTGACATTGCATAAGATCTTCATGTAGGCAGTGTCACTGGGTGCTTCTTTCTAAAGCCTGCTCAGTAAGGAAGATGCTCTGAGGTCTTCCTGCAGAAGAAAGTGGGGACTATAGGGCACGCATGGGGCTGGCAAGGTCCAGAGATGGGATAGATCTTGGGTTGCCGAAGACAGAGGTGTCTAGTTCTCTTGGTCTGTGCTCTCTGTACTTTACTTCCGCATGCCATACTTAAATTTTTTTTAAAGTTTTATTATTTATTTGAGAGAGAGAAAGAGATAGAGAAAGAGAGAGAGAGAATGGGCACTCCAGGGCCACCTGCCACTGCAAATGAACTCCAGATGTGTGCGCCCCCTTGTGCATCTGGCTTACATGGGTCATGGGGAATCAAACCTGTGTCCTTTGGCTTTGCAGGCAAGCACCTTAACCACTATGCTATCTCCCCGGCCCCATCATTTTTTTAAATTATTTTTTATTTATTTGCAAGGAGATAGACAGACAGATAATGGGCACACCAGGGCATCCTGCAAATGAACTCCAGGTGCATACACCACTTTGTGTATCTAGCTTTATGTGGACACTGGGGAATCGAACCCAGGCCATCACGCTTTGCAAGCAAGTGCCTTAACCCCTTAGCCATCTCTCCAGTCCCCATACACCATTTTCTCAGTAAGTTTAATGTGTTAATTACTTTTCTCATGGCTATGAGTAACTACCTGACAGTAGCAGATGCCTCAAAGGGGGAAGGATTCATTGTGGCTAGGGGACACGGTCAGGAAGGCATGGTGTCAGGGTCTAGAGTGGAGCAGCTCGGCCTGTGGACCTGGGCAATGACACAGACTTCCATGGTGCCAACCAGGAGGTAGAGGTGGGAACTGGAAGTGGGACCAGGCTTTAATTATTTTTTTTAATTTATTTTTTATTATAGATATATTTAATTCAATTTAATTTGTTTATTTGAGAGAAAGAGGCAGAGAGAGAGAGAGAGAGAATGGGTGCACCAGGGCATCCAGCCACTGCAAACGAACTCCAGATGCATGCACTACTTGTGCATCTGGCTTATGTGGGTCCTAGAGAATTGAACTGGGGTCGTTTGGCTTTGCAGGCAAACACCTTAACAGCTAAGCCATGTCTCCAGCCCTAATTTTTTAATTTTTATTTATTTATTTTTATTGACAACTTCCTTAATTGTAGACAATATCCCATGGTACTTCCCTCCCTCCCCCCACTTTCCCCTTTGAAACTCCACTCTCCATCATATCCCTTCCCCTTCTCAATCAGTCTCTCTTTTATTTTGATGTCATGATCTTTTCCTCTTATTATGATGGTCTTGTGTAGGTAGTGTTAGGCACTGTGAGATCATGGATACCCAGGCCATTTTGTGTCTGGGGTAGCACATTGTAAGGAGTCCTACCCTTCATTTGGCTCTTACATTCTTTCTGCCACCTCTTCTGTAATGGACCCTGAGCCTTGGAAGGTGTGTTAGAGATGTTTCAGTGCTGAGCACTCCTCTGTCCCTTCTTCTTAGCACCATGGTGCCTTCTGAGTGATCCCAAGGTCACCACCATCTGAAAAGAGAAGCTTCTCTAACCAAAAGTGAGAGTAGCATTAATATATGGACATGGACATTAAGAGAAGTGTTTACTGGGCAGTTTTGTGAGCACAGTATATACATTTAACCAAACACCAGCAGACGTTACACCCCTAGGGCTCATGACTACCCCTGTTGTAGGTGTTCAGTATCAGGGATGTGTTACGTCCCATGGAGTGGGTCTCCAGTCCAATTAGAGAGCAGTTGGTTTCCCCCATAACAGACATGCCACTATTGCACCTGTTGTCTCATTTGGCCTGGCTGGCCAAATTTAAAGCTTGCAGTGTTCACTGCTGAGTACCTTCACTGGTGATTTCTCTCTCCCATGAACTGCACATAGCATACCTTTTTCCAGCTTTCTGTCAGCTGGTCCACATGGAAGAGGCTGTCAGCTCAGCACCAGCAGGATTTCTCAGTGACCTTGCAGCCCAAGTACGTGGAGTTTTTAGCAATAGGGTCTTATCATCTATTCCTGGTGGGAAGCCAAGGGCCTCGGCAATGGTCTATCATGTTTTGGGGGTCTCAGGGACCTTCCTGGCCAACAACTCACTGGAAGGTATCCCATCCCTGGCACTGAGAATTTCCTAGTAACAGTCTACTGTCGATGCCCCTAGTGATCTACCTCTGCCAGCCATGATGATTCCCCATCAGAAACTTGCCACAACCTCCCAGGACAACGCCAACTGGCACCCAAATGTTTAAACCCACCAGCCTGCAGGGAACATCTCACTTCAAAAAATAGCAGTCACCTTCTTGCAAGAAAACATCTACTTCTCCAACATCATTCTTTTTTATTTCTTTAAAAATAATATTTTATTTATTTACTTATTAGAGGCAGATGGAGAGAGATGGAATAGGTGCATCAGAGCCTCCAGTCACTGCAAATGAACTCTAGATGCACGTGCCACCTTGTGCATTTGGCTTACATGGGTCTTGGAGAATTGAACCTGGGTTCTTAGGCTTGGCAGGCAAGCTTCTTAACCACTGAGCCATCTCTCCAGCCCTCCAGCATCATTCTTAAGGCTTCCAGTGGAATTTTCCACCCCCCCCCACACATACACATCTTCATTGCCTGTGTTTCCATGTTGTTTGCGATGGAGTTCTGTTAGCTTCCTGAGCCAGGGAAACATCTTACCATGGGAACAGGCTGTTGGGACTGATATGTGGTAGAAACAGCTTATAGCAGACCATCTTGGCCTACCCTAATCCTTGGGATAGAGTGGGTCCAGCTCCCCACCCTTGTAGCTACAGTATACGTGTGACACTTCTGCCAACACACACACACACACACACACACACACACACACACACACACGTACACGCACACACACATACCATCCTTTAATTAGAAACCTTCCCTTTAGTCCAAAGGAAGCCTCAGCTGCTTGTCAACAAAAACACATTTGTACCAGGGCCTTAAAACACACACACACACACACACACACACACACACACACACACACATCAATTGCCAATTATTCCCCATTCATAGACTCTGGCAAGAGAAGTAGAGAGCTATTTGCTTTCCCTTGGGCCAAATTAAGACTCGCCTTTCATGGCAACTTATTTGCAGGACTAATTTTCCACCTCATTTAATTAGCCTAATTGATTCGGCAGCCTTGTCAAGGGGCAACTCAGTGCCTGGGTGTTTGGGGCAAATTCCTCTTGTTCTCTTTGGACTTGCTTTGAGCAATAGCCTGATTAATTTTCCTGTTTTCAAACTCACATCAGCCTCTTTTAACCTTGTGTGGCTGGGTGAGTGAATGTGGAAAGGCACTCATTGATAAATGCTTTGCAAAGAGCTAAGTGCTGAGTCTGCCCAATGACTTTCTTTTCTTTTCTTTTCTTTTCTTTTCTTTTCTTTTCTTTTCTTTTCTTTTCTTTTCCTTTCCTTTCCTTTCTTTTCTCTTTTCTTTTCCTTTCCTTTCTTTTCTTTTTTCTTTTCTTTTCTTTTCTCTTCCTTTCCTTTCTTTTCTTTTCTTTTCTTTTCTTTTCTTTTCTTTTCTCTTCTTTTCTTTCTTTTCTTTCCTTTTGGGGATGGTTGGCCCATCAAAGCGTGAGGGTGAACTGAAACACATAGACGGGAGATTCCGTGAAATGAGCAACTCCAGTGTAGCTGAATATTGCCATTTTATAGGAGGCCACTCTCTTTCTTATTTATTTATTTAATGAGAGAGAGGATGAGAAGAAATGAATATGGGTACCCCAGGTCCTTTAGCCACTGTCAATGAACTTCAGATGCATGCGCCACTTTGTGCATCTGGTTTTACATGGATGCTGGGGTACTGAACCCAGGTCATTAGGCTTTTCAGGCAAATGCCTTAACCTCCGAGCCATCTCTCCAGCCTGCAGGAGGACACTTTCAAATCACCCAGTTTATGGATTATTCTGGATAGAACTCAGGTCCTCATGCTTGTAAAATAAGCCCTGGATCCATGACTATCTCTCCAGCCACAATGCTCCACTTTTTTCTACCAATATAGGAAAGGTTTGTGATGCAGAAAAAAATATCTGAACTCTGAGGGAGGACACATTTTTGGAGGACAGATGTTCTACTTGTACACAGATATATAAACTTCCTCCTTAGGCAAGATTTTGTTTTGGTTGGTGGGGTTGGGGCAGGCTTATTAACTCCAACTTTTGGGCCCTTGTCTATTTTAACAAAGAATTGGAAAAAAAAAGATTCTGAGAAAAAGAAATTGTGAATTATTGAGTTTAATTTAGGGAGAAATTATGAATTGTGAGTGTGGCTGTATTCCAGTAAATCAGTGTAAATAAGACACCTGGCCAGAAGTGACCCACAGGCCACTATTAGGTGCTGTGTGTGTGTGTGTGTGTGTGTGTGTGTGTGTGTTTCAAAGGCATTTATTTACATGGGCTTTAACCATCACACCACAATCTAAAATCTTGAAAAGAAGACAGAATCTTTGGTCCTATTTTCCTTATAATCTGAATGCATGTATATTTTCATGTCAGACTGATCTTTTAAGGCCCCTCATCTCTGGGCTTTTTTTTTTTTTTTTTTTTTTTTTCAGATGACAGCACAGGGCATTGAATCAGCTTGAATTTGCCAGTTTTCTAGTGTAAAAGCATGGTGGTTAGGCCACCTAGGGCCACAGCAAACTGGATGAGAGGCAGAACCACTTCAATAAACAACCTGGCTGTTTATTGAGTTTTTGAGGAAACTAGACCTCAGGGAAATTCCAAGAGTCCAAGTGTGGCCAAGACACATAGTTGGGGTGTTGTACCCTGTTGTCATGGACCTAAGGCAAATGTTCCCTTACTCTGTATGCCTTTAAGAAAACCCCTGCCAAAATTGCCCTGTCCTCATTAAGTGCGAGTTTTCAGGGAGATGTCTTAAAGAAAAGTTAAATACAAGGAACGTTATGTATGAGATTCAGGGAGCTGCCACCCAGAGACGGGAAGAGCCTTGGAGATTTTCCTCTAGCACCAGATCTTAAATGGACTGGATCAGGGGCGAGGTTGCAGTCAGCTTTGCATTGCTAGTAGAAAACAGCTGACCAAGAGCAGCTTGTGGGAGGGAAGGGTTTATTTTGGCTTACACACTCAAGGGGATGCTCCATGATATCAGGGTAAAATGATAGCATGAGCAGAGGGTGGACATCACCTCCTGGCCAACATCAGGTGGACATCAGCAACAAAAGAGTGTCCCCAACACTGGCAAGGGGAAGCCGGCTATGATACCCATAAGCCTGCCCACAACAACACATCACCTCCAGGACGCTCCAATTCCCAAAATGCTACCAGCTGGAGACCACGTAAGATTCAGAACACGTAAGATTATGGCAGGATTCCTGGATCAAACCACCACAGTTTTCTTCCACTGTGGCCTGACTGGGAGTTGGCCTCATGGCATACACATGGCTGTGAAAATGCTCCTGAAAGACTTGGATTCTTTTCTTTTCTCAAAAATAAAACTTTTTAGGTTCATACATAAAATTTTACTTTTTTCTCAATTTCTTGAAACCTGTTTTTATTCCTTCATCCATCAGGTACTGAGCACCTGCTATGCAATGTTCTGGCACACACCCATGTAGAAAGCTATCCAAGGTTCTTCTGGCCCTCAAGGAGCTCCTTGACATGTGTGTGTTGCACTGTGACACTAGTGGGTCTACTATAATTATATGTAATTTTTCTTTTTTGTTAAATTTTTTATTTATTTATTTGCAAGCAGAGAGAGAGAGAGAGAGAGAGAGAGCGAGAGAAGAGTGGCAGACTGAGAGAGAATGTGTACGTCAGGGCCTCTAGCCACTGCAGATGTATGCACCCCTTACGCATCTGGTTTATGTGGGTACTGGGGAATCAAACCAGGATCCTTTGGCTTTGCAGGCAAACACCTTAACCACTAAGCCATTTCTCCAGCCCCCATAATTCTTCTTTTGGAAGGCTCCTGGATGGGGTAAACATCACCTGGTATATTCAGGGAAGTCTCATTGTCTTGATTATGCCATGGGCTCCAGATGTGGGGTCAGGAAGGATCATTGAGACTTAGAGTCACAATCTTACTAGACACCAAAGCAGTCTGGGATATCGGAGCACGCGGGTGAATCCATTGGCTGGAAGACAAATGAAAGACATAGTCTCGTCTCTCAGCAGAGCACCTAACACATGCAACACCTCTGAATTGAGCCCCTTGTCATCCAAGCACTTACAACCACAGCAGAGGATGACAAGTTTATAGACGATGAACTAAGTCTACAGTGAGACCCGTCTAGGTAAAGTCTAGAAACGTCTGTGTGCTCATACAGAAAAGATGTCAACCTTCCATCCCTCTCCCCTTCACGGAACACACAGGTGGAGAAGAGGGAGGTGGGTGAGGGTGAGAACATGTTGGGTCATACTGTCCCCCCTTGGCTAGGCTGCTCAGGTTCCAGGTGTCAACCACCCTGAGAATGGGAAGGTGGCAAGAAAAGAGCTTCCCAGTGAATATGGAGCTGGGAATTTGCCATACACACCACTCACGCATTGTGAAGAATTGAGTCAGTCATTTAGAACCGAATTCTCTATAAGGACAATATTCTTTCCAAAGGAGGGGGCAACAATTGATTGGAGAGGGAAGTAGAAATTATAATGGTTTGTGTCTTTGTAAAAATGCATCTTGCTAGGCTGGAAAGAGATGGCTTAGCAGTTAAGGCGCCTCCTTGCCAATCTTAAGGATGCCCATTCGATTCTCCAGGTCCCACGTTTTAGCCAGATGCAAAAGTGACACAAATGCACAATGCCGTAGTTGCCCACAAGGGGGCGTACACATCTGGAGTTCGTTCACAGCATCTGAGAGGCCTCTGGTGCACCCATTCTCTCTCTCTCTCTGTTTCTCTCTCTCAAAAAAAAAAAAAAGAAAGAAAAGAAAAGAAAAAAAACAATAAAAAAATGCAACCTGCTCTAACAATATAAACACATACAGTCTAACTTGTAGTTTGCAGATTGCATGGGGCAAAGGCTGGAGGGACAGTTAGGAAAAAAATGTTGAAAAAAGCCTTCTTAAGAGGAGCAATGATCAAAAACGTTTGAGAGGCACTGGTCTAGGGAAGAAAGTAGAAAATAGGGCCTTTATAATTTCACATGCTGGACCAGGTTTTTTCCAAGTTCCTAAAAACATATAAATCCCTTGCTTGCTGACTCATAGAAGAGAATCAGATTTATAGATGACCCTTGCTTAAGATGGATTTGTTTCTGCTTTTGGGCTTCCCTGGAGGTCTTGGACCCAGAAAAGAATCCTACACACACTCATCTTGCCTGTTTTTTTTTTTTTTTTTTTTTTTTTCCCCCAGACTGTTTAAATGTTATATAGACTTTGGGCTGGAAGAAATAGTTTCCAAGTTTCCTCTCTCACACAAACACTATACTATCCTATTAGCAATGTGTAAGGTCTATGGATATCTTTTTATGATTTAGCCCTGAACAAATGTGGCCAAGTCTGGGATTTGATGAGAAGAACTTATGCCACACAAATAAAAATGCAGAAGGAGTTCTCGGAATATAGCAAAAGTGAACCTATGGGGGAGTTGCCAGGTACAAGGGCTACGGTCCAGTCATGATTTTGCACTGATAAAATGTTGATTTTGCTACCTTCTAGGGATGTGAAGTTATTTAGTTTTGAAAATCAGTGTGATTTACGATATTATAACAGGTTGTAGGGGCATATATCTTTAATAAGCTTGACTTCCTGCCCAGCATACAAAATGGCCGGAACTTATTATATAACCATGATTCACCCCCCCCCTTATAGAGATGAGATTATCATATGGAGTGTGCCTGCACACACACACACACACACTCCCTATCTAAGCAGCTGTGACTGGAGTAAAGAGCTCAGCTCAGCTCAGCTCTGCCTTGCTTTATATTGCAACTGGTATCTGCAAATGTCCACTCCATTCTCCGTCCAGCTGGGCTCACTCACTCCACAAATTCCCCTGGATCTGCCATCTCCTGACACAGGTTAAGTTAAAACAATAACAGAAGGGCTAGAGAGATGGCTTAGCAGTTAAGGGGCTTGCGTGCGAAGCGTAAGGTCCAAGGTTCGATTCCTCAGTACCCACGTAAGCCAGATGCACATGGTGGCACATGTGTCTAGAGTTCATTTGCAGTGGAGGCCCTGGAAGCTCCCATTCTCTACTCCCTTCTCTAATAAATAAATAAATGAAAATTAAAGAAATAACAAATCCCTAGACAGTTCTGACAAAGCCAGATTTAACAAACAAACAAGCTCTGCAAAAACGGGGAATAAAGGGAATTTGCCAGCTAATTGATCTGCAAAACACATACACATGAAGTTATTCTTTCTTTTTGTCTGTCTCTGTGTGTATGTGTGTGTTTGAGACACTGTCTCATGTATCCCCAAACCAGCCTTGAAGCCACTATATAGCCAACAATGATCTTGAACTACTGATCCTCCTGTGTCTCTGCCTCCCAGGTTCTGGGATTACAGGTGAAAACCATCATGCCAGGCTTATGCTGAGCTTGGGATTAGAGCCAGCATAGGGCTTTCTTCAGGTTAGGCAAGTTCTCTCTCAACTGAGTTACACCTTCATCTCCTGATGCTATTCTTTTTTCAAAAAATGTTATTTTTATTTATTTATTTGACAGAGGGAAAGAGGCAGAGAGAGAGAGAGAGAGAAAATGGGCATGCCAGAGCTTTCAGCCACTGCAAACGAACTCCAGATGCATGTGCCCCCTTGTGCATCTGGCTAATGTGGGTCCTAGGGAATTGAACCAGGATCCTTTGGCTTTGCAAGCAAATGTCTTAACCACTAAGCCATCTCTCCAGCCCCCCCCCCCCGCCCCTGATGCTATTCTTAATGGTGAAAGATTGAATGATGCCCCCCCCCCCGAAGATCAGGAGGAAGGTAGTGGTATGTATTCTTGTCATTCCTGCTCAACCTCGTGCTGAAGGTTCTAGCCAGAGCAATGTGGCAAGCAAACTGAATTAAAGGCATGGAGATTGGAAAGGGAGACATGAAAGTGCTTGTACTTCCAGATGAAAAGATTGTCTATAAAAAGTCCTAAAGTCTCCACAGATGAGATCCCTTTCAGGCGTCCAACAGGAAGCCCCATGAGCCACACATGGCCGAAGATAGCCATGAACACAACCTGACAGAAAATCATAAGCTTAAAATGTTATATGACTTTTTTTTTTTTTTTTTGAGGTAGGGTCTCACTTTAGCTCAGGCTGACCTGGAATTCACTATGTCATCTCAGGGTGGCCTCGAACTCATGGCGATCTCCCTACCTCTGCCTCCCAAGTGCTGGGATTACAGGTGTGTGCCACCATACCTGGCTCTAATCAATGTTTTTATTTAACTTTTCAAAAATTATTTACCTCTGTGTGTGTGTGTGTGTGTGTGTGTGTGTGTGTGTGTGAGTGCGCGCACACACACACACATACACGTGTGCCATGGAACGTGGAGGTCAGAGGACAAAATTGGGGTGTTTTTTTCCTCCAGTGTAAAAGAGGAGGGTGTTGGTTCTTTCCTTCCACCTTGTTTGAGACAGGGTCTCTCTTGCTGTTTTTTCCTGAGGTTAGGGTGTGTGTCTGTGAGGGTCAGACTATTTGGCCCACAAGCAATCAGATTCTCTTGATTCCTATTGCTGTATTTTGTATTAATATTTTTATTGAATTTATTTATCCATTTTGAGAGAAAGAGAGGCAGATAGAGAGAGGGAATGGGCACACCAAGGCATCTAGCCACTGCAAACAAACTCCAAATGCATGAGCCATCTTATGCATCCAGCTTAGATGGGTACTGGGGAGTCGAACCTGGGTCCTTAGGTTTCGCAGGGAAGCGCCTTAACTGCTAAGCCATCTCTCCAGCCCTGCTATATCTTTTGAGTTGGAATCTTGCTATGTTTTCCATTCTGTTCTGGAACTAGTGATCCTCAGCCTCTCAAATAACACGGATTATAGGCATATATACCAATATGTCCAACTTAGATGAAATATGTACATAGAAATTTGACAAAACATGTTCAATCCTTATATGCTAAAAACTGTAAAACACTAATAAAGGAAATGAAACACAATATAAATTAAAGGAAAAACATACCACAACATATAAAGATTTCATCATGTCCAAATTGATATTAAGTTTTTTTCTTTCTTGGTTTTTGGAGGTAGAGTCTCACTCTAGCTCAGGCTGACCTGTTGTCTCAGGGTGACCTTGAACTCATGGTGATCCTCCTACCTCTGCCTCCCGAGTGCTGGGATTAAAGGCGTGTGCCACCATGCCTAGCAAGGTTTTGTTTTTTGTTTTTTTGTGTTTTTTTTTAAATTACAGGACAAGGTTATTGTAAAATTTACAAGGGAAGGCAAAAAAGCTAGAATAATTACAATAACTTTGAAAAATGGGAATGAATATGGAGGAGGCAGTTCAACTGACTTAAAGAATTGTATTTATAGAAATGCAAGTTGTGGCACAGGAGAGATGGCTCAGTGGTTAAGGCACTTGCCTGAAAAGCCTAATGACATGTTGGATTCCCCAATACCCACATAAAACCAGATGCACAAAGTGGTGCATGCATGTGGAGTTTGTGTGCAGTAGTTGGAGACCCTGGCATGCCCATTTCTTCTATCTATCGTCTCCCTATCTCTTTCTGCTTGCAAATAAATCAATAAAAAGAAATACAAATTGTGTGGTATTGGTAGTTTGGTAGACGCTTACCCCAATAGAAAAAAAAATCCAGAAATGGTCCCACACAAATACACCTCATTGAATTTTTAGAGTGGTGCAAGAGCCAATCCAGTGGAGAAAGTGTGGCCTTGCTATAAACGATGCTGGGCAGCTATAGGATTCCCCAACCCCACACTCACACTTGACCTCACCCTCACACTATACTCCAAAAGTAATTCAAAATGGGTACCAGGCTTTAAAATAAAATTACAGCACCTGTAGAAAATAATGTAGAAGTCTTAGAGATCTAGGGCTAGGGTAAGATTTTTAGAATTGATACAAAAACATGGTTCATAGAAAGAAAAGACAATGATGAATTGGGCTTCATTAAAGTTAAAACCTTTAACTGGGCATAATAATACACACCTGTAATCCCAGCACTCAGGAAGCTGAGGCAGGTGGTCCACGTAAAGCCAGATGCCTAAAGTGGTACATGTGTCTGGAGTTCGTTTGCAGTGACAGAAGGCCCAGCCATGTCCATATTTTTTCCTTCTCTCTTTCATTCAAATAAATAAACATATTATTTATTTATTTGTATTTATTTATTTGAGAGAGAGAAAGAGGCAGTGAGGGTGGGGGTAAGGAGAAGAGAGAGAGAGAAATGTTCACGCCAAGGTGTCCAGCCACTGCGAACAAACTCCAGATCCATGCACCACCTTGTGCATCTGGCTTACGTGAATGCTGCGGAATCAAACCTGGGTCCTTTGGTTTTGCAGGCAAGTGCCTTAACTGCTAAGCCATCTCTCTAGCTCTCAACATATTTTTTTTTTAAAGCTAACCATGCAGGGCTGGAGAAGATGGCTTAGTGGTTAAAGCTTTTGCCTGCAAAGCTAAAGGACCCCAGTTCAATTCCCCAGGACCCATATAAGCCGGATGCACAAGGAGGCGCATGCATCTGGAGTTTGTTTGCAGTGGCTGGAGGCCCTACTGCCTCCATTTTCTCTCTCTCTCACACTCTTTCTCTTTCCCAGTGATCAACTTCTATACCTATTAAATGGAACTAGGTCATGAGGTTTCTCTTAACTCAAGTGTGTCTGGTGATATGAACAACACACCACTCATTCATTAGTTAGGCATTGGGGCATTGATCCCAGAGGGCAAAAATCTATATTATGTCTTTATATCAGTCTTACTCAAAATAGCCCCAAACTAGAAACAACTCCAATGCTTTCCAAAAGGCTCGTAATAACAACTGTGGTATCTATCCATAACATGGAATAATAGAGCTATTAAAAGGAACCAGTTATGGTTCACAGGACAATTTGGGTGACTCTAGAGAACTAAGCTTAGGGACAGAAGCCAACTCCAAAAGGTGGCATACGTTGTAATTTTCATGGTTGGCACATTCTCAAAATGACAGAATTAGAGAAACAGAAAACAGATCAGTGGTTTCCAGAGGCTAACGAATTCTCGAGGGGTGAACAGGGATGGGGAAGTGGGTGAGGGACTGTGAGGTGATGAAAGTGTCCTGAATCTGCATGTGCAATGTCAAATGTCCTAGCTGAGATACTGCACTATATAGTTTGTGAGTTCCTGCTGGTGGAAACTGGATAAAAAAAAATACAAGGACTAAGGTTCGATTCCCCAGTACCCACGTAAGCTAGATGCACAAAGTTGCAAGTCCATCTGGAGTTTGTTTGCAGTGGCTAGAGGACCTGGTGTGCCCATTCTCTCTCATTCTATCTGCCCCTCGGTCATAAATAAATAAATAAAATTGTGTTTTAAAGTTTTCCCACATAGGGCCATTGTATAATTTAGTGGTAGAGCATGCCTAAGGCCCTGGGTTTATCCCCAACACCACACACAATTCTCACTTCTATCTTTTTAAAAAAATATTTTAGTCGGGCGTGGTGGCACACGCCTTTAATCCCAGCACTCGGGAGGATCACCGAGAGTTCGAGGCCACCCTGAGACTATATAGTGAATTCCAGGTCAGCCTGAGCCAGAGTGAGACCCTACCTTGAAACCCCCCCCCCCAAATATTTTTTTCTTTATTTATTTGAGAGAGGGAAAGAGACAGAGAGAGAGAGAAAGAGAAAGGGCACACCAGGCCTTCCAGCCACTGCAAACGAACTCCAGACGTATGCGCCCCCTTGTACATCTGGCTTACGTGAGTCCTGGAAAATTGAAGGGAGGTCCTTTGGCTTTGCAGGCAGACACCTTAACCACAAAGCCGTCTCTCTAGCCATCACTTCTCTTTTAACATTTTATGATTCTATTTTCCATCAGGTATCTAGGTTATTTCTATTTTAGGGTTTTTTCCTCCAAGGTAGGCTCTCTAGCCCAGGCTAACCTGGAACTTACTCGGTAGTCCCAGGCTGACCTTCAACTCATGGTCCTCCAACCTCTGCTTCCCAAGTGCTGGGATTAAAGATGTGCGCCACCACACATGGCTTCCATTCTTTCTACTGACTTGGGTCCTTTGTGTCATAAGATGATGATGTGTGCTTCTAGGCAGCAAACCTATATCCTGAAAGGTATGAGAGGGAAGAGAAATGGGATCTAGACAGCCAGACTCCCGGGTTTGTTCCTTTGAGAAAGCTATGCAGAAAACCCCAGTGGTCAACTTCTATGCCTATTAAACGGAACGAGGTCATGAGGTTACTCTTAACTCAAGTGTGTCTAGTGGTATGAACAATATTAAATACATTAATACCTTTGAACTGGAGGTCTGTTAAGAACAAAAAGAAGATATTAGTAACCTATAAACTAGCAGAGTCTGTCCCAGCTGCTTGGAAAGGCACACAGGTATGACTCCTGGGCCTCTTGTGTGCGAATGTGAACATCCACCTTGCTTCCTCCTACACTGACCACTAGGCCTGGCTTTCCGAACTGTCTTATAGTAGCTACTTTTCCTCTGATATGTTTCTGGGCTTTTCTCTTTACTTTTTTTATTTGTTTATTTGTTTGTTTTTCAAGATCGGTTCTCACTTTAGCCCAGACTGACCTGGAACTCACTATGTAGTCTCAGGCTGGCATGTGCCACCATGCCTAGCTTTCTCTTGATTTTTTTTTTTAATCCTAAAATCTCTTCCATTTCTAAGTGGGACCTTTTGGGCATTTTTGAGAGATTTCCAGCCCCTCCAAGGCAAGGATTCTTACTGTTCCTCACCTCGGGGGGTTTCTCCCTCCGCTGTGAGTTGCCTTCTCCTCTCTCTTGTCTTTGTTCTCTTCTAAACTCTTCATGGGTGGACACTAGACTTAGGAGCTGCACCCCCCCCCCAGTCTCAACTTCCTTGTTGTAGTTTCTGTCCCTTCTAAGATGCCTCCCGGGAAGTTTCAAGACGGCTACCTTGGCCTTGAGGCTACTTCGTTGTATTCTTTGACGTGACTATTTCATTTATAAATATCATTGTTCATTGTTTTGGGGGCTAGAGAGATGGCTTAGTGGTTAAGGCACTTGCCTGCAAAGCCAAAGGACCCAGGTTTGACTCCTTAATACCCACATAAAGCCAGATGCACAAAGAGGCACATGCATCTGGAATTCGTTTGCAGTGGTCAGAAGCCTTGGTGTACCAATTCTCTCTCTCTCTTCCTATTTGTCTCTCTCCCTCCCTCTCTCAAATAACTAAGATATTTTTAAATCATTGCTTTATTTATTTTTTAATTTATTGTGACAGAGACAGAAAAAGAGGCAGAGAGAGAGAGAGAAAGTGAGTGAGTATGGGTGTGCCAGGACCTCTTGCCACTGTAAACACACTCCAGACCAGCGCATCCTTCCAAAGATGACAGGATAGTCACTGTGTGTGCCTGTGCACGTATGTATGCATGTGTGCGCATCTGTACACATGTACATGTAGTAATGTATCTGTGTGGGAGGAGGTGTTTCCCACTATATAGGGGAGTGTCAGACTTGGTCTTCCAGGGGCTGGAGGGATGGCTTAGCGGTTACGACACTTGCCTGTGAAGTCAAAGGACCCAGGTCCCGTTCCCCAAGACCCTCGTAAGCCAGATGCACAAGGGGGTGCATGCATCTGGAGATCATTTGCAGTGGCTGGGGTGCCTGTTCTCTCTTTCTATCTGCCTCTGCTTTCCCCCTCCCTCCCCTTCAAATACATCAATAAATTTTCAAAAAGAAATATCTTCCAACGACTGAGGTTTAATTTGCCATATAATTCAAATTAGCTAGTAGTGACAATGCTATTTCATCCATAAGAGATGACATACGTTTAGAAAACAGAGTGGAATGTGGGTGTTGTTGTTGAGAGTTAGGGGTAGAGAGGCATTTACTTACAAATCTTACACACCTTTTTTTTTTTTTTTTTTTTTTTTAGTTTTTGCGGTCTCACTCTGGTCCAGGCTGACCTGGAATTAACTAGTAGTCTCAGGAGAGAAGGCGATCCTCCTACCTCTGAGTGCTGAGAGCGTGCGCCACCACGCCCGGCACACACCTTTTTTTTTAGAGAGAGAGAGAGAGAGAGAGAGAGAGAGAGAATGGGTGCACCAGCAGTCTCTTAGCCACTGTGAATGAACTCCAGGAGTGTGCGCCCCTTGTGGGCAAGTGGGCATTGCACGCTTGCGTCACTTGCGTCTGGCTAAACGTGGGACCTGGAGAATGGAATGGGTGTTCTTAGGCTTAGCAGGCACCCAAGCCGCTAAGCCATCTCTCCAGCCCACTACACATCTTTTTTCCCGTTTTGTCATCATGATAAAGCCCGGAATGATGAAGTGGTTTCCACACTACGTAGAGAACACCCTAGATCATGTCCCAGTCCTCCTGCTTGCAGGCCTTCCCTCTTTCCCTCGCACCCCCATGCCATTCTTCACTATGTCCTGTGGCTTCCCAATCCACGGAAGCCCATGAAATTTACATGGTGGGTCCTTTAACGGCACGGTCCATATGCTTCTGCTCTTTTGGGACACACGGTTCTGTTTCCTCGCTGACCTTGAGTTGAGCACAGTGTTTGCTACACGCTCCACCCCCACCACGTGCTCCATAGAGCGTCTCTGAGGAATGACAGTGTTACGTGGAGTTTAGGAGGGAGACTAAAAAAAGCCATCAAATTCCTTTCTTTTCCTTCAGACCCACATTTGCATTTCTCTCTCTTCCCATAATCCCTTCTCTTTCCTCTTGGAATTTCCTGTCTCTGCCTCCCCAGTGTTGGAACTACAGCAACATGCCTGGATTTTTTCCTTGGGCATTGAGAGTCTAAACTCAAGACCTCAAGATTATGTGATAAGTACTCTGCTCACTGAGCTATTTCTCCATCCCCTCCCCCTTCCTGACCCTTTGCAGATGGGATAAGGTTCAATGTGATGGCAAAAAAGGGAAGGATGCTAATGTCAGATGAATAGCATTTCATCCAAAGGGTGAATGTTAGGTAAGGTGACCAAGCTTTGGCTGGGGCCCTAGGGAAAGCATTGCTGGTTTTGCCTACATACGTGTATGTGTTTGTGTATGTAAGTATATGTATGTGTATGCATATGTGTATGTATATGTAGATGTATGTTTCTGGCCTATTACTTCCTTATTGTCTAGAGTTGAGAGAATATGGGTTTATGCCCAAATAGTTACACTGGGTAAGTCTCTCAGCTGTTTCTGAGCATTTTGCAAAAGGCTATGCTTAGACTAAACCCCCAGGTTCCATATTCTCATGGTGTTTCTGGCTCAGTGTGGAATAACCAGGCATGGCCTGCCTCCTCTTTGCCCTGGGTGTTGGCTGATGCTGACCTGGCTTCCCCTCCAGGATGGGGCACTTCTCAGCTTTTTGATCACGCTCCTGGAAGTCCAGGTGTGCCTACTTGAGTCTATAAGAACATCGTTACCCGTGCCTTGCATCCCAGCTGCTCAAAACCACTACTGGCTTCCTCCCCTTTCCCAGGGGCAGCTCACAGTGCTAGCATGAAGCTAGTTATCTATGGCTTTGAACTTGGGCCCAGAAGACTCCTGATCTCTAAGATCATGCTTCATTCCTTCCATTAGCCTATCTTTTTCATATCCATTCAGCAAAATTCCTCTAATGTATATACTAAAGGGTTACCTTCTCGTCATTGTTTCAGGAAGATAATAACTGAACTGGTGACACCTTGGTAAAACTTTCTAGAAATGACAATTCATCCCTCATTGTGAATGAAGCCAGTGTTGAGAATTGTCTGAAAGCTGACCTTCCCCACTGCTATTCTCTCTGTGTCCCTCATGCCTTTCTCCATTTGTCCCCTGACTTTCCAAGCTATGAATTTAGTTCCTTTTCTCTCTTCTGCTAAGTCCCAGGCCCACTGAGTTCTGTGGATATATACTAATTCAATACATATTTCCTTGACTTTTATTGTGTCCTACTTACGGCTGCCAGACTACACAGTTTGCCCCGTTATGAGAGACCTCATAAATTCACCTCGCTAGTGTGACTTGTGTGCAGTGGCCCATGGCTGGAAGCTTCCCCAAGAGAAACAAACATGGAGGAAGATCGGTGTATCTAGGCCTGAAAGGGCTGCTAAAGATTTGTCTTAATTCCAAATGGCATGAATCGAATCCATGTGGGCAGGGAGTCTTAGGGACGCTACCATAAACCAGAAGTCGCGTGTACGTGTACACTTGACGGGGTTCCAGAGAGAAATCCTAAATGAATGTTTATTGTTAATTCCCCTTCCCAGGATCATTTTAATTAAAGTCTTAAATTAAAGGGAGTTGGAGGGGTTTTTCAGCCTAACATCTGACCTAATGTTTCTTTAGTTTCTTCGCAGGGCCGTGAAATTCTTCAGGCCCTGCGATATTTGTTTTCTTGAAGCTTTCGACACAGGGCTTTCATTGAGGAGAGGAAATGAAGAAAGAAACAGGGTTCCAAGAACCCCGACTAGCCCCGCCCAAGGGAGAGCAGTTTGTGAATGCAGGGAGCATCCTGGGGGTGGGGAAGAGAGCTGGTGTTCAGATGATTGCCAGGCTCGAGGCACACCATGGTGGTAAGGGGATCTCAAAGGAGGGAAAATGAATGGGCTGAAACATCTTTTCTGAACATATCCCATTTTCCTGTTCGAACGTGTCTCAAGTATAATGAAATGTAATCTTGGACCAGCAACGGTGCCTAGCTTGGGCATTTTCCACTCTGTCCATCACTGAGTGAAATTGAAAAATCACCTAGGGAGAAAGGTTATTAGGAAGAATGGGAAAGTACTGTGTCAAGTTTGGCCCAAACTTCATGATTTTGAAGTTTCAACTTGAATTCAAATCTTTGCGGAGGGGGGCGTACTCGAGTTTTTTTTTTTTTTTTTTTTCCTCACTCTTGGCAAACCACAACATCCTATTTGTAAGAAGGAAGCTTTAAGAAGGACTTCGTGACCATCAAATAGCTGTTAGAAAACAACATTTTGATGAGTTAAGTGTAAATGAATCAGAAACATGTGGATTAGATTTACCTCAAAGTGCACGAGGGTTTGAAGGGAAAGGAGGGAAAAGCTTAGGCAAAGTCACACTTGGATTCTTGTTGATCCTTCTGAGTGCAAAAATAGGTTTGGGGGAGTCATCAGCTGCCAGTACCAGAGGAGGTGATTGGTCCTGGGTATATGATTGATTGTCCTTTTCACAATTATTCTTATTGTGTATGTGTGTGTGTATGTGTGTGTATCTTTTCCTCATCACCTACCTAACACTATTGTGGTTTAAGCGTGAAATGTCCCACGAGCTCATGTCTGAACACTTTGATCCCCAGAAAGCCAGTGCTGTTTTGGAAGGCTGTGGAATCTGGAAGAAGGGGGTCACTCAGTTTTTATAGTTTTTATAGCCCAGTCCCACTTCCTATCTGCTTTTCACTTCCTGACTCTGGACACAGTTTGACCAACCACCCCCTGCACTGGCCTCCATGTGCTTTCCATGTCACGACAGACTGCATCCCTTCTCAATTGTGAGCCACAATAAACCCACGCTCCTCTCCCCTTCCTTCCTTTCTTCCTTCCTTCCTTCCTTCCTTCCTTCCTTCCTTCCTTCCTTCCTTCCTTCCTTCCTTCTTTCCTTCCTTCTTTCCTTTCTTTCTTCCTTCTTTTCTTTTCTTTTCTTTCCCTTCCCTTCCCTTCATTCCTTCCCTCCTTCCTTCCTTTCTTCCTTCTTTCCCTCTCTCCCTTCTTTCCCTCTCTCCCTCTCCCTGCCCTCCCTTCCTCTATCCCTCCCTCCTTCCTTCCTTCCTTCCCTCCTTCCTTATTTCCCTCCTTCCATCCTTTCTTTCCCTCCCTCCCTCTCCCCTTCCCCCTCCCTCCTTCCCTCCTTCCTTCCTTTCTTTTCCTTCTCTCCCTCTCCCCTTCTCTCCCTCCCTCTCTCCCTCCTTCCTTCCTTCCCTCCCTCCCTCCTTCCTTACCTCCTTCCTTCTTTCCCTCCTTCCATCCTTTCTTTCTTTCCCTCCCTCCCTCTCCCCATCCCCCTCCCTCCTTCCTTCTTTCCCTCCTTCCATCCTTTCTTTCCGTCCCTCCCTTTCCCCATCCCCCTCCCTCCTTCCTTCCTTCCTTCCTTCCTTCCCTCCTTCCTTCTTTCTCTCCCTCCCTCCCTCCTCTCACTCCTTTCTCTTTCCTTCCCTCCTTCCTTCTTTCTCTCCCTCCCTCCCTCGCCTCCCTCCTTTCTCTTTCCTTTCTGCGTTTCCTCCTTCCTTCCTTTCTTCCTTCTTTCCCTGACTCTCCCCTTCCCTCCCTCCCTCCTTCCTTCCCTCCTTCCTTCCTTTCTTCCTTTTTTCCCTCCCTTTTCCCTCCTTCCTTCTTCTCTCCTCCCTCCTTCTTCCTTCCTTCCTTCCTTCCTTCCTTTCTTTCTTCCTTCCTTCCTTCCTTCCTTCCTTCCTTCCTTCCTTCCTTCCTTCCTTCCTTTCTATCTACCTACCTACCTTCCTTAACTTGCCTTTGTCAGATGTGTTGTTCCAGCAAGAAGAAAATGACAGTGGAACACAGCCATTCATGTAGAGCTTCCTGTAGCTCTGCTCTTACTGTTTCTATCTTACTACAGAGAAAATGCTCTTGACTTCATCCAAGGCTAAACCCTCTACCCATGCTCTACACCATTACACTAACCACCACCCACATATGGCTATTGGGTACCTGAAAGACATCCACTCTGAGCTGGAATGGGCTGTAAGAATAAAATACTTAGGGGCTGGAGAGATGGCTTAGCAGTTAAGGTGTTTCCCTGAAAAGCCAAAGGATCCTGTTTGACTTTCCAGGACCCACGTAAACCAGATGCACAAGGGGGCACATGCATCTGGAGTTTGTTTACAGTGGCTGGATGCCCTGGTACACCCACTCTCTGTCTCTCTCTGCCTCTTTCTCTCCCTTAAATAAATAAAATATTAAAAAGTTTAAAAAGAATAAAATACTTAGTATGAAAAGTAATGCAAAATGTCTTATTCATAATTATGAATATTGGGGCTGGAGAGATGGCTCAGCAGTTAAAGGAACTCGTTTGCAAACCCTGACGGCCCAGATCTGATTCCCCAGTAGCCATATAAAGCCAAATGCACAGAGTGGCACATATGTCTAGAGTTCGTTTACAGTGGCAGTTGGCCCTGGTGATCCCATGATCATTCTCTCTGTCTGCCTCTTTCTCTGTGTCCCAGTACATAAATGAATTAAAGAATCATAATAATTATGTACATTAATTATACCGTATTAAAATTAAACTTGGTTCTTTCCCTTTACTTTCTCTATTGTAGTTATTAGGAAATTTAAAATTAGATATATGTGGCTTGTTTTACGCTTCTTGGAGGACATTGCTAGTCTTATAACTCTCTTCTCACCGTCTCGTTTCCCGAATCTCACCTTGTTACTCTTGCCTGGGTCACTCGGTTAGCTTCCCAATTAAACAAGTGGGCTCCCCCGCTAACCTGCTTTGCCAATTTGCCCCTCTTGCCCACCCTCCTCTTGTCAGATGCTGGACATGTCATGAAGAAATTCAGTGCTTGATGCCATCCACACGTTGATGATGTTTCCGGAATGCATCTCTCTCGCTTTTCATTTCCTTTCCAAATTTCAGACTGGCATAAGCAGTTCTTTATCTGGTATCCCTGAGGTATCCCAGAGATGTTACAAACATGCTCGAATCTATTTTCTTAGCTATTTGCCATCATAATAACAATCACCCAAGGTTCCTCGAACCCTACCTCTGTCTCGTAAGTAACCCATGTGCTAGTCCTACTGATTCTGTCTTGAAAGCACATGTCCAACAAATCCACTTCCATTGGCATCAAGTTAGTGGATAGAAAGAGACACCAGAGGGGAGGCTGTACAACTATTAGGAGCCTGTTGTACTGTTTTTTTTTAATTTTAATTTTAATTAATTTATTTGAGAGTGACAGACAGACAGAGAGAGAAAGAGGCCGAGAGAAAGAGAGATAGAATGGCCACACAAGGGCCTCCAGCCACTGTAAACAAACTCCAGATACATGCACCACCTTGTGCATCTGGCTTATGTGGGTACTAGGGAATCAAGGCACTTAACTGCTAAGCCATCTCTCCAGCCCCTCTCTTGTACTGTTTTGAGAGGGCAAGTTGGTAGCTTGGATTAAGTCATGTCTCATATTACTTAAAGTCACAGAATAGATGAGAGTGTTGAGGATGAATAGATAGAGAAAAGGAAAAAGAAAATGTAGCAAAGAGCTCCGACACTGCTAGGTAAGGGGGGGGGAGGTGGACTGGAGAAAGGTCATGGGAAGAATGTTCGCAGAGGTGGGAGGAAGAGCAGGAGTGGCAGGAGGAGATGGTCAGCTGGCACCAGTGTTTCACAGAGAGAGCAAGCCTGTGTGGCACTGAAAAGAAGGGAAAGGAGTGGGCAGATGGGTCAGTGGATAAAGACACTTGCTTCAATAGCCTGATGGCCCAGGTTTGATTTCCCAGTATCCACATAAAGCCACATGTACAAAATGACACACGCATATGGAGTTCTTTTGCACTGGCAGGAGGCCCTGGTGTTCCCATACTCACTGTCTTTCTCTCTCAAATAAATAGATTTTTTTTTTTAAAGAGGAGGAAGATGAACAGAGAACATGTCGGTTGAATCAGACTTCATGAAAGTCTGTTGATAAATTCTAATAAGGAAAGTTAGAGGGCTGGAGGGATGGTTTAGTGGTTAAGTCACATGCCTGTGAAGCCTAAGGTTGCCGGTTGATTCTCCAGATCCCACGTAAGCCAGATGCACATGGAAGCACATGTGTCTGGAATCCGTTTGCAATGGCTAGAGGCTCTGGCATGCCCATTCTCATTCTCTCCTTCTCCCTCTTTCTGTCTCAAATAAAAAAATAAAATAAAATAAATCTTTTAAAAAAAGCATAGTCCAAACCACTTGGCTCAGAACCTGCAAACATTGCTTTGAACACAATATAAATGCTACTGTGGACCTCAGAGGTTAATGCCTGACAACAGGGCAATTAAATTTAGGGACAGTTTGGAAGATAGAAAAGCAACGAGTCTATCATAACTGATTTAGAAAACTCAACCATGATGGATTTCTATAATTTCCTCCAAGTTCACGGAGCTGCCGGCGGTGTCAGAAATGTGAGGAAGAGATTATTATTATTTTTATTAAACAAGTTACCTCTGAAGTATTGACCCCTCTTGCTTCCTTCCCCTTTTGCTTTCAAGAAGGTCCTTTGCCAGCTGGTAATGCATTTAACCCTTTAACATCCAGCCTACCTCATGTCAGGAAGGAGGATCAGTTTCCGATCGGCCCTGGGTTTTCTTGTTGCTAGTGGTCTCAGTTTGGAACTCAGGCTGTTTCCCCTTCTGGTGTTTACCTACTTTTGTTTGATTTGTTTCACTCGCTGAATGTCCCCTGGTGGGTTTGTGTGTGTGTGTATAGATTCTTCTTTAAAATATTTTATTTTTATTTATTTATTTTTGAGAGAGAGAAAGAGGCAGAGAGAGAGAGAGAGAGAGAGAGAATGGGAGCACCAGGGCCTCCAGCCACTGCAAATGAACTCTAGACACATGCACCACCTTGTGCTCTGGCTTTACATGGGGACCTAAGGAATCGAATCGAGGGTCCTTTGGCTTTGCAGGCAAGCGCCTTAACTGCAGAGCCATCTCTGCAGCCCCATGTGTCGCTTATTGAGCAATAAGATGCTCAGTGTGTTCTCTTCATCCTTGGAGCTGGGGCAAGGGTGGGAACCTCTTAGATTCTCAGGTTTTTTTTTTTTTTTTTTTTTTTTTTTTTTTGGTTTTTCGAGGTAAGGTCTCACTCTATCAGTTTTTATTCTTCTGTTTTTGCCAGTTCTGTTTCCTGCCACTTTCTAGCTCACAAAGTATGTAGTCATTCTGAAGTGCTGCTTTCACAAATGTTTCCAAGCACCCACTCAGCTTGTGCCACCATGCCAGGGGACTGTTGGACCATGTGTTCCCTGCCCCCCTGGGAAGCGGTGCCTGCTCTATGTCAGCGGGGAGGGAGACGAGATTGCTGACACAGTCCTTTTAGGGGGTCTCTTTGCCCGCACCAAATTGCCCCGTCTCATTGTTGACAGGCTCAATTTCCATCACGTTCCTTGATGGAGCTTGCAGAGACATCCAAGAAGAGCTTCCTTCCAACCCAGAATCTTAACTCCCTCCAGACACTTGCCATTTGCCAACTCAGGAGCAGAACAGAGTTAATCTTGAGAATTTTTTTTTTTTTTTTTTTAGGAAAAGCAAACACAAATATAACGGTGATCAGGAGAGCAACCGCAACTGTCTGAGCCATGCCTTTAATGGAGGAATTGGCTCATTAAGTCACTTACACGGCTCCGTTTTCCACAGGAGGCTGAAGGAGCTCACTGTCTGGCATGAAGGACGGGGTTTCAGATTTGTAATCAGTGGGTTGAGTTCCAGCTCTGATCTTCTGAGCTCCCCGTCCCCATCCCAGCCTGCAGCATTGAGGTGGTGTTAAACCTGTGTCTTAGCCGCTTGGTGAGGCAAGCTAATGGAGGGATAAAAATGAGATGATAATAAACACAACAGGACTTCTTTAGACGTTGATGTGCCATGTGCCTGGTATTATTGCAGAGACCAAAGTCAACAAGAGATAAAAATCTTCAATCTGAGAGGAATTTCTGTGCAGAGCTAGTTGGCAGGCCACTTCTTTTTCTCATTTCTCCCTGTGTGTATCTCAGAGAATTAGCAAGCAGATTGAAAGGAAATACCGTTATTAGAATGTGGGCCGACTGGGTGACAGGGAGGTGCCAACCCAGGAATTTTTAGCAGTGTGGTTTCCAGGACTCTGATTTGCATACCTCCAACTGTCTAGCCTCCTTTTGAGCAAACACGTACCCGAATGGCACTTTGGTTTGCCAAGTGACTCTGATTTTTTTTCAACTCGAGGCTCATTTGGGGAGGAGTAGAGGTATTGACTCCCAACAGATAAACAGATGGTCAACAGATGGCTCAGAACAGCATTCAGGCAGAGCAAAGGTCTTCGGGGAAGACAGGCATGGGAGGTGACATTCTCCAGCCATGCACTGCTCGGTCCTCTCTCCGATAGGCCCTGCTCTGTATTCTATAGGAACCAGCAATGACACACTAGGCTGTGTTGGGGAATAGACCAAGAAATTTCCCATTTGGAAAATAAAATGGCATACAGTGGGGTTACAGGAGCTTGCTTGCACAGGTTGAGTTCTCCAGTGCCCAAGTAAAGCCAGGTGCACAACATAGAATGTGCATCTGGAGTTTGTTTGCACAACAAGAGGTCCTGGCATGCCCATTGTTTCTCTCTCTCTTTCTATATCTCTCTCCCTCTCGAATAAATAAATAAACCAATAAGTAAATAAACCAATAAGTAAATAAATAACAGGGCACACACATATGAATGCATTTAAAATTTTAAAATATTTTTATTTATTTATTTGCAAGCAGAGAGACAGAAAGAGAGAGAAAAAAAGAGAGAGGAAGAGCAAATGGGTGCATCAGGGCCTTTAGCCACTGCAAACAAACTCCAGATGTATGCTCCACTTTGTGCCTCTGGATTTATTGAGTACTGGGAAATTGAATCCTGGTCATTAGGCTTTGCAGGCAAGTGCCTTAACTGCTGTGCCATCTCCCCAGCTCCTATGTATGTTTTAATTTTAAAATTTCTTATCTTTTTTGTTTGTTTGTTTCATTGATTGATTGTTCACTAAATGTTGGGTGCACCTAATTGATCATTCACCATTTTTTTTTCATTCACAAATATGTTTTTAAGAAGTGTTCTTGGCTGGAGAGATGGCTTAGCAGTTAAGATTAAGCTTGCTTGCCAAGCCTAAGGACCCAGAGTTCGATTCCCCAGTGTCCATGTAAAGTCAGATGCACAAAGTGGTGCATGTGTCTGGAGTTCCTTTGCAGTCACTGGAGGCCCTGGAGTGCCCACTCTTTCTTTCTCTCTCTCTCTCTTCCTCTCTCCTTGCCTCTTTCTAATAAATAAATAAATAAATAAATAAATAAATAAATGTAATTTTTTTTTTTCAAAAAATGTTTCTCAGAGAGTGGTGCATTCAAAAGAATGGAGTATCCATTGAAAACACACAACCCTGCCATACAAAACTCTGCAAAGGGGGCGCCGTCGAGTTGATTGTCTCGACCGGGCTTCCCAGGAAGACATGAAGCACACTCAAGTTGAAGAACTTTTAGTGAATGATTGTCCATGGACACTTGGGAGGTTCCATTGCTGTATTCCTTGGCTGACAAGTTTCTGGACCACCATTCTTGATTGGAATACTCTGGAACAACTCTTACCACCACTCCATTCATCCGAGCTTTGGTAGACCCTTAACCAAGCAGCTCAAGGGTAGGAGAGCTCTGTTTTCATGACCGTTCTTCAGATGCACAGCACTGAAAACCAGCCCCTAGACATCTCTCTTGGGTTGGGCAGATCCAATCCGATCCCTTGAGTCTCCTTTGGATTCTTGCGTTCAAGTTCACTTATTGTGGATCAGGGTGTCAAAGTGTCCCGGTTGGTTCAGGACTCTCCTAGTTTTAGTTTTGAAAGTTTCACATCACAGAAGTCACCTAGATCCCAGAAAGGCTGGTCACCCTATAAGACACGATGCTGACCTAACGTTCTTCTTCCAGTTCAGTCAAATTTGTATTTTTGTGCTTGATTGAATAATCTCTCACACACTTTTTGGCTCCCTGGTATTGAAATTGAGCCTAGTGCTTCATGCATACTACAGAAGTGCTCAACCATTGAGCTATAAACCTAGCACACACCTATCTATAAACCTAGCATATACCTATCTATAAACCTAGAATATACCTATCTCTTAAACATTCCTTCATGAGCTTTCTCTTCAAGGACACTAGTTCATTTCATCTGCATTTCTTTTTTTTTAATAAAGCCAGATTGAATGTCCCTTAATATATGCTGATGAAGACATACTCAGTGTCTGGGGAGATGGTTTAGTGGTTAAATGCATTTGCTTGCAAAGCCTGCTAACCTGGGTTCAAGTCCCCAGGACCCACATAAGCCAGATGCACAAAGTGGCACATGCATGTGGAGTTCATTTGTAGTGACAAGAGGCTCTGCCATGCCCATACTCACATTCTCTCTCTCTCTCTTTCTGCTTATAAAAAAAAAGAAAACTCACAAAAAACACTCCAAGCCAAGCCACCTGTTACAATATGAAATGTCTCCCACAAGCTCATTTTGGGTGTTTAGTCCCCAGCTGGTGCCACTATTTTGGGAGGCAGTGGAAACTTGAGAAAGTGGGTGACAGTTGGAGGAAGTAGGGCACTAGAGGGATATTATTGAAGGTTGTCCCTGTTCCCCACCCCTTCCTCTCTTACTTTCAACCATGAGGTGAGCAGGCTGTTCTATACTCCCTCCTGCCAGGATTTTCTGCTTCTCCACAGGCCCAGAATCAATGCAGCCAATGACTGTGGACTGAAACCTCTGAAACACAAGCTGACATCGGTGACTGGAAATTTTATCTCAATCCCAAGTGACAGAAAATGGGCAGAAAAAAATATTCCTCCCTTACATTGTTTGTGTCTGACCTCTTGTCACAGTAACAAAACATATCAGGTGAACATACCCACTTTTAGTTTTCTTTAAAAAGTGATGTTAGAGGGCTGAAGAGATGGCTTAGAGGTTAAGGCACATGCCTGCGAAACCTAAGGACCCAGGTTCAATTCTCCAGGTCCCACGTAAGCCAGATGCACATGGTGGCACATGCATCTGGAGTTCGTTTGCAGTGGCTAGAGGTCTCTCTATCTCACACTCCCCCTCTCTCTCCCTCTCTCTGTCTCTAATAAATAAATAAAAATAAGTCTTAAAAAAAAAGTGGTGTTAGGTCCATGCAAATATGAGGACCTGAGTGTAGGTCCTCTGTACCCTTTATGAGCAGGGAATGGTAGCACAGGTCTGTAATCCCAGCACTGAGGGAGGCTGAGACGGGAAGATTCTTTAATCTCTGAGCTACCTTCCCAGCCCAGAAGTTCTTCTGCAAGGCAAGCCTGGCTTTTCTCAGGACACTGTATGGTATAGCCAATGAAGCAGCTTTGTGGCCACTGGCCACTGGCCACTGCCTTCTGTTGCAGACTCCCCAGCAAATGTCCATGTAGCTGAGAGGCACAATGATATACACTAAACGTGTGCTTGAATTCCCTGAAGGCTGATCAGCTGACACTCACATGTCACGTGTGTGTTCACTCGGCGCTCCTTGCTGGCTGGTAAAGGGAGCTGCACCCAGGCAGAGCCAGGGGCTGGCAAAGGCATTAGTCATTGTACCGTGAGTGACATAAAATCCACTGTTTGACAGCTAGCCCACATAGCTGTGGTGATACAAAAGGCTTGCTTTTAGATTGCGCATTCCACTGCTGTGCATGGATTAATACGGCTTTGAAAAGGCTTTCTCTCTCTCTTTCAAATTTAATATGAAAGCATATGAGCAAGAACATGGCACCGATCAGCTGTTGCCATGAACTTTATGAACAGTTTGCTGGAAACCGCATTAATGACTCCACAGCTCGTGCTGAGATCAGTTTTGCTGTATTATTTTTTCTCCCCCACCCCACACCTCCCTCCCTCTTAAAATCTAGGCCTGAAGCTACAGGATGGTGTCAGGTGGGTGGCCCTCATGGCCTAGGTGATTTTCTAGGACATATAGTCCAGTTCATCTCAACTTGGCTTCTGTACTGGTCCTGCTGTAGCCAAGTCTGCCTGGAGGCCTGAGCAGCTATTGGGTTGGGGGATAATCTGGCTTAACTTCTGATAGATGGTGAGGAAGCCTTGCAGAAAGTATCCACAGACAGACTGGGAAGATTGTCCACATTTAATTCCCCAGTACCCACATAAAGTGGCACATGCATCTGGAGTTTGTTTGCAGGGGCAAGAGACCTTGGCATGTCCATTATCCTTATTTTTCTCTCTCTCTCTCTCATCTCTCTTTTCCTTTAAATGGATAAATGAAATTTTAAGCTGGGCATGTTGGCACATGTCTTGCAGAGGCAGGAAGATCACTGTGAGTTCAAGGCCAGCCTGACACTACATCTTGGATTCCAGTCAGCCTGGGCTACAGTGAGACTCTACCTCAAAAAACAAAACAACTTTAGAGAAATGGCTACCAGAGAAAGTGGGGCGGGGACACCACACAACATGTGGTTGCTTAACTGTAGCCATGATACATAAAATAAAATGTTTGCATTTGCAAGGAGAACACAGGATTATTCATTAATAAACTCCATAAATTCTCAGGAAACATGAAGATGGTTTCAAACAATTTTATCCGAAGCCAAGAGTCAAAGGGTGGGCATTGGATAAAGCAACAGATGACGAAGCGAGCCCCATTCTTGGCTTCCTGGGAGCATGTGCTAAAGCCAAATTAGTTCTGAGCAGAGTGGTGCATGCCTATAACCCCAGTGCTAGGGAGGCAGAGGCAGGAGGACTCAGGAGTTGAAGACCACCCTCAGCTAAATCATGAGTTTGAGGCCAGTCTGGGCTACATGAGAACATTTATCAGTGAATGAATGAATGAATACATACGTACATACATACCTGCAAACACACACATAAGATTTCAAGTGTTGTGTCAGAGACAAAAGTAACTCGATCGCCCTATCAGAAAGCTTGATCCATTTATGATGGAAGCACCTGCAAACACAGAGTTAAGGAGAATCAGCATGCAGGAAAGATAGATGGAACATACAAGCAAGGAGCACAAAATTCCTCAGTCTTCCTTAGAAAAAAAAAAAAGATAATCCTTGGTTAGAGTGTGGCTTCCCTCAGGATGCTGTTTCTACAGAATGGGACATAAGCAACTAGGAGCCCTGGAGGTAAATTGAGGACACCTCTGAAACTAGACCCCAGGTCAGATCCTCTGTGGATAAAAAAAAAAAAAAAGTCATGGGATAAGTGCTCTCAAATCCTTCCAGGTCAGGAACACTATATGCAGTGCCTTTATATCCTGGAAGCTCTCTGACTTGGATGGATATGAGTGCAGCTGAGGATCAATGCTAACATGGCACACTATGGGCCCATTTCCCCCCAGCATATGCAAAATAATGGCAATCGGTACTTGCTGAATTCTGAAGTGTCCACAGAGTTGAATCTTTTTAAAAAATTTATTTTAGGGCTGGAGAGATGGCTTAGTGGTTAAGGCACCTGCCTCCTAAGCCTAAGAATGCTGGTTCCAATCTCCAGGTCCCACGTTTAGCCAGATGCAAAGTGACGGAAGGGCGCAATGCCACACTTGTCCACAAGGGGGCACACACATCTGGATTTCGTTTGCAGCAGCTGACAGGCTGCTGGCACGCCCATCTCTATCTGTCTTCCTCTCTCCCTCTCTCTGTCTCTCTGTCAAAAAAAAAAATATTTTATATTATTTTATTGGGGGGGGGAGAAAGGCAGATAGAGGCAGAGAATGGGTGTGCCAGGGTCTCTAGATACTGCAAATGAACTCCGGATGCATGTGCCACCTTGTGCATCTGGCATACGTGGATCCTAGGGAATTGAACCTGGGTTCTTTGGTTTTGCAGGCAAGCACCTTAACCACTAAGCTATCTCTCCAGCCCGGAATCTTTTTTTTTTTTTTTTTTTAATAATTTGATTTATTTATTTGAGAGAAGGAGAGTAAAAGAGAATATGGGTTCACTGGGACCTCCTAGCCACATGTACCACCCTGTACATCTGGCTTTACATGGGTCCTGGGGAACTGAACCTGAGTTCTTTAGCTTTGCAGGCAAGTGCCTTAACCACTGAACCATCTCTCCAACCTCAGAGTAGTTTGTTTGAATGATGGCAATGGCACTGTCAAATATCCTCTGATGGTAATCTGATGAAATGGTATGTTTCTTGACATTCCCTGATGAAAACATCATGTTTTTATCTCAGACACGAATATTTCAGTAATAGAGAACTAGACTCCATAAACTTTGATCATTGAAAACATTCCTCATTGAAATGCTGTTGTTTGGATTTGGGCTCAGCTTTACTAGAATGCACCATCCTAAACGCGTCTGATGCTTCATGTGAACACTGTCACCTTGGCAGAGGCAAGGATAAACATGTGTCAGAGGGAAAGCAGTATCATTGATTTAAATGCAATCAATGCAGTTTAGATGCACACGTGATTTAAAACATAATTACCCGATGCTGCCTCTCAAATAAGACAGGCAAAGTCAGTGTTCATAGAAAAAATATCTTGTAGCCAGGCGTGGTGGTGCACGCCTTTAATCCTGGCACTCGGGAGGCAGAGGTGGGAGGATCGCTGTGAGTTAGAGGCCAGTCTGAGACTATATTATGAATTACAGGTCAGTCTGGGCTAGAGCAAGACCCTACCTCAATGAGAAAGGAAGGAAGGAAGGAAGGAAGGAAGGAAGGAAGGAAGGAAGGAAGGAAGGAAGGAAGGAAGGAAGGGGAGGGAAAGGAGGGAGAGAGGGAGGGAAGGAAGGAAGGAGGAAAGAAAGGAAGGAAGGAAAAGAAAAACTAATTTGTGTACATAAGATCTTATTAAAAAAAAAAACAACTGTGTGTGTGTGCACACACACACAAGCATGCATTCTATTAGTCAAATCCTCATAACATTTCTCATTGGGGCCTCCAGAATTTGAGTGACATGGAGAGTCATGAAAATAATAAGAGTTAGGAACAAGCAACTGTGAGGGAAAGCTGGATTAGGCATCATTTAACCTGGAGAAGACAAGGACCCGGTTGATTTAATAATGGCCTCCGCGTTTATGGAGAAGATGGTGTCCAGCTGTTTTTCATTTCTGGTGAAGACAGGAAAAAAACGAGAGGGTAGAATTGCATCAGGGGAGATGAGGGTGAGAGGTGAAGAAGGTCTTGGTTGACAGAGTTGCCAGGCCAAAATGAACCACCAGAAAGAATTAGGAAATCTTCGTCTTTGGAATTCTTCAATTCATGTGATCAGCCATGGAATGGATTTCTTATCTGCCTGTAGCCAGCAGAGGGACAGTGGATTTATGTAGCCGAGTTGTCCTGTGTACCATGTTCCTTTGAGCTGCGCATATTGCCTGTGGCAGGGGAGCCAGGGTCCACGCCAGGAGCCTGCTGCCTGTGGTGGGGCTGCTGCTTCTGCGCTGGGGTAAGCTGACACTTCTCGCTCCTTTCCCCTCCAAAGGCTCCAGAGTCATTTAGGATCTTTCTGACTGCCAACTGCCACTTTGAAATAGGAAAAGTATTTTAAACAAATCGTGCAGGACGGGCCGGCAGAGCAATGTGTTTGCAATGCTCAGAGTACTTGGTCATCAGACACCTCCCAGGGACCAGGGAGAACTGGGAACACAGCAGGATGCTCATGGAAAAGACAGGCTGGACCAGGAAGATTTGGATCTTACACTGCTCTCCGCTCCTTCTCCTTATAAAACAGATTTTGGACAAAGAAGTGAAATCTGCCTGAGGCTCACCCCCACCCTTCACTCAGCTTTCTTTTTTGTCTTGAGTGCTTCCAAGCTTTGCTTTTTAACTTGGAAACAAAATATTTAAAGTATGACAATTGGCTCTTATAGGATGCTGACAGGCAATCCACTTTTTTTTTTTAATGTAAAAATATAAAAGCCAAGTGTATTGCTTTACTTATAAAAGGATATTCTGCCTTGTGTCTGTTTCAAATATATTTCTTTAGGTGATGAAACATCCCAAGGAACAGAGCTGTATGTGAAGAGATTTGTGTGGAAAGGAGGATTTTAACATAGTCCCCCCGCCCCACTCCACCATATTTCTTAACATTCTCACAAGTGCCCAAACCCCCTACTTCAAAAGGATGCAGATCTACCTCAGGGAGGCTCTGACTTCCCCAACAGGCTTGGTTTCCATACCATGGTTTTTCTGGAAATGTCCTCTTTTCCATACGCTACCTCTGAGTCACGCCTCATTGTGAGTGACGATTACTGATCTCTGGACATGCGGACTCTGTTGAGAATCAGGGGGATATTTTGAGCCCTGGAATCCGGGCTCTGCCACATGTTTGGATTAACAACCAGTTAAACCTTGCTAAAGCAATATTTTTCTATGCAGTTAGTTTTTATACTAAACAAGGTTTGTAGTAATTGGATGCCCTACTTGAGCAAAACTGTTTACCGGAAAATAAATCACTCCTGGCATTAAGAAAACACAAACCCAGGCATTCGCTAGCGCAGCACCGTCCCGTTCATTTCTCATAAACTTAGCCCCAAACATGTGCGCACTCATCTATGATGACTTGTGCTTTGAATTGTGGTCTCTTTATTTCCATGCCCATTATAATGCTTACCTAAACATTTCCCTCTGTTTAGCTGCGGTGCTTCTGGTAATGACTTCGAGTTGGCTGCTGGGAAGTGTCGCCAGCTTTTACCAACCCCTATGGAAAAAGAGAAAGGGGGAAGGATGGGGAAACAAAGATTGGGAGGGAGGGCAGAACGGGAGGAGGAAGAGCAAGGGGGAAAAAAGCGTGCTTTTCTTTTTTAAAAAATGTTTTAAAAATATTTTTATTTTTATTTATTTGTTTGAGAGAGAGAGATAAAGGCAGATAGATAGAGATAGAATGGGCACGCCAGGGCCTCTAGCCACTGCAGATGACCTCCATACACATGTGCTCCATGTGCATCTGGTTTACATGGCTACTGGAGAATCGAACCTGTGTCTTTAGGCTTCTCAGGCAAACAACTTAACCCACTAAGCCATCTCTGCAACACAGAAGCTTGTTTTTCTATGGTCAAAGGACATAATATTCTTGAAAGAAATTGCCTTCATGAAACCTATCACTACATGCAATGAACATAAGCAAAAAAGGAACATCCTTTTTGTCATAACTGTCCATGTAATGACATGGGATTGGAATCTGAAGCAACTCTGGGGTTACATGATTTGTGGGTGAGGTCTGTAGGAGCTGGGCATGTTCTAGCTAACAAAGAAAGCAGAAATAAGGGGTACATGCTCAGGACTCCTCTTGGCCTTTGTTCTGGACTGGCTTTCCCTCTGTCCTTCCTCCATAGTGTTATTTCACTGAAGAGCTAAGGAAAAGGTAGAAAAAGCAAGACACAGCAGGCCAGGATCTGTTAAAAAGAGAGCATGGAGGGCTGGAGACATGGCTCATCAGTTAAGGTGCTTGCCTGCAAAGCCTAATGACCCTGATCCGATTCCCCAATATTCACATAAAGCCAGATGCACAAGGGGGTGCCTGCATCTGGGGTTCATTTGCAGTGGCTGGAGGCCCTGGTGCACCCATTTTCTCTCTCCTCACAAATAAATTAATTTAAAATTATTTATTTGACAGAGAAAAAGAGAGAGAGAAAGACTGGGTGCACCAGAGCCTTCAGCCACTGCAAATGAGCTCCAACACATGCACCCCCTTGTGCATCTGGCTACATGGGTCCTGGGGAATCAAACCTGGGTCCTTTGGCTTTGCAGGCAAACAACCCTCCAGCCCAATATTTTTTAATAATTTATTTATTTATTTATTTATTTATTTATTTATTTATTTATTTATGGGAGAAAGAGGCAGAGGGAGAGAGTGGGCATGCCGGGGCCTCCAGCCACTACAAACGAACTCCAGATGCATGTGCCCCATTGTGCATTTGGCTTACGTGAGTCCTGGAGAATTGAACTGGGATCCTTTGGCTTTGCAGGCAAACACCTTAACCACTAAGTTCCAGGGAACAGGACCACATGCAAATATGCAGTTGGGATGGTTCTAGGTGGTGCTGACCAAATTCTGACAGTTCTTTTTTCCTTCCTTCTGTTCTTCCTTTCCTCCTGCTTTCCTTCCTTCTTTTTCTTTTCTTTTTTTTTTTTTTTTTGTTCCTTAGATCAAACCCATGGTCTCATGCATGTAGGCATTCTATTACTGAGCCACATCTCTTTTTTATTTTCATTTATTTGAGAGAGGGAGGGAGAAAGAGAAGAGGCAGAGAGGGAGATAGAGAGAGAGAGAGAGAATGGGTACACCAGGGCTTCTAGCCACTACAAATGAACTCCAGGCAAGCACTTTAACTGCTAAGCCATCTCTCCAGCCCCCTTACCTGTTCTTTAAAGCTAGTGAAAATCATGCTGGAAGAAGCTGTTGGCAATATAAAGGTTGGGGCAATGCAGGAAAATAGTCAAATCAGATGAACTTACAAAACTTTGAGAATTTTGTTGAATTCTTGAAAAAAAAATGAAAGCACACCCTCTCCTTTGATAAATGTTTGTTTCCCCTAAATCCCTATGTTGAAATCCTAAACCCTGACATGATGATATTAGGGAATAGGGCCTTGGGAAGGGACTAAACCCAATAAATGGGATTTGTACCCTTATAAAAAGAGGCCCCAGGGCTGAGGAAAAAGTTTAGTGGTTAAGGAGCTTTCTTGCAAAGACAAAGTACCCACGTTTGATTCCCCAGGACCCAGGAAAGCCAGATGCATAAAGTGGCACATGCATCTGGAGTTCATTTGCAGTAGCTGAAGGCCCTGGCCTGCCCAACTCTCTATCTCTCTTCTCTCTCTCTCTCTCTCTCTCTCTCTCTGCCTCCCTCTCTCTCTCAAATACACAAAATAAAATAAATTTAAAATAACTAAGTAAAAGAGGCCCCAGAACCCAGAGTATCAAGCACCCCCATCCATCATGGGAGGGCATAGCACAGCATAACAATACAAATGTTAATGGGGAAAAACCCCACAGATTTCACCTCAAAGGGAATGAGGTTGTTTATTCTCAAATATGAGTGACCATGGCCCGGGAACACAGATCTAAAGTGACCCCAAATGCCATGTTCCAAAGTGGTAACAGTTTTATGAAGTGTTTAAAAGTAACATGACAATGTAAGTCATAATCCAAAAAAAAAAAAAAAAAAAAAAAAACACTTTTCCAATACGTTGGTGGAAACACCAGGTAGGAGGGTGATAGATAGCAATGGGGGATGCTCATTATAAGCCTCAGCTGTTATCTGATGACATGTTTCAACTTGGGGTTGGTGGAAGCTAGTGGTCTCGTCATATATCCAAGATGATTCACCTGATAATCACAAGGATGTTTAGGTCCAACACGCGAGATGGGGAAGACATGGCAATGAAGAGAACTAGAGATAGCCCAAGATGGTTTGATATTGAACCTGGAACATTCCATCTCTCCACAATCACAGATCTAACTAGTGAGTCTTATTCGAAGTAGATTCAGCTGATTTGGGGGGACCTTTAGTTCACAGGAAGCACCTTCCACCAGACACTGCCGATGCTGGTGCCTTGACCTTTGCCTTACCCAACTTCCAAGATTATTAGAAGTAAATTTCCATAGAAATTTGTGAGACACCTACCTGATAGCATTTTGTTGAGGCAGCATAAGAGAGCGTTGGACAATGATTTATCTATCCCACTGTGCTCAAGCCAATGCTAACACCTCTAATCATTAAGAATTGGATGCATCTGGGCTGGAAAGGTTGCTTAGTGGTTAAGGTACTTGCCTGCAAAGCCAAACAACCCAAGTTCGATTCCCCAGTACCCATGTAAACCAGATGCACAAAATAATGTATGCATCTGGTGTTTGTTTGCAGTGACTGGAAACCCTTGTGCGCCCTTTCTCTCTGTCTGTCTCTCCTCCATCTATCTTTATTTGCTTATAAATAAATACATCAGAGAATTGAATGAATCTAATTGGCTTTTCACCAATGAGAAAGGCTGACTTAAGTCAATTCTGCTGAGAAGCCACAAATACTATAAAAAGGGAATTGTACCCCAAATGTACTTTTAAGAAAACACAGAATCAGTCTTCCTCATTGTTTTTGTTTAACCCAGCAGTTTGAGATATGTTTGGAGTGTTTGTTAATAATAGATATTTTTGACCATGTGGCCAAGTCTCTGGTTTTTGAGTCCAGAAAATGAGTTGCAAAACATAGGCAGATTTAATCATTAATGGAGTGGGCTCATGTTTTCCTTCCTTGTAGACTTTATTCCTTTCCTTTCATGGTGCTCTGTCATTTGTCAGAGAGGCTGGGGTCGTGAACCTGAAGGGTTGCCACAGTTCACTCACTTCACTGACAAACCACTCGCACGGAACCATGTGGCACTTGCGCTTAGATTCTAATGTTGAAACCATTTCCTTAGGCCTAATTTTCTTAGGCTGGAAATATCTTGAGAGCTGGCTTGCATTCTTGAACCAACTGTAACCTCTGGCATTTTTCTTTGCAATTCATAGGTGATAGATACACTTTGGAGAGGGGAATGCATGAATGGATGAAGGTCAGAGTGAATCACTTCACTGTCCATGTGATCTTAGTGTTACGACCCACATCACCATCACCATCTGATTTTGACTGCATAGAGTGTAGTTTGAGGGCCATAGAGGGAAGCACACAGAGCTGTGTGGTAGAACAAGGACCCTGGTTTCAATGAGCTCACACATTGCACAAGGCAGAGCCACAGTTCTCAGCTGTTCCTCCTGGTCATGTCATGGATTGAGTGAGCCTGTAGGGTCCCATTATCTCTCATGTCCCCTACCACTCCCCAAGGAACATCTTAAGCTCTCTGGGGTTCATACCTCTTCTCCTGCAAGCCTTGGCTCCATTTTAGTGTTATCCAGGTTTCTGTAATTGTGACCGAATGCATAAGCTAGTCAGGTTGTAAGGAGGAAGGGTTTATTTTGTTCACAGTATCAGAGGTTTCCACTCAGGGTTGTTGGACCTTCTTGCTTTGGGGACTGTGGAAAGATATCATTTCCTAGTGGTGGAAGATTTTCACCTTGTGACCGAGAGGTAAATAAGGGAGGGAGGAAGAAAAAGGAGAGAGTTGGAGGGAGGGAGAGAGAAAGAGAGAGAGATTAAAGTCTCACAACCTCTTTCAAGGGTACACCCCTAATGATCTAACTTTCTCCCACTAAGCCCCCCCCATCCTAAGTGTTCACTCCCTCTCAATAGCCCCACAGTCTGGAGATCAGTACTTTAACACATGGGTCCTTAAAACTTTAAAAAATTTATTTATTTATTTACTTATTTATTTATTTGAGAGAGAGAGAGAGAGAGAGAGAGAGATAACGAAAGAGATGGAGACAATGGCACACCAGCACCTCTAGCCACTGCAAACAAACTCCAGACATGTGCACAATTTATGAATTTGGCTTTATGTGGGTAATAGGGAATTGGACCTGGGTCCTTTGGCTTTGCCTGCAATTGCCTTCTTGCTAAGCCATCTCTCCAGCCCTAACACATGGGTCTTTGATGGATAAAACTCAAAATCATAGCAACACTCTCCCTTCACCTATTTCTTGTGTGGGGTTCTTGGTGGGACCACTGTGGTGGACAGGTGGGTTTCTTGACATTTTCAACAATTCCTGAATACTACTAAAGGAAAGTCATAGAAAAATCACAATTTTAAACAAATTTATTTTATTTTATTTATCTGAGAGTGAAAGAGAGAGGGGGCAGTTAGAGAGAGAATGGGCACACTATGGCCTTCAGCCATTGCAAATGAACTCCAGATGCATGTGCTACCTTGTGCATCTGGCTTATGTGGGTCCTGGGGAACTGAACTTGGGGCCTTTGGCTTTGTAGGCAAACGTCTTAACAGCTAAGCAATCCCTCCAGCCCACAGATCATAATTTTTTATAGGGTAGAAACAATAGCTAGACAATTTTGTGTGGTTCCATCAGATATTTAGCATGTTTGTATGAAACATGGGTAATGAACGTGCTTTAAAAACAGTTCTTTCCCTTTTTTTCTAAGAAGCCCATCCTTTAGCCAGACAGACCCATTCTTTTTCATTGACTATTCTTCTGGGAGGTGGGAGATGATGGGCTTTGATTAGTTCTAGATGAGTTATCCTAAGACAGAGGGGCTGCTGTTTGTATGTAAAGTTGTTTTTTTTTTTTTTTTTTTTTTTTTTTATTTCAAAACTCTTCTTTGTTTGCCAAAACAGATTTTGGGTAAATACATCACAAAAATTTCAAAGTAAATAAAACTATATGAAAAGATAGAAACAGCACTTAGTGGTATGACTTTGTTAAACCCTATTTTTACCATAATCACTCCTATTTGGACCCATGTTCTTGGGCTGCAGAAATGGCTTAACAGTTAAGACATTTGCCTGTGAAGCCTAAGGACCTAGGTTCAATTCCTAGTACCCACATAAGCCAGATGCACAAAGTGGTGCATGTGTCTGGAGTTCATTTGCAGTGGCTGGAGGCTCAGGCATGTCCATTCTCTCTGTCTGTATTCCCTCTCTCTCTCTCTTCTCTCTCAAAATAAAAATAAATAAATAAATAAATAAATAAATAAATAATAAAATAGTTAAGCCCATGTTCTTTAAATCTGCTTGAAATTCCGAAATTCCACTGATTGATGTCATGTGAATTAAAGAATATGTACTTGGTCTGTCATAAGTAAGTTCAGTAGTGTAGGGTTATGTAGAGATGATGATGGTGAGTGAGGAGAAGACCATGGCATTATCACTGGGTTATTACTAGTGGTGGAGGAGGAGACGAGGAGAAAATAGAGGAGGAGGAAGAGAAGGAAAAGGAGGAAGAAGAGGAGGAGGATGAAAGTAAAATTTATACTTCATAGCCCTACTTTATAAAGATCTGCTTTTAATTTTCAGCAACGATTCTTCTAGATTTTTTTTTTTTTTGCCCAAATAGGTAATACTTTGAAAATGCAAATAGTTTTGGGAGGCTGAAGGGAAACTATTAATGACTCATAAATTGTTAGGAATAAATTTAACTAATTGCTTTCAGAATTGGAAGTAACTTGAAAAATATTTTTTGTCAAGTTCTCAATCCAGGATGATATTATCCCCCAGGGAATATTTGGTAACGTCTAGAGATGTGTTTTCAGAACTTAGGGATGCTTCTGGCATCTAGTAGAGAGGCCAGGTAAACATTGGCCTCGATGCGCTAGTAAACACTATAGAGTGCCAGGACACACCCCTACACCTAACTGATGAACTTTTGGATCCCTATGGTTGTTACTTTTATATTGCTGTCACTAAATAGTTGATAGAAACAACTGAAGGGGAGAAAAGTGTGTGTTTAACACTTTTAGACAGATTTCAGTCCATCATGGAGCTTTCTTCCATGTGGCATGTGGCAAGAGGAGTGTATTATGGTAGCTGTTCACATAGCTGGAGACCAGAAATAAAAGAGCAGGGCTGGAGAGATAACTTAGCAATTAAGGTGCTTGCCTGCAAAGCCTAAGGACCCAGGTTCAATTCCCTAGTACCCATGTAAGCCAGATGCACAAGGTGGTGCTTACATCTGGAGTTCATTTGCAGTGGCTGGAGGCCCTAGTACATTCATTATCTCTCTATCTATCTGCTTCTTTATCTCTCTCTCTCTCTTTAATAAATAAATTAAGTAATTAAAGAAGAAATGAAAGAGTGTAGAGTCAGATCAGGAGTGGATATAACTCATGTTGCAGTTACCTTTTTGTTACTGGGACAAAACACCCAACTAGAAGCAGCTTATGGAAGCAAAGTTTATTTCCACTTTTGTTTCCAGGGGATGTTTCATCAAGGTGGGGAAATCACAGCAGGAGCAGGCAGTTGGGTGTCACATCTCCTCATCAGCAGACCGGAAGGAGAGATAATGAGTTCTAAACACCCAGTGGTGATAGACTAATAAACCTTAAGACCAGTGACACACCTCCTTCAGCAAGGACACCCCCCCAAAGGGAGGTGGAGGTTAAATATGAGGCTCAATCACAAACACATGAGGTTACTGGGGGACACTTTGCATCCAAACTTCCGTACCTTGGAAGGCCCAGCCTTAATGACATACCTCTGCCAGCCAGGCCTTACCTCCTAAAGGATCCAGAGCTTCTCAGCATTCAAAACATGAGTCTATAAAAGACATTTCGGATTCAAACTATCACAGTCCTGAATGTCGTTTGGTGCATTCATGCCGTGGTTGAGAAAACCTACCTTAGACAAATTCCTTTGTTTTTTTAAAGAAGTCCAAAGAGGGAAGATATTTGCACAAGGTCACTTAGCCGACTGGAGACAGGAGAGACAGGGAACTTTTGCCTCCTGCTGGTCTGTCCTGGGCTTTTTTTTAATCACACTGGGACAAAAGCAAAGTTTGATAGCCAAAGGGGACTTGGGAAAACTCATTGAATGTAAGAAGGGTGTTGAGAACTAGTGGAGGAAGAATCACAAAAGAGTAGTGGAGATAGTCTCCAAACAAATATCGCTTATTTAGCAATTTTACCTGATATTTCTATGGTGATTAACTCCTCCCTATTTGCCCAGGATTATTCCAGTTTCAAAACTGAAAGACTCGTGTCTTGGAAATAGCTTCAGTTATGGGAAAATCAGAATGGTGGATAATCTCTATGGTGTATTCCCCTCACATAAACATACTCAAGCAAAATTATTATACTTAAGCTACAAACTGGTTTGGTGGAGTGGAAGGAAACTTGACAAAGAGGGTAGGAGTCCTTTGTGAACTGCTATAGTCAGGTTCATGTTGCTGGGGCAAACACCCAACCAGAAGCAGCCTATGGGAGGAAAGGGGTTTATTTCAGGTTTCCAAATTCCAGGGGAGCACCTTCAGTGGTGGAAGATGCTGGATCCCTTCCATAAATCCAAGCAGAGAGACATAACCAAACAGCCAGAAAACACCAACAGCATGAATAGCCAGAGCCCCAAACTGTTCACCACACAACTTAGGGTTGGACTCTGGATCTGCCCCTGAACGCACCTTAGGGCTGGACTCCAAGATCCTTCCCCAGTGACATCCTCTCCCCCCCGTAGAGCTCTGCCCACTGGAGACTCAAGATTCGAGCCTCAGTGTCTGAGGCCGTACATTCAAATGGCCACATACACATTTCTGTGATCACCTGTGGTATTCCAACACAAGAGATGAATAATTGTGTTGTGTGTGAAGTTCTCCTCCAGGGTAAAACAAACAAACAAACAAACAAACAAAAATATTGCCATCTTCAGGCTGGAGGGATGGCTTAGCAGTTAGGCATTTGCCTGCAAAGCCAAAGGACTCATGTTTGATTCCCCAGGACCCACGTTAGCCAGATACACAAGGGGGCGCATGTGTCTGGAGTTCATCTGCAGTGGCTGGATGGCCTGACTCGCCCATTCTCAATCTCTCTCTCTCTCTCTCTCTCTCTCTCTCTCTCTCCCTCTTTCTCTGCTTAATAAATAAAAATTTAAAAAAACCATTTTTTAAAAAAGAAAGAAAATGTTTTAAAAAATAAAAATAAATAAATAAACTATTGCTATCTTCACCATAAGCAGCTACAATTTCTCACCAGAGACTCTTGAGACTGGTCCTGTTGACATTTCCCCCCCCCAGAAGGAGAGAGGTGAGGAAGTTCATCGAACCCTCACCCACCCCCTGTGCCAGCTGTATGCAATGATGCACTTGGTCTTGTGGTCTCCGGGAGAGTGAGTATGTGGAGGTCAAAGATCAAGGGATGGGGTGCTCCATCTATGCAGCTTTGGGGTTGTCACAATCTATGCTGGCACGAGATCTCCTGATGGTGCAGCTTCTTTGGGGTCTTCATGCTTCTGTAAGTAACTCCTCAACCATGCTCTATAAGGAAGTCCAATAAACTTATTGGTTCTCCAGGTTGAACTTCGGTGGAGTTGAATTTTAAACTGTTGTGGGTGCCCTATCTGCAGAAGACATTCACTGGTATTTCCCATGAAAAGATGTGAGTGTGATCCAGGTACACTGCCTTGCCTCAGCTGAGGTCAGGGAGGAACTTTCATGGCAAGATGAGACATCCAGAGAAAGCTCTTTATAAAGGTGTCATATGGCTCTATGCCGTTAACCTGTTGACAACTTTATGGGCACAAAAAAGGGCAGGGAGAGTGGCATTTTGCAATGCACAAATGGTGTGGTTGGCATATAGGCATAGCCAAAGGGTTCCTTGATCTTCATATAGGTCCCGCCTTCATGTGGTGAGAAGAAGTGCATTCTGGAGAATAAGGTAAAAATTGTTTGTATCTGAGAGAAATTAATGAAGCCTTCACTGAAGGACTCAATTATTGTTCACCCACCCACCCACCCACTCACTCACTCACTCGTCATACTGCCAAACGCTACCTACCGAGTGATAGAACACTTAGATAAATTGGAGTTCTTCCCTTTGAAGTGTTTAGTTTGGGGGCCAGAAAAAAAAAGACACTGAAGAAAAATGGCCCACTGTTACTTTCATAATGGAAATTATCCTTTCTTCACAAGAAGGGGAAGGGAACATTGGCTGAATCCCTTCCATGTTAACATTATTACAGAGGAAGTTTAAAATCCCAGTGTCTTTAGGCAGATAAAGCAAATGGACTTTATAGAGGCACCTGGGGTTTGGTGTATGGAAATTTTTACAAGAACATTTTAATTTAATAGAATTTCCATCTTGTTTAAAGAGGAACATCCACAAACTGGAAAACATCGAGTAAAAAAGTGCCCCCCATAGCTGGAGTTGAACATCGGGCAGCAGTTCATGACCAGAAGCTTTCTAGTTCGTTCCACATCTATTTGCATATTTAGTTAAATCTTGGAAGAGTGTGTGGTTTTCCACTGGAGGTCAAGTGCATAGGACTCCTACGCAGAGGGAGAGAAGGTGGTTTATTACAGGGTTTTTTCCTCAGTTGTTGCTCTGGACTTTAACTGTGTCCGGCTAGTTTCTCTGCGGCTAGTTTCTCAAGATCACTGAAACCCACGTGACTGTGACAGGTCATCCTTCCTCTCTTCTTCAGCTTCCAGTGGGTGTTTGTATGATTTACCAAAAGCTGAAGAAAATTATAGCCAGCAAGTGAACAAAAAACAATAGCAAATGCAGAGAGAGAGAGAGACAGAAAGGGACACAGGAAACAGATATTAATGGGGAAAGGAGGGAAAATATCAAGAACAGGAAGTGGAGATGCTGGAGACAAACCTTGCCCCCTCCATACACCGAGAGCTGCCCTTTTCATCAGGAGTGATTTGATGATTTGAGATACACCCCTCTCTCCAGGCTTTTGTTTTTAATCCTTTTTTTTTTTTTTTTGGTTTCTCTAGCCCAGGTTTACCTGGAATTCACTATGTAGTCTCAGAGTAGCCTCGAATTTACAGCGATCCTTCTACCTTGGCCTCCTAAGTGCTGGGATTAAACGCGTGCGCCACCACGCCCGGCTTTGTTTTTAGTTTTTAGTTTTAAAGGAGATAAAGGGTAGAGGAGCCGGGCATGGTGGGATGTGGTTTTAATCCCAGCACCAAGGAGGATGAGGTAGGAGAATCATTGTGAGTTCTAGGCTCACCTGAGAATACATAGTGAATTCCAGGTTAACCTGTGTTAACAGTGAGACCCTGGTGGAGATGGCTTAGTCAGTAAAGGGCTTGTTTGGCATGTATGAGGATATAAATCCAACCCCAGCACCCACAAAAAAAAATGCTGGGTGTGGTGGTGCATGGGAGACAGTTGCACATATGAGGATATAAATCCAACCCCAGCACCCACAAAAAAAAAATGCTGGGTGTGGTGGTGCATGGGGAGACAGTTGGACCCCTACAGCTCACTGATTAGTCGACCCTGATTGGTGAAATCTAGGCCAATGAGAGAGTATGTGTTTAACAAAGGTGGGCAGTGTTCGTGTGGATGACACCAGAGGTTGTCCTCTGATCTCCACACATTAGTGCACACGCGGGTACATGTGCACCTGAGTGCACACACACTTTAAAACAATAAGAAAAGAAGATAAAGCTGGGGGAATCATTGAGAGAGCTTTTGAAAAACAACTCTCTTGGTCCCTATTTTCAGACACTCCAAATGAATGGGAGTCTTTGAATTTCTCAGACAACAGCAAGAGTTGAGAACCAAGTTCTAGAAGAACTCCTGAATCTTACGGAGGGAAGACAATTGAGTCACAGAGACGCCAGGCAAATGACAGTGGTCCACAGAGCTGGAGCATAGATGCACCTGGCACCCCAGCCTTCTGATCCTCCCAAATAATTTCCCATCTTAGAACCTTCCACATGCGAATTGTCAGACCAGGCTTGCTGTGAATCCTAGAGAAGTCTCAAATCTTTCCCTCATGGCCTTTCTTTAAAGCATCTCCCATGGTGCCTGGCATATAGTAGCACTTAATAAATATTTGTTGAGTGAAGGAGGGTGGCACGTGTTTAATTTTCTCTCCAGCTTCCCACCAGAAGCATTAAAATAACGTGTCCTAAGGTGCTAACGTGAAATGGAATGCCTTTCCCATTCAATCCCTTGTTTGGTATTTTTACCTTTTGTGACTCAACCATGATTGCATAGATCATGGCCTTTGAGAGGATTTCCATTAAAGTAATGAAGTAGCACTTGGCTTTTCAGCTACAAATTCTTTCCCTTGTTAAACAAGCTGAAACCTTATCTTGAGCAGGATTGGCCATTTAAATCCTGCTGAATGGTTTTTCAATAGAAGTGATTGAAGAAAGCCACTTTTTTTTTTTTTTGGAGGAATTTGTTCCATTCGGTCTTGTGTTTCATTATAAACAGTGTTTTCTTTTTCTCTTAGTGAAAATTATTCTTCATGCCATCAATGTGTGGTGAATGCCGCCCTGACTGTATTTCCACACGGGCCTCGGGTCTTTGCCAGTGTTTCCGTATGTCGAGCTCCCGCTGCTGACGGTGGCTGGGACTGAAATCCAATCTAACGTTTGTTCCTCATGTTCAGGAGCAAGAGGAGTCTTCAAATCACCTTTGGTGGTTTAGTCTGAAATTAGCCCAGGGCCACTGGTTGCTCTGATTTCCTAGGGTGGGTGATGGTGGAGCATAGAGCTTTCTCATGCTGCTCTGGGGGCTGAGGGTAGGGCCATTTCCTCATTTCACATTCTCACACAGAGGGAGTGCCCTGAACCATGCCTTCTCGACAGGGTGGCAATGTCCCCAAGGGACAAGAATTGGTTCTTAGGGCAAACAAAGGGTGTGTACCGTTGGGTGGTACAATGGCTTGTTGCCATGGTGTATGACATCTGTAGCATTACATTTTCCTGACTAGATGGGTTTGTAGAAAGTTCATTGAGGGCATCAAAATGAAAATGAAGGCTGAGAAACATTGGTCTAAATGTAGTTATGTCTTAAAATATATTTTTTCTTTTTTTTTACTATTTTTTTATTGACAACTTCTATACTTACAGACAATAAACCATGTTATTTCCCTACCCTCCCCCCATTCCCCTTCAGAACTCCACTCTCCATCACATCCCCTCCCTCTCTCCATTAGCCTCTCTTTTAATTTGATGTCATCATCTTTTTCTCCTTTTATGAGGGTATCATGAAGGTAGTGCTAGGAACTGCAAGGTCATGGATATCAAGGCCAATTTCTGTATGAACAGTTGCATTGTAAGGAGTCGTACTCTTCCTTTGGCTCTTACATTCTTTCTGTCCCCTCTTCTGCAATGGACCCTGAGCCATGGAGGGTGTGACAGAGATGTTTCAGTGCTGGGCACTCCTCTATCCCTTCTTCTCAGCACTGTGTTGCCTTTTGGATCATCCCAGTGGTCATCGCCTTGGTTATTTACTTGCAAGACAGAGAGACAGAGACAGAGAGAGAAAGTTGGCTCACCAGGGCTTCCTGCCACTGCAAATGAACCCAGACACATGCTCTACCTTTACATGGGTACTGGGTAATTGAACCCTGGGCTGTCAGGTTTTGCAAGCAAGTGCCTTGAACTACTAAGCCATCTCTCCAGCCCTAAGTGTAATTATTGACTGAATAAATCTAATGCGTGGTTCTAAGGCTGTGGAACAGCTATGGAAGGCTCCTTGCTTACCCTCCCCCACCCCAACATTTTTCTAAAAAGGCGGATAGCTCACACAAGTGAAGTGTCCTCGGCTCAGAGATTCAGCCAGTGGCTGCCACCTGTCTTTCTATTCATCTGTTCTCTACATTTCCCAGGAGCACTTTGATCTGAGATTACGAATAAGACCACAGGCATCAGGGACTTGGTCTTTTGCCTGCTGCAGTGTGAAATGGAACTGTACAGGCATGGCATAAAGCAGGGGCACCACCACCGTAGCAGCAGCAAGGAGCAAAGCTGGCATGACCTACCAACTCCCACTTGCCTAGCATCCAGCTGCGAGTGAGCTCCTGTGATCATACCACCACTTCTTTTTTTAAGCATTTCATTTATTTATGAGAGAGAGAGAGAGGTTATGTAGAAAGAGAGAGAGAGAAGGGGGCCTCGGGGCCTCTAGCCACTGCAAATGAACTCCAGACTTACGTGCCACCTCGTGCCTCTTGCTTTTCATGGATCCCGGGGAATCAAACCTGGGTCCTTGGGCTTTTCAGGCAATCAACTTAACCGCTAAGCCCTAACACTGCTTCTTGAAGTTCGTTGCTACCAAATGAGATCATAGATGTGGGCAAACACTGTAAGTCAGTTATAAGTATTTGTGCCAGGTATTACCTCAATTACTGCAATATTATTAATCATAGAGTCCCTAGGGAGGAATAGGACCTTCCCATTCCCAGGACAATCCAGGTCGGTTCTGGAACACTCTGTCCACATGGCACTTCATGAGGATCCCCTCTCCAAGGGGAGCTTAGACGTGAGAACCTGATTGAGCAGTCGTGTCTCAGGAAGGACTCACTTAACAATCTCTGTCACAAAAGAAAACAATGTAATGCTGAATCTAAGTATTGTTGTTCTTTGGTGCAAAGATACCCAAGAAATTAATTCATCCTTTGGGGGTCTCCTGGAGGTCACCTCAGTTCTTCAGGTTCCTCTGTCTCTGTCCTTGAACCTTTGCCACTTTTTGAAATTAAGTATTTTATTTTTATTTATTTATTTATTTGAGAAAGAGAGAGAGAGAGAGATACAGAAATAGGCCGGGAGAGAGAGAGAGAGAGACAGAGAGATATATAGAGAGAATGGTGCACCAGGGCCTCCAGCCACTGCAAATGAACTCCAACTGCATGCATCACCTTGTGCATCTGCCCTGTATGTCCTATGGGGAGTCAAACCTAGGTCCTTTGGCTTTGCAGGCAAGTGCCTTAACCACTAAGCCATCTCTCCAGCCTCCCTGCCACTTTTTAAGACTATCTTATTTTTTTTATTTTCTATTTATTTATTTATCTTTTTTATTATGCAGAGTTAGAAAGAGGCTGACAGAAAGACAAAAGTATGGATGTGCCAGGGCCTCCCGCCACTGCAAATGAACTCCAGACATACGTGCTGCTTTGTGCATCTGGTATATAGGGTAATCAAAGCCGGGAGAGCAGGCTTTGGTAGCAAGTGCCTCTAATCACTGAGCGATCGCCACAGCCTTTATAAAAGAAGTTTATTTATTAGAGAGCAAACTTGGACATTCTAGGGACTCTTGCCACTGTAAAAGAAGTGAACGCACTGTAGACATCTGTGGCATCTGCCTTTATTTGGGTACTGGGGAAGTGAACCTGAGCCACATGGGTTTCCATACAAGTGCCTTTAACCACTGAACCATCTCTCCAGCCCCTTGTCTTTTCCACTGAATATGTTCCTACATTTTGAGAAACTCCACCCCATCTGTAGGCATTTCCTCTTAGATCCCAGCTTTCACTCTACAGCAATTTCCCCCAGAGTCATATTTATTCATGGTGGAATAATAGGCCCCCTGAGGGAAGTTATCAAGGGGCCAAGAAAAGCAGGGTTGTGGGGCATGCTATGGTAGTGTTCGAGTTTACATGACCTTCATACTAACACACTGGATGCAGGCGTAATAAATCTGATCTTTGTTGAGTCCTCCACATTAGAGTAAGGAATAAATAATGCCCTGTGCTTTCCAGTTTTGTGGGGTATTACACACACACACACACGTTATGAGGACTTTACATGGAAGGAAACAACTCTGCCCAATCTTCTCCATGGCTGGTAGACTGCTTTCTTACAGTAGGGTGAAGGTTCAAGTATGAAAGCAGAACACTGTTGGTTTCTTTCACTTACCTCTGAGTCTTGTTTGTTGATTTATGCTTTTGTGTGTGGATAGTTTGCGTGTATATGTGTGCATGTGCCTGTACAGATGTCCATGCCCAATACACACATATATGGGGCCACAGTAAAACGTCCTCCTCTTTCTCTCTTCCACTTCATTTGGCCAAGACTGAGTCTCTCACTGAACCTAAAGCCTCCGTTTATAGTCAGGCTAGCTGGCCAGTGGGTCCCAGTAATAGTCCTGAGGTTACAGGTGTGTGTGGGTATGCCTAGCTTGTTTCATGGGTACTGGGGATGGAATTCGGGCCTTAATGCTGATGCAACAAGCACTCTTTCCTGCTGTCTTATCTCCAAATCCTGTCTCTGATTTTTTAAAATTTATTTTATTTATTTATTTGAGAGAGAGAAAGAGAGAGGGGGGGAGAAAGGGCACGCCAGGGCCACTGCAAATGAACTCCAGACACATGAGTCACCTTGTGCAGTGCATCTGGCTTATGTGGGTCCTGGAGAGTCGAACGGGGATCCTTTGGCTTTGCAGGCAAATGCCATAACTGCTTTTTGTTTTGTTTTGTTTTTCAAGGTAGGGTCTCGCACTAGCCAAGGCTCACCTGGAATTCCTTATATAGTCTCAGATTGGCCTTGAACTCACAGCAATCCTCCTACTTCAGCCTCCCGAGTCCTGGGATTAAAGGCGTGCACCACCACTCTAGGCTCTGTCTCTGTCTCTGTTTTTTTTTTTTTGTAATTTTTTTATGAGAGAGAGAGAGAAAGAAGGAAAGAGAGAGTTGGTGTACTAAAGCCTCTAACCCCTGCAATCAAACTCCAGATGCATGTGCCACCTTGTGTGCATGTGTGACCTTGTTCACTTGCCTCACCTTGTGTGTCTGGCTTACGTGGGACCTGGAGAGTAGAACATGGGTCCTTAGGCTAGGCTTTGCAGGTAAGAGCCTTAACCATTAAGCCATCTCCCCAGCCCTCTGTCTCTGATTTTTTTTTTAAAGTGCACTCTCAAACTTTCTGAGAATGAGGCTCTGGAAGCATTGTGATTGTCATTTGCAACATCCAATAAAATTAAAGAATGCTGTCTCTCTGTGCAATCCCACTAAGGGTGAAGCAAGTTCCATTTTTCATCTTGAGACTTGCTTCATTTCCTTTAGCATGTTCCCTCCTATTTTGCCTCTGTCTAATCTGTTTCCTCAGCTACACATACTTTCTAAAGGACTCAGTTTTTAGCCTTTAAAACCCAAATAATAAATAAAAATGCCTCACTCTTTCCATGAAACCTTCCCCGCCTTCCCCAGCTCACACTGTGTTCTTTCTCTGAACTTCCATTATGTCCCATGGAGTTCAATGGACAATTGATTTTGGTACTTTTCCTCTGTTGTCAATGTTATATTTGCAGACACACAGAGTGAGAAAACTTCATAAAAACCATACTAACTGCATGAATATCAATGTGAGACTAGAGACCAAAGAGAATCTCTGGTAGTTCTCAAAACGAGAACAAGAAAATGATCATATATTTCCTTACTAATTGTGGAATTCTGAACCATATACCTGATGCCATTAAGTACTGGTTTATTCATGTATAAAATGGAAATAATAATAACCATCTTCTCTAAGTTTTTTTTTTTTAATTTATTTTTGGAGAGAGAGACACAGAGAGAGAGAGAGAGAGAGAAACAGAGAGGGAGAGGGAGACAGAGATGGGCTCGCCAGCAGTCTCTCAGCTGCTGTGAATGAAATCCAGATGCGTGCGCCCCCTTGTGGTCAAGTGCGGCATTGCGCCCTTGCCTCACTTTGCATCTGGCTAAACGTGGGACCTGGAGATTGGAACTGCTGGAGATTGGAACCAGCGTTCTTAGGCTTAGCAGGCAGGCGCCTTATCCGCTAAGCCATCTCTCCAGCCCTGAGGGGTTTTTTTGAATAAATAATTAGACAAGTAGCTAACTCAGTGGCTGGCACATGGTGGGTATTAAATAAATACTAACTGTCATTATTCTTGTCGTGCTATTGTCTGTAGTAGCCACCGTCCTTAACACGGTGCTGAGTGTGTAATAGATTTTTACTGACTTTGTAATCTTGGACAGTAAGGTTGCTCTGGCCTTTATCATGTGCTTCACTGTCCCAAATGTTTCTATATGGTTTGTTCAGGATGCAAGAAATCTGTTGAGGGAAATAAGTTGGGGGGGGGGCGTAAAAAAACGACCAGCATTAGTGTTGTGTCCAAGCACTGTAGTTTGAACCAGGCGGTAATGAAAATTTTCCCACTGACTTCCCTAGACTGGCCCTAGGTGTTGCCCTGTCGTTTACTCAGTCAGGCTACGTGAGGCGTGTGATAAAACAGGACTCTGAATAGTGGCTTTCTTGAGGCAGCTCAGATAAAAATCTTGCCATTCAATTTTTTATTTACAGTTTAGAAATCCTAGATTGGTTGACATTGGCTCAATACTCGAAACCAACTGATGGGAAGAAAAAAATCTGTTATTGATTTACTGGCTCTCCCCCCCCCACCTCCCTTTCCTCTGAGCACTGACTAAATTCTCTCCAAAACAAGTATTGGTGGACTGACAGTCTTTAGGGAACTGGTGGGGGGGGGGTGAAAGGGGAGGAATTTGCATTTCATGGCTGGCTTCCTGGGTTGTATCTCTTCTTCCAACACTCACTTTCTGGCAAGAGACCTCGCCTTCACCCATCCTTACCTTTTCTGGGGAAAGCCTCACCCAGCAGAAGGCACACACATCCGACACATTGACAGGAGCCCGCAGCTTGGTCTCTGTTCAGGTTGGGTTCTCTTAAAGGCCCTCTTCTACTTCCACAAGTCCCACATTGGTTAGCAGATGCCTTTGCAGGACAACCTTCCACTCCCATAACATCATCCCTAAAGGGGATGCACCTATGGGATGCAGTGTTCCTGTCAGGTAGGTAAGGTACACAGAGAATGGAAGATGGGTGTGATTCTTAATGAAACTGCACAGGGGTGCATCACCCTGCGGGCATCAGAGCCAAGATTCCCATAGTACGCAGTCAAGGAAGGATAATAACTTAATGAATAACGTCCAAGAGCCAGACTGCCCTAGCTATGCAACATGTACTATCCCATCTGCTTAAAATTTTTTTTAATATTTTATTTATTTATTTATTAGAGAGAGGTAGTGGAGAGAGAAAGAGAGAGGGAGAGAGAGAGAAAGAGAATGAACACACCAGAGCCTCTAGCTACTGCAAATGAACTCCTGATGCATGCATCACCTTGTGCATCTGGCTTATGTGGGTACTGGGGAATCAAATCTGGGTCCTTAGGCTTCACAGGCAAGGGCCTTAACTGCTAAGCCATCTCCCCAGCCCCCATTTGCTTTTCATAAGCATCCTGGACAGTAGAAGTTACTCTTAATAACTTAGGCTCAGAATGCCTGCAGCTTGCCCCATAGGTCTTGGCTGGAAAGGCTTGGGTGGGCAGAGCTTGACCTTGTGACTCAGGAGCTTGCATAGGGATGTGTTCTAGGGTTTCCTGGGCATACTGAGGCTTACAGAGCATCATATGGAATTGAGGCCTGAAGCTCCTGAGCCAAGAATGCCCTTGAGGTAGGGGCCTGGGTTTTAATCCTACTTTTGCTATTAATGTTTTCTTAGATTTCATACAGGGGAGATGGCTCAGTGGATAAAGAAAACTCTTGCCATGCAAGGGTGAGGACCAGAATTCCTAGCATCTATGTAAATGCTGAGTGGGTTGTAGCAGCCTGCCTGTAATTCTAGTTCTCTGGAGACAAAGACAGGAGATCCCCAGTGCAAGCTGCCTAGCTAGACATGGCTGAATCAGCGAGCTCTGTGTTCAAATGAGTGACATTTTTTCAGTAAATAAAATGGAGAACAATCGAGGAAGATACCTGCTGTCAACCTCTGGCTTCCATACACATTCACCCATACATGCTCATGTGAGCATATACATGTGAACACAGGCACACCACACACATGCACACACAAAAACACAAACATCGTGTAGATCTTTTCACCAATGGAAGGAGTCAGACATAAAAATATCTGCGATTTTTAAAAATTTTTTCTGGTGCTATGATTTTATCAATAAGTAAGTAATCTATTTATAGGAATAGTACAAATATCCCTTTCTGTTCTAAACTCAGTGGTCCAGTTGCTCTAGTCATGTGAAATTCTGTGAAGAAACAGGTCACAAGAACAAAAGCTGCCACAACATCCACAAATGGGAGGTCCCAAAGGACCTGGCCCTCCCCACTTACTTGTACTTTTCATAACCCCCCCCCCCAAAAAAGTTTCTTGCACTCCAAAAGAAAAACACACATTAGAAATGTTTCAGGGAAGAAGTGAAACTGGCCCAAACAGAAAAATATTTTATTTTGTTTTAAATTAAAAATACTTAATGAAAAAAACAAACATAGAACTAACTAGTATAAGAAATAAAGCTCAAGTTAAACTTCAGTAGGTTCTCAGCATGTCATTGCATCATAAAAGCAAGACCAACTCTCGTCATCTGTGTTCACAGTGATAAATTTACACCATCAAGAAAGTGTTAACCATTGTGGTAAGCTCTGCTTAAGAAGGAAGGGGGAAGAAAAGGAAGGAAAAATATGTATTCTATTTTAGAAAGCTTTTCATTCAATAAGGTCAATATTTTTCTTTTTCAAGTTTTTTGATACCTAAATGGGTAGGCTCTGTGCTCTAAAAAGCAAGCAAACAAACAAAAACTCTAAGGTTTTGGTCAATTATTGTTATATAACAAGGCACCCCAAAATATAATGGCTTAGAACCACAGTCATTTTATTGCATCTTATGATGCTATGGGTTAACTGGGCTCAGCCGGCAGGTTCTTCTGCCCCAAAGGGTGTTGGCTAGGCCACAGTCATCTTAGGGCTTGGCTGGACTGGACCATTTGGAGATGGTCCACTCACATGGCTGGCAGTGGATGGTGGCTATTGACTTGGAGCCCATGTGTGCTGCCACCCGGATCGCCCACACATGGCCTTTCCATGTGACTTGGAGTTCTTACCACAAGGTTTCTGGATTCTGAGAGGAAAAGTCTCAAGAGTGAGGGTTCCAAGAGGGAACAAGGGGAGGGTGCCAGTCCTCAAAAAAGGCTGAGCTGAGATCAGCCACAGCGGTTGTCCACTTTCATCCAGTAAATGGTTATCTAGGGCCAACCAGGTTCACTGGGAGGGGAAATAAACTTAACAATGAATATGTTCTGGGTTTAGATACACTTGCTGCATTTAACCCTCATCTTCATAACAAACATGTTCCCTAAAGGTCATGGAAAGCTGAGAGTATGTGTATGTGGGTGCACATGAATGTAGTAGGTGCAGATACATATATATGTGGAGGCTTGAGCTCAACACTGGGTATCTTCTTTCATCACTTTCCATTTTATTTTTTCAGACAGTGCCTCTCACTGAACCCAGAGCTCATCAATTTAGCTATAGTAGCTGGCCAATAAGCTCCCAGGAGCCACCTATCTCTGTCTCCCCAGTGCTAGGATTACAGGTGTGTACCTGGCATTTATGTGGGTTCTGGAGACCTGAACTCTTGGGTATTCATGCTGGCCCAACAAACTCTTTTCCAACTGAGCCATCTCTCCAGCTCTGATAGTTGAGGTTTTACTGTATTGCACTTTTATCATGTACTTTGTGCTTTTTCTAAACATCTTGGCAAATGCAGTTTCATTGGACTCTTCTAAACAGAGCTGGTAGAGAGGTTCTTGTAAAACCCAAGTCAGATGACATCACTCTTTTTTAAAAAGAATTTATTTTTATTTATTTATTTTTTTATAGACAGAGAAAGCTGGCGGGGGGGGGGAGAGAATGGGCATGCCAGGCAAACTAGCCACTGCAAACAAACTCCAGATGCATGTGCTACCATTGTGCATCTGGCTTATGTGGGACCTGGAGTATCTAACCTGGGTCCTTAGGCTTCACAGGCATGCGTCTTAACTGCTAAGCCATCTCTCCAGCCTGACATCACTCTTCTTAAAACTCTGGACTGGCTCCTGTCTCTCTCAGAGTTCAAGTCAAAAGCCCTACAAAGTCCTATCCTGTTTGGTCCACTTCTCTCTGACCTTGGAATTCTTGTATGCCTCTCCCTGCTGGTGGCTCTGTTCAGCCATTCTGGCATTCCCATGCATTAAATGTGCCAGTCGCACCCGTGCCTCAGGACCTTTGTGCTCACTGCCGCCCCCACCACCATCTGAAATTCTCTTTCCATACACATTCCCTCAGCTCTTTCCCTTACCTCCTTTGGTTCTATGTCCCCAAGAGATACTTCACCCTTTGGCTGCTCTGCTTGGCACCCAAACCCTTTGAGAACCTATGAGTTGGGCTCATTTCTGATTTATTCATGCCCCCCAGTGGAGGTCTAGAGAGGGGACTTTGTTCTGCTTTGCTTACTGCTGCTCCCTCCACACCCCTCCCACACACGGGTGCTTAGTGATACCCGTAAATAAAATACTCACCGCGGCAGTATTTATTAGTCATGGTGAGTTCTGTGTTCTCAGCTTCACAGATGACTGAACAGAGAGACCCAGGAGGCTCTGTGGCTTGTCTGGAGTCACACAGCTGGGGTCAGGGACGGCTTTAGAACCAAAGTGCCAGCCATATGTCTTTTGGGTGCACCTGCTGCATTTCCATGCAAATGCATGGTTGGCCTTGATACAGGGTCCAGGCAGCCTCCGTGCATGGTTGCTCAGGCCTTCGCTGCAGAGAAGAGGGTCCCAGGCAGCTGTCATTTCCTGGACAGAGAAATAGGTTTCTGGTGTCTGGGTTCAGAGCAATAGTCATTACGAGAGTCTGGAGGGAAGTGAGACAGAGCATGGGGGACAGATAACAACTTCACTGACCTACAAATTATTATTTTCAGCAACACCCAGCATTTCCTCTGTGGAGGCAGAGATGGAGGACATATCAAAGCTGTGCTTCTAGTTTTTAGTAAAACAAGCCTAAAGCCTAATAGTGCTCTTCAAAAGCAGACGGGATGCAGACAAGAAAAGAGGGGTTGGCTGGCAGGTCAGAGTGGACTTATCCTTAGGAGATGAAAGGAATGATCCTTATTAAATTCCCCCTTGAAACTATGAAGATGATACTGGGAAATCCAAGATATATATATATATATATATATATATATGTGTGTGTGTGTGTGTGTGTGTGTGTGTGTGTGTGTGTAAGACAGAGAGAGAGAGAGGTGGGGGCATTTCAGTGAGAGAGGACACTGCCTGGGCGTATGCTTCTAGGCATCTAGCCTGGCACCTCAGAACCCAGTGTTGGCATTCAGTTACCTGGTCTCATTTCCAGGCTCTGTCACACCCAGCTTCTCAATGCCTTAGTTTTTCCACCTATCACATGAAACCCAGTGGGGTCAGTGTGAGGTTTGTGTGAGTTACTGCCTACTAAACACCACCACAGGTCGTGCCTACCGCAGTTTGTGTCTGGCCTGGCCTAGGATCCCCTCTTTGCTGTAAGTGTCTGGGGCTGGGGCGGGGGGGGGGCAACATTCTGCTTCTTGCTAGCAGAGAGCTAGCACTACTATCTGAGGCCTTCCCTTCCATTCTCGGCTTCCTTCCTCTGTCTCCCCAGTTTCCCACGATCTGGTTCTAGGAGTCGTCTATTCTTGCATCTAGACAGCCACTCTTTAGAAGTAGTTGTGTCTGAGGACACCTCTTTGATATAAAACCAGGAAAAGCCCAGACTCTTTGAGGTCCCCACGGATGATTGATTCCAAGGGTGACATCTCAGTGTGCTAAGTGGAAAATGGTATTTCTGGGTGACGGTCCAGGTCTTCCCAGCACCCCTTAGACCACACACCCACGAACGCTCACCACTGGGCTGATTGCCTGGGCATGCCAAGCACGTGGGGGCACGAGGGAATAGCCTTCCTCAGGAATGGGTGGTGGAAGTTGTGCCTTCAGCATCATTGCAGGTAATTCTCACCACAAACGTACCTGATTTTTCTCATCTACCATATTGCTTCAATTTGTCAACTCAACCTGCAGCTAGGCCCCCATATTATTAACTTATTTATACGGTCTCATCCTCTGTGGATTATTATTTCTTGTGTGTGTGTGTGTGTGTGTGTGTGTGTGTGTGTGTGTTTGAGAGAGAGAGAGATCAGTGGTGTGTGAGTGCTAAGTTGCCACACATATGTGTGGAGGTCAGAGGACAACTCCAAGTGTTGGTTCTTGCCTCCCACCCTACTCAGGGCAGAATTTCACATTGTTCGCCACTGTGTTTGTCAGGCTAACTGGCCCACAAGCTTCGGGTGGATTTTCCTGTCTCCATGACCCTTTTGGTTGTCGGTGTGCTGGGATAACAGACGACACTAGCACTACAGTATCTGGCTGTACATGGGTTCTGGGGATTTCCGCTCACCTATGCACAGTTTCATGGCAAACAGTTTATCTATTGAAGCATGTGCCCAGCTCCCTCCTGTGGAGTTCTGTCTTGTCAATAGTATCCTCAGTCATTCTTGCCCTTACTTTTTTTTTTTTTTTTTTTTTGGTTTTTCGAGGTAGGGTCTCACTCTAGTCCAGGCTGACCTGGAATTAACTATGTAGTCTCAGGGTGGCCTTGAACTCATGGCGATCCTCCTACCTCTGCCTCCCGAGTGCTGGGATTAAAGGTGTGCACCACCACGCCCGGCCTTTATCTTTTTATTGAATACTCTTTGATTCTCTGCAACAGAGCAGGGTGTGGGGGGCGGGGCGACCTTGTTCTGAACTGGCATGGACTCTAATCTAGTCTGAGCTTCCCTGGGACGAGGAGTCAGAGGAACAGGAGACTCTTGTAGGAGGCTCATCGGCAAGGAGCCATGAGAGTGTCCCCAGCATAAGGAGAGAGCAAAAGAAAATGTCCTCCTTCCCATGTTACCCAGCAGCACTCTTCACATGGCAAATGACGTTTAACTTATTAGCTTCCTCATGTCACCCCCGCCTGCTCACACACACAGAGTCTACTTTCCTTGCTTAGCAAGATGCACACCTGACTGTTCAGCTGCTTTCTAATTCCGGCCTATAATTCCAGTGGGTCACTCAAGCCTGCAAAGTGGAATGGGAGTGGGCATAGGCGGCCACAGTGTAGCTCCAATTTAGCTTCTTAATTTCATTCCATTCCCTCCCTTTCTCCTTCCCATGAAGGATGGTGGTGGTTTCCTATTTGCCTTCCTCACCTGCAAACTTCCGTTTAAATTGCAGAACTCTTGGGCTGGGGAGATGGCTCCACAGTAAAAAGCACTCACTTGCAAAGCCTGATGACCTGAGTTTGATTCCCCAGTACCCACGTAAAGCCCAACCCACAAAGTAAAACATGCATCTGGAGTTCATTTGCAGGGTCTAGAGGCCCTGGTGTACCCATACTCTCTCTTTCCCTGTCTCCTTGCAAATATAAATAAATAGAAATAAAGTAAAAAAAATAAATTGCAGAACCCACTCAGTGCTGTCTCCTCTCCCTTCTTTTAAGAATTCCCACCTGGAGGGCTGGAGAGATGGCTTAGCAGTTAAGGCACTTGCCTGCAAAGCCAAAGGACCTAGGTTCGATTCCCCAGAACCCATGTAAGCCAGCGTGCATGCGTCTGGAGTATGTTAGCAGTGGCTGGAGGCCCTGACACATCCATTCTCATCCTCTTTCTGTCACTTTCAAATAAATAAAAATTAATTTTTTTAAAAAGGAGTTCCTGGCTGGAGAGATGACTCAGTTGTTAAGGCACTTACCTGAAAAGCCTAAGAACCTGGGTTCAATTTCCCAGTATCCACATAAAGCCAGCTGCATAAGGTGGTGCATGCTTCTGGAGTTTATTTGCAGTGGCTATAGGCCCTAGTGCACTCATTTTTTTCTATCTTTTTCTCTCTCTCCCCTCCTTTCTCTCTGCCTCTTTCTCTCATAAATAAATAATTAAATAATAAATGAATAAAATATTTTTTTAAAAAAGTTCCCTTGCCACCACACTGGATGGAGGAATACAATTCAACAAAGCCCAACACATTATCTCTGGCCCCACTTGTGACATTGGGAACCCCAACCACCCTTCCAAAGCCCCCTCCAGTTTTTCTGAGCATCCAGAAAGTGCCATTTGCCCGCCTAGGTGGGCAGTTGTCAATCTCCTGCAAGGTATTTTCAACCCTCCTTCTCCACGGCGGAGGAGCAGGCTGCTGAGGCCCCGCAGCTGCCCCACATGCCCTGCTATGCCTGAGGCCATCAACTGTCCCTTGCGCATGCCTGCTGAAGACTTGAATTGTGACTTCCCTTCCCTCCAATCCTATTTGTCCTAGTGTGACTCGCAGCCCCTTGGTGCAGTGTGATGCCCATGGAGGCACAGGGAGTCTGTTGTAGTCAGCTCCATACTGATAGAATGAACTTCAAAACCAGACATAGTGTATAGGAGGAAGGGATTTACTTGAAGTTTACAGATCCAGGGGAAGTTCCAGGGATGGTGGAAGAAGCTGGCTCCCTTTCACAGATCCAAGCAGAGAGACACAACCAAGCATCACCACAAGCAAGAGCACAAAACCCAGCAGTGGACAGCATGGAACTTGGGAACAGTTTTCAGTCATTGCAAATTTATTCCAATGCAGGCTGCCATGTTTATCCCAGGCACCAGGCAGAATTCATCGTGCATACCATAGGCTGGAACTCAGATCTACCCCCAGTGACACTCCCGCTCCCCACCCCTCGCCCCCTATAGCAGGAGTCTGCCTGCTGGGGGCAGAAGCTGCAAACTCAATTTTAATAACACCTGAGTCTATTAGGAAACATAGGTTCAAACTACCACAGACTATCAACATGGGGACAGGAGATGTAAGCAAACTTAGCAAGTTTGCAGTAAACGCCACGCCACTGGCAGAAAATGCCCAACCAAGAGCAGCTTGTGCGAGGAAAGGGTTTATTTTGGTTGAGGGGAAGCTCCATGATGGGGGGGGGGCAATGATAGCATGAGCAGAGGGTGGACATCACCCCCTGGCCAACATCAGGTGGACAACAGCAACAGGAAAGTGTGCCCAACACTGGCAAGGGGAAGCTGGCTATAACACCCATAAGCCCGCCCACCAACAATACACTGCCACCAGCTGGGGACCTAGAATTCAGACTGCCTAAGGTTTATGAGGGACACCTGAATCAAACCACCACAGCGAGCTAATATATGTGGGTCATACATGTTAATCCCTAGGCTTACCCTGTACGTGTGCCTTGCACTTTTCAGGACAGAGCGACCAGATGAGCCAAGGGAGGTGAAGTTGTTCACTCTGTTCTCATGGGTTTAAGCCAGTGGCGCTTTGACTCCAGAATATGGAGCCTTGAGTGTTCAGAGGTGTGCATCCCTAGGCTGTGCACACACCCACTTCAGCCATCGTCTAGAGGCTGAAACTCCACTCCCACTGCTAACAGCTCCCGGAGCCCCTGGGAGCTCAGAGAATGTCGAGTAAGTATTGAGTCTCATTCCAACCCAGCCTTCTCCCCTCTAAATATTAAGTCTGGAGCTGTCCTCTTCCAAACTCAATGCCTCTTGTCCTGTTTACATGTGCTCTTTTTAAAATTATTATTTAAATTTTTTTTTAATATTTCATTTTTTTTGAGAGAGAGAGACAGATAGAGAATGGGTGTGCCAGTAGCCTCTCAGCTGCTGTGAATAAACTCCAGACATGTGTGCTCCCTTGTGGGCAAGTGCAGCATTGCACCCTTGTATCACTTTGTGTCTGGCTGAACGTGGGACCTGGGGAATCGAACAGGTGTTCTTAGGCTTAGGAGGCAGGTGCCTTAACTGCTAAGCCATCTCTTCAGCCCTAAAGATTTTATTTTCATTTATTTATTAGAGACAGAGAGAGGGAGAGAGAGAGAGAGAGAGAATGGGTGCACCAGAGCTTCTAGCCACTGCAAATGACCCCCAGACACATGCGCCACCATGTGCATCTGGCTTACATGGGACCTGGAGAATCAAACCAGGGTACTTAGGCTTTGCAGGCATGTGCCTTAACTGAAGCCATCTCTCCAGCATGCTTTTTCTTTTTTTGAGAGAGTCAGAGAGAGAGAGAGAGAGACAGATAGAGAATGGGTGCGCCAGCAGCCTCTCAGCCACTGTGAATGAAGTCCAGACACATGTGCCCCCTTGTGGGCAAATGCAGCATTGTGCCCTTGCATCACTTTGTGTCTGGATAAACATGGGACCTGGAGAATTGAATGGGCATTCTTAGCTTAGGAGGCAGGCATCTTAACCCCTAAGCCATCTCTCCAGCCCTCCAGCCCTCTTTTTAATTATTTTGTATTCATATGTTTATTACAGAGAGATTGAGACAATGAGCTTGCCAGGGCCTTCAGTCATTGCAAATTTATTCCAGATGCATGTGCTGCCATGTTTATCTGGCTTATGTGGGTTCCAGGCAGTCAAACCAGGGTCCTTGGGCTTCATAGACAAGCACCTTAACCACTTAGTCATCTCTCCAGCCTAGATGTGTTTTTATAAACAGGCTGTGTCACTGATGTCCCTGAAATGGACCTGAGTCCCAGGCTCAATGGCAAAAGCATGATCTTCATCCACTCATACATGGCCTCGATCCTGCACACAGCACCTGATTCCTATCACTTTGGGAGTTGGGGAAGGATTTGTCATGCCTTCTAGCTGTGCTCACTGTATAGAGTCCAGTTACATTCTGGCACCTTCTGATGGCCAGCCCTCCCGGGCCATCTTCCCTGAGAGCTGCTAGGCCTCAAAGTGCAGTGCCATTCTGTGTCCTGTTCATGTAGGAAATGCACCACCTCATGTGCACATACTTCAGCCACCCAGGGCTCGACAAGATGATGACATGTTGCTCACAGACGACCAAGTGTGTTAGAAAGTCTCAAGTTCACACTGCAGCTACCCTCCCTATGGTGCCCTGATCCATAAGAGATTGGCTCTGTGTGTGTGTGTGTGTGTGTGTGTGTGTGTGTGTGAGAGTGAGAGAGAGAGAGAGAGAGACCATGTTATATTCTCCTTCTTGCTTCCCTCGCTGACACTGGACTAATTTTGCCTCTCTCGTCCCATGTTGCTAATCAACCCCTGGATATAGATGTTTTCTGGCCTTAGCTGTTCATCCTCATCCCCACTTCACTGAGCAGATCCAGCCACATATGGATTCATTTTAAGGATTACGTGGGACCACCCCCATGGTCATCCCCTAGGTACAACCCTGAGATCAGCTCCCTGGTCCAGACATCAGGTGAGCCGCCTTGTTGGGGGACTACTCAGCTTCATCACAAGATCTGGGCTTTCTAGATTTACAGCCTGGATTTACTTCGAAGCTGACGGCACTCAAGCTTTGGGGCCGCCCTTCCCCCTACCACTTCTCCAGCGAGGAGGCTTGGGGGGGCCTTGTGTTCAAATGTCCTTGAACAATTTGCAAAAGGGTTTTAATGCAATCAGTCGAGGCTTCTGTCTTTTCCCACCTTTCTCCCACCCTCCTTTCCTTCCTGCCAATTGACCTTGAAGCAGGCATGCACATTTTGCGGATTTGTATATATAAAGGACAGCAGAATGGGAATACATTGGGTCAGGTTTCTTGGAGCCTAGTTCTATCATTTCTATTGCAAGGGTTAGTAACAATAACAAGGGCAGCCCTATTGTGTATGAGGGGACCTGTTCCCCACCATCGCATGGCAGTCTAGGACCAAAATGTCTTTCATTTCACCCTGTCCTAAGAAACTTCTTCTTCTTTTTTAAAATATCTTTTATTTATTTATTTATTTATTTGAAAAAGAGAAAGAGGCAGATAGAGAGAGAACAGGCAAGCCAGGGCCTCCAGCCACAGCAAACAAACTCCAGATGCATGTACATCCTTGTGCATCTGGTTTTACATGGGTACTGGGGAATCAAACCTAGGTCTTTTGGCTTTGCAGGCAAGAACCTTAACTGCTAAGCCATCTCTCTATCCCCCTAAGGAATTTCTTCCTTCCTTCCTTCCTTCCTTCCTTCCTTCCTTCCTTCCTTCCTTCCTCTTTCTTTCTTTCTTTCTTTCTTTCTTTCTTTCTTTTCCTCTTCTTTCTTTCTTTCTTTCTTTTTTTCATAAATTAACCCATTTATTGCAGGCTAGGGATGTCCCAAATGAGAGGGCTTCTACTGGTCCTTCAGTTCCTTCTGATGGCAGATGTAACTGTGATGGCAGAAATCGTGTTGTAGCAAGGAATTTCTTAAACATAGCTTTTATTCACCTCAGTTTTAGGGAGAAGTTACAAGAAAACAGGTTTTTATCAGTGTAAAGGTGGCAAATCCCCAGGGTTCACTGTGTCTTTTACGCCAGTTGTAGCTATGTTTGTAGCAGTCGATGGTCATTACACATTATATTTAATAAGTTAACAAAGGTTTAGTCATTTTATTAGTCTAACTAGAAAATCAAGGAATGCAATCTAGAAAGACTGGTGCTTAAAAAGTAGATTTTTTTTCATTGGAAAATTACAAGAACTAATTCCCAATATTGTCCACTCAACACTGCAGTTTGATTATCTAGGCCAGGTTATCACTAAATGTGAACTGAATGTCCCTATCCTTCACTTTCTCTGTTAAAAAAAAAAAAAATCCTGGAGAGATGGCTTGGCAGTTAAGGCACCTGCCTGCCAAGCCTAAGAATGCCAGGTCCAATCTCAAGGTCCCACGTTTAGCCAGACCCAAAAAGTGTCACAAGGGCACAATGCCGCACTTGTCCACAAGGGGGAGCATGCATTTGGAGTTTATTCACAGAGGCTGAGAGGCCGCTGGCACACCATTCTCTCTCTCTCTCTCTCTCTCTGTGTGTGTCTCTGTCTCTGTCAAAATAAATAAATAAATAAATAAATAAACAAACAAACAAACAAAATAAATAAAATAAAATAAAAATCCTGGGGCTGAAGAGATGGCTTAGCATTTAAGGCACTAACCTTAACACCCCAGAATCCACATAAACCAGATGCACAAGGTGACCCATGCACAAGGTCACGCTTGTGCACAAGGTGGCACGCATGTCTGGAGTTCCATTGCAGTGGCTAGAGGCCCTGCTGTGCCACTTCCCTTCCCGCCACCCATCCCATAAGAAATGTGAAAAAAAAAAAAGAAATCCTGGTCTAGGGAGATGGCTCAGTGGTTAGAAGCACTTGCTGCGTAAGCCTGCTAATGGAAGTGGGGACTACCCAGAACCCACGTAAACCCTACTGCAAATAATATATGTGCCTGTAATCTCAGTGTGTCTACAGCAATGGGAGGCAGCGTCAAGGGCATCCCAAGGTTCGTGAGCCAGCTCGTCTGGCATTCACAGTGGCAAAGAACAATAGAGAACTTGTCTCCAACCAGGTGGAAGGCAAGGATCCACACCTTCAGGTTGTCCTCTGACCTCCACATGCATGTGGCATGTACACACTCATACACACATACCACTTCCACGCAAACAAACATACACACATACAAAGTAAATCCCAAGCAAGTATCTTGGGATTTTATAAAGGCAGAAATATGTAGGGCCCTTTAGACGGGTTGAAGGAAGACACATTTTGACTTAGTAAAAAGACCTTGGGGCCTGGAGAGATAGGTTAGCAGTTAAGGCGCTTGCCTGCAAAACCTAAGGAGCCAGGTTCAACTTCCCAGAACCCTCATGAGACAGATACACATGGTGGTGCATGCATCTGGAGTTTGTTTGCAATGGCTAGAGGCCCTAGTGTGCCCTCTCTCTCTCCCTCTCTCTCTCTCTCATTCTCTCTGTCTTAAATAAATAAATAAATAAATAAATAAATAAATAAATAAATAAAATTTAAAACTCCTTGGAGGCCATTTCTTGTGTTATGAGCCAGTGGTCTCTTGCTAGTACCTTTCAGATTCTGGGAATATTTCTAAGATGTTTTTCCACACAGAGATGGGAGGATATAGAGCAGGCCAGTTCCTGGAAATGTCAGGCCCCAACTGTTACTTCATCTATCTATCTTTCTTTCTGTTTTTCTTTCTTTAGTTTTTCAACGTAGGGTCTCACTCTGGTCCCAGTCTGGCCTCAAACTCACAACGATCCTCCTACTTCTGCCTCCTGAGTGTTGGGGTTAAAGGCATATATGTACCACCATGCCTGGTCCCACTGTTACTTAATAAACACGTCTCTGGGGTTCCATCAACCCTGTATTATTCACTTCTTGAACATCAGTCCACAGGAACCTGACCTTTCATCTCTTGCTAGGAACAGACTGGCTGAGACTGTTGACCCTTTCAGGCTAAGGGTCAGTGTGTGGACAGAGATAACTTCATCAAGTGACTTCCTCTGGGAGCCGGTCAATCTGCCCCCTGGTGACAGGCGCCCATTTCACCAAGCTTCCTTTCACTGTAACAAATCGCAGAATAGTTTGCCAATAAGTGCATGCCACCCTTGCCCTTTGGAACATATGACTTAGCTGGTACAAACAGATTTTTTTTTCATTTACCAAATTTGGCAGTCTGGTTTCTCTCTCCCTCCTGGCCTCTGGCAACCCCCACACATGCTAGGGGTCTGTCGTGCAGTCTTGGGAATGATGGTTTGTCGCTTGGGGCTATGTGGCAAAAGAGGTAGATTCCAAGACACACATGTTTAAGAAATTCAGGAAGGAGTAAGGAAGTGGATATGATCATTGGCTAATTGGTTTGTTAGGCAAAAAAAAAAAAATGCCTTTTGGTGCTCAGCCACAGCACCATCGCCAATTTTTTAAGTAGTGGTGACCTCCCTTGAGGTCCTTGTGTGAATGACTCTGATAAATGTCTAGTTTTGGAAGGTTAGGGATTTCTCTCTCCTTTTTTTTTTCTTTCCCCCTTGCCTTTGGTTGTTTGGGATCTTATTGAAAAAAAAAATCACAAACCAGAAAGAAAACAGCTTCCTGGATCCGTGCTGAACACATTCAGGATCGGGTTACTGTGGCCTGTGGCTCCTGAGTTCAGCTGGCAGAAAACCCAAGTTGCCTTGGTGAACTCCCAGCCCATTTCCCCCCAAATACCCACCTACTCTTGGTTTACCAGCAAGCACAAGGTGGAAAAGAGCAAAAGAGATTAAATAATGTGGCAGGACCTCTGTGTCCCTTCCCTGACCCTCTGCAGTAATTGAGTCTATGTGGGGCTACCACTGAGTCAGAGGCTTTGGAACAAAATACATCCCAGAGGCTAAGTGCATGGTTTGGGGGGAATTGAACAGTTTGGTAAGCAGGCTCTCCATGTGCCTTAAACAAGTGGTTCAGTGGCTGTATGAAGTTACGTTGCCGGGTCAGCGGAAGATCAGAAAGGATTAGCTCAGTGGATAAAATGCTTGCCGAGAATGTATGAGCACCTGAGTTCCTATTCCCAAGCTCTGTGTAAACAAAGCTGCAAGCCTGCCGTAAGAAGGGAACAGAGATCAGAGAATGTCCCAGGAACTCCTCATGGACCAGAGGGTGAACAAAAGACCCTGCCGCAAATGAAGAGGAAGATTAGGCCTGATACCTGGAAGTTGTCCTCTGACCTCCACATACATGCTGTGGCATTTGTGCGTGTACACACACACACACACACACACATGCACACACACACACAGAATATTATTGAAGATGTAGCAGGCGAAGCCATAAGCAAACTTCACTCCTTTTGGAAAGTAAACGGCAGGGCGGTGAGAAAAGCTGGCCCTGGAACCCCGTCATGCTTTGGTAACTCTGGCTCTAAACTCCTTGTCACACACCTTTGAAGAACTGGTTTGCCTTGCTGGGACCTTACTTGCCTGGTTACGAAAGGATGAGATCAATTCTTTGAAGCCAGGCTTTCCTTCTGTGTTTACCCAAGCGCACCTCCCGGATTCTTCCCACCGCACACGCTTTCATCCTGACCCAGGGTGAGTCATAGAAAGCAGATTTTGCACTGTGATCAAACATCACATTTTCCACTGTGGCATATCATAAAGCAGCAATATTATTAATTTCCATTAAGCTGTGGTCACAGTATACCCAGAGGGAAAAAGCTAGAATTAGAGAATGCTTGAAAAATAACTTTAGTCAGGATCAGTGTCACACATTCATGCTATGGAAAGAGCGACTACTGTTTCAACTTTGCAGATTGACTTAGGATCCCTTGCTTTGGGCACTCTTTTGGTAAATGCAAAAGATATTTATTCATTTGCAAGCAGAAAGAGAGAGAGAGAAAAGAGAGCAAGCTCTAGAGGCTTTAGCCACTGCAGACAAACTCCAGATGCATGTGCCACCTTGTGCATTTGGCTTTACATGGGTACTAGGGAATCGAACCCAGGTTGTGAGGCTTCTCAGGTAAGTGCCTTAACTGCTAAGCGATCTCTCGAGCCCTGCAAAAGATATTTTTAATACACTTAAAACAATGTATTTTAAAACATTGTTTAAAAGTCTTTTTTTTTTTTTTTTTTTTTGAGAGAGAGACAGAGAGAGAGGGAGAGGAAGACAGATAGAGATGGGCTGGCCAGCAGTCTGTCAGCTGCTGCAAATGAACTCCAGATATGTGCGCCCCCTTGTGGTCAAGTGCGGCATTGCACCCTTGCATCACTTTGCATCTGGCTAAACGTGGGACCTGGAGATTGGAACCACTGGAGATTGGAACCAGCGTTCTTAGGCTTAGGAGGCAGGCGCCTTAACCACTAAGCCATCTCTCCAGCCCTAAAAGTCTTTTTTTTAATTGTTGGGGTGTGTGTATAATGTTGCGGTATGTGTGTGGTGTGTGCATATAAAGTACATGCACATGGGTATGCAGATGCTTGGGCTCCAGGCACCCACAGGTGGAGGCTAGGGGAGAATGTCAGGTAGCTTTCTCCGTCACTCTTCTGAACCTGGAGTTCCTATTCTCTCAGTCAGACGAGCTGCCTGTGAACCCCAACCAGACAGGGATGATGACACGTGTGGCTATGCCCTGCTTTTTATGTGAGTGCAGGGGACTTGAACTCAGACTGTCTCAGTTTGTCTTAGGCCTTCAGGTTCACACAGCAAGCCTCCTTACCAGCCCCTAAAAGTCTCATTGAGATGGTTAATCTCTGGTTGTCAACTTGACAGTATTTAGAATCATCACTGTACAGGATGTCTTATCATGTCTGTGAAGAATCTTCCAGATTTGGTGAGAGAACCAACCTTAACTGCAGGCAGCTCCCTTCCATGGGCTGGGTTCTGGTCTGCATAAGAAGGAGAAAGCTAGAGTAGTATTGGGCTCTTGATACTTCCTCTCTGCTGAAGTGACAGTGTGTTGCCAAGTATCTGGTCCTGCTGTGCTCTCCCCGCCATGACAGTCACCTCTCCTTGAAGCTGTAAGCCAGAAATTAACCTTTCCTTCCCTCACATTTTGTCCCAGCAATGAGAAAGCAATGGACCCACTTACATACAAACATTTGCCTAGATTTGTCTATGTTCCCTCAAGGTGCACAAATTCTAAATTAGTGAGGTCCCTATTAATGATATATCCTAATCCTTGCTTTTGGAAGGTGTTAAGCAATTTGATGACTCTCGAATCACCCTAAGACAGGGAAATCCATCTGTTATCATCTGTGAGAAGACACGTGAAGCATGGATTTCTTTATCTAACACAAGACCAGGAAAGATAGAGTTAAGTTTAAGAGCAAATGAGATTTCCTGAGGTCTTGAATGTTAATATGTACTGTATTAGTCTTGAGATGGGTAGAGACCTTCAGAACAGAATGGAACACGTGCCAAATCTGGTATCTTAAAGCAGTAATGCAGACTCCAGCCTTCTGATTAAATTCTTTGGATATTAAAATTTGGTTTGACCTAAATTCAAAGTGACTTGATGTTTTATTTTCCTGTAAGTTTCAGCAAACTCCACACTAAGGCAGAGAGACCGCATCTGAATCTCTCTTTAAAAGACGCTCATAAAAAAAAAAATGCACTTGAGACTAAAAGTTTCCACCCGACGAAGTGAACAAAACAAGTTGGATTCAACCGGCAACAACAACAACAAAAAATAAAATTAGAAGATTCTGTAATTAGACCCCAACATGGAAATATGTTCTAAATAATTCCAGTAATTGTGGTCAAATAAGGAGCAGAAATCGCCAAAACGACTCTATTTTTTGTAGAAGGCAGTCTTTGCCAGTTTTTTGGGGTTTCTTTCCTTGTACTCATTAGTATCCTAGAATTTAGTGCTGGAAGAGTGGTCAGTGACCAAGCTTCCAGCCCCTTTTACAGAGGGCAGGCCTATAGAGGCAGCATTTGGGAGCCCATTAGGGGCTGAGAGAGAACTAGAACTTGGCTCTTGGTGAGTGGACACAGTGTAGGGCAGCATGGCACAGAGTGTCCATGGGATCAAGTCAACTTATGCCCTTTGAACTTTGACTGGGAAACAAATCAACTCAAAGCCATCCATTCTTTCCCACAGGGGTCTTTTCTCATGACACCTTCTCTGGGATAGATTTCCTAGTTTCAGAAGTAAGAGTTGTGGACAAAGGGCTGCAGAGATTGTTTAGTGGTTAAAGCACTTGTCTTCAAAGGCTAAGGACCTGAGTTCAGTTTCCCAGGACCCACACAAAGCCAGATGCACAAGGTGGCACATGCATCTAGAGTTCATTTGCAGTGGCTAGAGGCCCTGACATGCCCATTCTTTCTGTCTCTTTCTCTCCCTATACCTCTTTCTCTCTCTCTATCTGCCTCTTTCTCTCAAATAAATAAAATTGTTGTGAACAAAAAGAAAACAGAGTATGGTTAGGTTATTGAAAGCAGAGGTTTTATTTTACATTGAGTCCCAATCCATCTCCAAAATGAGATTTTTTTTTTTTTGAAAAATAACATCAATCAGAATTGGTGTCATAAATTTTACAATTTTTTTACATTTCTATGTGTGTGTATATGTGTGTTTCTCTGTGTGTACAGGTGCATGTGTACATGTGTGTTCATGCATGTGGAGGTCAGAGGTTGACATCAGGTTGTCTCCCTCTCTCACTCTCCACCTTATTTTTTCAAATATTTTATTATTATTTACGAGAGAGAGAGTGGGAATTCCAGGGTCTCCAGCCACTGCAAACGAACTCCAGATGCATGTACCACCGTGAGAGTCTGGTTTACATGGATCCTGGGGACTCAAATCTGCATCCTTAGTCTTTTCAGGCAAGCGCCTTAACCGCTCGGCCATCTCTCCAGCCCTACCATCTTACTTTTTGAGACAGAATCTCTCACTGACCCTGAGCTCACTGATTCAGCTAGACTAGCTAGCTGATGAACCCCTGTGGTAGTTTGAATAGATGGCTCCCAATATATTCAGTGTTTTATTAGTTTGTAGTTTGCATCTGCAGCCACCTTGCTGGAGGCAATGTCTCTGGGCAGGTCTTAAGGTGCGGTGGTGGGTTTAGGATTTCAATCTAAAGATATTCAAAGTGTGCCTAGTTGGAGTTCCTGAAGTGTGCTGTGCTGTGTGGCTTTTGGCTTCTCTCTCTCTCTCTCTGCTTGGACCTGTGAAGGCAGGCCAGTTTCTTCTGCCATTATGGAACTTCCCCTGTATCTATAAGCTTCAATAAATCCTTTCCTCCATAACTGTGCCTGCTCTGGAAGTTCATCTCAGTGAACCTGAAGCTGTCTGCCACAACCCCGTTATCCCCAGTGCTGGCATTACAGGAACCCCACTACCACCTTCACCTTTTGTATGGGTGCTGGGATCTGAACTCAGCTCCTCAGGCTTGCAAGGCAAGAGCTTGACCATCAGGTCATCTCACTAGCCCCCCAAAGTGAATTTTCATGAAGGAAATGATTTGCTGGTTAGATTCATTAAATAGAAAAGCAATGTCAAGTTAAGATGGAGCCGGCTGAGATTCAGAGTAACATAGCAGACACTGCTGGACCTACTGTGCTCTGCAGGGACCTAGTCAGGCCCATATGAGTGGCATCGGCAGTGTACTAATTATCATACTTGTTTCTGTGACAAAATACCTGACCAAAAAATAAGTTTAAGGAAGGAAAGGATGTAAAAATAAAACCATTTTATTTATTTATTTGCAAGTGGAGAGAAAAGAGAGAAACGAGACAGACACACAGAAAGACAATGGGCATGCCAAGACATCGAGTCACTGCAAACGAACTCCAGATTCATGCGGCACCACTTTGTGCATCTGGCTTTACTTGGGTCCTGGGGAATCGAACTCAGGTCATTAGGTGCTGCAGGCAAGCACCTTAACCACTGAGCCATCCCTCCAGCCCACAAGGGTAATTTACTGTGGCTTTCATGTTGAGCTTACAATCCCTCAAGACAGGGAAGACATGGCCACATGAGTAGGAACCAGATGGTCACTTTGCCGTTGTAGTCAGTGAGCATATAGCATTGAATGCTTGATATCAGCCAGTTCTCTCCTTTTGAAAAAATATTTTATTCACTTACTACTTATTTATTTGACAGAGAGAAAGAGGGCAGAGAGAGGGAGAAGAAGAGAGAGAAAGAGAAGGAGAGAATGGGCGTGCCAAGGCCTCCAGCCCCTGCAAAGGGAACTCCAGGCACATGTGCCACCTTGTTCATCTGGCTGACAAGGGTCCTGGGGAAATCAAACCCAGGTCCTTTGGCTTTGCCGGCAAGTGCCTTGACTGCTAAGCCATCCCTCCAGACTTCTTTCCTTTTTGTGTTCAGCCCAGGACCCCAGCCCATGGAAAAGTGCCCCCCACAGATAAGATGGCTCTTCCCCGCTCAATTAACTTCATCCAGAGCTCTCTCTCAGGCATGCTCAGAGGCTTGTCCTAGGTGATCCTGGGTCCTGTCAAGTTGGCATTCAACATAAACTGTTACAAGTAGGGTGGACCCACAGGGGCGTGGGGCAGGCGAGCAAGCTGAAGCCAGAACCTTTATGCTCGGCAAGGCTGCAGCAGGGGAGACATCCGCAGGCAGCATTACTTCTCTCTGGGGAACCTCTGCAGATCGTGTCTCCATGGAGAGCTAAGGTTCTCCAGGTAAATTCTTCGTTGCTAACCACAAGGAAACTGAGGCTCTGGGAGGTTGACAGGCTTGGCCCTGGGCCCAGAAGAGTTGATCATCGGAGTCAAGTCTTGTGCCCAGGGTTCCTCATTGTTTGGAATTGGGGGAGAATAGCTCTACTTTGCTGTATTCCAATCAGAAGTCACCCGTGAAAGCTGGAATGTGTCTGTCTCGTGCACCGAAACGCTGGGCACACAGCAGACAGTCAAGAAGTAGTCCAAGAATGAAAGAAGAAACGATCCAGATCTCAGTATTATTTGGGTCCAAAGCCAGAGCCGAACCCGAACTTCGTATCACAGTGTGCCCAGTTTGCTGAAAGCCGCTTCTTGGATGCAGGATGGAAATTCAATCCGGGGCCTGGACGATGGCTATACCAAAAAGAATCTCCAGTGAAAATTCCCTGGTGAGAGCGGGGAACATAGATGAGTGTGGTAACAGTGCTTTCCCGGTCTTCCCAAGGCTCTGAATTTGATTCCCAGCACTGTAAAAATAATAAGTCATCGTATTGTGAGGAAAGTCGGCCACTTTTCTCTCTAGTTCAAGGGTTCAGTGAGCCCACGTTTAACACCTCTGAGGGTGAGCACCCAAGGGTTGTTAGCTCAGATGCTGTAGCTACTGCTAAACTCTGGGCAACACCAGACCCAAGTCCTCAGCTTGAAGTTCCTTCCAGTTTGTGGAAGCTTTTCTGACTCAGCCACGACTTCTTTTGAATAAAGGAAAGCTAGCACAAACAGTCATGTACCACATAATGTCATTTTGGTAAATGACAGATGGTACAGTTGACAACCAGTGATGTCATAGCCAACTTAATTTGTATGAATTTTAAGTATTAATTTGTGTGAATTGTATGAAATGATGAAATGGCCTAAGGAAAAATTGTCATGCTATAGGCTCGTATTTAAGTGATGTGTGACTGTATATAATTCTAGAAAAGAAAAGAAAGAAAAGAAAGGAAAGAAAAGAAAATCAAGAAAAAAAATGATGTTAGACTTCTTTCTATTTTGTGATGAGTACATGTGAGCAAGGAGAGGTGGTAAACGTTCAGAAGGATTTGATTGTAACAGGATTTTGGGAATTCAGGGAAGTCCTTGCAGTCCAAACCCTGAGTTCATATCTTCTTTACCAAATGATTGAAATAATACAAGACTGACGGTTGGAGAGATAGCTCAGGGGTTAAGGTGCTTGCCTGCAAAGCATAACGACCGGGGTTCCATTCCTCAGTACCCATGTAAAGCCAAACATGCAAAGTGGCACATGCACCTAGAGTTCATTTGCAGTGGCTGGAGGCCCTGGCATGCACTTACTCTCTCTCTCGCTCTCTCTGTGTTTCTCTGTGTGTGTCTCTCTCTGTCTATATCTCTGTGCTTGCAAATAAATAAAATATTAAAAATTTTAAAAAACTGAGAAGGATAATTTAAATTATTACATTTTTTATTGAGGATTCAGGAGGGGTGAGGGAGAGTCCATGGACCAAGGAGGGGGGAAATGGATGTACCCATGTGGCCCAAATACCCATGTAGAAAGTGAACGTGGATGAGCCTGAAATATAAAAAGGGGGTTAGAGAGGAAAGTGCAGAGGGCACCAAGGGGTCGAGAGCCCATGTGGGAATAGGGGTCTCCCCTTGTCTCAGCCTGGCTTACCAGGACCTGGAAGTTCAGGTGAGATGAACAGCCAGGAAAAACAGGGGCCTGACCACCTGATAAGCATCTACTTATAACCTTATTGTGGTAGGCTTCACCTTCAGACTCCGGTGAGCCAGAGTGAGAACTGATTGGTCTGGACTAGGGCCTAGCTCAAGAAGAGGCCAGCCATGAAGCCAAGTTTTGGGGCTTAACCAACCATAATGCCAGGATCAAGTCTGAATTCTAAGAAAGGGGAACTCCCTCCCAGCAGTGGCTCAGATTGCTTATAAAACACACACAAAAAAACAAAAACAAGCAAACAAAAACAAAACAGGTCTAGGGAATTCCTTCAGTCAAGAGATCAGGAGAGGACAGATCTTTCTCTGATCTCTGATAAAGTGGAGATTTAAGGACATTTCTGCTTTTTACTTTTGCGGTCCAGTCACCCTAAACTACCTAAAAAAGCTACCTGACTCCTCTCAGGATGAAATCAAAGTACGCAGCATGTATGACCAGCCTCACATCATTTCACCTCACATAGATCAACCATGGGCAACCCAATTAACCTTCCTTTTATAGCTTAAATTTTGTTGTGTGTGTGTGTGTGTGTGTGCACATGCTCGCAGTTTTGTGTGAGTGTGCAAGTAGCAGGGGTGTGCATGCCACGGTGTGCCTGTGAAGGTCAAAGGACAACCTCAGGTGTCGGTCCTCACCTTTCACATTATTTGAGACCGAGTCTCTTACACACTGCTGTGTGCAACAGGTGAGCTGCTTCTCACGATTCCCCCATTTCTTTCTCAGTTCTCCCATCGCTACCTCCCCAAGAGTACTGGGATTACAGACACGTTCTCTCAGGTCTGGATTGACGTGGACTCTGGAGATCTGAAATCAGCTTTTCCTGATTATTACCCACAAAGCCTTCTCCCCAGTTACCAAAATTAACCTTCCTGTGATAGTGTTAATCATGTCATCACCCTGCTCAAAAACCTTCCATAGCTCTCCGTCGCCGGTCCAGAAACGGTACCCTTGTGCTCACAGTGGTCCTCCGACTTCCCGCCTGCATTCCATGATTTGTATGGAATGTGCTGTGAGCACTAGATCCAAAGCCATTGCCAGAGCTGCTCTGTTGACTTTTACCTTTGTACATTTCCCCCTACTGCCCCTCCACCCCCGAATCCTTCTGATTCTTCAATTTCCAGCATGTTCTAAAGCCAGTGGGAAGATTCCCCCCTCTTTCTGAATTCATAATGTTTGCTCTGTTTTTGAGTGCACGATAATAAGGCCCTTTAGGTCTTGAACTCCAAGGTTATTTTTCCCACGAGATTTTAAATGGGTTTAGCGTCTCCTTCTTACCCACCTTGTATACCCATCTGTAGTAGGGGTACATGGGATAAAGGAATGAATGGTAGATTAGCTGTGCATCTGCTAGACTAGCTTCTCAGGGACAGAGGAACCGACATCTCACTGAGCTAACAGGGTGTCGAGCTGCATTCTCCCAGTAGGGTCTGGTTGGAGATGATGATGACTTGGACATTAAAAAAAATATTTTATTTATGAATTTGAGAGAGAGAGAGAGAGAAAGAGAAAGGAGCAGATAGAAAGAGAGAGAGAGAGAGTGGGTGAACCACAGCCACAGTGAACTACAGTGGCTACAGCAAACAAACTCCAGACGCATGCACATTACACGGGTATTGGGGAGTTGAACTTGGGTCCTTAGGCTTCACAGGCAAGTGCCTTAACCACTGAGCCATCTCTCCAGCCCTGAATTGAACATTTTTTTTTGAGGTAGGGTTTCACTCTAGCCCAGGCTAGCCTGGAATTCACTATGCAGTCTCAGGGTAGCCTTGATCTCACAGCAATCCTCCTACCTCTGCCTCCCGAATGCTGGGCTTAAAAGCATGCACCACCATACTCGGCTCTGAATTGAACTTTTTTTGTTTGTTTGTTTGTTTGTTTGAGGTAGGGTCTTGCTGTAGTCCAGGCTGACCTGGAATTCACTATGTAGTCTCAGGGTGGCCTTGAACTCACTGCAATCCACCTACCTCTGCCTCCCAAGTGCTGGGATTAAAAGCATGTGCCACCATGCCTGGCTTTGAATTGGACATTTTTAATCCCTGTATGTGACTGGCATTGCATCAGTAAGAGAAGGAAGACAATACAAGGTCTTCAAAGTGCTCCACCTGATGTAGTGGTCCCAGCCCTGTGGTTCGGTCAATCTTCTCTCCTCAGCAGAAGCCCTGAGCTTCCTTGCTTCAAAGAACAAAGGATCAAGACCCTCCCGACAAAAAGCTCGTTCTAATCAGTCAAATCGAGGGAGGGGAAGGATGGGTGGTTGGGAGGAAGAATCTGTGCAGGGGGAGATAAGAGCGACCCTATCCTGTCTTGTTCCCAGAAGCCTCTGGGGGAGGAAAGTGCCCAGAGAAAAGATGCTGCCCCTCCTTCACAGCCCACCATCAAGGCCACTGATTGAACAAGTGCTAGTAGTCTGAAGAGGGGGAATCCAACCAGGAAGAAGGGGATCCAACCTGGAAGCCCACTTCCAGGCTCGTGGACACAGTAAGGTGTCCAATCCACTATTAACCAAAAATACCTGGGCAGGTGAAATCCTGGAGAAATTGACATGTTTTAGGCTGGGCAGGGGCTGTGGTCTGAGATATAAGCCAGTGGTCAGACAGAAATCGGTGGCCATTGTACTCAGAGCCCCTTCCTTCTCAAAGGGGGCTTTGCTTCCATTCACTTTTTTTGCCTGGATAAAGTATGCTTCCTTAACTATACTTCCAGCTCCTTAAGTCTTTATTGGGCTGAGAAGAAACAACGGAACACTCCCAAGCTAAGGCTGTCAGGTCAAAATAATTGGCCAACCAGAATAATAGTCAGTGTGGCTATGTGAAGATCTGTAGATGCTGTAAACATGGGACTGGGGAGAGGGAGTGTCAGGCAGCTCTTTTCGGCAGTTAGGGGGACTGTACCCCTGAAAGTAAGAAACAGGAACGTCTTTAGGCCTCTCCTTGCTGTGTGCACTTGCTGGAGATCAAAGGATGATTTGGATTCTTATCACTTGCCTAAAGGAGTTCTGTTTTTCCACAGACAACCTGGGCACCTCTTGGGAGGGAGGTCTCTCCTAGGATTTAAATTGTCCTAACACTATGGTTGGTTCAAGTTCAGCGCCCAGAGCTTGGTGTCATGGCTGGCCTCTTCCTGAGACAGTCCTGAGCCCAGACCAAACAGCATTCCCTCAGCTCACCTGAGCCAGAAGGTAGGGCCCACCACCATAAGGTTATCAATATGTTTGTGAGGGGAGAACAAGGTCTCTGAGCTGCCTGACCACTTGGGAACCTCCAGCTGCTGGTGAGTTCCCCTTGGACCCAGTTGGGCTGACCAAGGATAGAACACCCCCCCACCCGCCGCCCCTACTTTCCACACTGGCTCTTTGTCCACATGGCAGGAGCTCTTTGTACTTTCTTTTCTGTCCCCTCCGTGGTTTTTCCAGGCTCACCATGTGGGCTGTCAATGTCACGTGGGTGTATTCACTCTCCTTCCCTTGGTTCTGTATGTCCATCAATAAATATGATAATTTAATAATTATCCTTCTCAGTCTTATTTTATTCAATGCTTTGATTAAAATTAGACACAAACCTAGGCTTTGGGTTTCAAGGACTTTTCTGAACCCTTAGTACCCCATTAGAGGACTATGACGGGTTTGAGGAGTAGCTGGATTGCCGCTAGAACCCTGTCCCGTGAATTGGAACATGGACGCAGGATTGTACCAGGCATGGCCTAGGAGTTCATTTTGCCTAGAGCTTTGAGAAGATGTCTTTGGTCATTTTCTGTAGCTATAATAGGATGTCTAAGGCTGGATAATTTATGGGGAAAAAAAGATTTTGTCTTACTGTTTGGGAAACTGGAAGTCCAAGGTTGAAAGAATATATCTGATAATGAACTTCTTTTTTCTAATGGGGGCTCTCTACAAAGTCTTGACGTGGTACAGGGCATCGTATTGTATGAGCAAACAACAGAAAGATCTTGATTTTATAACAGCCATTCCCTCAACAACCTCAGCATCTGTCAGTCCAGGGATCCAAGAGTGTGTTAATCCATTCATGAGAGCTGAGCTCTCATGATATAATCACCTGCCACAGGTGATTAAGTTCCCAACATACAAATTCTGGGGACATACATTCTAACCTCACCATCGAAGAGTGGAGATTTGGAATCTAAGGGTGGGATCTGTTGGACATGGCTCCAAGCCAAGCTGAAGTTGTGGACTGCAGGGAAGAAGAGCTGGGCTAGGGGATGGCATCAGAATCCAGCCTGGGCTAGAGGCCAAGCCATTTCACCCCTTGCCCTGGGACTCCACCTCTCTGAGTGCTAGTTTATTTATGTATAAAGTGAGGGTGTGGTGCTAACCTTATCACATCACCTTATAACACGAAGACTACATGACACGACACTTGCAAAGACTTTTTTGCAGAATGAATGAATGCTGGATGAATTTGGAAAAGTTACTGATGCACTTTTACAAAAGGGTGAGGCGAGGGGTTCTAAGAAACGTGATGGGGCTCTCGGATGAGTGTCTCCATCAAGCTTGTGGAAGGCTGAGTGGTGAGCACGCAGTAAAGAGCTAGTCGCCATCAAGGAAGAGCTAGTGAGGGCACAAGAACAGCATTCCCTTTGTTGGACGGCTTGACTCACCCAGAAAATGCGCCCTGGGACAAAGAATGTCTGGATCTTAATGGGGTAATTTGCAAGACTCTTTTTCATAACAGGCTGATGAACAAGACAGAAGACAGTGTAAGCAGAAGGGCAGTGCACTGTGCTGGTTTGTAAACAAATTGCATAGCCATGCCCCTAACTGGTGGGATCCTGACATCCTGCAGATGACTGCAAAATAACATGTGACCCACGGCTGTGTGGTTCAATAGTATATGAAAAGACCTTGGAGTCTACCAAAGGTCTGCTTGTGGGATATTCCAATGTGAAGAGCATGGGAGGAAAATATACAGGAACAGGACTTCTTTTAAACAGTTCTTTAGAGATTGCCCTAGTGTTTGGGTTTTGACAGTAGACACTGTTTATTTCATGATGAGTTTTCAGAACACTGTTATCCGCATACCCAAATCCCAAACACACCCTGCGCGGTCTCTGGGCTCCCCAGGCTTCTTCCACTATTCTGTTGCCCTGGCACGGACCCAGCACCACGGGAGCAGAACAAAGATAGAGCCCTCCTTCTCGGAGCCCAAACTGCAAAATCGACGGAGGAATAAAAAACAGCTGGCGAAATATGATAGCTGTTATTCGCAGCCCGTGAACCTGAAAAGACAGTTTATTTTCGAAGACAAACAAAATCTGCCTTCTGTGTGATCTGGGCGGCATCCACCGTCAGAAGCCGTCCACTCGCATTTAGTGACTCTGGAGGTTTGGGACAGGCAGTACAGGCGCTGTAAACAAAGAACAGAAAGGATAGCTTTCCATCTTAATTTGACAGTAAACAGTGCTAATTTGACTCTGTAGCTGTTTATCAATATCCAGGGGGAAACAGTGCAATTTAATAGAGAGAACAGTAGCCAGTGTGTTGGGGCAGAATGGTTCGTCAGATGGCAGGAGCCAGGCTGTCTTGAAGTTCTTCATGTTAGGAACACAATGTAACTTGTCACGTGATACAGTTTTCATCTGCCAGCAGGGCCAGCAACAGGAACCTATAGTTTTTAGTCCTTAAGAGAGGGTTTTCCACATGCCTTCATCTGCATGTATCGTTGTAAGTGCCAAGCCGCGCTGTCCATCATTTAATATTTTACAGAAAGCAGGTCTGGCCCAAGGCAAAAATTTTGTATTCACTCACTGACTGATTCACTTTACAAATGTTTATTAAGAGCTACTAGGGACCAAGAGCTGAGCAATGAGTTGAAGGTTGAAAAACAAGAAGAGGGTAAATCATTGCCCCTGTGATCTTCCCTTTTGAACTAGAGAGAAATCTGCAAACAAATAATGACAGAGTAAGTTCAGAACCATTGTAAAAGTACACTGGATCATCAAAGAATCTAGTGGGTTGGGGAGGGGTGATGAGCTCCCATGTGGATCATCCATGAATTGGTCATATAGAACGAGGCTATAATGTCATGGATTTGATTCAAAGGTTATAGCTACCAGGCATGGTGGTGCGTGTCTTTAATCCCAGCATTCGGGGTGGCAGAGTGGGAGGATCCCTGTGAGTTCAAAGGCAGCCTGAGACTACATAGTGAATTCCAGGTCAGCCTGGGCTAGAACAAGACCCTACCTCAAAAAGAAAAAAAATGAAGAAAGTATGATGCTTTGGGACTGGAGAGATGGTTCAGTAGTTAAGGCATTTGCCTGCATCGCCTAAGGTTCAGTTCCCCAGTACCCATGTACAGCCAGAAGCACAAGGTGACACATGTGTATGGAATTCATTTACAGTGCCTAGAGGCCCTTGCGTGCCCATTCTCTCCCCCCACTTTCTTTCCCTCAAGTAAATAAAATATTGTTTAAAAGGCCATAGCTCTCTCTCTTTCTTCTTTCTTTCCTTCCACCCTGCCTCCTTTCCACCCTTCCTCTTTCCCTTTCTTCCTCTCTTCCTTCTCTCTCTCCTTACCTTTGTTACCTCCTGTCTTTCATTTAGGGTGATTCTATGCAATCTATCCAGTACAAATATCCCAGATGCCTTGCCAGGCGTTGTCCATGTATTGTCACCACCAGACCTTGCCACCTCATTACCAGGCAGTCATGGCTGTCATTGTCCCTCAGCCAATAAAGAAACTGGGGTGGACAGGTAGGATGGCTTGCCTGCAGTCATGTAAGTGGTAAGTGGGGAAAGCCACAAACAGAATTAGTGGACTCCAGTTCCAATGATCATTATAATAATGCTTCTGGGCTGTGGAGATGATTTAGTGGTTAAGGCGTTTTCCTGCAAAGCCAAAGGACCCAGGTTTGATTCCCCAGGACCCACGTAAGCCAGATGCACAAGGTGGTACATGCATCTGGAGTCCATTTACAGTGGCTAGAGGTCCTGGCATGCACATTTTCTATCTCTCTCCTCCTCCTCCTCCTTCTTCTTTGTCTCTTTCAAATGAGTAAATATAAAATATTTAAAAAATAATGCTGGGGCTGGAGAGATGGCTTAGCGGTTAAGGCACCTGCCTGCTAAGCCTAAGAACCCAGTTCCAATCTCCAGGTCCCACGTTTAGCCAGATGCAAAGTAACGCAAGGGCACAATGCCACACTTGACCACAAGGGGGTGCATGCATCTGGATTTCATTCACAGCAGCTGAAAGACTGCTGGCGTGCCCATTCTCTATCTGTCTTCCTCTCCCTCTCTCTCTGTCTGTCTCTCTCTGTGTCTCTCTCCAAAAATAAAAATAAAAAAAAATAATGCTTCCATTTAAGGCTTTGGAAGATCAGGAGCATCAGTTATCATTGCCTTGTATATTTTGAAAAAGATAGCATTTTTCCAAGAAATGCAACAATTTCTTTTCTAGAAATGTATAACAATTTACATGTCAAACTTATCTCTAGAATACTGACTGCCACCGCTTGTTGTTTTTCACAGTCTTCTTGGGTCAATCAGTTCACTTCATTTCAGTTCTTTAAGGTGTATCTGTTGCACACTTTCCATACAGCCAGCACAAACGTGGGCTTCATCATTACCAGGAGTCACCAGTTCATTCAAGGTCTCTCTTATTACCTGGATTCTGCCTTCCCAATCCACAACTTAAAACAAACACAATTCCATAACAGCTTAAATAAATTTGGAGACATTTGCCATCAAATCAAAGAGCCGTGAGAGTGGGCAGATGTCAGAAGAAAAAAAATCCTGTCCATGTTCAGCTTTGTAAAGCATATGCAATTTTACTACTTATATTTTAATTTCTCTTCCTTTCAGATGCAATTGAATCTCTGCCGTTAGGTCATATCTGGCCGGGCCAAATAAAGCATTCTATTTAGAAAATGGAACACTTCGTTCAGCCAGCATCTCTCCATTTCACTTAGGAAAATATAGAAGAGATGCCCTTGTGACTTCCAAGCTTTTTCATGCAGTTGGTTTGCCCATGTTCTGATGTACCGTGGATGTGACTGAACTCAGGAGTCCCCACTGCGAAGGCAGTGTGTGTGTGTGTGGGGGATTGGAAAGGGAGCTAGAATTTCCTCTGTGGCTGTTGCTTGGATATATGCTTTCCACGCCTTTGGGACATTCACCGTTTGCTTTGCATGGGAAGTGAGTGAGGCACCGCTCTGAGCAGCAAGAAAAATAAACCATAGCTCAGGCTCGTAGATGTCACTTCCCATCATGATCCATGCTCAGTTACCCCCCGTATGACACCCCGCTCTGGATTTCCATTCAGTACAAATCATTGTTACATATCCAACTACATACTTAAATGGATACTCATATCTATAAGGACATCATATATACATGTATGTGTAGCTATATACATAGACATGTGCATATGTACGTCAGTATGTTACAGCTGTGTAAGTCTACATGTAACTCAGTATGTTACAGTGATATGCCATCTGGGTTCTTTTAAGGTGGCTCCTGGTAATGACAGAGCCGACATTTGTGCTTAGTGTATACTAAGTCTCCAATGAATACAAATAACTTTGTTTTTTAAAAAGAAGGTTTTAAAAATATTTATTTCTTTATGAGAGAGAGAAAATGGCACACCAGGACCTCCTGCCACTGCAAAAAAAAAAAAAAAAAAAAAAAAACCCTCCAGACACATGCCCACTTTGTGTATCTGACTTTACATGGGTATTAGGGAATTGAACCCAGGTGATAAATCAGCATTGCAAGCAAGCACCTTTAATCACAGCCATCTCTCCAGCCCAAAGTTCTTGTTTTTAACGTGAGCACTGGGCATCAAGCTCACACCCTGATGTTTGCAAGGCCAGTACCTTACTGACTGAGCTGTCTCTCCATCTCTGAATTTCTTTATTCGTGGTTGAGTTTCTGGAATATTGAACAGGCTAAATATGTACTATGGATATATAAGAAGGGATTTTCCAGAGTCCGGTAATGAATTAGCAATAAAACGACCCTCTACCTCTACTCAGAGTGTTTGATGAACTTGGATTCAATCTATTCCTAGTGTTCTATATTTGGGGAAACTGAGGTCCACAGATATCAATTAGCCAAGCTACTCAAGCCCATTGAAGAGGGACTTCCAGTTCACTGTGCCCCCTTGGCGGTTCTAGGTCTTCCAGATGCAAATGGGTATGATTAATAAGTGTTTGCCAAATGCAGAATTAAACATAGCTAAACAAGTCTATTTCGGGGCCAGACAGAAAGCTAAGCAATTAAGGTGCTTGCTTACAAAGACTGAGGTTCGATTCCCCAGTACCCAAGGAGGCATGTGCATCTGGAGTTTATTTGCAGTGGGTAGAGGCCCTGGTCTCTTTGGTTGGTCTCATAGCAGAACCCAGATGTGTCAGGTATCTGGTCCAGATGATCCGTGGCTTCCTGGCTGCAGGAGCTGTTTTAACCCTGGATGGTAATGACCTTCACGATGTGATTTATGCTAGAATGCTCCTGTCTTTCCTTAAGTTATTCTTTTCTCTTTGTCCTTGACTTTGTGACCTTACCCAGGACAGCCACACGGGTTGTTGGCTTATTTGTTTTTAAGTTGACCTCGGGCTGGGAAGATGACTAACTGGGTAAAATGCTTGCTGTGCAAGCATGAGGACCAGAGTTCGAATCTGCAGTAACCACATAAAGTGCTTGGCCCGGTGGCGTGCTCTTGTCTCCAGGGCTGGAGATGCGGAACCGGACGTTCCTGGAGCTTGCTGGCTGACTAGTTTGACTGAGTCAACGCGCTCTGAGCCTCAGTGAGACACTCTGCCCCAAGGTATACGGTGGAGAGTGATGGAGAAAGACCCCCAACATCAACCTCCTAGCCTCTACACATACACACAACCCCCCTCCACATGTGTATCCACACACGTGCAAACATGCGTGCACCCAAACACACACCACACACGTGTATATACATGTGAAAAGCATTGTTTAAAAAGTTAAGTTACCCTTTTATGATGTAAAGCTCACTCACTCTTGAGTAAAACTTAGTTAAAGTTGATTCCTTTTTGAGCTTAGCTAAGAACACTCTCCACTGACAAAGAAGGTTGTTTTGATTTCAAGGTAGGGTTTCACTCTAGCCCAGGCTGACCTGGAATTCATTATGTAGTCTCAGGGTGGCCTCAAACTCACGGTGAGCCTCCTACCTCAGCCTCCTGAGTGCTGGGATTAAAGGTGTGCACCACCACACCCAGCAAAGAGATTTTTTTTTTTTTCCCAACTAGGGAAGATTTAATTTTGGAGAACTGACGGAAACTAAAAGTGGGTTCCTGGGTGCCTAGGGAGTGGCCTTTCACAGAAGGTGACATGGAACTTGGGTTGAGCTATCTGCTGTGCTAGGAGTGGCACTGTCCCGATTGTCACAAGTTATTGAACTAGTAGAGCGGGGGAGGAGGGATATAGATGCTCTTTTTGGGTCCCATAATTTGTGTCTTCATTCAACTCTGGCAATCTGTGGTGGTGGCCAGGGCCCCCTACTCCTTTGGAGACAAAACGGAAATGGCAGGATCTGGTGGAATGGGAAGTTGTGAGGTCTGTCTTCTTTTTTTTTGGGGGGGGGGAGAGACACAGAGAGAAACAGACAGAGAGGGAGACAGATAGAGAATGGGTGCGCCAGCAGCCTCTCAGCTGCCGTGAATGAAATCCAGATGCGTGCTCCCCCTTGTGGGCAAGTTCCACATTGCGCCCTTGCATCACTGCATCTGGCTAAACATGGGACCTGGAGATTGGAACTGGGTTCTTAGGCTTAGCAGGCATGTGTCTTAATCACTAATCCATCTCTCCAGCCCGAGGTCTGTCTTCTTGCTGGGCCCTGGGTCTGTGAGAGCATCTGCTGGCTTCTCTACTCACGTGTGTTTACTCAAGAGCTTCTGACTTGTCCCTTGAGGACTGTCCCCAAGGCCCTTCACCTCTGTCTTTTGCTTGCTCTCCATCACCCACTAGGTCTCTGGTTCCCTTCTCATCTTGGAGCCTCTGTTTCCTTTTTCCAGTCTCCTGCTCCATGGAGGGAGAAGGGAGGACAGTTTGGGGGAGAGGCGAGGAAGAGGAGATTACGTTGCAGGCATCTGCATTACAGTTACCTGGTTGCCGGGGTGCCATTTACATCGCACCCTACCAGAATGTCACTCTCCCAACAAACTTCAGTGCCCGGGAACACCATTGTTCCCTTTGGCATTTTTTCAGCTGCTCCTGGGCAACAGGTACCTGCTTTTAGTACCCCCACTCCAGGCGGCAGATAGATGGGAACTTCAGATCTCTGAAATGCTGGCTAGTGAACCTCTGTGGTCAGAGACTTGTCAGAGTCCCCAGTTCACACTGTATGAAATGACAGTGCTCTCTGTAGGGTGGTTCATACCTGCTTCCCCACACGCTGAACCTTCTGGATCCTTCCAAGGAGTCTTCAAGACCTCTTGTCCCTGCCTGCCTACCTTCTGTTCCCGAGACTCAGAAGAGCCCTGCATAGCAAGGATCAACACCCCTGGAGAAGTGTGGAAATCATTTACTGTGAGTCTCCCAGGGGAAGCCCAGCATTTCTGATCAAAGTTAGAATGGACCCGTCAGGCAGTATTTATCCCCCCCACTTTCTGAGTCCTGATGACTGACATTGTTCTGTTTTTATTACTGGCCCTCAGAAGTGATTGTTTTAGAAAAATATTGTCTAGACTTGAAATTGAATGAATATGACATTAATTACAGAGGCTTTCCTCCGAATGTCTCTCTGCCAGCTGTGCTCTCTGTACGGGAGCTGCTGGGGGCTCCCGGGGAAGATGCGGGTGGTGGAGAGAGGGAACAGACATCTAGAAGGTTAGATCAGCTGTGTGTTGGATCCCAGACTCAGCACTGAACACGGGCTCCTTCCCTTTAACCTCACAGCAACGCTACCAAGTTTATCCTATTTCCCTTGTTGGATGGCTAAAGAAAGTTGGATGTGGTTGGGCTGGAGGGATGGCTTAGCAGTTAAGGCGTTTGCAGTGTTCGATTCCCCAGGACCCACAGTAGCCCGATGGACAAAGGGGCGCACACATCTGGAGTTTGTTTGCAGTGGCTGGAGGCCCTGGTGCTCCCGTTCATTCTCTCTCTCTCTCTCTGTCAAACAAATAAATAAAAATAAAATATATAAAAAAAGAAAGTTGGATGTGGTTGAGGACACCAAGGCTTGCAAAGGGGAAGCCAGGATTCAGACCTAGGCAGACCTAGATAGGAGGTGTGCGCTCTTGCAACCCTACTGTGTAGCAGGAGAGACTGAAGTGAGGCAGGCTACGTTTGATAAGGAAGTCCCATGATTCATTTGTGGGCTGGGAAGATAGCTCAGTCTTACCGGTGCTTACTTTGCAAGCAGCAGGACTCGTGTTTGATCCCTGGAATCCATGTGAAAAAGCCACTGGTGGTGTATGCATCTGTAATTCCAGCGCTAGGGAGGTGCAGACAGACAGATCCCTGGGGCTCATCAGACCAGCCAGTTTACCCTGATTGGTGAACTCTAGGCCAAGGAAAGCGCCAAAATTAAGGTAGACAGTGTAGCCAAGGAGAACACCCAAGGTTGTCCTCTGACCTCCACATGCATTTGCTCTCCCCACATGCAAGAACAAGCGTGCGCGCGCGCACACACACACACACACATTTATCTCTATAGATTTCTGAAGCATTCTTTTTCAACTGTAAATACCTACATTACTAGGCCACAGCATCCATGGAGTGCTGTGTGATGACTGGCATCAAATAAGAGAAAGAAACAGTTTTAGTTGTATCTTAGCATGTGTGAGAACATGAGTTGGACATGTTTTGGGGGCCTAATGCTTTCAGGATTTTGTGTACCCTGTTTAGGAAAAAGAATACACATTTAGGGCTGGAGAAATGGCTTAGTGGTTAAGGCTATTGCCCAGGTTCAGTTCCCTAATACCCATGTAAGCCAGATGCATATGGTGGCTAGAAGCCCTGGCATGCCCATTCTCTCTCTCTCTCTCTCTCTCTCTCTCTCTCTCTCTGTATATATATATATATATATATATATATATATACATATATATATAACATAATACATAATATTATACACAATATTATATATATGCATATATATATATTATTAAAAGAATATGATAACAGATTATACAGAATAACAGAATTATGACATGATTTTTCAATTAAACACAAGATCACAAGTTATGGATATTTTTTTCAAGTTGACCAGAAATATCACACAATCCAGAAAACAACATGATCATTGATATATTCTGATATATTCTGCAATCTGATATATTCTGTACTCGCTCTCCCTACATTTGCTGGCTGCATGCTCTGATCATATCTTCAAAAATAATATGTGGGAAAAAATCAACAAGGAATAGATAATTGGATCTTTATTTGTTGATTTGGACTTAAATCATCAACAGGAAAGTTTCAACACCACAACCTGTGAGGAGCAGGGTCATTCATTATCTTAGGATTTGAGAAAAATCTATGATGTTCCTTGCGTAAGTGAACTAGAATGGTATATCTTCTAGCTTCAACAAAGTTTTAAACTTTTTCTGTTTCATGATCATATCGTATCAGTGATGGACATCATGGGATCTGTTCAGACACACTAAGCCCAAGACGCCTCCACATTTCCATTGTGACACCAAATCCACCAGTCCAGTGATGTGGAGGCACATCCTGCGAGTCATCCCCACTTTTGGAGGACGAATTATGACCTAACGGTACATAGAAGTGACTGTGAAACATCAACATCTCTGTCAGGCTATGCACATCCCACTAAACCCAAGCTACACACATTCCCAACTCCCAGGATCCATTTATTAAGTGTGGCCGTCAAAACTCCCACAGAAGGGTTAGCATCACTCAACGCCTGGAGAAGGCTGAAATGAAAAGTAATAATGGTCCCTAGATCGTAATTGTTCAAATGCTACAAAAATGTATAATCACATGAGCGTAGACACATCACTACGGCTCATCAAAGGGCCATGTCCATGTGAGCATGCCTGAAGCTTCATTGGAAATCCTTTATGCATATATGTGTGTGCCTGGCTGGGATTATTACCAAGAGGACTATATTTTTGCCCCCTCAGATGTTCAGGAGTTACAGAAAGTTCAAAAGCCACAGCTTTGGATTTATATACTTTCACTCATGGTGCCCCCAAAGTGGGAGCTCTTTCTAGGACAGCGTCCTGTTGGGCATTGGTAAACACGGGCTGGGACTGTGAGGAAGCTGGCCTGGGCTGTTGGACATGGCCAGGGACCTTGGGTTGTGGGGGTTGCAGCTGGCCTTATCATTGGGAACCTACCCTGGTGATAGTGACTGGCCCTCCCTGCCCTCGGGCAAGGTTGTAGTGTGCCCTGTCATTGCCCAGAGTGGGCAGAACTGGCGAGGCCCTCCCCCCCCCTTTTGATCCCAAAAGCATCTGACCATTCCATAAGTCAGGCTTTGCCTGCCCCACTCCCCACAGTTCCTGACCTTGTGGCTATCTTCCCAAGAGACACTTATGTGGCTGAAGTCACGTAGCTTCTCCCGCCATTTCTGTTATCTCTCTCACAGCTCCTCCCTCACAAGTCTGAAGTCACAACTTCTGCCTTCCAACATCAGCCAATTAGATAACAACCCATAAACTGTGTATCCAATTGCCATATAGTCTGTATATGCCTTCTCAACCTTTCTCAAGTGTTTATAAACCCACTCCCCTGTTGAATAAACAAGAGTGTGCTTTCCATCAGACTGCCTCCCGGGTATTCATTGCCTGTCGCACTCACCTGCTGTTCCAGGACCCTGCTTCTTTCCCCCAACTTCTCCTGCACCCAGGATGTCAGTGGCCAATGACCCCCGGGGAACAGCAAGGACCTTATTAGCATCCAGCAATCTGCAAAGGACATTCTGAGATATGTAGTGGTTTGTGACCTCAGTTTTTTGAGGTCACAATTTGTTGAGTTTGAGACCTCACATGGTCTCAACTTTAATCACTTAACCCATCATTTGTAGTGCAAGAGTAGCCCTGAACACTCAGTAAATGGTGTGGCTATGTTTAACACAACTTGATTTTAAAAAGCAGGGTCTTTGGCTGACCCAAGTTCACTTAGCAGATCTCTCTTGAGTTAGAAGACCCTTTTTGAAGACAGGAACATCCTCCTTGAAGGAGGGCTTTGAAGGAAGAAAGAGAGGCAGATTATGAGATGGACAAGTTAAAGGGCTTTTCAATTGTACAGATGTCATATATATATATAACTTACATACAAAAAATGCATATTTCCCTCCCCTCCCCCCATTCCCCTTTAGAACTCCAGTCTCCATCATATCCCCTCCTGCTCTCCATTAGTCTTTCTTTTAATTTGATGTCATCATCTTTTTCTTCTATTATGAGGGTCTTGTGAAGGTATTGCTAGGCACTGCAAGGTTATGGATATCAAGGCCAATTTCTGTCTGGACAGTTGCATTGTAAGGAGTCGTACCCTTCCTTTGGCTCTTCCATGCTATCCGCCCCCTCTTCCGCAATGGGCCCTGAGCCTTGTAGGGTCAGATGCTATTTTTTGCTTCTGCCATTTTTAAGTCAACATAGACCAACATATCCAGTGAGCATTTGGCTTGTATAGCTTTCATTTTAGCCACGCCACTTCACTAGATGTAATTGAAGGCAAGCACCTTAACCACTAAGCCATCTCTCCAGCCTGTAATTGAAATGCTTAGTCCTGTAATGAACTGTAAGTACCTCCTGGTACTGATCATTGATATTCAGATCTACCATGTCCACTTCTGTATTTTATTTTATTTATTTGAGAGAGAAAGAAAGAGAGAGAGAGGGAAAGGGGGGAGGGAAAGACAGAGAGTAGAGAGAATGGGCACGCCGGGGCCTCTAGCCACTGCAAACAAACTCCAGACACATGTACCGCCTTGTGTATCTGGCTTAACGTGGGTACTGGGGAATGGAACCTGGTTCCTTAGGCTTTGCATGCAAGTAGTCCAACCAGCCCCCACCATGACCACTCCCATGGTATATGTGTTTATATTACCACCATCTTAAGTTTTCAGGGTCAGAATATTAAAATGATTAAGGTAAAGTTGCTGTATTTATCTTCTTGAAGAGAAGCTTTCCATGGAAAATGCTGAATTATTCTCTCTCCTTTTTTTTCTGCTTTGGAAACTTCAAACTATTTTATCCAATCATGATGATTATTGTATACTGCGGAGTTAAAATTAGGAATAAATTTTAGTATTATTTTCCTTCTTTTCTATTGCTTCTCATTTTAACCAAGTTATAAGAAAGAACTTGATTAAATAAAGTGGAAGGCATCGTGTTGTAATTGAAAGCATTTTGGAGTTCAGTTTTCCTCAAGTATACTGTCTCTTTATTATATTACATTTCCACTCCCTCAATTAGATGTTTAGCATCAGGAACAGATGCCTCGGTTTCTTCTAATGTACTCGGATGGGGCCCTTTCCAATATTAGGAGCTAGCTAGCCCTCAACATAAATAGTGTAAAATATTTGATTTAACCTTTCAGATCTGAGAAGTTCCAACTACCAGGCCTTCCAAGGAAAATAAATAACATTTCATTCACATTTCATTTAGAGCAAAAAGAATAAGTTCTGGCTAATGATGAGCTAGTTCATTAGAGAAAGCCTTTACAGTTTCAGTATGCAATGCCTTCATGAGCTCATGATTTGAATGTTTGGCCACCAGATGACAGCACTATGTTCAGAGGTTCTACAAGTTTAGGAAGTGGGGTGCAGCTGGAGGAAGTGGGTCACTGGGGAGTATGTTATCCCTGGTTGTCCCTGTCTTGTTCTCTGCTCCCTGGTCAGCCACAAAGTGATGAGCTGTCTCCTACCGCACACTGCTGACACCAAGATGTGGTGGGAGACAGCCCAAGAGCCTAAGGCCAAGCAACAATCTGAAACTGTGGGCCGGAATCAATTCTTCCTGCCTTAATTTGTTTCTCTCAGGTATTTTTGGTCACCGAGCTGGAAAAGCCTACTCCGACAGATGATCATGATTATCCTTGTTATGGGGGCGGACGGGTAGAATACTTTTGTTTGTGTTGTATCATTGCTTCTGTGGCGCTTGAAAAGAGTTGATGTGTCTTCTATGAAGTATACGGGACCTGGATGACAAAACATACCCCAGCCACATTTGTGGGTAAGTGGTTGAGCTGGGACCATCAAGGGCTTGAGTACCGAAGCAGAGAATTTCCTCATGACCAGTGAAGACCAGTGAGGAGGGGTCTTGTAACAATAGACTATGTTTTCACAGCTCTCTTACATTATCTTTTACAGAAAAAAATATATGTGTCCATATATATATATATATATATATATATATATATATATATATATATATATACTGATTTTACTATCTTGGCTCTCAGAGGGGTCATATGAAGTGAAGAACAGGGGGCTTCAGAGCCAGCCTGAGCCAAAGTGGCATCCTGACCTTACCATATGTTCACGGGAAGTGACTTTGCGCTGTAATTTTTCATGAGTGGTTGGGAATACTGATGTTCATTTTTTTATAGAGTTAAATGAGATTACATCAGAACATCTGAGAAGCTATCCCTTACCCAATTCAGTAATATAGCTTTCCTACCTCAGTTCCTACATAGTGTGATTATTGACCTTGGATCTATACTTTATGCCCCAATGGATCCAATATCAATACAATCCAATGAATAATTGAAACTTAGTGAGGTTCATTTCCTTGTCCCACATCAAAAGTGCACATAAGTGAGCTGGGAATGTTAACTACCCACCCAACAGTGTTTCATTTGTACATAGAGTGGTCGTGGGGTAGGAGGAGGGGTCTTGTAACAATAGACTATGTTTTCACAGCTCTCTTACATTATCTTTTACAGAAAAAAATATAATATATATATATATATATATATATATATATATATATATATATATACTGATTTTACTATCTTGGCAACTCAGAAAGTTTTTTCAGCTTCAAAAAACGATCATACCACTTGCAAAAGTTCCCAGTCTTTTCAAGTGGCAGAACCAAGATTTTTCCCAGATCTTCAAATTTGGTATTAAAGAACAGCAGAAAACACATGATTATGTTTCAGAACACACAGCTTTCCTCCCAAACTGGCACCCAGCAGGGGCTGGGTGAGGGATGAGCAAGCACAAAGTGACCTGCCACCAAGCACAATAAGCGGCTGGCTTTTCAGAAAGATGCCAGAGGGTCATTAGAAGTGTATTAGTTACTTTCTCCTTGCAGTGAGCCAATACCTGACCGGAAGCAACTTTCCGGAAGGAAAAGATTTATTTTCAGCTTACAGTTTCAGAAGGTAAAGTCCAATATGGCAGCTTAGGCAAGGCAGGAGTGCAAGCCCAGCTGGTTGCCCTGTGTTCACAATCAGGAAGAGCAAGCAGTAAGTGGGAACTGGCCACAAAATCTCAACTCTACCCCCCCACCCCACCAGTCCAGTGACACACTTCTGCCAGCCATGCTTCACTTCCTAAAGGTTTCACAGCCTTCCCAAACAGTGCCACCAGCTGGGCATCGAGGGTTCAAACACACAAGTCTCTAGGAGACGTTTTGCGCTCAAGCCCAGGTGGGTGACTGGTTCTTGAACCTGTGGCTTCCAAGGTAGATCAGTTTCCTACCAAAATAGAGGAGTAACATTTTATTTCATTGAAGGAAGACATAAAAATGAAATGAAAAACAAAACACCCGTCCTATGCCACCCATATGAAAATGGCAGAATGCACTTTCAAAGGAAAAAAAAAACCTCTTTCATGGAATAAATCTAATTTCATGTACAATTTCATTCCTGTGTTCTCCACACCCTCTCCCACCTCTCTCCTTGCTTCTTTTGATCTCAGACTAACCAAAGCCATGAACCAACTTCTGAGACCTGGAGGTAAACCCACACCCCTAAACCAACTGGGTGTTTCTTAGACTATCTGATATCTGTGTTTCCAAGAAATGCGAAGGATTTAAAAAAAATTGAACATACCATAACGTCAGGCATCATGGGGCCAAGGATACTGGGCCACCAAAGTATTGAAATGTGCCCACTGAAAACAGAAGGATCCCACCTCACCTCCTCCCAGCAGAGGTGCAGGCAGCTGCACAGCCATGGAAACCAGGGAGTGGGAGAACTGCCCTCGCACTTGACAGCCACAGAGGGATTCCTCAGAGGAAGCCTTGGCTGCTTTTGGTGGAGGGCAGAGGCTGTGTTGCTTGGATAGTGGCAAAGTCTGGAGGCTTCCTGTGCCTGGGGATCCAGTTGCCTTCTGCATTTAGTGCTCCTCGATCGTGCTTGTGCATGAATCACTTGTTTCCTTGATGTTTCCCCACCCTCCTCTTCACACCCTCCTTACACACTTAAGCCTCCCCCAAGGTTCCCAGAAACTCCCTACCCAGCCCAGGTCTTTGGCCTTGGCCTTGATGGTCTGGTTCTTTTGTGACTCTGGAAGTGGCAGACAGGGAAGGGGCCCAGGTGCATGGAGGACGGTTTGAATTCTTCGGACTGTAAGGTGCCCACTGAACAGAGGTGACATTAACGGGATGCTTGTCAAGATGTGTCCCACCCCACACCTGCCTCTTCACAACAGCATGTCAACAAGACCCCAGGTGATCTGTAGAGTCTGAGAAGTGTTGTTGTAGGGCACTCCGGGTTTGAAAACTCTGAGGACATACCCCTGAAATATAGCTCCTGGTTTTCAAAATATTTAAATAAATGTTTATATAGATTGAGCAAGCATAGAAGACGGAGATCCAGCCTCCATGAAGACATGTGTGGTTTCCATGGGAGAGATACCAGAGGAATGACAGACTGGTGAGTTTCTCTTCCTTGATTTCTTTCACCGGTTGACTACCATCCTATGTGCCAGAGAAACTGGCAATAATGACCACAACATGGCTTCACAAAAGGGAGGTTCTAGGATGCCAGGACAGGTGTGGAAACCACAGATCCCACTCGAGCATCTGTATGGATGCCTGGGATCAGCAAGTAAGATAAACCCACAGCCCTAAGAGGGCAGATTGATGGAAACCTTTTGGAGCCAAAAACTGAAGAATAGGCAGGAATCATTCATTCAACTTTAGTGACCAGCTTCTATCTTCTGAGCAGTGGCTACGAAGATGAATGCAACCCCCCCCCCCCCATCTGCCTTTAAGTACTGTCCAAAGTCAAGACATTCTAGCCTGGTTTTCATGAGGACTTCACAGATCCCTAAAATGGTAAGCACTGTTGAGTAGTTATGCCAGTTTTTCAGAGACGAGAGTTAATCACTTTTGTCAGACTCTCAAAGTATTATGAACTAGTTAGAATCCAACAACTGACAAGAAACGACCACGTAAGGAGGCACAAACTCACAAGATGTGTATTATTAGCACCAGAAACCAATAAAAGGGTAAACTAGGGGCTGGAGAAATTGCTCAGTGGTTAGGGCACTTGGCTGCAAAGCCTAAGGACCCAGGTTTGATTCTGCAGTAAACACATAAAGCCAGATGCACAAGGTGGTGCATGGGTCTGGAGTTCATTTGCAGTGGCTAGAAGCCCTGGCACACACATCCTCTCTATCTTCCCCTTTCTTTCTCTCTCTCTCAAGTAATTTACTAAATAAATTTTTAAAAATCAAGAAAATGGCAAAGTAGACGATATAGGAAATAAATGAATTGTATTCACTGCTGATAGGAATGTAAACTGGTCCAGCCATGATGTAAATCAGTATGAAAGTTCCCCACCAAAATAAAAATAGAACTACCATGAGCCACACCCAGTTATATACTAAGGAAAACTCAGCCAGAATACCACAAAGATACTTCCATGTCCTTGTTTATTGGGGTTCCATGCACAACAGCCAAGCTGTACCCTCAACTCCAATGTCTATCAGTGGAGGAAGGGATAAAAAACATGTAACATACATCATGGAATTTTATTCGGACATTAAAAATGAAATTATATCATGTCCAGGGAAACTGGGATGGAACTTGAGGTCATCATTGTTTTGAAATTTTTATTTATTTCAAAGACGGAAGGAGGCAGATAGAGAGAGAATAGGCACACCAGGGCCCCCTGCCATCGAAAATGAACTCCAGCCATATGTGCCACCTTGTGCATCTGGCTTTACGTGGGTACTAGGGAATTGAACCCAGGCTGTGAGGCTATGAAAGCAAGTGCTTTTAACTGCTGAGCCATCTCTCCAGCCCCCATCACTTTAAATGAGGTAAGATACATGCTTAGAAACAAACATCACATGTGGAAATTAAAATAAAAAGTGACCTGAACATAGAAGAAGGATTATTAGGGCTGAAAAAGGAGAGGATGGAGAAGGAAGTAAGTGAAGATAGAAGAAAGGGTATATATAAGGACTGGAGTGATGGCTCAGTGGTTAAGGTGCTTGCTTGCAAAGCCTAAGGACCCGGGTTCAATTCCCCAGTACCCACATCAGCCAGATGCACAAGATGCTAGAGGCCCTGGCATACCCATTTATCCCCCCACACACCACGAGTAAATAAATAAAAATATTTTTAAAAAGGAAAGGTAGATATAGTCAAAATATGGTACATGTGTATATGGAAATGTCACAGTGGAACCAATTAGTTTGGACAATTGGTTATTACATGGTAGTAATTAAAATGTTCAGCAAAAAACGTTTTCTAATGGAAAGACCATAGGGCCCCCCAGTGTTGAGCTGATCCACAGGATGATGGGGTCCTACTAAGCTGCCCCTGCAGTCAGGAAATTTCACTTCTCTTGTTCTCTTCCAGGACTCTCCCTGGGCCTTCCTTTAATTCTCCAGCCCTCAGAAGGCTCTTCTATAACTGTATTACTATGCAGCCCTTATTATTTTATGACATTGGTTTGGTGAGATTAAAATGTGTTAGAGCAGGGATAGAAAGATGGTTCAGTCGCTAGAGGCACTTGCTTGTGAAAACTGCAAGTGTGGGTTTCATTCCCCTGTATCCCATGTAAAGCCAGATAGGTAGTGTTTGTAGAGTCAGAAGGCCCTGGTGGCACCCTTCTCTCTCTACTGTCTCTCTAAATGAATGAATGAATGAACGAATAAAAGTTTCAGAGCAGGGACTAGTATTAGAGAGTGGAAATAGGATGCATTGCTCCATTGTGTCATAAAAGCAATCAACTCAGTGCTATCCTATGGTGTTGTGATTTTATGTTTTATTATTTTGGGGCTCTCTGGCTCCCTGTGTAGGTGGTGGGAGGACCTCCTCCTGGGCTCCTACTGACATGAACAGAAAATCGAGGAAGACACGGATACAAGCCAAAAGGAGCGAAGTGGTAACAACTGGAAATCCTACGCTGTGATTACAGCCTCCATGTTACTTTGCTTCTAACTGGAACCATTTCCTTTGCAAATTGTTTGGCAAGGAAAACATTTCAGGGCCGCTTCGGGAAGTGGAACAGAAGAGAAGTTGGAGAAAAATGTAGTTTGAAGAGGCCGAAACTGTGGAAAAAAAAAAAAAAAGTAGCTATGGATCCCAAGGTAGGGCAAGAGACTGTAAATAAACAAAGATGAGGAGAAAGTTCTCCAGATAAACGTGGGCTCTTCGTTGTGCATGCACGGCCCGCAGCTCTGTTTGCACAAATATAACAGGGCTATCGAGAATGTTATAATGATACTCCATCACTCGTGGTTCTCATTTTAACCACGGTAATAAGCAAAACATACAGAGCACATCGCTGGCCCTAAAGACTATAATTTTCTCTGAAGAGAAATATTGCAAAAAGGGAAAAGAGAGAGAGAGAGAGAGGGAAGAAAACATGATATTTTGTTCAGTTCCTAAAAAAAGCATTTTTCCCCTTTCTGTACTGCTCTTTCCTTTCATTAAACTGTCCTTAAGTGCTTTTAGAGAAAACTAAGTAGGCCACAATTCTGGGCTGCTGACTGAATAATTATAAGCCTGGGAGGCTTCTGGGATGGCCAGCGAGAGGCCCAGGTCCCTTTCCTGAAACCCAAAGACCCATGGGGATGGTGCCAGTTGCGGCCGGACTCCTCACGTTGAAATGATTTCTCATTTTGAAGGGACACCAGGGACATTCTTATCCCACTAGTCCTCTGAGGACTTGGGCCACTGCCAGATTTTATTGGAAAATTGCAACAAAGGAATTAGAGATAGTGAGCCCTTATATTCAGAGGGTTACATGAGAGGCATATCGAAACCAGATTATTTCCAGATCAGCTCTGCCTCATGAGCTAACACACAGTCACTGCTTTTAGAATATTCATGCTTCCTTTGACGCACACTCTTATTGTTTGCTTCCCTGCTCGTGTACGCTTGCATGCAAGTCGCTGCTAGAGGGTAAGCCGGGGGAGAAAAAAGTGAGTGGAGGGCCATAGGTGATTCCTCAGCCGCTAGGAAGCTGTTCCTCACTGGGCAAGCATTTGCCTAGTGGGACTTGGAGATAGCTGGGCATATACGAGAGGACACCAGAGAAATGTCATCATATAGCCGAGAGCATCCAGACCACTGGGAAATGGGACAGAGCTTGTACAGTATCGAGTCCAAAGTGGTCATTGCAAAAAGCTCCAAAGCTCTTTGTATGGGATGCTGAAGTCTCCCCATGGTGTTCATGCCTGAGCTTGTAGTGGATGTGGGAAGGCATGGAAGGAAAATTTGGGCTGGGGAGTAAGGCTTACCTGGCTTTGGATCCTAGCTCTGCTCCTAAAAGACCTGGACAATTGAGATGCCCACTTTTGGTTGCTGAGAAAAGTGAACTGTAGCAGGGACATTCCAGGCTGCTTCTGATTCTGAAATTCAGACGTTCTAGTTATTCATTTGTCCCGTTTGTGAGTACAGCATCAAGGTGCAAGGAGGACTTGAAGTAGGTGTAACTTCTTCGCCCTCCATCATCCCATCCCTCCCACCCTCCGTCTCCTGGTACCCATGCATCATCTCACACTCCCTGGCAGTACTTAATGTGCCATCCTCTGCCCACACCGCCGTCTTCCCGTGCCATCATGGAGCTTCTTCTTGAGTCTGTAAGCCAAAATAAAACCCTGCTCTTGGTCGGATGTTTTCTGCCAACAACATGAAGCTGACAGCAACAAAGGGTAAAAGTTAGGTCTTTTGCAGTGTTGGCCACATGTATCTTAGGCTAATATGTTGGGCTTATGATTTTTGCTCTTTTTTTGCATATATGCATGTGTGTGCACCTGTGTGTGCATGTGTGTGTATGTATGAAACACTGTGTACATTATTTGAGACAGGGTCTCTCATTGGCTTGGAATCTACCAAGTACAATAGAAAAGATGGTGAGTAAGCCCCAGGGATTCTTCTGTCTCCTCTTCCTCAGCACTGGGGTTACAAGTGTGCGCCCAGCTTTTTTTAAGTTTATTTTTATTGATTAGAGACAGAGGGAAAGTGAAAGAGAAAAATGGGCACACCAGAGCCTTTAGCCTCTGCCAATGAACTCCAGGCACATACACCATCATGTACAGTGGTTAAAGGCTTGCAAAGCCTGAAGGCCCAGGTTCGATTCCCCAGACCCCATGTAAAGCCAGCTGCATAAGGTGGCACATGCCATCTGGAGTTCATTTACAGGAACAGGAGACCCTGGAACACCCACACATTCTCTCTCTCCCTTCTGTCTGATTCTCTCTCTCTCTCTCTCTCTCTCTCTCGTCTCTCAAGTAAATAAATTAAATTTTTTTAAAACAATTAAATAAAATTCAAGTTTCTTATGACTAAGCTAAATGGCTAGCATACAACTTCCTAGATTCAAGCACAACCACTCCCACACTCACATCGCATGGTGACATACGCTTCAAGCCACAAAGTGTTCATCCTCCAAAGAACACTTATCAATTACAGTTCTGGGTAATGTTGTCCCCGGTGGGTAGTTGGGTAAATTTGGTTGTAAGGTAGGGATCGACTATAATCGTAAAATCAAAGGCTATAGTGTGAATTAGGGAATTTTTGGTATTGAGATTACAATAAGAATTAACTGGCCCAGGGCAGGCAGGCACATTCTGTTCTCTCTTAATCTAATCCTGAATTTTGAAACACCAAACAGTTGACTGCCCAGAAGCCTTGCCAGAGTCCTCTGCTTCCCACCTCCTTTGGCCCAGTGTGAGTTTGGCAACCTGTTTCTGGGCGGGCACTGGCTGAGACGCAAGCATCACACCCTCCTACAAATAGACGGTTTGCACATCTCTGCATCTTAGTTTCTCCTACACCAATTACAGTTTACTGACAAGTTAGCATCCCTACCAGGAGCAAATTCTTCGGCGTCTGAAGGCTGTTTCCAAGGCCCTGGGCCTCTCTCTTCTTTCTCTTTCCAAGAAGCACTTTTCACTGAGAGTCCCACCTTATAAATGCCAGCCTGGCTTCTTTCTTGTTCACACACAGAGAACCCCATGAACAGAGGACTGGAACCCTACTTGATCCTCCTCGGTGAGGTCCCCTCGCAAACTAGAGTGCTCCTCTCCAGGAATTACGGCGGAGGCATGGAGTTGTCCTGATTGTGGTTCCTCAACAAACTGTGCAGGAGCAAGAATGGGGCCAGAGCGTATGACACAGAATGGAGGGGTGTCTCAATAAATATTTTTGGGGTGCAAAAAAACAAAACAAGCAATGAGCCAAGTTTTTTTCTCCCTTTTGCATTCATAACGTCTGGCGGTGATAAATAGCAGTTAAAGGATTCCATATCTCACCGAGCACCTTTCTTTTCCAACTTTCTATTGACGGCAACCAGAGTTCATCCCAGATGGAGATGTTGGTGAAGAATGTCCCTTTGGGACTGTCTTCTTGTGCCCTCCCAGCATTCCCTGCCACAGCCCCTCCCCCCGTCGTGGAGGGCCCCTTCTTAAAGCCAGGTGTTGTGTTGCAGATTCCTTCAAACTGGAACATTCTTTCCCGAAGAAGAGAGGAAGGAGGTTCTGGGGATTCAGGAAGTAAACTTGAAACTTAAAAGATCACACAACCACTCCTCAAGGTTATAGGAATGTTTGAGGGTGGACTTCCACCAATGTTAATTATAAATTGAGCAGTTCCTTCTTGGAGATTGGGGGGGGGGTGGGAGGTTGAGACATCATGCCCAGAGCCATTCCCTCCCCCACAAAAGTAACTGACTGCTGCTCCCACAATGCATAAACCACAACTCCATAGGGAATACCTGCAACCCCCTGCAATCCACTGAGGAGTGTCCCCCGTGGAATGGGGGCAGGGACGAGGAAAAAGAGGGGACCAACACATGTTGTATCCATACGAAATATGTTGTTAATAATAATTTTAAAAAATCATTAAAAATGAGGAAAAAAGAAATGCAGGAAGCCAACAAGTCTGAGAAAATAGTTGTAAGACCCTCCCTAAGGTTATAAGGGACAGCTTCTTGGGGAAGAGACTCGGACTGAGTTGCCTGCGAGTTGTGGTGGAGACTTTCCAACAGCCAAGGTGCCTGCAGGTTATGCAGTGCGCTCCAGATACACAGGGTCCATGAGTCGTAACCTGTGCTAGGGTGGACGCTGAGTGGAAGAGTCTATGGGGGAAGTGGACTTCCCCAGGCTAAGGGCAGAGCATCCCTGGGGGGTTATCTTGACGGAGGGCGCTCCACCTATGAGCTATGGGGAGCTCATCATCTTGGATAAGATGAACCTTCTCAGTGGTGTGGCTGCTTTGGAGTCTCCATTGCGCCTGTAAGCAACCCTCACCTTGCTCTGTAAGTAACCCCCAAGAAATGTGTTGGTTCACCCAAACTGGTTTTGGCATAACTGTCCTTTGGTCTGTCACCCATGCTTTACCTGGGGAGAAGATGTGTGTTCACGTCACGCCAGGGGAAATGTTTCTTGGGATAGCTGGACAGGATTGCTCCCCGCCTGTCCCGGCCTGCCGCCATGTCTGAGTTGATACTTCTTCATACTGCTTGCGACTGTCGGCCAAATCATGCTGGAACCGAATCAGTCACATCCTACCTTCCGGATGATTTGTTTGCTTTGTTTAAAGAAGATTTGGAGAGATGGCACAGTGGTTAAGGCACTTGCTTGAAAAGCCTAAGGACCCAGGTTTGATTCCCCAGTGCCCATGTAAGCCAGATGCACAGGTTGGCGCATGTATCTGGAGTTCATTTGCAGTGGCTAAGGGCCCTGGGCATCCATTCTCTCTCTGTCTATGTGCCTTTCCCTACCAAATAAATAAATCAATGTTTATAAATAATAAACATTTACAAATAATAAATAAATATTTTATTTATTTATTTGAGACAGAAAAAAATATATATATAAAGAATGGGCATGTCAGGGCCTCTGGCCACTGCAAATGAACTCCACACTCATGTGCCACCTTATGCATCTGGCTTACATTGGTCCTGGGGATCAAACCTGTGTCCTTAGGCTTCTCATTTAAGTGTCTTAACTGCTAAGCTGTTTCTCCAGCCACAGTGTTTGCTTTTAATAAGAGTCTGTTGACGATCCCGGGCCTGAGTTCTGGGGAGTGCTAGGGACTCTTCTTCAGAGAGAGGACTTTAGTGTACTTTATGTCTCTTTTGAATGTCACGCTTCTTGAGGGCAGACCTCTCTCTATTCAGTTCGCATGCCTAGACACACTACGTTCTGCCAATAATCTTTTTTATTTTGGTTTTTCGAGGTGGAGTCTCAGTCTGGTCCAGGCTGACCTAGAATTCACTATGTAGTCTCGGGGTGGCCTCGAACTCATGGCTATCCTCCTACCTCTGCCTCCCGAGTGCTGGGATTAATGGCGTGTGCCACCATTCCCGGCTTCCAGTCATCTTTCATAGAAAGCTATAAGGTGATTAGCTGATATAATATGGCAACTTAAGAGATGAAGTTCAGCCATTAGGATAACAGTGCCCACGGCCCCGGTTTGGTTTTGCTGTTCTTGTTGCGTGTGTGTGTGTGTGTGTGTGTGTGTGTGTGTGTGTGTGTACTTGTTGTGTTCACATGTGTGGCGTCTTCTTCAATTGCTCTCTACCTTAGGTATTGAGACAAGGTTTCTTAATGGTCCCAGCGATCACTGGCTTGGCTTGGCTTGGCTTGGCTTGGCTAGCCCACTTGCTGGAGGGATCTACCTGACTCCGCCTCCCGAGCGGTGGGACTCCGTATACAAGCTGCTCTGCCCAGCATTGACATGAGATGTACTCTGGAGATCTGAACTCAGGCTCTAAGACTTGTGCATCAAGCCCTTTGCTGACTGAGTGTGGTGGTGTGACTCAGGAGTCCCCCATAAACTCAGGTGTTCTGGATGCTAGGTTCCCAGCTGATGGAGATTTGGGAATTAACGCCTCCTGGCGGCAGTGTATTGTTGGAGACGGGCTGGGTGTTATAGCCAGTGTTCCCTTGCCAGTGTTTGGCACACTCTCCTGTCACTGTTGTCCATCTGATGTTGGTCAGGAGGAGATGTTCACCCTCTTTCATACCATCATTTTCCCTGCCATCATGGAGCGTCCCCTCAAGTCTGTAAGCCAAAATAAACCTTTTCCCCCCCACAAGCTGCTCTTGGTTGGGTGATTTCTGCCAGCAATGCGAACCTGCCTGCAACCTCTGTCATTGCCTCAGCACCCCAAGTCACACATTTGCACCCTCCACAGTTCTGTTTAATAACATTGACTCCTTTCTGTGAGAAAGAAATTTTCTAACATAGGGACTATCGTAAGAGTTTCTAGTTGGCTCCTACTGACCCCATGTCCTGGTTGATATTCATGGCTTTGTGCAGGCTCCCTCTTTCAAGGGATTTGCCTCGGTTCAATTGAATACATAGTTCCATTGATTAGGCTCTGTGATGAGATTATAACAGAATGCCACTTATTTTTTCTTTCTACTTGACTCTTTTTTTTCTGGCCCAGGCTGACCTGGAATTCACTATGTAGTCTCAGGGTGGCCTCGAGCTCACGGCAATCCCCCTACCTCTGCCTCCCAAGTACTGGGATTAAAGGCGTGCGCCACCACGCCTGGCTTCTACTTGACTCTTTTGCTAGGTTTGGCAAAGTAAATTGCCACTTGGGAGAGGCCCAGTGACAAGGACTTGTCTTCAGCTAATAGTCAACCAGAATCTTCTTGAGCTAACATCCAACCCGAATCTGCAGGGAACAGAACGCTGTCCACAAGCATGTGTACTGGGAAGCGAATCTACCCCTGTTGAACTTTTAAATGAGCGCTCATCCCTAGCTCAAGGGCAGAGCTTCAAGCCCAGGATCTAGATAAGCAGTGCCCAGGCCCTGGTCCAGGTCTATAGAAGCTTCTAGATCATATGTGAATATTGTTTCAGCTTGTTTGTGATAATTTCACATCTAACAATTGAGCTCCAACGTCAGGGGCTTTGATCTGATTTGTCCTCGAAGATGTCCAGACTTCCCCGTTAGCATTTTATCTTTTTTCTAAAAGTATTTTTATTTATTTATTTATTTATTTATTTATTTATTTATTTATTTATTTATGAGAGAGAGAATGAGCAGGCCATGGCTTCTAGCCACTGCAAACCAACTCCAGACGCATGTGCCACCTTGTACATCCAGCTTTATGTGGGTAATTGAACCTGAGTCCTTAGGCTTTGCAGGCAAGTACCTTAACCCCTGAGCTATCTTTCCAGCTCCACCCCCCACTCCCCGCCGTAGCATTTTAAATGGAATTAGCCCTAGGAAAAATTCCTAAAATTGAGAGCTGGTTCTCTTGAAAGTGGCCCCTTTCCATCTTGTTTCATCATGCAATGTGACTCACCCCTTGAAAATTCACTACATTTGAACAAACTCTCCAGTCCCTAAGATCCTCCAAGACTCAGGCTATATGTTCTCCGCAAAGTCTGTGTCTGTGTCCCCGTGGAAGCCCATGTTCATCCTTAGCGATCTCTTTCTTGCTGCCCCGTGCACTGGTCAGATGGACCTGCTGTCAGAAGAACATGGTGACCACCTTGGCAGTTGTTTGGAACCAGTCAGTGCTTTGTCACTCATCTTGCATTCACTCCAATGGCAGGTTCAAAGCCTTTCACTTGTGATGGCTCCTCTGAACATGATTGGATTTACTCATGGAAACACACCTCTGGGATGTCCTTAAGGGTGCTTCCAGAGAAGGTTAACTGAGGAGGAGGGAAGGCACACACACCCAAGAGTAGGCAGTACCATCCCATGGGTGGGGTCCATACAGACTATAAAAGAGAAAATGAGCTGAGCACCAGCATCAGTCTCTGCTTCCTGACTCTGAACACAATGTCACTAGCTTCCTCACACTCCCATCACCCTGCCTTCCCCACAATGACTGGCTGACTTTATCCTCAAACTGTGAGCCAAAACAAACCTTTCCTTCTGTGTCCGCAACAGTGTGTTTGGTGTCAAACCCCTTCCTTCTTTAATTTGCTTTCAGGTTTTTAGGTATTATGCTATATCCTCAAAAGTGGAAAATCGCATCGGACCCCTGTCTTGGAATGCTATAGAATGGAAGACATGATATTTGGGCCTTGGGCAGCCATCTTGCAATCATGAGGGAAAGGCTGGGTAGTCATGGGAATGCCTACCCAATTCCCTGATGTTTGGACATCAGAGAACTATGGAATCAAGCCCCTCTACTTTTGCTCTTGTGTAAGACAATGTAAGGCATTCATCACCCAGGCCACTAGTAATTGAACATGCTATTGCCAGTGGCCAAATGCTTCCTAACTGATTGAGATTTTACGAGGAAGCAAGGTCTTTGCTGAAGTAATAATAACATGAGTCAACAGTGATTTGGGCTCCCACGTGTATCATTTCATTTAGTTCAAAATGGAAGAGCATTAGCTTTGGAGTTAACAGAATGTGGATGTGAATCTCATCTATGGCTAGAGGACCTGAGAGAAACCATCCTCAAGCCTCAGTTTCCCATCTGTAAAATGTACAAGACAATAGCCATCCTTCCGTTCTGGCTGGGAGGACTAAATACAATGAAGTTCTAAGGCATCCGGCTCAGTAACCAGTGCTATAGATACATCTGACAATGATAAGAAGGTCGATCTATTGGCAATGGTAAAAAAAAAAAAATTGATTTATTGACAATGGCAAGCACAGCAAATCCTGCTGAGCTCTTACTGCATGCCAACCTCTATATAAAGAACTTTGTGCATTATTTATCCCTCCTGGGGAATAAGTATTATTGAGAATCCTGGGCTGGAGAGATTGCTTAGTGGTTAAGGCACCTGTCTGTGAATCCCAAGGACCTAGGTTCAACTCCCTAGAACCCACAAAAGCCAGATGCACATGATGGTGCATGCAATCTGAAGTTTGTTTGCAGTGGCTAGAGGCTCTGGTGCACCCGTTTTCTCTCTCTCTAATAAATAACTAAATAAATAAAAATAAAATACAAAAAAAGAATCCCACCTCTATTTATTCTTAACACCAGGATCCCTTTGATGAATACACGGACAGCTGTCACCCCCATTTTTCCCATTCCGCAAATGAGGACACGGTTACTTGTAGTACCCCTGAGAGTTTCCCCGTGGCTCAGTATGAGTCAGGTTTCCTTCATCTAAACTCCCGTCACCTCTCTCAGTATGAGTCTCAGTGTCTTTTGCTCAAGGCTGAGCGTGCTTCTTACTCTGGTATTGTTTGTTCCCAACTGTGGTAGCGACTGCACTAGCTCTTAAGAGCATCTATCATCACCCAATGAGAGGGAAGCAAGAGTACCACCTTGAAGATCCTGTAACGGCCTGTGGTTTGCGCCTGACCTGCCCAGGGCATCTCTCCAAGACCTGATGGTCCTAACTGCATGAGGTTGTTAGCAAGCTTCCCTGTGGAGGTTAAAAGCTGCCTTGTTTGAAGGTTTTCCTCCCAGGGATTTCCACATAAGGTGATGGCCAGGTTGAAGGTTGAGATAAGGAGAAGGGGTAAGGAGCAGGTATGTGGCCATCACCCACATGTGGATGTACTCTGGAGTGGTGTACTCTGGGAGCAGCCATGTGTTTGTGTTTAGCTGTGGGTCCCTCTCTTGGCTAAGTGTCACTGCGACATCGTTTCAGCCGCGTGTGGTTACTGGATTCTGAACACAGAGGCTTAGACTCCTTTGCTCCGGTTTTGATCAGGCGAGTTGAACGAGCACCCTGGAAGGTGGGGGGTGGGGCATACTCCATGAGTGAACTTTCCTTAGTGGTCAGAGTCAATGTGCTTTTCAAGTTCACAAAGCTGGTTAGTGACAGAGACAGGCTCAGAACCTGGAGCGTTGCATGCCAGAGCAGAAGGGACGAGAAGTGCTGAAGAGTACCAAGGTCTCAGATATGATTTCTCTAGAAAACTGAGCATTAAATCAATGAATTACCAGGGACAACCATATCTATGTATGTGTATGTGTATGTATGGATGGATGTGTGTGCATGTATGCATGTGTGTATGTGTGTATGTCTATGTATATGTATGTTTGTGTGTGTATTTCAACACAGCTAAGAGAACTAGTAATCATTCAAACACTCTTTGAAACTGTCCTTACATATTTTATCTAAAGATAAATTAGATATTCAGGGGAGTTTATGAAGCCAGGGAGGTGGCCAGAACGTGGCTATACACTCACGTGGAGGCAGGACTGGAAGCCCATGCGGGAAGATGAGAATGGGAGTGGAGGGAAAACTTGAAGGGGGTTTTCCAGGGAAAATGAAAAGAGACCACATCTTAAAGACACCACACACAAAGACAGAGAGAGAGAGAGAGAGGAGCAAAAGGATGGAAGCCTTCACCTTCATGTTAGGAAAAATGCTAAGAGGCCAGTTAGTTTGGGTTCCCTAGCTTAGAAGAAAGTAGAAAAATAAATAAATTAATTAAATAAAATAGAGCCTTCCACCCATCTCATCCCAGCCAGGGTGAGATGGAGGGAGGGCTTAGCAAAGCAGAGACTGGAAGTTTCAGACATCAGGAGAGATGAACAGGCAATAAGAAGGCCTTGCCCACTAGTAAGCCCATTTTAGAGCTTATTGGGGTAGGTTTTACCCTCGGGCTCAAGTGGACCTGAGAGAGAGCTGATTGATTTGTACTCAGAGGGGCTGGCCCAAAAGGAAGCCAGCACACCTGAGAAGAGGGTTCAGTCCATGAGGGATGAGACCAGACTGGACCGGATGCTGAATTCTCTTTGGACCCATTCCTAGCTGGCTACCGAAAATCAAAACTACCTGGCTCTCTCTTCCTCACTGAGGTGTCAAGCAGGACACCACTGCAGTCTTCCTTTTGCACGGTGGGGTTTTTGGGGATCAGGATGCTCCTGGGCTGTTTCGCTGAGTACCTTTTCCAAAGACTTGAAAGTTCCTGCAGCTACCTACCTTCAAGGCCAATTTGACACGATTTGCAATCACTTAGGAGGCACAGCTCCTATGTGAGAGGTATGTCTCCGGAGAGGTTTAACTGAGGACAGAAAACCCACCCTGGATGTGGGTGGCACTGCTTCATGGGCTGGGGTTCCAGATTGAGGAACAAGGACGAGAAAGCCATACAGCAGCCGTAGCATTCATCTGTCTCTCTGCTTGCGGAGTGTGGGGTAAACTGTGATGAGCAGCCTCTTGCTTCAGCCACCTTGCCTTCCAGTCATGAAACTGAGTTTGAATAAACCATTCCTCGAAGTGGTTTTTGTCAGGTATTTTGTCATAGCAGCAAGGAAAAAATGACCTCTACAGTCACCTTACAGGTGTCCCAATTGCAACTTGTGTCCCTCCTCCAGCCATGCTTCTAGTCTTACACCCCACCTCCAGCATTTAGAGTCCACCCTGTGCAGACACTGAGCCAAGGGCAGTGGCCTGACTGACAGTCTGCTACAAAGCCTGCCATGTTGAGCTCCTTACTTGGAAGCATGGCTGTTGGGTTGGTCCCCTGTAAATCAAGGCTTTTTCTTTTCTTTTCTTTTCTTTTCTTTTCTTTTCTTTTCTTTTCTTTTCTTTTCTTTTCAAGGCCAAGCCCAACAGACTGCCTTTCTTTTTCTTAATGTGAGAGAGCAAGAGTGAAAGAAAGAGACAGAGAGTGAAAGAGAGAATTGGCACACCAGGACCTCAGCCACTACCATCAAACTCCAGATGCACGTGTCCCCTTGTGTGCAAGTGCGACCTTGCACGCCTGCATCAGTGTGCGCCTGGCTTACGTGGGATCTGGAGATTCATACGTGAGTCCTTAGGCTTGGCAGGCAAGCCCCTTAACTGCTAAGCCATCTCTCCAGCCCTGAATAGTTGCTTTTCTTATGGAGACAGTATGTTTCATAATGCCTGATGATTTGGTTTCTCTAATTTGAATCTGGGTTTTCATAGTCTCCAGCCCAAAAGATGAGGACCTTTGGACCTCAAGTGCCAGGGCGACAGAGCTAGTACCCAGGCAAGGAGGTTTTTAAACAGGGAACCTGAAGGGTGAAACAACTTCATTATCCATGACTGTGGATCACATTATCTTACAGTGAGTCTGAACTCTGACTTCTCAGCATCCAATGTGGTCAAGGACAAAGCCATCAGTACTGAAGGACAAAGTGCTGGCAAGCAAGGAAAGCTGGGTGGTGGTGTCTGCAGAGGGCATGGGGAGACTGCCCGAGGGTGGCACAAGAGCCTAGCTCTGTTATTTCCATTCTTGTCTGATGAGGCTGAAGGAGCCCGGTCTTCCCAGGGCAGTTCCACCACAGCTCATTTGCGTACATTTTACAATGGTGTTGATAAAATCCCCATGGATTCCCAGAGCATGTGTGAGGAGTTCCCACCAGAAATCTAAACAACGCCCTGGCGCTGCTGACAGCTTAATAATGTGACAAAGTTCAGCTCGTTCAATGACAGGGACAGGAATGCAGCTGGGCTAGTCTGACCTAGAGCTTTGAAAATATCCCCCCTCCACTCCGACCCAGCATTTGACAAATAACCTTTTCTTAGCCTCCTTGAAGGCACCAGACAGAATCAAGTGCCACTCAGGGGCCACATGCCACCGTTAAAATGTTAAATGGCGTGGCAAGGGCCACCAGAGTCACTTGGGACTGACATTTATCTTTATTATTATTAATAATAATAATGCATATATTGCTTTTCTTTTGGTGCATTCCAGGGCTTTTTTTTTTTTTTTTGCACTCCTAAATCATGTGGCTGTACATCAGTGGGCCTGAAAAATCACCCAATGAGCCCAAATTCAATGCAGCTGTCAAGCCTGATCTGAGAGAAGCAGAAAGTTCACTTAATTGTGGTATAGCAGAGACCCAACGGGCGTTGGCCAGAAAATCAGAATAATAGCAGCGTAGCGGGTGACATTTCAGAGCTAGACGTGAACTTCAGCTTTAATTTTATGAGAGAGAATAGTGGGGGGGGGCAGGGAAAAATCCAGATTTCAACAAATATTTAAACTCTTATTTTTTTTTTTTTTTTTTTCTGCCTCAAAGCCAGCCCAGACAATGAGTTCCACATTGTAGAATTTCAGTAGAAGGATACCATGTTTTCTTCTCCTTCTCTTTTTCCCTTGCTCCCTACTTCCTCCACTCCATGCCCACCCTTCCCACCCCCCCTTTTGCAACAAAAAGAGCTGAATGTCAAGGAACAACAGGGCTTGAGTTGGAGCCAACTGAATGGGCCAAAAGGTTACATATGGAGCCAACAAATCATGGAACCATGAAGGATATTACTGATTTAAAGTTATGTATGTTAAAGCCCAAATCTTAACAGCATTCATAAAGGTAGAGATAACTAATGGAGAGGCTTAGCCGACAGAAAATGGGCTTTTCCCCTCGACTACCCTGCCTCCCTCTTCACCACTACGATGCATCTCGCCAAGGGAAGGCCTTCCAACCACACATCTCCTGCTTAGGTGAGAAGAGAGAGAGAGAGAGAGAGAGAGAGAGAAAGAAAGAGAGAGAGAAAGAGAGAGAGAGAAGCACTGCTCACCAACAAGAGGAGAGCTCAGCCGGAGTCAGCCCCAGCTGGAGGACTGGGCACTGTTGGTTGTTTAGTTTATTCTTGCTCGTGTGTGTGTGTGTGTGTGTGTGTGTGTGTGTGTGTGTTACTTCTTCAGATGCTTTGGGGTTAGCAGGGGGAAAAAATCATTCCCTTTCCCTGCTTAATTTTTAAAACTGTGTAATGTCAAGGAAACTTGAGCCACATGTTTTGGATTCATTTGCACTTAATCATGAACCTCTCTCTGGAAAGAGCTATTTTCTCTCCCCAGAGGAGTTTTCAGTGCCCTTTCTAATAAGCCCAGTAAAGTACCCTCCAACCCCAAGCCACCCTCACTGGTACAGAGAGCTGAATGGGTCAAAGGTAAACCCTCCTGATAGAGGGCTCAGGGCTGGTTTGAAATTGCTGGACACTGTGAACTTGGACTGTGTCCTGGGAAAGGGGGCTATCAGAGAAAGAAATTTTAAGTACTACGTACATAAAGTAAAGCAATGCAGGCCAGTGGGAGAGCGCAGGAGGTATGGCCAAACAAAAGGCAGAGTCCACAGGTAAGGCTTCGTCTCTGGCTCGTGCTTTTCTTTCAGCTTCTTGGAAGGAAAAAAAAATGCTTTTATTCAGAAACTCCCGACTACCAAAACCCACCCCAGAACCCTCCTGGATAGCTCGCAAAGGCCATGACATGACTGTGTCCAGGAAACAAATCTCCCCACCCTCCATCCACAACAACCCAACCACAGCAGCGCACCCACAATGGCGCTCTTTCAATCCAAGACAAACATGCCATTACCAATCTGAGATTAATTGATGCCATTTGTGTGCCCTGTCTGTTGGGTTTCAGCTGGAGGTTGCCCAAGAGCAATGGCCACCACCCTGGCCAACCTCAAGGCACTCACAAATTGTCCTTTGGAAGAACTTACAGAGCTCTCCTTTAACTCTGTGACTCTCTGTGAGTCTTGTTCCTGCCCACTGCCTTCCCACTCGGAGGCTCAATTCCAAAACACGTTCTCTCCAGTGGGATGAGATTATATGGACAACTGAGTTTTGCTTGCAGTCCACATCTTCACTGTCTTTAATTAACACTACGATAGATACATTTTTGTTTTTGTTTTTGTTTTTCCCACCCTAGATATTAGTATTTTCTAGTAATTGATGATAAGGAAGTATTGTGGTGAGGTCATGGAAAGAATGCATTTGTCCTCTTCAGTGATAACAAAAAATAATGGTGGATCTATTCTAGTCCCCAAAGGGAGTGATTTGACTTTTCAAAATGATGTGTGCTTTTATTTCCCTTGCTCATCAGTTTATTCTTCCGTCTTCCGGAAGAGTATGTTATCAACCACATGAGTGGCTCTATGCACCGTGAGGAAAAGACTAGAAGAGTGTTAGAGTGCTCCCTCCTTTTAGAAAGTTATAACTTAATTCTAGACATAAGGGTGTACATGGCCCACTGTGCAAAGTACTTAATTACTGGTGCGGCCATAAAGTGGTAGAGGACATCAAGACAGAGCCACTGAGCGGATGGAAAGATTCTGAGCCCAAGGCAGGCAGCCTGGCTATTGGCTTGTGTCTGTGACGCAAAAAGCAAATAGTCACCAGTTGAAGGAGGGGACACATTAGAGGAGAGGGTGTCCCACAGAGCCAAGTCCAAGGGAATACTTCGAGAGCAAGTGGGGGTGATAGAATATTCCATACGCATATGCACAGATGATGGGGCCTGAGTTCACTGGGAAAGGAACTTGTGATAGCTTTGTGTTATTACAATAAGACACCTGACATTAGTCACTTAATTAAGGAAAAGGTCGGTTTGGGCTCATGGTTTTGGTTCATGGTCATTTGGTCTATTGCTTTGGACCAATTCTGGCACAGTGACACTGGATTTTGTGATAGAAAAAGCAAACAGAAAGAAAGAAAGGGCCAGGGTCCCCATATCCCCTTCATGGATGTGGCAGTCAGGTTCGCATTGCTGGTAGAATTCACCCAACCAAGGACAGTTTGTGGGGGAAAACAAAGAGGTTTATTTTGGTTTATAGGCTTGAGAGGAAGCTCCATGATAGCAGAAAAAATGATGGCATGAGCAGAGGGTGGACATCACCCCCTGGCCAATATAAGGTAGACAACAGCAGCAGGAGAGGGTGCCAAACACTGGCAAGGGGAAGCTGGCTATAACACCCATAAGCCCGCCTCCAACAATACACTGCCTCCAGGAGGCTTTAATTTCCAATTGCCATCAGCTGGGGAGACTAGCATTCAGAACACTTAGGTTTATGGGGGATACCTGAATCAAACCACTACAATGGGCAGTCTTCCAATGACATTTCTCCCAGAATGTCCCACTTCCTAAAGGTTGCATGCACCACCTCCCCATAGAGAGCATCACAGGCTGAGACCATGCCTAGAAGCTGTGGATTTTAGGAACACATGGATCCAAACCACCATAGGCTTCCTTACCTTTTACTGAACTCGGTGTTCCTCAAACATATTTACTACTAGGGTCCCTTGTTTCTTTCAACAGCCACCATCATAATAAATCTTAGGACAGCTCGAAGCTCTCTTCCAACTACAACATTTTAGAGACTCATGAGACAACATGAAGCTAGAGCTCAAGGGGGAAAGAAAAGACTAAGAGACATTGTGTGTGTCAAGCTCAGTGAGTGATGAGCTCCCCGCAAGGCAGCAGGATGGCATAGCTGACAGATGAGGCCTTATTGATTTATTGCTCAATGGAGAAATATTGACTAAACCCCTCCTGTGTACTGTGCTGGATGCATGGAATTTGGAAATCAGTAAAACGTCATCCTGACTTCAGCTGACTTCTAACTGTGGAGAACATGGGGTTGGAAACGCATCTCCAGTGAGAGGTCTATCTGGCCTGTCAAGGGGGTGTAAACAAATGATCTGAGAGGTGAAGCATGTCTGGAAGACGTGCACCCGTTCCTCACATGTGGGTCCCCTGTGGATCTGAATCTCGATGGAGAAGTGTGAATATATACCTGCCCGGAACGGAAGCGGAAGAGAGAATTCCAGGCAGCGAGAAGAGCATCCATGAGGAGGTGTGCAAGTGATAAGAGCTTGTCATTGCTTGGGGACAAAGACTCTGTGATGAGAGAAGAAACTGAGGCTGGCTGGCTGAGGACAGATAACAAAGGGTATGTATCAGAAATAGCAACAAGGATAAGAGATTTAATTATTACCCACAGTCGGGAGGCTGGAGGTATATAATGAGAGGGTCTCAGACTGATTCAGTAGCTCAGCGGTGCCCCCAGGGCCTGGTGCCTTCCATTCCTCTTCTTCGCTGCTCCTTGAAGACGCTGGATGTTCATCCTCATGCTTGCCTCATGTCAAGCGATGGCTCATATAGAACGAGAACTATTTCTTATGGGTGGTATGTCGTATCCTTTGGCGCAGGTACTGAAGAATCCTATAGGTAAGAGAAGCCACGATTTTTGTCAGATATTTTAAAATTATATTTATTTATTTATTTACTTACTTACTTATTTATTTAAAAGAGGCAGATAGAGAGAGAAGGGGCATGCCAGGACCTCTAGCCACTGCAAATGAACTCCAGACACATGCAACACTTTGTGCAACTGTCTTACGTGGGCACTGGGGAATTGAACCTGGGTCCTTGGGCTTTGCAGGAAAATGCCATAACCACTAAGCCATCTCTTCAGCCCATTGTCAGATGATTTTTATGATGACCAGAAGTAAAGACAAGGACGGGGAGAAGACAGAGTTAGGAAAGAGTCCAGAATTACTGGAAGTATTATAGGTCAACAGGCTATAACTCAAAACCCACCATGCTGTTTCCTGGTCTCAGACTCCCAGGCTCCAGACTACGAACAACACATACCTACTGTGTATCCACACCCAACCTACAGCCATTTGTTACTGCAGCTGGAAGCAAGACACCTACATATGTGTGCCGTGGTGTTCTCCAGATGTTAACACGAGGCCATTCTTTGTTTTTGTTTTTTTTTTTCCCCCTCTAAACACAGGTCTGACTAAAAGGGTGGAGCCCCTCCACAGTGGAAGTATGTGAACTGTCTCCCCATTGTGGATAGAAAAAAAGATGAGAAATGAGGGAAACCGTGGCTCTTTGGACGGCCTTTGAGTCTAATTTCAACCAAAGAATGGCTGGCTGAGGTCTGAGTAAGCTCAGGGAGAAAATGGTCTTCCAGTACTAGAACGTATGAAAGTGAAGAGAAAGCGAGGCCTTCAGGATGTCTGTGGTAGATTTGGGAAGATATATATTCAAGCAGTTCAGAAAAAATATAACCATCATCCCACAATAACAAGCTTTAGATATAAAGATGGCCCAAGAGGGCCAAGAGGCCCTCGCAAGTCTGTAAAGTCTGTAAGCTCTATGAGTAAACAGAGCAATCCATGGAAAGAAACCAGTAGGTTATGGGAACTTCTTAAAATAATTTCCATAGGCAGTCGAGTGTGGTGGTGCATGCCTTTAATCCCAGCACTCGGAGGAGGAGGTAGGAGGATCGCCATGAGTTCAAGGCCACCCTGACACTACATAGTGAATTCCAGGTCAGCCTGAACTAGAGTGAGACCCTACTTGGAAAAACTAAAAAAGAGGATAATAATAATAACTATTATTATTATTTCCATAGGAAGCATAGGCAAAGGTGGCTGCTAAGGAGTGAGATCTACTGACTAGAACAATCCTCGAGACACTGAATGCCTGGGGAGCTGAGCCTTTGAACATTTGAAGGCTACCACTGGGTCTCTGCAGAAGGTAGGAGACTGAGCTCTCCATGGTTACAGGCAGGTTATGGAGGGTCACATGTGGATGATGGAGGAGGAATTCTCTCTTCCAGTTATACTCCCAGACGTGACACTGGTCCAAGCTCTGACACACCTCTCGGTCACTATGCAAAGTTGAGTCACAGGAAGGCATCTGCATAATCTTCCACCACGGGGCATGCACACTCAAAACAACCCAACCATGAACGAGTGTGCCCTATACTGGACTGCCCAAGTCACACCTGCGCAGACCCCTTTCATCAGCCTTCCTTCCAGTGGCAATTTAGACCTTTCAGGGCCACCTGTTGAGCACCTACTTGGTAGATGTCTTTATTACCAGCTCTCCGGGAGTAGCTGGATCATATTATTATGGGGCAGGAGACGGGGGTGTTTTGATTTGTATTCTTTGAGGATTTGCCAAAAGCCCTGCTACCAAACCCATGATCAAGTAAAAGGAAATCTGAAGGGAGGCTCTGCCAGGGACGTCACCCAGGTGCTCTTCGGAGAGCAGTCTTTTCTATCTCTAGTCACTGGAGAGATTAAAGAACTGGGGTTAACAGCTGGAGGGTTTGTTCCCTGTATGGGGAGATGGAGGGGAGCAAAGACACTAGGGCAGGCCAAGAAAGAACGGGGAAGCCCTGTGGGTGTGAGGAATTATGACCAAATTATATGGAGCTATACCTCTTGTTTCTTCTACACTTCCTGGAGCATTCGCTGTACCCTATCTAGTGCAGAGGCTCTGGGAAGCTCACAGACAATGCTTGTGATGTGCATGGACCAGCAACTTGGTCTTGGGCTTTGTGCACAAAATGCTAAAATCCCAACCTTTTTTGTAAGAAATTTTTTTATTTGTTTATTTATTTATTTATGAGACAGAGAGAGGGAGAGGGTTGGGGGGATAGATGGGCCAGGGCCTCTAGCCTATGCAAACGAATTTCAAACACATGAGCCACCTTGTGCATCTGGCTTACTAGGTACTGGGGAATCAAACCTGGGTCATTAGGCTTTGCAGGCAAGTGCCTTAACTGCTAAGCCATCTCTCCAGCCCCTGAAATCCCACCTTTGATACAGCAGTCTCTCTGAAGATGCTTGAGTGGCATCTGTTTGGGCTGGGAATGTGTGGAAGCAGATCAGCAAATGGGGTATATGGCAGGTTTAGAAACAAATACATATGTGTTGTCATGCTGCTGTCACCTACGGCCACCATCTGGGTGGCTTAACCAAATGAGAAAAGTATTCACTTGTAGTTTTAGATGCTAGAAGCCCAGAGCGAAGGTGTTGGTGGTGCTATTCCTGAAGCTTCCAGGGGGAGAGCCCTTGTGTAGACACTTAGAAGGGCAATTTCAACAACAACAACAACAAAACGGCTGGAAACCACTTATACATGTTTTAAAGATGCATCAGTTAAGTGAAATTGCTTTCACCCAGTGAAACACTATAAACACAGAATAGGAAACATGTATTGATACAGAAAATTCTACAAAAGAGATATGGAGAGAGAGAGAAGCCATATATATATATATCAAAATGTGCTCTTGTGTTAAGATATTTTTTATAATTTTTATGCATGTACATAATGTATTTTGATAATAATCCCTTCCCATTACCTTCATTTGTCCCCCAGCCCCCTCCACTGAACCCCTTCTTCCTTCCAACTAGTCTCTCTCCTATCATTTATTTATTTTTTAATTTTTATTTGAGACAGACAGAAAGAGAGAGAGAGAGAATGGGCACACTAGGGCCTCTAGCCACTGCAAATGAACTCCAGGCACATGTGCCACCTTGTGCATCTTGCTTACATGGGACTTGAGAATCGAACCTGGATCCTTAGGCTTCACAGGCAAGTGTCTTAACCACTACGCCATCTCTCTGGTTTGTCTCCCTCCTATTTTGATGCCTTTTCCTTTTTGGCCTCCTTCGTCATCCGAGACAAAATGTTCAATATTATGCAGGTCATAATAGTTGCTGTGAGGTCATGAATGTGACAGCCACTTCACGTCTGGGAGACAGTGTCCCAAAGCACTCCTCCCCATTCTCTATTACATTTTTTTTTTCTTTTATTATTAATATTTATTTGACACACACACAGAGAATGGGTGCCCCAGGGCCTCTAGCCACTGTAAATGAACTCCAGACTCATGCACCACCTGGGGCACCTGGCTTAATATGGGTACTTGGGCATCAAACCTGGGTCCTTAGGCTTTGCAGGCAAATGCCTTAACCACTGAGCTATCTCTCAAGCCCTATTACATTCTTTCTAACCCCATCTTCCACAATATTCCCTGGACCTTGGAGGGCAAGGTGGAGATGTCTCATTTAGTGCCGAGCACTCAACAGCCACTAATTCTCAGTACTTCACTGAGTTTTCTTTCTTTTTTTTTTTCAAGGCAGGGTCTTGCTCTAATCCAGGCTGACCTGGGATTCACTATATAGTTTCAGGCTGGCCTCGATCTCATGGCTGTCCTCTTACCTCTTACTCCTAAGTGCTGAGATTAAAGGTGTGCACCACCACACTTGGCCACTCTGACCAAAGGTGAGAGCAGCACTAATCTCTGGGCATAAACATAAATATTTAGCTGGAAATTTTATGGGCACAACATATTCATTTCACCAAACAATCTCAGTGGCTTCCCTCAGAGCCTGTGACTACTCCCTCTATAAGCTATTTATTATTTTATTTTATTTTTTATTGTAGAGAGAGCACAAGTGAGAGAGACAGAGACAGAGAGAGAATTGGCACTCTAGGGCCTCAGCCACTGCAATCAAACTCCAGATGCCTGTGCCACCTAGTGGGCATGTGTGACCCTGCACTTGCCTCACCTTTGTGTGTCTGGCTTACGTGGGATCTGGAGAGTTGAACATGGGTCTATAGGCTTCTCATGCAAGAGGCTTAACCGCTGAGCCATCTCTCCATCCCAACCCTCTATGAGCCTTTGACTAAGTTTGCAGTTCTAGGCATGAAATCTCTCCTGTGGAGATGGGTTCAAATTCAGTCAGAGAGCAGTTGGTTACCCGCCCCCCCCATAATAGTCATGCCACTATTGCACCAGTGGGCACATCTTGCCTGGCTGGTCAGTTGTGTGCCTTGCAGTGTCCACCTCTGCGTAAGACTGTTAGTGACTTTTCTTCTCAGCAGGTTCCTAGCCCTGTCTATCACGTGCTTTTTCTAAGTTTTGATAAAATAAATGATCCGTGCATATACGCACCCAATATCTTACATTTTTACTAAAAAAGAACACACATGGGCCCTGTGATATATGCATGTATATATGTATAAACTTTGAAAGTAAAGAGCTCTGCAAGTAATGATCACCAGGGTGGCTGCGAAGAAGGCAGTGAGAACATTTGTGGCAGGAAAGTTGCCTGTGGCTCATCGTAATGTCTTTGAACTCTGTGATTTTTCTTTAACCATGCATGTGCATGTGTATTTTTTCTTTTTATGTTGACGATATTTACAAATAAATATCTGTCCAGTGAAAACCATGCACTTTCAAAACAAACAGATCTGAAGAAGTTCTTTCTGTACTTATGCAGAACAGACTCTGAGGTAATGCTGTTAAATAACTTATGCTTCAAACACTAGCTGTTGTTCACTGCCTGGTTCATAGTCTATCTGGTAATGAACTCACAAGACTTCGCTTGGGGCTTGATCATATTAAATCTTTGCCTTTATGTCTGAGGAAGCCTATGTTTCTTATTGTTTTAAATTGATTTATTATTTATTTATTTGCAAGTAGAGAGAGATAGAAGAGAGACAGACAGAACAGACATGAGAGGGCCTCCAGCCACTCTAGCAAACTAACTCCAGATGCATGTGCCACTTCGTGCATCTGGCTTTATGTGGGTACTGGGGAATCGAACCCAGGTCATCAGGCTTTGCAGGCAAGTGCCTTAACCACTGATCCATCTCTCCAGACCCTATTGTTTTAGACTCATATGGAAGACTGACATGATATTAGTCTTCACCTTGAAATCTTAGCTCTTTGGTAGCTCACAACACACGTAACTTGTGTAACTGCTGTGGGTCTCCGAATACATGAGAAAGTGTTTTAAGAATCTTCAATAATGTAAATATGGACAACTTCACATGAAAAGATACAAGGGTAGCCATGCAACATGGTGACCGATGCCATCCTTGACCTTCCTCATGATACAACAGTCCAGCTAGGACTGCACACAGGAGTGGCTACACTGGCTTTACACCAGAAGATGCTGGCTCATGTGTTCTGGCCACGGTTGTTCCCGAGGAAGCTCAACATGTGTCCCAGTTTCTTTCTTTATATTTTTATTTCATTGTGTTGCCGTGTGTGATAGGCATGTATGAGTTGAGTGTAACATGGCACACATGTGAGATCAGAGGACAATCCCACAACCTCAGGTTGTCGATCCTCACTTCCACCTTGTTTGGGACAAGGTCTCTCTTGTTTTGCCACTGTGAACCCTGGACTAGCTGACCACACGCTTTGGGGTTCCCCTGACTCCTCTTCTCATTGCCATAGTAGGTTGAGTTCACAGACATCGGCTACTTGCGTCTGACTTTACGTGGGTTCTGAGGGTCGTGATGCCTGCACAGCAAACACTTGTCACCACTGAGCCATCTTCCTAGACTCCTTGCCTGAGTGTCTTGGGCATAGGCCAGAGTCTTAAAGATTCAACTGCTAATGATAGTTCTGAATTCACTGTTCTTTGGGTGCAGTGTGGGGTCTACTCTTGCTTAGAAGGCAGAGGGGTTTACGGCCCGTCTTAGGGAAGCTTATTTCTATTCTGCAACCTTGTCTTTTGTCCTGCGGCTTCAATCTCAGGACATCCTTTGTTGCCATTTCTTTGGTTCGATCCAAGAAGTCCCTTTGTGCTTGATTCCATGCTTTTGAAGTTTTCCCTTTTACAAAGAAAATGAAAATATTTGTTTTCTTTCTTTACCTTTATAGAGATTTAAAAAAAGAAAACTCACCACCCTCCATGTTCTCCCCGTTTCATCTTCCAGCATAGCCCTGGGTCAAGTGGTGTTCCTGATCATGTAGTGGGCTTTCTGCCTCCGTACATTTATAGGGTCTTTTATTATTGACTTTGGAGTTCCTTGTAAGGTACTCGAAAAAAAAAAAAAAAAAGCATTTTAAAATAGTCCCCAGTGGGCAGTTTACATTTTAACTGCTGCTTTCATTATCCTCCTCAACACTCTCATATAGTTCCCCTTGCTAGAATTAAATAACCACATGGTCACTTTTGGGCTCCATGTCTCTTTTGGATGTTGAACTTGGCCCTGCCGTGGTCTTATTATGTATTGGTTCAGTTAGAGTCTCTCATGAGCTTTCCCAGCCATCACCTTTGTCCTCATTTTTGTTTCCAGCTTATAGTGTTTTTGTTGTTGTTGTTGTTGTTTTTGATAAATTTAAGGGTTCAACATTGAGGGCCATCTTTGTCTGTCTGACTGAGGATCTCTGTAAGAATCAATGACAACGTGATCTGACAATGTGGTCTTCATGGAGTTGTGTGAATCGTGGCAAGGCAAAAGGAAACATTGGAGGGCCCCCTTTGCAAAAACCCTGCAGTTCCAGCAGAATAAAGTCTCCTTCCACCATTAATTAACCTAGGATTTATGGCTGAAGATTTGCCTGCCTCTTGGGTCTTATTTTAAAGACCACAGTACTTTGGAGTCCATTCTCCTAGAAATAATGCACTTTTTCTCTTGCCTTACTTTCACACTTCCAAAGTCTCAGGACAGGACCTGCCAACTCTCCGTCTTTTCTCCTCACTCCTCCACATTTGCCTACCCTAAGAACTAGCTTCATTTAACTCTTTTATTTCATTTTTATTTATTTATTTTATTTGAGAGACACAGATACAGGGAAGGAGAGAGAGAATGGGCACACCAGGGCCTTCAGCTGCTGCAAACAAACTCCACACGCATCACTACCTTATACATCTGGCCTACGTGGGTATTAGGGAATCGAACCTGGGTCCTTTAACTTTTAAAATACCTAAACTGCTAAGCCATCTCTCCATCCCTCATTTCATTCTATATACCAAGAGATGAACAAATGCTGAGAATTTCTTATAGAACTTTCTAGCAGAAGGTAGCTCTTCCTGAGTTCAATACTCATGCATGTAACATAACATTTCCATGTTTGTGAGCGAGAGAAGAGCCTCTGGTCCCAACACACACACACACACACACACACACACACACACACACACACCTTATTCAAACATGTTCCTAAACCCCTTCACACCACACAGACAGGGCACATATCAGGCTTGGTCTAGGGTGGCAATCTTGATGTTAATGTTACTTAACGTAAGGAAGGCTTACTTTCCTTAATGTTCATTTTATTTATTTATTTATTTATTTATTTATTTATTTATTTATGTTTGTTTGTTTGTTTGTTTGTTTGTTTGTTTGTTTTTTGAGGTAGGATCTCACTCTAGCCCAGGTTGACCTGGAACTCACTCTGTAGCCCCAGGCTTGCCTTGAAATCATAGTGGTTCTCCTACCTCACATTTTTTAGGTTCTAATGGAATTGTATGGTATGGCTTCTATTTCAAAACATACTGAGGGACTCAAAGGAAAATAGCATCTTCCAGGAGACCAGTCCATACTTGGCTTATTCACTCATTTGAGAGATTCATGGATGTACAACAGCTAAAGTGTAAAGCAGGGGAGGGAAGGAGAGAGAGCCTAATCAGAAAATAAAGTGGAATTGTATACTTTAGAGGGGCCTTCAACAATACATTTCATGTGTCAAATTAAAAAGAATTTTAAAAATGATAAAACCCAACACTGGTGACGTTATGAGAAAATGCACACACTTGTGTTCTGCTGGTGAGAAAGTAATATGAAACCATGCAAAAGCAAAAAAGTGACATGCCACAATCCTCAAAATAGGCAGTTTTTTGACTTAGCAAGTTCACTCCCAGCACTATATTCCAGTGAGGGAAATGGAGATAGTGAAAAATGTAGCTTATTGGCATGATATTAGAGCATTGATTATAACAGTAAACATTTTGAAAGACATTAATGACCAATAATAGGCAACTGGCTACATAGATTATAATACATATGGATGGTTTTTTTAAAGAAAATATTTTTAGGGCTGGAGAAATGCTTGGCAGTTAAGGCACATGCGTGCAAAGCCTAAGGACCCAGGTTTGATTCTCCAGGTCCCATGTAAGCCAGATGCACAAGGGGGTGCATGTGTCTGGAGTTCGTTTGCAGTGGCTAGAGGCCCTGGCGCTCCCATTCTCACTCTCCCTCTCTTTCCCTCTCTCTGTCTGTAATAAATAAATAAATAAAATAAAATCTTTAAAAAATATTTTTATTTATTTGTAAGGGGAGAGAGAGAGAGAGAAAGAGAGGGAGAGAATGGGCACACCAGGGTCTCCATTCACTGCAAACAAACTCCAGATGCATGTACCACTTTGTGCATCTGGCTTTATGTGGGTACTGGGGAATCTACCCCAAGTCATTAGGCTTTTCAGGCAAGTACCTAAACCATTGAGCGATGTCTCCAGCTTCACGTATGAATGGTTTTATAGATGAAAAGGGCCATGACAATATGGTGATGTATGAGTGAAAACAATCCTATGACAAATCAGTATCATACTGATTAACAATTTAAAAAGACATTGCTAGAAAAAAAACTTGTTGCTCAAGAAAAGCTAAGTTTATTAGATTTATTTCAAGAAATATTGCTTCTTGGGTAGTCTTAGTAATGTATCAGAAGAAATCATTCGAGAGAGGATATTAAGGGTTTAAGGTCAGAGTTGAGTGAGTCTTGAAAGACAGGAAGCAGGGAACTGGTTAGGACTTGATAGAGTTTATGATGTAATATTCTTGGATTACTGGGCACAGTAAGGAGAGATCTTGAAGTAATAATTGCTGAGCAAGCTATTGGTCTTGGTAAGCAAATATTTCCTGAAGCAAGTGGTAAGTTATTCTTGGTCTGGTCCCAGTATTATTATGCCCAGAAGGACAGTATTTTTCCCCAGAATTGTGTATCACAGAGATAAGAAAGCCCTTTGGATTTAGTTATCGATATAAGTCCTTCTTTTGCTAATATTTTTTCATGCTTATATCTTACTATTAAGGAAAGACTTGGGGCTTGGATTTGGCTCAGTAGCTAAAGGTTGCAAATCCTGCTGGTCCTGGTTCGATTCCCCAGTACTCATGTAAAACCAGATGCACAAAGTGGTGCATGCATCTGGAGTGGAAATAGGTCCTGGTGCACCAATTCTCATTTTTCTCTCTCTCTCTCTTTCTCTGTCTCTTTCTTCACAACCAAATAAGTAAATAATATTAAAAAGAAAGAAAAAAGACTGGGAAGGGAAGATCATGAATTAAGGCAGGTGAATAAAGAGGCAACTATGAGGTGAATTTCATGTGTCAAACTTAACATAACTGAAAAGTGGTAAAACCCAGCCTGTTTGATGATGTACGCTGTGAACTTTCACTTTCTTCTGGTGACTAAGGAGCCAAGAAGAAAAGCACTGTGGTGGTTTGATCCAGGTGTCCCCCATAAATTTAGGTGGTCTGAATGCTAGGTCCCCAGCTGATGGAGATTTGGGAATTAACGCCTCCTGGAGGCAGTGTATTGTTGGGGGCGGCTTATGGGTGTTATAGCCAGTGTCCCCTTGCCAGTGTTGGGAACACTCTTCTGTTGCTATTGTCCACCTGATGTTGGCCAGGGGATGATGTCCACCCTCTGCTCATGCCATCGTTTTCCCCTGCCATCATGGAGCTTCCCCCTTGAGTCTGTAAGCCAAAATAAACCTCTTTTTTCCCCACAAGCTGCTCTTGGTCGGGTAATTTCTACCAGCAATGCGAACCTGACTGCAACAGGTATGTATCGTATCTTTTTTGCTTTTTTATATGTCTAAAGTTTCCCTAATAAAAATATATGCAGAAAGAATATATTTTACTGCTTATTTGGTTCAATAATTCCAGGACTATAGTATTCAGGATGCCCATCTTCTAAAAGTTTCTAATTCATTTGCAAATATTTCACCGAATCTCCAGAGTTTTGTGGCCAACTTCAAAACCTGACTATTGCCTCATCCGAACCAAGACATCTAATGAACGTTGACTGATATTTGTTTGCTCAGCCAGAGCGATAAATGCTATCCAGACTGCTTTTGAAGGTTCCATTCTTCGGCAGTATATTGGAAGACACCTGTTAGAGCTACATCTTCAGAATGGTGATGAGGTGAATGTCAGGGACCCCAGGAAATGATGAGTGAGTTCTGAGGTGAGGTCAGAATGCTGGAATACTGACAAGATGAAGTATAACTAAAGAAAGTTGATAGCCTGTCCTCTAAGGAGCTCAATTTTCAACTCTGGAAAGAGTGGTTAACACATGAAAATAATTCTGGATAGATACTACATGGTGTAAAATTGAGAATTGCTCCATAGGCGGAATGTCATATGATTCCACCTCCCACTGTACTAAGCATCCTCAGTGGTCTAGACTCACCAGAATACATAAACTTGGCAGTAAGAACATTTGTGGCATTGAGATATTCTGGTTAAAGAAGGGTTAAACAGAAATCTTCCTCCCCCCCCCCTCACATTCCTCAATGACAATATTTTCAAAATTTGAGTCTGTTCTGTATTCTGTATCAAATAACTGCAACTCAATGAGCCTTATGCCAGGGTCTCTGGGTCACGTTCGCTGCATGGAGATACAGGTTTCATTGCACATTGGTAGAAAAATAAAAGATACATATTGTGTGGATCGACTCCAAGTCAGAGCCTGAAATTAATTTCAAGAGAGAAAAAACCTACATAGACAAATATCTGCTATCCATATATTTTTTTGTGATGATCTCCTCCATTCCATTAATGAAGACTACAGAGAAGCCTCCCAAGAGATTCAACAGGCAGTGCGTTAGGATTTCATCCCACTTGAAATAATGCCATATTGCCAGTGAGCGTTTCTTATCAGAGATGGCAAGAGCTCTCCACAAGAGGAACTTGTAACTCCTTTCAGGAAACCTAGGTGCCAAAAGTTCCCTTACCCAAGTAATTCAGTGGCCAGGGAGCAGAACTGTGACCTTACTTTCAGTCCTGAGCCTCCTGTCTCCCTGGTCTGCTACTCTATGCCTTCCCCCAAGATGAAACGTCCTAGGTGTTATGTGTGGGGGCAGTTTAGCTACTGAACGTAAAAAAGAGAGAGACACAGCTCTCAATGTCTGAGTATAATGAAACGCTTTCATGTCCAAGGTCGCCTCAAAAGTTTTTTTTATTGATTATTCATTTACAAGGGAATGGACACACCACTGCCTCCTGTCACTGCAGACGAACTCCAGATACATGTGCCACCTTGCGCATCTGGCTTTATGTAGGTCTTGGGGAATCGAACCCAGACTTTCAAGTGTTGCAAGCAAGCACCTTAACTGCTGAGCAATCTGTCCAGACCCTAAGGCCACTTTCCGGAATTACCTCTGAGACTAGATACAGACCTCCTGAATACCAGGCATTATTACCTTGTGTATTAGCTACTTTTCTCACTACAATGACCCAATAGCTGATGAGAAGCAAGTTAAGGAAGAAGTATTTATTTATTTTAATATTTTATTTATTTATTTGCAAGGAGAGAGAGAGAGGATGAGCATACCAGGACCTCTTGCCACCTCAAATAAACTCTAGACGCATGTGCCACTTGGTGCATCTGTCTTTACGTGGGTACTAGGAAATCAAACCCAGGCTATCACACTTCACAAACAAGTTCCTTTAAACCCTGAGCCATTTCTCCAGCCCTGGCTTACAGTTTAAGAAGGGTGCATGGTGGTAGGAGTCTGAGCCAGCTAGTGACATTGCATCTGTAGCCAGGAAGGAAATAGGAAGTGAATCTGGGCCATATAAGACCTCAAAACCAGCGGGGTGTGCTGGCACACGCTTTTGATCACAGCATCTGGAGGCTGAGGTAGGAAGATCATGAGTTCAAAGCCAGTCTGGGCTACATAGTGAGTTCCAGGTCAGCCTGGGCTAGAGTGAGACACTGCCAAAAGCAAGCAAACAACCAACCAACCAAACAAACAACAACAATATAAAAAACCCTCAAAGCTCACCTCCAGTGATGGGCTTCATGGAGAGAGGCTCTGCCCCCTAAAGGTTCTACAATCTTCCAAAAACAGTGCCAAGTGTCCAAACATGTGGAGCCTATGGGGGCTTTTCACATCAAACCTTCACACTCTCTTATGCCTCCTGGCTTTTCATAGCACAGTTAAAAAATAAAATAAAATGAAGACCCACAGAGATAAGCTGTCCCAAGATTCCAGGCTATAGAGCAGATGCCTACGCTCAAATAATGCAGTGCAGTATGATTCAGCAGGCTAGTAACGATACACTTGGCCTCCAAACCACTTAGGATGCTTTGGGTCACTCGTTGGAAACCAACCAACAAACAAACCGTTCTCCAGTCATCTGAGAGGAATAACAGAACAGGAAGCCCAAAGCTAGGACTCGGGTTCAGGGTTTACTGACTCAGCCACTCGCTGGGCTCCTCAAGGACCCAGGCATTCATTTTCCCAGCTTCCTGCTGTATTTTGCAGTCCATGGCATTGTCTTTGCCCTGAGGTAGTTACTTACAGTTCTGTGAGGGCAGCACCTTTGGCAGACCTCATACCCACATCCAGAGATGGCACCAGAGTTGTGACTTAGGGTATCACTCTTTAAAAGATTTTAAAAATTTATTTATTTATTTGACAGACAGAGGGAGAGAGTGAGAGAGAATGAGTGCAGCATGGCCTCCAGCCACTGCAGACAAACTCCAGACATGTGCGCCCCCTTGTGCATCTGGCTAATGAGGGTCCTGGGGCTTTGCAAGCAAACACCTTAACCACTAAGCCATCCCTTCAGCCCTAAAAGATTTTTTTTATTTATTGGCAAAGAGAGAGAAAGGGAGAGAAAATATGGGTGCACTGGGGCCTCCAGCCACTGCAAACAAACTTCAGATGCATGTGCTGCTTTGGGCATCTGGCTTCACATGGGTACTGGGGAATCGAAGCTGGGCAGTTGGGCTTTGTAAGCAAGTGCCTTTAAGCACTGAGCCATCTCTTCAGCCCTGGATTCATGTTCTTAAGAACAAGGACAGCTTTCCCAGAAGTTCCTGAACTAATCTCCTCTCCCGCCACTGGGTTAAAGTGATCAGGAGCCCACCTAAAGCCAACCACAGCTGGGAGGACAGGCTCAGGCCGTGCGTTCTTTCTTTCTATATAGGGAAATGAAATCACTCTCACTGAAATCATGTGAGGAAGCAGGAGGGGGAGGAGGAGGAAGCATCTCCTGACTCCATCAGAGCTCTGCCAGGGCATGATGGAAGTGGGCAGGATATCACCATAGCCATAGCCATCTGCTGTCCCTCTCCTGATCCTCAGGCTACCCTTGCCAATAGGATGCCTCTGGGAGTCAGCCATCAGTCAGATCACTTCCAAGATTCTCAGAGGCCATTCTGACCAAATGGAGGACCTAGGCCAAGGCCTTGGCCTCTTTCCTCAGTGTGAATGCTCATAGAAAGCCTCACTGGCTGTTGCTCTGGCTTTAGTAAAACTTATTGTGACTCTGAGAACCTCAGGCCAGAGGCAGTAATGGGAAAACTGAGAACTTCAGGCCAGGGAGCTTTGGGCGCTTGCAGACCGAGATTTTAACTTACACCTAGAACGTCACCATACCCTAGGTATGACAATGCAGGGGATGCATGTCATGAAGGGCGGGGGTATGCTATTTTACCTCCTCATGTACTGCTGTGGTTTGAATGTGAGATATCCCCCCACAAGTTCAGGTGTTTGGATGCTTGGTCCCTAGCTGGTGGTACTGTTTGGGAAGGATGTAGAATTTTAGGAGGTAAAGCCTTGCTTGAGGAAGTATGTCAGTGGTGGGGGGGTGGGCCTTGAGGTTTTATAGTGGCCTCACTTCCTGTTTCTCTCTGCTTCCTGACTATAGATACAAGGTGACCAACTGGCTTCCTGCTTCTGCCACCATGCGGTTTACCACTGTGATGGTCTGTCTTCCTGAAACTATAAGCCAAAACTAACCTTTTCTTTCCTTAAGCTGCCTCTTGTCAGGGACTAGGTTACAGCAGTGGGTAAATCAATAGTGCACATACTGTGTGCACATACTGTAAGAGAACTAGCCATCTTGATGGAGGCCACTCTGAGATGACAGACTGAATTCCCCAGGTCAGCCTGTACTAGAGTAAGACCCTACCTCGAAAAACCAAAATGAATAAATAATTTTTAATTTAATTAAAAATTAAAAAAGAATTAGCCTTCTTCATAGAAAACTGTGTTTAGATGGCTATATACAAGCCATTTCATTTTCTTTTTTCCATTCTTTAATTCCTATCCCTCCCTCCCTCCTTCCCTTTCCTTCTTTCCCTCTTCTTTCTCCACTTCTTATCTCTCTTCCTCCCTCTCTTCTTCCCTCCTCCTTTCCTTCCTCTTTCTTTTCAGTACTAAAGACATTGCTGCATGCTGAGCAGGGATTCTGTCACTGAACACCACCCCCAGACCCTCCTTTCCTTTATATTTGTTTTTCTGTTTTTTTTTAAAATATATTTTATTTATTTATTTGAGAGAGAAAAAGAGAGAGAGAATGGGCACACCAGGGCCTCCAGCCACTGCAAACAAACAGATGCACGGGCCACGTTGTGCATCTGGCTTACGTGGGTCCTAGAGAGTAAAATCGCAATTCTTTGGCTTCACAGGCAAGTGTCTTAACTGCTAAGCCATCTCTCCAGCTCCCTGTTTGTCTGTTTTTAAGAAAACAATCCTATGTGTCTTATAATGGGAAATTAAAATAACTTTTACTTGAAAATAAGAGGGATTTCATACTCATCATTCAAGAGTGCAGGAAAGCCCCACCTGAAATAAGTCTGATGATCACTTTTGTAATATTTGAAAATAAACCAACTTTATTCAAATCAGCAAATAGCAATCAAGGAAATAGATTTAAAACTGGCTTAATATCATGAATAAAACACTCTTCAACATGTGCATGAAAAGGCATTTTACATTTATTAAGGCTTGAAAGCAAGGCCTGTTATGTTTCACCACAGTTAGAGGTCTCACGAAAATCAAGTAACGTCATTCGGGAGTGTCTTTATGAAGTGAAATGCTTATCTTTTATAAAAGCGAGGCATCTCTTACTGAATTAGTTAACTCCACAGCTTATTAAATGGAACAATCAGGTGACCAGAAAAAGAAGACAAAAATCAAACATCAACTAGATCTTTTGTCTTTTAAATATATGTAGAGTCAATCTGGTGAAATCACTAGCTATATACAAAAATACCTTAGAGGGCTGAATCCTTCAAATTGTGTTGCTTTTATGGAAATTACAGGTCAGCCTAAATCTTCTATTGAAGCAAGAATTTATTTATTTCTGGTAGTGTGGGAGGAGGAGGAATGAATCTAGTTCCTTTAAAGAACATTATATAAAATTATACACAGTTTGAGTCATACCTAACAATGAGATGCAGATATCCTGACACTAGGCTGGGCAAGGACCGCTGATGATGAGAGGCGCATGCGTACATAGGAGAGCCCTGTTGATTGAAATGGCAGAGGGTACCAGATGAGGTCACTGGCCTGTGTGGAGAAGGGCTTCGGGGGCAATGAGATGATCTCTCCTATTCTCCTGCCACAGAACAGAGCATCTCATGTGCACGCCTCTTTCTCTAATGCTTCCCTAAGATTCTCCCTCATGTCAAATTATGTACATATATAACATATGCATGACATCATATATACATATCAAAAGTGATCCTTGAGCATCATTGAAGTTAGTTTTAACCATGAGATGAGGTGTCCTCTTTCCAAGGAAGGCCACACTAGCATCTTGATTGTCTGCAGTTGAGCCAACAACTCCTGGCCAGTGGGGACAGAAGCGAACCCCAGGAATACAGACTGAGAGCATGTGCTGCTTCTAGAGCAATTTGATTTCTGGGTACGGACCCACGCCCGTCTCTGTCTTCTTTGTTGTACGATATGCCTAGGCTTCCCAGTTCCTGGGATTCTGAGATGGTCTGTCTGTCTGTTCCAGACATGCTCCATCTTGTGATGAGAAAGCAAGATTCTCGGTCTTGTCTGTCTGCAGAACGACCACCTGCACGCACAGGCGCCGTGAAGAGCTGATGTGTGGCTTCATTTAACAGGTGTCATGAGCATGGTCCAGACCCCGTCTGTGAAATGGCCTGTTTTTGATGACAAAATCAAGACCCTTCCTGGCCCCCACCAGACTAGAGTGGAATGCCAAGATACCATCTCCTGGAAAGCTGGAACTAGTTTGGGATCGTGTGGCCAAATCAGACTGATTGACCACGTTTCTTACCTTACAACTAATTTTTTGGCGCCAGGTCAGCTACCTAGGCCCCTTTATTCAAATCAAGAAAGTTATACTATCACTGAATCCAAATTCATCAGACATTTGGCTTCCTTGTCAGAATAAGGAGGAATTCTATCCAAGCTTTTTACTTTCTAGCTGATTGTATAGTTATTAAAATCATACCCATTGCTTATCTTGGGGCCAACCTAAGGGGTAGGAAGCCTTACATAGGTGGGTATGTCCAACTCCATGATTCTGAGTCTGATGTTAGCTTTCTGCCTTGCTTTCGGCCTATCCAGCAAATATCACAGGATCTCAACAGAACCTCTTTCCTTTCTATGCCATTGATTTCAGGGACCAGTAGTGTTTCCAGACTAATTAACATGACTACCTCTTATCCAAAGGGCTCAGAGTGCAGGGGCCCACACTGCAAACTGTTCAACACCCCCGTGAACCTCCCCCACACTGTGGCTGACAGATGGTGAACTGTGTCTATGACAAGGTTAAAGTCAAAGCCCAGAGAGGCTTGGAGCATGTGGAGAAAAAAAAAAAAAAAAAAATGTCCTCTGGGGAAAAAAAATTAGAAGGTACTATTATTCATATTGTTATTTTTATATACTATGATAAATCTGTCAGAAGACATTATAACCCCAAGTCAATGGTCAGTTGCACTAAATGATAATTAACTGCTGAAATGAAAAGATATTTCTGAATTAAGTGCCCAGAAGAGTCTGCCTTCTATGACTCTTGCATTTTTTTAAAAGTGGTCAAAATTGATCACATACTACACCACCCCTTAGTGCCTAAATATTGTTCTATATGTTAAACTAACCTACCATCTAGAAATAACAATATTGATTGGGTTTGTCCTGTTTGGTTTTTAGAAACTCGCCAATTCCAGAATTCTGCACACCACATCAGTGGTCTTGAATGTGCTGCAGCCTCCCCAGAGTCCCTCTCAGGGCTATGCTTGCTTCAAAGAGGGGCTTCACCCACCTCTGGGGCACAGGCCAGTGAACTTCCTGGGGGCAGGAGGGTCACCTTGCCTGCTTTTAAGTTCCAGAAAGGGTTTCTGAGAACACCACCATTTCCTGCTAATTAAAAGGTCTTCCAGATCATTCTGGAAGCTCTCATGCCCCCGGAGGCTGGTTTGTGGGGATACTTCCCTTCAGTTAAAAGGACCATTTCCTCACTAGCAGTACATTTTAAACATCTCCAGGGGCAGTTTACAGAGAGCCTGTGGAAAGGTTCCTTCAGTGGTGAAAATCAATCTACTCATTTTACCTCTTTAAAACCCTCTCAGGCTTATACAGCGAGCGCCCCAGCAAGTAGTGACCTCTTCCTCCACGGGCGTCCTCCCTCCTGCCAATCAGTGGTCAGTTTGGCCTTTGGAGACCCCTGGAGGCATGTTGTCCAGTGATTGTTTCTGTTAGTGTGGGTTGGTGTTTACATGGAAAGGTACCATTCAGTCCCTTCCTCCCAAGCAATGAGCCAAGTTCAGGGGCCTTTCTACCCCTGGACCTTGGGAGATCAGTCCTCTCCCAGCAGGGAGCAGGGACAGAGAAGGCAGAATTGTTCAAGGAGAAACCCTGTGGGTGGAATTCCTCCGGGGCCCTCACTGGCTCACTGGCTCACGGGCAGAGGGAGAGCAGGTGATTAACTCACTTGTCACAATTACTTCCAGTCACGTCCCCATGCTCGGGCTTTGCCAGTGAAACTCAGGGAGAATGACTCAGAAGAGAAATATTAGCAAAAAAAACCAAAACAAAACAAAACAAAAAAAACCTGGTAGTTGAGTCTAACAGTGGGAAAATGAACCCAAGGATGTTTTTGTTTTTTTAAAGTCCGAACCATGTGGTTTCCCAGTCAGAAAGGCCCACTGACTTTCTTCCTAAGGTATCCCGCGATCGATCATCACACCACTAAACCCATCTCTCTCCTGTCAGAAGCTGGGTTTAATCAGCCGGCAGTGGCTTCCTAAGCATGCTCAGCTGCCACCCACATCCACAGTGGGTGAGAGATAGGGAAGACGTGTTTTTGGCTGATTCTTGGGTTTCTGCCATAAGGTTGATAGTGACTCCATATCACCAGTCTAAAAGTTCCCTAGGCAACATCGAGTACTCCACGCAACACTCCCCTTCCTAGCTCTTTCTTCTAGCACTCACTCACTGAGGAACACAGTCACACCCACGCACGTGACCTCCAGAGAAAAAGCACTCCTAAGTCAATGGCCCCCATGGCTGGAGACCCTGGTAAGCCTTTTGGCATCAACACTGCTGCCCTGCCCCTGCCCAATCCCAGTCACCACAAGTTTGGAATTGCATGTCAGTGGCCTTCCTGGCAAGGCTGGGAGGAGAGGTGACATCAGGAGAACTGGAGTCGACACCTGCCAGTACACATCCATCCCACACCATTCCCAGCCGGCATGGCGGATGTGTCTGAAACAGACATGCCGGTCTGACCCACAGTGCCAAGGATAGGACTCTCAGGAGAGAGTGGTTGCAGGCGCTCTGCTAGATGCCCAAAGCCACAGCTGTTTCCACGATCAAGTGTAGACTTGTCTCCAATAATAAAGAAATGACAAGTGACCTTGGCCTTGAACTTGCTGACGTCGAGGAGGCTGAAGGAGGCGCTGGTGTTGCACATGGCTGAAGCATCTGAGAAGGCATTTTGATATTGGCAGAAAAGACCAGTGACAATCCCCTTATGTTTGTTGTCCAAACGGATCCCCAAATACTGGGTCAGGCCAGGAAGTGGAGAAGTCACCCTTAGAGCTTGCCAGACTCCTGCACCACGTGGCAGGTGGGGGGTGGTGCTGGTCTTAAGAAGTAGCAGGCTGGTGTTGGGGGAGGGAGGAGCAGGTGCCAGCAAGATATGGCCTAATTAAAAAAATAATCATAATAACGTTTCCCCACCCCCTCCTGAGGCGATGAGGAAGAGGAGGAGTGTGTCGAATCCGAAGCATTTGGGAGAAATGGAGTTCTGAAGCAGGAACAGTTCAGGACCGGCTG